>CM045759.1:80638424-81303734 GCA_025200525.1 Camellia lanceoleosa
AGTTGGCTGGAGTGTCGAGGGTGAAAATTCCGAAATCTTATATATTTATGGGTGCCAGTTCCCTCGGATGTGATTCCGTAAAATAGCAAGAAATAGAAGTGTTGGATTGATGAATATATTGAATTGTAAATCATTAAGTTGTAGTCTCATTTTAGTTGTTTTGATAATAATGAAATTGGTTAATAGATTTACCCGAAATGGATGAATGGAGATGAATTGAAGTATTAGTTATCTGTATTGAATGGCTTTGAAAAGAATATATGTTGGTTAAGAATATCGCACATTTATCTGATACTGATATTTTACTTAAATCTCATATATTGTTTAGTATATCTCTACTGGGCTTTGACTCACCTTATTTGGGAAACCATTTTCAGGTACATGTGACATACCGCCTCCAAAGTATTAGCTTGAGCGGTGTAGGAGTTGAAAGCTCTGTTTTGTTATTTTGTTTTTGATATTAAATGTTTATTTAAGCCGAAGGCTTTAATTGTAAAGAGTTTATGACTCTTTTGTTGTAACCAAGTTGTCTTTTGGAAAGATGTAAGCCGTAGGGCATTTACTTTGTTGTTATCAATTACAGTTACATGTTATAGTTTCAGGAATGAACATTTATGAAAGTGTAATGCATGTAATATTTTTTGTAATGTGGACTTTGATTAATGAAAATACAACCTTTCTAACACATTTATGGATCTTGTGCATGGTTGGTTTATCACGTATTTTGAGGGCGTTACAAAACACTATACAGGATGGCAGTAATTTGTCAATGACACCTGTTAGAACAAGGTTGTCCCCAATCTTAATAATGTCTTTTGATCTAACCTCTACAACGATTATCTAGAAATCTTGAACTTGCTCCACCACTAATTTATTATATATCATTTGATAGTAAAAAAAAAAAGGCTAGCTCCATACTTCTTTATACCTACCACTTTAGTGTCATATTTCCTCTACAAAGCTTTCCAAATTTTGCTAGTGAAGTATGTGGTATCATAATAAGCATAAAATTGATCCAAAAGACGGTTCAAAAGATAATATAAACATTTATACATATTTGTGGTGTATTTGTCCACTTTTTCAAGATGAGCAGCATCACATTCTTCATCCATCATGCCATCAGTCCAACTGTTGAATGTTGGAGGGAACAAACTTTAAGATATTTTTGCTGCACCAATTTGTGGGCTTTGCCAATTGTACATACAGCGCTCAAATCTCCTTAAAGATAGTGAGAATTCTGTTCAGCCTAACTTGTTTGTGTCCAAAATATCATATTTATTGTAATTTTTATTATCTTTATTTCTGGTTTTTCTTTCTTTGTACTATTCACCAACACCGCGTATGGTGCAGTCAAACATGCTCTTAACAGTATGCTTCGTAAGGGAATCTTATGTATGGATTTCCCTTGTTCTTTTGTCTTAAAACATTGTCCATCACATGATGAAGCCCAAAAGACCCATAGTGTAATACTGAAATGGCTTGGAAACATGGCCTTCATTGCAAAGAATTTCAATTCTATTCGTCAAGCAAAGTCCTGTCATCAAGATCCCAAAACTGTAATAACCACCATGAACACCACACCCCATCATATTCTTCAATTGGCAATGTTATAATTTGGCGCATGAGCTTTGACAGACCATTGGCGTGGAGTTTTAGAGAGGTCTTTGTTATAATTTGACTTTGGCTGCTGTAATAGCATCCCACTGGAGTTTCACTAACAATGCATTCAATTTCCACTTATTTTTTCCCAATAGAACCATTTGGCCCAACTAGAATTGTCATATCAAATGCTATATGAGGATACAATTATGGATTTCAATTTGATCTCATTCCACTTTACTCAAGCACAAATTATCAATCCATCATTGCAGGCTGTATCCTCCCAATTCTTTGCTCTAAGAGCTTTTATATTCTCTGTTTTGATCAAAAACTAATTCAAAGGCTCACAACTAGTTAAACAGCTATGTACAGCAGGATCTACCTTCATCCACCTTCCTAGTCTCAAACTAACAAGGAGTTTTATAAGACTGAAATAGCTTGAAAAGCATGGAAATGCAAAATCATAGTCATTGAAGCAGTCTACAATGACAATGTCCACTTTAAGAATTGCATACATAAAGCATAGCTATGGCAGTGGCAGTGGCACCTGCACCATCTGTGCTATTTCAAGTTCAGAACTCTTTATGCATTCAATGAGTAAAAGAGACTAGTGATTAAATTATCTGCAAAGAAGCTAAAACCAACTTGAAACCATACACAAAAATCCAATAGCATGTACAGGACATAGTTGTTTGATACAAAACCAAACTTGTATCAGCTCTGTTCTTATCACCAACTACAATCACCTGGTGTAACCAAAATCTACAAATGTGATGTACCCTAATTTAGACGAGGGTTTGACCGATAAACACAATTTAAGTAATAACAAACAGTAAACCAAATTATTTAATTATAAAATTTGATATCATGATTCATGACAGTACATAGTTCTTTCATGCTAGATATTGTATGAAATGAAATATAATAATTGATTATGACATTTCTTATCTCTGTTTTACTCTATAAATAAAGAAATAAGGCAGTGATAGTTTGAAGCAGTATTAGTGGAGTTAGTTGTGAGTGAGTGAGCGAGCTATGGCAATAACCAGTCCACTAGTGTTATTGTGGTGCTGCCTAATAGTAATAGCACTGGGTAGCAGCTATTTGGGTGGAACAGAAGGTGCAAGTCATTACATAGCTCCACTCAATAGAAGCACTTTTCCAGATGGTTTTGTGTTCGGGGCTGGCTCTGCTGCTTATCAGGTATACCCTATCAACTCTGGCTATTTCGATAAATATGTCTTATTTTACTTTATTTGAGGACTGGGTAGCAGCTATTTGGGTGGAACAGAAGGTGCAAGTCATTACATAGCTCCACTCAATAGAAGCACTTTTCCAGATGGTTTTGTGTTCGGGGCTGGCTCTGCTGCTTATCAGGTATACCCTATCAACTCTGGCTATTTCGATAAATATGTCTTATTTTACTTTATTTGGTAATGGTACTTTACATGATAAAAACGAATAATCACTGCAAAACTTCCCAGTGGACTTTGACACAGAAAATGATCTACATAGTTATTGATCACAATAGGTTACTTCATTTTCTTTGTGTTTGGTGTCCAGAAAGGATGATGATGATGAAAAAAAAGAAGCTAATTTTATGATTTTTTTCACCCAATGCAGGTTGCCTTTACACTTGTTTCCCTCGCACACGCTTGTTTTCAAACATTTTTACCAAATGCAGGTCCTTTTCTTGGAGTTGAGCATTAAAATTGTGTTCAAAACATGACTTCAAATAACTTGCTCTAATTTTTTTTGAAAACACAGTTGTTTCACAGAGATTATAACATTGGATTCAGGAAATATGATTTAAAATTACATGCATTTGGTTAAAAAAAAAAACTCCCAACCTTATCCACACGGATTAATTCTTTCTCCAGAGATAGTATACATTCCATGCAATAATCTTCAAAAAAGAAAGCCAATTTAAAAACAAATCATGCATAACTCTTCAGTCTTTGCTAATAGACACAAACCAGTTCAGACAGACGGACTAACAAAAAAAAATTATTTTCTATCCACTACAAAACCATTTCAGTTCAAACACAATACATAAACATAAACATAAACATAACATTCAACTGAAACCCAAAAACCCTAGGAATACAATCAATCAATCCAATTCCTTGACAACCTTAATCCCCATAGAATTAGCAGTACCCATAATCGATTTGCAAATAGATTCCAGAGACATGTACTGACAATAAGGATCAGATTGCTTTACCTTAGCGATTTCATAGATGTGCTTCACAGTTAGGGTTGAGGCGACGACGTGGCCGGGTCGGCTGCTGCCGGAATCAATGCCGGCGGATTTTTTGAGGTACCAAGTGACCGACGGCGACTTGACGGTGAACTCGAAGGTGTTGTCTTTGAAGGCGGTTATGGTTACCGACATGGGAGTGTCTGGCTTGTACTTCTGAGTCCGAGCATTGAAGTCTTTGCAAAACGCCATAAGGTTCAGTCTGTACTGACCTAGGGCTGGACCGACTGGCGGAGCTGGCCGAGCTCCGCCGGCTGGGACGGTCAGGCGGATCGTCGCCGCCACTGGTCGCCGTGTTAGGATCTCTTTCAGCGACGCCATAGCTTTTGAGAGGGAGAGAGTGCGTGTGTATAATAGGAGTGAGTTATGGGCTTAACTTGGGCCCTAGGTGTAAACCATTGGAGAGAATTTTAAAACAAATAAAAGGAATTGGGCATACCGATGGGGGGTTTTTTATCGGTAAAAATTATTAAATAGAGGTTTTTGTCATTAGCAAGAGTTATTAAATGAAAAATTCTTATCGGTAAAGATTTATTAAATAATTTAATTAGGCCTTGTTTTCATATATTCTTATCAGTAAAAAATCTCAATTATACTCTAATTAAAAAGTTCAATCCTTAAAAAAAATAATAGACATATTATAACTGTTGCTTCTACATTTTATCTCTTATGTTATTTTGATTCTTATAATTTTAAATTTTGTGTCAATTCAATTAATAACGTCGTTAAGCTTTTTGGTAGCAAATGATCACTGAATTAGTTAAAGTTAATTTATTGAATTAAATAAGTTTATAATTTTGCTTTTAAAACTTATTTGCATATTTTTTATTAAAAAAAATACTAACAATTATAATTAATTTGATTAAATTGAGACAAAATCATAAATTTAGAATTAAAATTGAATTAATTAAAATTATAAAAATTAAAATAACATCATAATTTGTTCAAAAAAATTTAAGCCCAATTATTCTGCTTGAGAGCAAAGGGTTGTATCCAATGTTTTTGGTCCCATTTATATAGCAGGATCATTTAAAAATAAAAATAAAAATAAAAGATACATAAATATTAGGGGGGTGTATCAAAGTGTTATGGTTTCTAATCGGAAAGTTATTTTAATTTAAAAATTAAAAAATAAAAAAACTTTGAAATCCCTAAAGCATAACCCATAAGTTTATCTTGGGTTAGTTATTGATTAGTTTAAAATTAAATTACCTAAAACCAACCCTGCCACGTCAAACATGAGCTTCTAACATTTTTCAATTTCAAAATTGAAAGGTGGTGCATTTTTATTTTTATTTTTTTATTTATTTTTTTTTATGTTTGCCCCTTTGAATTGATAAATGCCAAATAATTATGGGAAATTTGTAAGATGATTTCCGCATAGACAACCATTGACATAATTTTTGAAAAAAATTTAATAATGACAAAAAATTGTTAAAATGTTGTTCTTTTATATAATTATAATAACTAGAAATGATGCTATACACATTGTCTGTGTAAAATAACAGCAAAAGGTTACATAAATTGCTGATTTTGAATGACAGAGGTTACACTTTTACAATTAAAACAAACAAAAGTTCTTTAAACAGTCAAACAATGACTAGCTTCTACTTTATTCCACTTTGCATTTGCTTTTCTATTCTCTCTATAAATTTTTCCACAAATTCAAATGGAGAAATTCAAAATTCGAAGTTCACCATATGGCTCTTTTTTTCTTTTTTCAATTTTTTTTTTTTTTTTTTGGCTCACCCAGTAATGCCCTTATTCTTGGGTTTACTCCAAAGTTTGGTGGTAAATACCTAGCTCTAATTTCTGGACATTCTAATCCTACTCAAGTCCTAGACTCAGACATTGGTGACAACTATAATTATGCAATCTTGTACCCTTGAAAACAAGGACATGAATACTTGAAAACCTTAAAAATGATACAAAAAAGGTCAGATACACGGGGGGGCCTTTCACTTCAAGAATCAGCCACGCCTAGCCTCAGTTCGGGGCATTATCGGAAACTTGAAAAAATCCCCCCAAACAATGCGCAACCAACCAACCAACCAACCACCTCAGTCTGTACAATCTGTTGAAAACAATTCTTTTTTTCAGACATTGCTCAAAACGCCCTTCAGAAGATCCAACCCTTCAGCTGATATGCTTCTCCTTCTCTGAGATTTCGGTACTTCGATCCGAGGCGGAGGGTCCGGAGAGAAACAAACCACAAGCACAGTTAGGTTATCACATGTGTTACGCTTGAGTGCTTCTCTGACAAGCTCTCTCGTGCACTTCTCGGGATCATTGTGCAGCATGAGCTCTCTCCTCACTATTGTTACCGCATATTGGCTGCTCATTACGTCCCAGAGGCCATCACAGCCCATTATCAGAAACTCATCTTCCTCTGTCAAGACAATCTCTTCCAACTCTGGCTCGGAGCTCAAGGGGTAGAGTGAACCTTTGGGGCCCTTCAAGTGCCAGTCTCCGAGCGCACGTGCCACGGATAGCTGTCCGTTGAGATAGCCGTCGTAAATAACACCACCTAGTTTCTCAATTCTGAGTCTTTCAGATGTGCAGTTGGGTTTGTGGTCTTTGGACAGTTCAATTGCTCTTCCTCGTTTGCCTAGAACAGCTCGAGAATCCCCCGCATTAGCAATTAGCATAGTCCTGTGAAAAGGTATGGTTTTAGACAAATGCTTGATTGAAATAATGAAAATGCCCAAGGCAGATGAATAGAAATTTTGACAACTACTGAGAAAGAAGCAACTCGGTTAAGATTGGTCAAGTGGCATCAAATCTCAACTCGATATTGAATCCAACCTAAATTTCATTCCCTGACATGGAACTTCAAAAAATTGTATAATGTGCCTATATGAACATATAAGTCATCTGGTTGTTTTAGTACCTTATGTTTCAAATCTAGCCAAATTAAAAGTCAGTCACACACCCACCCAATCCACAGAAAGGAAAAGCAAAGAAACAGAAAGACTCTAATGAGACAGACTATCAAAACCATACGATTTTTTTTTTTTCCCATTTGGAATTTTAATGAAGGACAACAATGTAAGCAAAGAAAAGAAATAGGAGTGAATTCATCCAATGAAAGAATGTTATAGTGTAGGTTTGATACCCAGAGAGTTCAATCCCTCACTGCGTGCCAAAGTGACCAACAGAGTACAAATATTACAAGTGTGTCAATCAAAAGAAATTCAGTTCCTCACCGTCCCAATATAAGGCAAGTCAGCGCGGTGGTGCCAGAGGAACTATCAAGAGATTTAGCATCTGCTAATGCATGATCAGCTTTAACAAAAGCATTCCTAATGGCCCTTTTTACCCCAGTTGGGAAATGGGAGTCCTCAACAATAAAATCAAGGATGTTCTTTCTAGTGAATGATGCAGCATCTACGCCACCATGTCCATCAAATACCTGCAAAATAGATAACAGAATTTATCAAGTGACTTGAGCATGCTGAATGATTCAAAGGACAAATTAATAAGGGAACTCTAGACAAGATCCTTGAGAGGGCAGTTTCTTCTTTGAAAATGTGAGAACAAATTCAATAAAATGGTGATGCCATGTCATCACTAACAAGTGGTATCACCAACCAATAACTAAACAACAAATGGGATGGTAAACGCTGCTATTCAGATTAACTGGTTGATTCAAGGCAATTCAATAGCTACCGCAGCTGCATAGTGAGGTTTACTGTGCTTACATGGTGATTTGTTATTGGATGGTGATACCACTACCGTTGTAATGAATGTTTACTGAAATGAAAAGTTTGATATGTTTGTGGCAGGTTTTAAACCACCTCCTTATATGATGCGTTGAAAGTTTTTATGTAAACCGTACACCCCAATGTTAATGACAAGATGGCTAAAGACAGAGAGTTGGACTATATCATGTGATTTTTCTCATCAATAGGTTGGTTATTAGCAACAGAATAAACAGAAATAAGTTACACACCCCATAAAATGCTCCAGGAGAAGGGAAATCTAAAGCTGCACCAAGATGTTCCCGAAGATTATCTACACAGATGAACTCATCCTCCATAAATGTTTTTGGTCCCATCTCAGAACAGCTTCCTGAACGAAAGATAGGTAAAAACCCGGAATTCTCACCTGATGGTGACTTTGATTTCTATACATAGATCGCAAGTGGGAATAATTAGTCAAAGTTTAGCTTTGAAATATAGAATCACAAAACCACAAACTCAAATCAACATAACTAATGCTTTTACCAACTAAAGAAGAAACACAGAGGCTCTTAGCAAACATGGTCAAGTGCACACAGAGCAAAATGAAAAAGGCTATTTGGTAGATGCACACAGTTATTGCTTTGTAAATAGTGGCATGGCATGAAAATTGTTTTTGAAATTCAAGTAGCATCAAATCAAGGAACATTGAGTTCTACTGACCACCATTACCCAAAAAAGAAAAAACTATATGGGATGCATTCCCTCTTCCTGCTGTTTTTATGCAGTTTAGTACATACATACTAAACACAGGGCATGTTTGGCCACTGATGTTTCAAGTCCCTTTTGCAATATTTGTAGTTTTGTCCAAACAGCTAGGTTTCGATAAGGCGGTGCACAAGGCTCCAATCCAACTAAGATCTGGGATTTCAATTTGAAAAATCTCATACTTTGAGGGATCTTTCAAAGGAATCACCTCATGTTCTTTTAACATATATGAACGTAAAGTCTAGCATTTATTAATTAAAGACCTTTTAAAAGTCCCTTTTCTGGCCCTCCATAAATTCATCAATGCTTGAAAAGTTGTCAGAAAATGAAGTGTTCACACAATTCATTTTCTGGCAACTTTTTCTGCCTCCCAAACAGCTGTTTCTCTAATAATGACTTCAGCATTGGATTCTAACACATAAACTGTACAACACAATGCAATCATCCAAATCCAACCACAAATCACAAACATCAGTAATTGGGTAACAATGGAATTGACTCACCACATCAGCTGTACCGGCCAGAATTGCTTGGCTCATGCTATGCCGCAAAACCGAGAGGTTTCTCGGTGCCGGAGGCTTCCCGGCCTTAGCTTGGCTCGAGTTATCCGATGTTTCTGGATCCTCATCTTCCATGGCAGACACATTATTTTCCATGCAAAACCCACCATCTAATTCAGTACAATGCGGCGGTGTATCGGTGGCTGGAGCCATTTTTCAACCCCCACAACCGATCAAAATTCAATCCATCAAGCACTACAACTACTTCTAAACCAACCCTTTAACCGTTTAATTAGTTGATCAAAATCAACTGTCTAACTTCTTATCCACAGATCTTGATGTGATAAGTCTCTCTACCCACAGATCAGCAACAGCTCACCCATTTGATTTTGTTTTTAATGCACACATACAGCTGTCCACCTAATTTCCTCGATCCCAATTCAAAACCCAACACAAGAATCCATTGCCGACACATTATATCTCCTTGTCCTTGCGATTTTCCCAAGAAACAAACAGACCCACATGCCCAAACGGTTGAATTTGGCCAAATAGTAGGTCAAATTTACAAAAACCCAACAGAATTTTCAAGCTCCAAAAAGATAACAAATTCCAAAAAGAACAAGAATTGAGAGATTTGGGTATGAAGCAGAGAGAAGTATAGAACCTGAAAGTGTTAGAAGAAGAATGAGAAGCTGAAAGAAAAATGAGAGTCTGTGGGGGAGAAGAGAAGAGAAGAGAGATGATCAAGAAAGTGAAGAGGGGGCTGAAACAAAAGCACTTCTAGTTGGAAAGGAGGACCGTTGTAAATTTATGTGGTTTGGGGTGCGACTGGCAATCCCAGGTTTCCCGGTCACCATTGTAGGGGGTTGGAGTAGTGGGTTGTTGACACGTGGGTAGCCTTAGGGTGGAAGGTATTCTAGTTGACCGGATGGCCTTGTGTTAAACCACTTCATGATCATCCACTGGATTATGGATGCTTATTTTTTTGTCTCCCACAATTTTATTTCTTGTTAATCTCCATTTTTATTACCTTTGAAAAAAAAAAATGTTTTAGTCACCATGCACTTCGGGATAATTGGTAATAAAAAATCAGACGCATGGGCCATATGGTATTTAATCTAATATTTGATTTTTTTTTTGGTGACAATAACATGTTTAATGAAATTGTTCAACGAGAAGGACGAATTACTTTTTTAAAAGAATTTTTTTTTTTCAATTGTACTCTAAAAAAATGCTAATGTCGTGCCCGATTAGTAAATTAGGTAGACATATAAGTTAGTGACATATAAATAAATAGTGGATTGACACATAAACAAGTAGATGACACGTGAATAGATAAGTGAACAAATGGATCAATAGACAGATAAGTGATGGTAAAATAGTCTTTTAAATTATAATTGTCCATTTTAGTCCCAAAAATTTTAGAATTAGACAATACGAAAGTGAGGTGTATAGTATTGATTTAAAATTAATAAAATATGAGTCAAATTTAGAATGAATATGGTCCACACACTTATTTTTAGAGTAATGATATACAAAACACTCATAAAAATTACTTATATTTACAAGAATGATACTATTACATTATTTTTGTTGTATTTTTATATAAATTTTATGTATAAATAGAATTTTTCTTATGTTTATGTTTAGCTTTTTAGATAAATTTTCTCGATGTGTAGTACTATTGTAAATAAATAAATAGACAAGAAACAAACATTTCACACAAAATGGAGGGGGGGAAAAAAAATCAAATCCATGAAGAAGATTCTTGCAAATTTGGCTATTGATGATGGATACTTAGATGTCAAAATCACATATTTGAGTGAGTTTACTATTTTTTTTTATTTTTTTATTTTTAAGAAAAAAAAAAAAACGAAGAAACTATGAATGGTTAGAATTATGCTTTGTAAAGTTCAACAATAAATAAATTATGCTTTATAATTAAATTAGAGTTTGGAAAAAATTTGTTGCTTTATTAGGTTTTTTGGATTCAGTTTAAATTGTGTGAATTTTAAAAAGAATGATTCTAAATCATTCACTCTGTTTCATCTCAGTTTTCAGAATTTACTTTTTATAAATTTTTATTTTTATTTTTTTCATTTTTTTTTTGTTTTCATTGAATTTTTATAATATTTTAAGCATTTTTTTTTTAATTTTTAGATACACCTAACGTAAATACGCTTAAGAAGTATAATATTTATGAAAAAAGTCTTTAAAAAATTTACTAAATACCAAAAGTTAAAAAAAATAAGAAAATTCATTATATTTTTTATATTTTTGCGTATTTATTAAAATTTTAAAATATTTTTTCACAAATATTTTACTATTTAGATACATCCAAGTAAGGTGCATCTAACAAAGTAAAAAAATTGCTTGAAATTGTAAAAATATTCATTAAAAACAAAAAAAAAAAAAATGAAAAACAAAAAACTCAATTTCTAGAAAACTGAATTCAAAAAATTAAAACTAAACACATTAAATGATTCCACTATATAGATAGAACGTATTAGAACGCTTGTAAAAATTTAAAAAAAATTTAAAAAAATTATTTTAGAGTAAATTGTTGAAAAATCTAAGATAAGGAGATTATAAGGTATCAAATCCAGTGAATATTTTTTTATTAGCAAGAGGTCCACCATTTATGAAATAGTTTGGTGAGAAGTCCTTTTGTTGTTCTAGAAGGACATTTTGTTTTCAATTTTACCCCTTAATTTATCTATTGACTTTTCATTGACTATTTGTTTAAATTTATATCTATATGTTTAAATCTTTTATCTATCTATTCAAATATTTTTTTATTTGTTCAATTTTTTTAACCTATATGTTAATTTTTTTTTTATCTTTTGAATTTTTATAACTTAATTTTTCTATATGTTCAAATTCACACCATTTCTAAACTTTCTCTCTTTGTTTGTTCCTCTCTTTAATTCTCTTTTCTCTCTCTATCTGTTGAATTTTACACATCTTTTCTCTCTTTTATTGAATTTTTATACCTCTCTTCTCTCTCTTTTGAATTTAATCTGTTCAAAATTTATTATTTGTTTAAATTTTTGAACAAATTTGTCTAATTTTTTAATCTGTTACAATCTGTTTCTTCTTCACCAACAACGTTGTCATTATCATTATCATTCATCAACAACAACAACAATCAATCAATAGAAAATTTTAAAAAATTTGAAAAAAATGAGAACTCAACATGAATTTGATGATATTACAGATCTGTTAGATCAGAGACTCATGGAAGAAGGAGAGGAACAAGATCTAAGTCAAATCTGAGCCATTTTTTAATAAATTTGCTCAATTTTCATATGAAAACCAAAAGCATAATATGTTTTCGGATCACCAATACCAAAATCAAAATCAAAATCATAATCCAAATCTAGAGTGTTTGTGTGTGTGTGTGTGTGTGTGTGTGTGTGTGTGTGTGTGTGTTTGAGATCATAGATCAATGAATCTAATCTAATCACTTTTACATCCTCCAATGTTTAATCCAATTTCCTCTTCGGTTACAAGAGTGGTTCCGCGCCATCACTTCCACCTACTACCATGACGCAGTCAATACCCCTAATTGGGGAGAGAGAGAGAGAGAATGTAAAATGTATGAATTTATATATATATGTGTGTGTGTGTGAGAGAGAGAGAGAGAGCAAAAATTCATTTTCGAATTTTCCTATTTCGTAACAACCAAACACCAACACACACACACACACACACACACACACACACATATATAAATTCATACATTTTACATTCATCCCTATGGATATGTTCCAATCACATCGGTAGTGCTTGAAACCCTTGAATTTGAGAAGTAATGCCACAAAAACTTAGTAGTGTGAGTTCGGTAATGAGTTGTCGTGGACCAGCAGTGGAGGTCATCACTGCTGTGTTGAAAATAGAGAAAAAGATATGGATCTACGGTCTAGAGAACCAATTAAGAGTCATTGACCTGCAGTGAGGTTTGGTGGAGGAACCAGAATCGCTCTGTGTAGATTTAGGATTCGTTTGGAATGTGGGTTGACTTTTTAGATTTTTGATTATTTTAGCCTAGGGCTAAAAAGCCTCGTTTGTGATGGACTTTTTGACTTTTTTGACTTTTGTGAGAGAAAAAATAAAATGATTATGAGTTGGATGTGATATTTTGTTCTATTTTATTAAAATAACTTATTTTAGCCCAAACACTAATCCCAAACGGGGCCTTAGAAGGAGAGAGGGTAGCGACGGAGGTGGAGGTGGCAGCAGTGGTGAGAGAGAGAGAGAGAGAGAGAGAGAGAGAGAAAAGAGTGAGGAAGTATGAGTGTAAGTGTTGTTAGGATTTAAACTACGTATATAATATATATATATATATACACTAGCGGCCAAGACACATGCAATGCGTGTGCAAATTAAAAATAAATAAATTATATTATGTAATTTATATATTTTTTATAATAATACACATATGTATTATGAGTGCAATGTAATGCAAGTTAAATATTTCTAACTATGTGCAATATAACATTTGCTTTTAATATATTTCATAAATAAAATATGTACAGCATAATATATAAACATTTTTCATAATAAAAAAATATAATATTTCCTAATTTTCAAAAATAAAATAAAATAAAATAAAAAACTATACATTATGAATTCATAAAATATCTCAATTTGGCATTGACATGAGACTGAAAATTACAAATCTTGCAAATACTATATAAAATATATTAAAAAATTAGTATTATTTTCGTTTGTTATTCAAAAAATGTGATTGAGTTTTAGCTGGGAGAAGAAAAAGAGAATTCCATGAATACAGATATGAAACAGTCAGAGAAGAAGAATCAAATTGGGATGAAAATGTGGGAGTGCAAGTTTAGAGTTGTGTAGGGTGAGATGTGTGAGGGAATGTGGGTGTGTGAGAGATGTGGTTGTATTTATTTATTATTATTTTTATTATCTAATTTACAGGTGGTAAAAGTTTTAGGAGACTAAAGTTAGACTTTATTATTAATTGTTAATATTTTTAAACAATCACATGTGATTTTATATTAATAAATAAACAATTATTAAGATGTGCTTCCAAGTTTAAAATTTTAAAAAAATTATCCAAGAAGAATGATATTACTTAACAGAATTTATAGCAAAAAAATAACTAAATAAACAAAAGTTTATATGATTGAGAATATAATAGTTTCAAGACTCTTAAACAACTTAAAAATTTATAATACCAAAGAAAATAAACAAATTCAAAACTCTTAAACAATTATAGAATTTATTTATAAAAAAAAAAAACAGAATTTATACCCAAAAAAAATAAAAAATAAAAAACAATCATTGAGAATATTTAAAGCATAAACAAACCTATTAATTCTAGTTATTTTTTTAAAACCAAATTTATAGTTTAGAATAATAATGAACAAAATTAAACTATAAAAATAAATAAATAAACAATCATTAAGATGCACTCTCAAGTTTAAATTTTGGAAAGATTGTCCAAAGAGAGTGATATTACTTAAGAATTATAGAATTTATAGTTAAAATAAATAAATAAATAAACAAACAAAAGCTTCTATGATTGAGAATATAATAAATTCAAGACTATTAAAAAGCCAAAGAATTTATACCAAAGAAAATAAAAAAAAATAACAAATTCAAAATTCTTAAACAATTACAAAATTTATTCCCCAAAAAAAAAAGAATTATACCCAAAAAAAATAATAATAAACAATCATTGAGAATATTTAAAACATAAACAAAACTATTAATTCCAGTTATTTTTTTTAAAACAAAATTTATAATTTAGATTGAACTTTTATATGGTAAAAAAAATGAAACAATTTTTTACAAAATATATGAGCATAAAATTTACATCATAATATATAAGTGTTATACGATTTTTTTATTTATTGTTTTTTAGTCAACGTAATCAACAAATTGAGAATTTGAATTTTTTATTTTTTCAAAAATTACAGGATTTATATACCCAAAGCATCAAACGGTGTATTAAATAAAAACAAATTGAATGTAAACAATAAATAAAAACAAACCAAAAACTTATAGAATACTTACCGTCAAAGAAGATTGGTATTGATCGACAACCACTTAAAAGGTTCAAAAATGATTTGCACCCCAGTTTTGAAGACCCCCAGTGACCCCCAACTGATGTAGCGGCATGCGATTGGTTGAATTATTATTTTATTTATTTATTTTTTTTCAACGAATGGGAGAAGTTCACATCATTGGGGGTCGGAAGCACTTCTCTAAAAGGTTATTTGTTCTCAATAGTACAATGTGATAAAGTAATCTAGAAAAAAGAATTATAATAATAATAAACAAAATTAAAAAAATATCTATGACTTCAAGCAACTAAAACTAAATCTAACTTTGCTGCACATGAAACTAAAATCTCAATTTCAGTCATAAGAACAAACACCTAAATAACATATCAAAAAGTTCATACATATACCATGAAACTAAAATCTCAAAAAGAACACAACATTAAATAGCATATCCAAAAGTTGATATCAATTGTCACTAAGATTTCTAAACACTTATAGAATTTATATGAAAAAAAAAAATAACTAAACAAAAATTAATGAGTTTTAGATCATTTACCTTTAAAAAGAAATAATAATCTTATTTGTATTTCTTTTGTGATAATTGTATATAATAATTTTGTTTTGTATTTTTTTGAAAGAGAAAATTATTATAAAAAGAGAGAAGAAACCAAAAAGTAGAGAGGAAGAAACCAAACAGTTAAAAAAAAAAATGAAAATTATGAAACTAACGGAGAGATTGAGAGATGATTGGCTGATTGTTGCTTGGGTGGGTAAAAACGTGTAGGAATGTGGCGAGGAAACGTGGGTTTTTTTTTTTTTTTGGTCCTTTAAATTCTTCAAGTTGAGTATTAAGTAGTTGGTTGGGAATACGAGGAAACGTGGTTTTTTTTTTTTTTTTAATTTACTTATTTTAAATTACCTAAATTTCACCTGGCATGAGATTCAAGTGATTAAATTCAAGTTTCACTTAGTAAGTATAGGGTTGTTTGGGAAGCGGGTTTGGATGGGTTTGGGATTAAAATAATCATAAAAAATAAAATAAGTTTTTTAGTTCTAATAAAATAAAATGTTACATCTAATTCATAATAATTATATATTTTTTTCTCACAAAAAAAGTCAAAAGTCCTTTCCAAATTAGACTTTTTAACCTCAGGTAAAAATAACTAAAAAAGTCAAAAAGCCAACTCACTTTCCAAACCAAGCCATAATAGTATAAATATATGTATACTAGTAGGTGGCATATGTATTGTGCGTGCAATTCAGATAGGTAAGTATAAAAATAAATAATAAAGTAATTAATATCATAATATGTATGTTGTCTAAATAGTAAAAATGTTCTTCATGAAACCTAAGGTTTTGGGTTCAAATCTTGCTCACGCCTTTGAATAATATTTTTTTAGTTTATGATAGAAAAATGTGCCACGTGGCGGAAGGAGAAGCCACCACACTATTAGACACCAAGTCATGTGCTCACATATATAATAGTATAGTATAAATATATATATACTAGTGGGTGGCATACGTAATGCGTTTGTAATTTAGATAAGTAAGTATAAAAATAAATAATAAAGAAATTAATATTATAATATATATGTTGTCTAAATGGTAAAAGTATTTTTAATGAAACCTACGACCTTAGGTTCAAATTAATATTTTTTTATTTTAGGACAGAAAAATTTATCATATAGATATGTAAGGAAGGGGAGCTTCTATTTACACACCCAAAATACCCTTTCTACACATCTTCCCCTCACACACTTTTTACACACCACTTCATTAAGTGTGTATGGAAAGGGAGTTTGGTGTGTGTGAATAGAAGCCCCCGTAAGGAAGGGTAGGTTAATCATTTTATCTAAGTCTATCCTTGTGGACAAAGAAAATGAGCGCCGAGATTATTTGACAGAAAAAATCTAATTTTAAATTTTTAGGCTGAGCACCCTTTATTTTAGTGGTAATTTTACTTCCACAACAATTTTATATCATTATACTCCAATTTTTTTATTATTTATTATTTTTATTTCAAATTTTAATTCTTAGTTCAATTTAAAAACGAGCCAAATCAATTCCAGAACAACTGCTGAAGATACTTACAAATAAAAAAGGAGAAATAACAACGAAAAAAATATCAAAGTTTGAGTTTTATAATAAAATAAATATTGAGTTCTTACTTTCAATAATTTAAATCCTAATATTTTGATTTATTTTTAATATAAATCATCTGTTTGTTTTTGTTAAGTAAAATTGAATGAAAATAATATTTTAATCATTAAAATTAATATAAGTGTACGAAAAATGTCCAAAATATATGTTTTCATTGAGTTTAATGACTAAAATATATATTTTTTCCTGATAGTTTTACTTAACAAAAATAGACAAATGGTTTATATTGAAAATAAATCAAAAAATTATAATTTAAATTGATAAAATTAAAAATTAAAAATTTATTAGATTACAAGGCTAAAATTATGATTTTATTTTTTTGTTGTAAATTTTCCATAAATAATAGGCATATTGGGCCGAGTTGATAGCATCATTAACCCTTTGGGTTTTACCTATTTCAAATTAAATAATGAATTAATTAGGCTGCTTTTGAAGGAAATTCCAATAATGGGTCAAAACGTATTTTATAAATAAGCTTTCTGCTGAAATTTATCCCCTAAAAAATTAGTAATTAAAACGCTTTTTTATGAAAAGTGTGTTTACGAACCATGCTTTCAAAATATTTTATTTAAAAAAAATGTTTTTACAAAATACATTTTCAATGTAATTTTTTTATATATATTGAAAATGTGGCTTAATTATTTTTTTTTTTAATGCTTTCAGCATTTTCATTACCATTTCTCTCAGCACATTTTTTCAAAATAGAAAGGGTGTTTACAAGATACGTTTTCAACATAACTTTTTTATATGCTTAATTATTTTTTTTTTTAACACCTTTAGCATTTTATTGTCGTTTCTTTTAATACAATTTTTTTTTTTCAAAAATAGAAACAAGCTTTTAGCATAATCTTTTTAATCACGCTTTCAACACAAGTTTTTTTATTTTGAAATAGAAATTTCAACCTCATTTTTTTTTTTTATATTGGAAAATACGCTTTCAACATAATTTTTTTAAAAAGGTTGTTTTGTTTTTAATAAAGCACGTTTACGCTTTTAGCACTATTTTTATTAAAAACAATAAAAGAAATATCATTGAAAGCAACGGTAATAAAATGTTGAAAGCGTTATAAAAAAAAATTAAATTGAAAATATGCTTACAAAAACAACTTTTAATATAAAAATAAATAAATTATGTAGCAAGCACGTTTTGTAAACAAGCTACCCACTTTCTATTTAAAAAAAAATTTGTATTTAAAACATGCTTACAAAACATGTTTTCTTAATTAATTTTTTACTAAAATTTTAATAAAAAAATATATTTACAAAACACGTTTTGATCAATTCCTAACATTTCTTTCAAAAAATAGTCTGGTTATTTTTTTTATTTTTTTTGTTACAGGAAAATCCTCCCTACCCTTTTACAGGTCCAAAACATTGCCTGGTGTCGAATTGCCCGAAGCGAGGAGACTATAACTTGGGAACTTGTCCTGATCTCCTAAGACAAGTTATGCTTAAATCAGGACTCGCACATCGAAAAAATATTGAATTCACACTAAATACTGATTAGATAATTTGAGATTTATCCTCCTAACTAACTGTGTTTCGCTCAAAAAATTAGCCCAAGAGACTATAGTCTTGTTATTTTAATATGTGAATAAATAAAACAGTACTGATTGAGAGCTCTAGTAGAGCTGCTCTGGCAGCCACTTAAAAAGTAAATAAATAAATAAATAAATAAATAAAAGAAAAAAAAGACGATGAAACAAAGGAAAGAAAAAAATAATTTAATGCTAATTTAAAGCTATTTTGTTTAGAGCTCTAAAGCAATTTTGTAAATAAAACCTAAAAAGTTAATGACCCGAGTTAATACCAGATGGCTATACCTACAATCCCGTGAAAGTCCAACCTTTTTCTTTGCTTTGAACGAGTGAAAGTCCAATCATGTCTGACGCATTCTGTGCCATGTCCATTTTTCTTTTAGGCTTTTACCTAAAAAGTCTTTTGTCTTTTCTTCTACGAAAGTACGCACGTTTTATGCAAGTTTTCCTTACCAAACCCATCTGAAATTATTGATTACTATCATGTCCACCTCTAGGAAAATGAACTAGTTCACGCCAATGTCTATAAAATATAGGGTTGGGCTTCTCAAATCCAAAGAGTGTTGTGTGGTTTGGTGGAGTTTACTATGACTCCATTTTAATTATTTATTTTGTAGAATATTTTATTTATATTATTTATAAAAAAATTAAATTGATTTGATAATTGTAATATGTTTAATTTAACATGTTTATTATCAAAAAAGTGAATACTCTTTTTTTATTAAAGCACACTTGTTGTCTATTTTTTTTTGAAGACAAACACGATAAATTGAACATGTTATTTTATTAAATTGACCTGATTTTTTTTTAAAAAAAAAAGATATACACGAAGGACTATATAAAATGAATGATTCGAACCTATGGTGGACAACACTTTTGGATTAGAGATAATTTGTTCCCAATTTTATAACATCTAATTGGTCCCAAATTGTAGATCCCTTATTTAAAAAGTATATTAATTCCAAACAAAATTATGAATTTCACTATTTTAAACCAAGAAAGTTGATTGCTCCATCCTCCAATTGCATCTCTAATAAGATGACAAACTATACCAGCCAATCAATTTTTTTCAAATCTTCTCCCTCCTTTTAAAATTGTTTACAACCTTATTAGAGATATAATTGAGTGTAATGAAATAGGGAGATGTAGCAAAACTCTTTAAACTAATGAGAAAGTGTGTTTTGTTTGGACTACAACATTTAGTAAGAGATGGGTTACTGCATGTCAATTTTTATTGTTAAAGGTACCATCTCATAAATAGTCATTTTGGTCGAAATGCTCTAAATGAAGAAGTATTGTGTCACTACCCAAACCTGCCTCTATGGGTTTAGCATTGTAATCGGCCAGTAATCCTTGGATTATTGAAGGCCTCTGAACAGAATAACATATAATGCAAGGGACTACGGAAGCAAATATATAAAATACATAGTCTATTGGGTCGTGTAGACATACATGTGACATAAATTTCAAAAAGCTTTATATACTTAGGCGTGACATCATAAATACAGTAATTCATGTCACATTTATACAAATGTAACAAAAGAGGACTTAGCCTAATATACACATAAGCAGAAAGCTTGTTCATAGACCAACAGAAAATAGATCTCACACAAGAACGTCACAAAAGAGAACCTTCTCAGGAGGTACGATAGCTGGCTGACATGACTGAGACGTTTGGTCATCAACTCTGAGCCTAGTCACGCGTCTGGTCACCTACATACATAAATAATAGAGTGAGCTGGAGCCCAGTGAATAATAACAAAGTAAAGATTTTAATGAATGATATCCGTAACAGATTTAGATTTCAATTCTTTTATCAAAACAGAAACATAGGCATCTTTGTATCAAAAACGAAGTCATAGTCATATTCAAATGTTGCGTAGGATATCCATTAGCATTAACATATCTCTGTGGTCAAACATATCAAGTTCTATGATGGAACCTCTGGTACCGGGTAACGTATCTCATGCATGGGCCACGGTATTATTCCCCCGGGCAAGGGCCTGGCCACGGTATTTTTTCTCCGGACGAGGGTCTCATGACCATAAGCCACAGTACTATGTCCCCTAGGCGAGGGTCTCTTCTAAGGATACCACAATTGCATGTCAAAGAAAGTTAGACAATCATTCATTCATATAAAGCATAACATTCAGAAAATTAAGAACATTTCATAAAACAAATCTTATTTCATTATATAGAAAATAAATAAAATGGAACATAGCTTTACTAAGTTATTACTCACAAATAGCTTTAATAGCAACTAATGGATCAACAGCTCACGGCGCGTGACCTATACAAACATAACAGATATACAGATTGAAACACACGCTTGGATTGTCTTTAACTTATTTCATTTCATTCTTAGTGTGTTTCTAAGTTTTATCATCATTAGTGTGTCTTAATCATGGCCTAGGAATGCCTAAGATACAATGAGGATGCCAAAATGCACTTGAAAATACTTGGTCACAAATGCTAAAAATAGGGACCTCGCTCGAGCGCAACTTCCTTTGCTCAAGTAAATGCTTCAAAATGTGAGTGGTCGCTCGAACGCAGCTTCCATCGCTCGAGCGGTCTGTAAACTCTGTAAAAGTACTGGTTGTGTGATTTCTCTGTTCGACGGTCGCTCTAGCGTGTGACTGAGGTCTTCGCTCGAGTGCAACTCTTGTCGTTCGAGCGGTTTGCAAAAATTGTAAACTTCTGGGAGCATGCATTTTACGCTCGAGCCAACTTTTGATCGCTCAAGCAGAAGTACGAAAATAAAGGTGGTCGCTCGAGCGACAAGCGCAGGATCTGTCGCTCGAGCGGTGATGTCGAATTCTAGAATTTCTAGATTCATCTCCAAGCTTCAAAACCCATCTTTAACCTTTCAAAACACATCATTTGGATCCAAAACTTGAGAAAACAAGTCTAAACTTGGACAACATAGAGAATTAAAGATCATTTCATGAAATCAAGGCCCATAAGCATGTCAATTATACAAACTCAAGCTTGAAATGTGAAAACATAACATGAACATGACATGTATGCAATGATTTGAGCTCCAAGTTTTCAAATCATGAGCAAATAAGATGTTTAGGTCAAAAACATGTTGAATTCCTTGAACAAAACCAAGATATGGACATGCATGTGTGTAGACACCCTATTTTTTATCGCCATTAAGACTTGGGTACCTCAGGTTGATCACTTGATGATGAAAGTTATGCTGTACAAACATTCGATTTCTTCAGCAAGAAGAGCTTCTAAATCCCAACCTTACACCCCATTTTAGACCAAAACTATTTTAAACCAAGACTATTTTAGACCTTAAAACCCTCTTTTGAAAAATATTTTTCTAAATGTTTCTACGATGTTCCGAGACTCGCATTTCGTTTAAAATATTACACTTTTCGATAAACCGAGTAAAGACAAAGTGGAAATAAATGAAAGGAAGGTGAACTCTTTGAAAATATTCAAAACATCTTATTTGTAGGTTTGGAGTTGAAGAAAAGAGGAGGAAATGGAAGAAAACTAGTTGGAGAAAAAATTGAGCATCAATCCGTTAGGATAAAAATGAGTAGCCTTCACTAAAATAGGCATATCCCTTTGCACACTTAGAATTTAGATATGAGGCCACCACCATTGGAAAGTAGACTTTTGAGGCTTCAATTTAGACTCTAGAATCACCAAAAATCGAGTCCGGATGAAGGAGATATGTCCATTTGAAATCAGACTTGGAAGCAGATTTTTGTAGTCGGCCGCCCACTTGTGTAAAACACAGATATTTGTTGCAGCTGTCCCCCATAGGTGCATGCACTGCACTAACTGTATGTATACAGATATTTCTGACTTGGGCACACGGTTTTCTATATATAGTTGACCTTCCCTCATGTTTTGAAGGTTAGAAAAAATTCCCAAAAACTCCAAAACTTGCATAGCACACATTCTCTCTCTCTCTCTCTCTCTATCTTGCAACATACACACTCTCTCTCTACACTTCCTAAACCAAAAATTTAGCTCTTCTTACTGAGGTTCTTGAGCTCAAATTTCAGCCCTTGAGAGTGAGAACTTGTGGGTTTGTTAACAAAAGAGTTACCTTGCTTCAAGAGGTATAAGTTTGGGCATCTCTACACTACTTCTACCCTATATTTTCTTGTTGTTTTTGAACTATTTTTACATTATTTTTATGGGATGAAGCTTGTGGTTTAAGGCCATTAAAGGTAGAGGGGTTAATCATCATTCTTTAAACCTTGTCTTCTAAGCCTTTACACTTGTGTTTCCCATCTCTTCCTCAAATTTTTTTTAAGCTTTTTACCACTAATTTTTAGGGGTTTTCAGAGGCTAAAAATGTGATTTTAAAGTCCAAAAAATGGAGGGGTTAGCCACCTATCCTCTGGCTTGTTTACTAGCTTAAATTCTCCATTATTTTAACTTACTCATTTAGCTGTTTTTACCTCAATTCCAGCACTATTTTAGCTTAATTTAGGACTATTTTTATGTGTTAGTTTCATTTATGCTTTGCATAACATGCTTGTAGTGTAATAGTCCTCATAGATTTGGTGGTTTAGGCGTTAGCCACTAACCTATTTGAGTTAAAAGAATTTATTTCAAGCTTTCCATATTTGTGTTAATCTCTAATCATCTTTGCAACCTCCTTCATTTCTTGGCTTTTCCTTTGCTTTGAGAGTCGTTTCAAACCGATTGTTTATTTAGGCTTGAGATAGAGCTCATTGTGCTTAATGGTTTAATCTCTTCAGAGATTCATTACCAACGGCATGACCTCTCTCTCATGCCCAAAACAACCCTTTATTTGACATTCCTCTCCATTAATGGACTTAATGCTCATTCTTGGACTAAAATGACTAATGAAGGGAAAAGTAATTAAAAGAGGCAATAAAACTTAGAATAAAATGGAACAAGATAATAAAATGGTTTGGGGTTCAATCTGACGTTAATTGAACCCATTGAGTCTTGAGTCGTTTCATACTTGTTAGTGATGAAAATGGTTCAAGAGTCGATGTCAATCGCTTCCCTTGATCAATATCATGATAGAGAGGAGGTTCATGATTCTTTTATTGTGTATTTATTGAAATCGTATCCCTTGGTTCATAAGTTATCACGCAATGAATTTGCGCCGATTGATGGCTTGTGAATCGAGCCTACCACTCCTTTGAGTTGTTCGATGATAAGGAAGGGTAGGGTAGACAAGCATCCATTGAGAATGTTCTGTATGTGCTTTGTTTATTTTCTATTGCAGTAGGAGAAACCCAACATTAGTAGCCGGTAGGCCACCTTTATTGGGCGGCCGGCTACCACTTCTGGCCTGTCGGCCACATTTTTCAGCCAGGCAATACCACTTTCTTCATAGAGTAGAGCAGAGGCCGAGGTGTAAAAACAGTGCAGAGGCATTCTCTTGAGAGAAATTCATGTGCATGCATAAGCCATTTCCTTGCTCCTCGAGACCTGTTACCTTTGTTAATAATAGTATGTTGTACAACTTGTAGTTAATTACTTCGTTAATTAGTTTCTTAATGTAACTAATTAGTTAGTTTAGTTGGTTAATTTGTATTAATTAGTTAGAGTAGCCAATTGATTTAATTTTGTGTTGTAATTATTTAATTAGCTAGAATAGTTAGTTAAAATGCGGCGTTGTAATAATTAGTTAAAGTAGCTTAGCTAGTTCATTCATTCGGACACTCCTACGTAAGGGCAAACTTGTAATAATGTGTATGTCTTCCAACTCCATGTCTTTCTTCTTTTTACTTACCCGCTTATGTTGGATAGTATAGAGCATCATGTTTACTTAGCATTTGTCATGATTTGCATTCATTGTCTTGCATGCATAAGACTCGGCGCATCATTCTAACAAAGCATTGTATTTATTCTTTATTTGAAAAGGTGCTTAAATTGCATGCTATCAAATTGATTCACATGCCATGTTAGTAGCCGAGCCTATTAATTGCATATTGCATGTGTTGTATTAGTCATTTACATAGTTAGAGCATGCATTTTTCTAACTTTTTTCTTTTGGTTTGCCTTGGAGTACGAGGTGAGCACTTTATTGCTTTAGCATACTGCATGCGTATGATTGTTGCCATGACAAGCATGATTACGATGATGCTAAGTGCTTAAGTGCTATACTTGTCTGAATGCTTGTAGATGAAGGCTAATTGCTTGAATTGGGATAATTTGATGAATGTACATATGAGATCACTTTTTCAAATAGTACATATTCAAACACTTTTCAAAACAAACATGAAATCAAAAGTGTTCCAATTTTTACAAATTAGTCTATACTTGTGTGCAACACATAGTAATGCTAGCCTAATAATCAGAACAAAAACATATAATGTAAATAAGATTCATATCATGATTAGTATAGACCGATCTTTGATCGAGTGAGTGTGGTGCTCAATTCATGACCTTTCCCTATCGTACCTAAGTTCCCGAGCCGAGACATTTTGGTGGTGACGGATAAGTGGCCTTTGGCATGAGTCTCGAGTTTCCTAAATTTCTTAAAAATATTTAGGTGGTGACTCTGTAATCTGGCAAAACAGTCAATTTTTGGCATTTTGATTCAAAATCAATTTCCAAAAGCATTTCCAGATTTGGACTCATTTGTGTTTATCTATTTCACATTGCACTTGTAGAATCAAATTCAGAACCACGGGAGTTTGAACTGTAGGGCTGGTTGTGTCCGAAAGGAGCACAAAAAGTCAAGCTACAATGTGGAAATTCTTGAGAATCAACTTTCAAAATTATGAGAATTATGTATTCATGCATGAGATGCTCTTCTTTACTACTTCCTTAGTCCAATTCATGCATCTTACGGCCCAATTTCTTTGAATGCATACACTAACCAATTAAATTACAAGACTAGAGGCTTGAATGCTTACCTTAGATGCTTAATTGAACTCTAGTTGGCTAATTATGTGAGTTTCTAAGTCAAATCCTCCAAGTCTTTACAATATTCAAGCTTTGAACTCAACTTCTCCTAAGTCTCTCTCTCTCCCACGTTTAGGTGAGTACAAAGATGATCAAAATGGCTTCTAGAGGGTATTTTGGCCTTATATAGGACCACTTAGTTTAGTTCAATTAAACTTAGCTTAAGATTAGTCAATCATAATTATTTAATTCTAATTATTTGGTTCTGAATCGAATTTCAATCAAACCTACCAAAAACTTCTACAAATCCCAAATAACACATAATCGTAGTCAATTTCATGATTGAATGCCGATAAGGCCTTCAATCTGTAGAATAAAATAGAAAGACAAACATATATTCCTGCGATAAACAGATAGAAACACAAATAATGCAACATATACATGCAATTAATTTAGAATTTCATCTTAGCTACTCATTAGGCATACTTAATTATGGATTATTCGTTAATTACGGGTCGGTGTTATTACAGTCTTCCCCCTTTAAAGAGTTTGGTCCTCCAAACTCGAATTACCTTCATTTTAGAAAAATGTCGAGTCTAGAGGGAACAAATCTGGGTACCTCTTTATCATATCTTCCTCAGTCTCCCAAGTCTCATAAGTCCCTCAATGATTTTGCCAATCAACATGCACCAATGGGATTTATTTATTTCTTAATCTTTTGATTCGGCGGTTAACAATTTGTATTGGCCTTTCTTTATACGTATAGTCATCTTTCAGAAGCACATGAGTCGGCTCAATTACATGGAATGGATCTCTTAAATATTCTCGAAGCATTGAAACATGAAAAGCATTATGCATATGTTCCATGATCGGCAGTAAGGCTACCCGATATGTCACTGGGTTGATCTTTTCAAGAATTTCATACGGCTTAACATATCTCGGTGCCAGCTTCTCTTTCACACCAAACCAAGTTTGCCCTTTCATTGGAGTCACTTTAATAAACATGTGATCCTCGACTTCATATTCTCTGTCTCTTTTTCGAATATCGGCATAACTCTTTTGGCGGCTTTGTACAGTTTTCAACCTTTGTTGAATTAATTTCACATTTTCTATTGTTTCTTGCACAAGTTCCAGTCCCAACAAAGGTCTATCACCTACCTCGGCCCAACAAATTGTAGAACGACATTTCCTTTCATACAAAGCTTCATAAGGAGCCATACCAATACTTGAGTGATAGCTATTATATACAAATTCCGCCAATGGTAAGTAGATCTCCCAATTGCCTTGGAAATCTAGGGTACACATTCTGAGCATATCCTCCAAAGTCTGTATCGTTCTTTCTGATTGGCCGTCTGTCTGTGGGTGATATGCACTGCTCAGTTGTAACTCAGTTCCTAAAGCTTGTTGTAGACTCTACCAGAACCTTGAAGTGAACTTAAGGTCTCTGTCAGATACAATAGATACTGGCACACCGTGTAATCTCATAATCTCATTTACATATAGGTTAGCTAATTTATCCACATTATAAAAAGCTTTAACAGGTAGGAAACGAGCAGATTTAGTCAAACGATCAACTATGACCCAAATAGAATCCATACCTCAGGAAGAACGAGGCAATCCCACAATGAAGTCCATGGTAGTGTGCTCCTATTTCCATTCCGATATTGGAAGCGGCTGTAGCAATCCAGTAGATCGTTGATGTTCAGCTTTAACTTGTTAGCAATGTAAACATCTTGCCACAAAATCAGCAATGCTTTTCCTCATTGTCAACCACTAGAAATTTTGTTTCAAGTCATGGTACATCTTTGTATTCTCCGGATGCATAGCAAACTTAGAATTATGAGCTTTAGTCATAACACGTTTCCTCAAATCAAAACAATCTGGTACACAAAGTCTATTCCGAAATTTCAGCACATCATTTTCAATCACAAATCTCGGTCTCGGTTTTGAGTTAATTTCATCAACAACTCTCTTCAGGAATTCATTTTCAAGTTGTTTCTCCTTAATTTCTTCAATGATTGCCGGCTGAGCAGAAGTGACAATGAGGATTCCATCCTATTCACGTAACACAATTTCAATCTCATTATTCTCCAAGTCACATAGCAATTCTCTCTGACCGGTGAGTAAACATGATAGATTCGCAATAGATTTTCAGCTCAATGCATCTGCAACGGTATTTGCTTTCCTTGGATGGTACAGAATTTGCAAGTCATAATCTTTGATTAACTCAAGCTAACGTCTCTATCTCATGTTCAGCTCTTTTTGGATGAAGAAATATTTGAGGCTTTTATGGTCAGTGTACACCTCACAAGTCGCTTCATATAGATAATGGCGCCAAATCTTTAATGCAAAAACCACCGTTGCCAATTCAAGGTCATGAGTCGGGTAATTTTTTCTTGTGGGTGGAGTTATCGAGAAGCATACATAATCACCTTCCCATTCTGCATTAACACACACCCCAAACCCTTGTATGAATCATCACTGTAAATTTGGAACCCATAAGTACCATTATGCAATGTCAAGATAGGTGCAGTTACCAATCTAATCTTAAATTCTTGGAAGGCTGATTCCCGTTGCTCAACCTAATCAAATGGTACATTTTTTTGTGTCAACTCTGTTAGTGGCATAACAAGTTTTGAAAAGTCTTTCACAAATCTGCGGTAGTAACTTGTAAACCCCAAAAAGCTTCTGACTTCTAACACATTGGTCGGTTTTGGCCAATCTACAATGGCTTCAATTTTTTGTGGGTCCACTGATATACCATCCTTGTTGATCACATGCCCCATAAATGCTACGCTGTTAAGCCAAAATTTACATTTGGAAAGTTTTGCATACAACTTTTTCTCTCTCAAAATTTGTAAGGCAGTTCTCAGATGACTTTCATGTTCTTCCCCATTTTTGGAGTAAATCAATATATCATCAATAAATACAACTATGAATTTATCAAGGAATTGTTTAAAAATCTTATTAATTAGGTCCATAAACATTGCAGGTGCATTTGTTACCCCACATGGCATTACTAAAAACTTATAGTGCCCATATCTAGTTCTAAATGTAGTTTTCTCTATGTCCTCTGCTTTAACTTTTAGCTGGTGATACTCGGATTTAAGGTCTATCTTGGAGAACACTTGTGCTCCATGGAGTTGGTCAAATAAATCATTTATTTGGGGTAATGGGTACTTATTCTTGACAATCACTTTGTTCAACTCTTGATAGTCTATACATAGCCTTAATGATCCATCTTTCTTCTTAATAAACAAAACTAGAGCACCCCATGGTGAAGTGCTCGAGCGAATGAACTTCTTATCTAATAATTCCTGAAATTGAGTTTTCAATTCTTTCAATTCAGAAGTCGACATTCTATATGGGGTTTTAGAAATCGGTTATGTTTCAGGTACAACATCAATAGTAAACTCAATTTCCCTATCAATTAACACCCTAGGTAAATCATTAGGAAATACATCAAGAAATTCACAAACAACAGGGATGGTTTCCACATTAGCACTAGCAGAAGATACTCTCAATACATAACACATATACCCTTTACATCCCTTCCTAAGCAGTTTAACAACTTTCATGGAAGAAAAACTACCCCATTCCCAGCAAACACAAATTCAGGTAACCCAGGTGAACAAAACACAACAGATTTACTCACACAATCAATAGTTGCACAGTACTTCGTTAACCAATCCATACCCAATATGCAATTAAAATGATCAATCCCCAAAGGCAATAAATCAACATACAACGTCATATTACCAATCATAAATATCATATGCTGGATAAACATATGCACATACCATAGAACCCTCAGATAGCGTAGATACAGACAATAAATAATTCATGGGTTCTAAGGGTCTAGTTAATTTCTGAGAAAAGGCATGCGACACAAATGAGTGGATGGAGCCAGAATCTATCAAAACATATGCAGTTTGAGCACAAATGGAAATTATACCTGACACCACAGACTCGGTGTTCTGTACATCCCTTGGTACAAGTATGAATACTCTCCCTTGCCTCAATGTTTCATTCCTAGTATTACCTTTGGCATTAGTTCTTGCATTTGACCTCGTTACAGAGGTAGACCCGGGTGAACTTGTCGTGGGGATATTGGCATTTTCAGACCCAAATGGACAATTCTTCATTACATGGCCAAGTTTACCATATCGATAATAGGCACCAGATGCACGGTAACATACCTCTCTATGCTTTCTTCCACAATCAGGACAGTTTAGAATAGATCCACTGCTTTGACTAGAACTACTGGAGGATCTCGTGTTTTGCTTCTTTGAAAATGTCCAACCCTTTTTGAAATTAAATCTGGATCTTTTACCTCTCCATTCAGTTGTTGAAGTTGTAGCTTGTTTTTTTGTTGCCAGAATGGCCTCTATCATCAATGCCTTATCAATTACTTCCACATATGTAGGCAACTTCAGTACGCTTACTCGGTCAAATACATCCAGATCCAATCCTCCCTCAAATTTTCGAGCCTTCTTATAATCCGTATTGATCATATGAGGAGCAAATTTGGCCAACTTAATGAACTTAGCCTCATACTCGGCTACAAACATCTTTTCTTGCTTAAGTTCTTGGAATTTGGAAACCTTTCAGTCTCAGAAGCACTGAGGAAAGTACTTGTCATAAAAGAGCACGTTGAATTGAGCCCATGTCATGTTCCCATTACTATTTCAGATTAGTAGCCACCATTTTCAAGCTTCATTCTTTAGCGTATAAGTGGCCAATAGAACCTTCTGTGTCTTAGAGTAAGGAAATACTTCAAATAGTTTCTCCATTTCAAGTAACCACGTCTCTGCCTTTAAGGGTTCAATACCACCTAAGAAAGTTGGCGGTTTCATTTTCATGAACTTCTGAGTTAGGTTTATGATGTCATTGTTATCCAGTTCAGCTTGGACTGGAGGAGGTGAGGGAGGCAAAGGTTGTTGTCTTTGCTGTTGTACCATTGTTTCTATTAGGGCTGCGAGTATCTATTCCATTCGGCTTATTCAAGTATCTGAAGATCCTGTTGCATTATCACTTCTTTTATTTTCCATCGCTATAGGTAAACAAAACAAATATAAACATAGGCAAATAGTTCTTTTCATAGTGTTCGGAACATTCAATCCCAATTCATTTGTTTTAATTTCTTGTGTTCATGTTCAGATTCAGTTGTCTCATTTACAAAAATTTACACACACACTCTCACATGTAGATGAAATGTCCCTAATTCTTTTCGAGTACATCCTATAACTCATATGGACTTGTGTGTGCGGTATGACACGTGCTTTGATACCACTCTATCACGACTCAAACTCGCCCCTATGAGTTTAGCATCGTAACCAGCCAGTAATCCTTAGATTACCGAAGGCCTCTAAACAGAATAACATATAATGCAAGGGGCTGCGAAAGCAAATATATAAAATACATAGTTCATTGAGCTGTGTAGACATATATGTGACAAACATTTCAAAAAGCTTTATTTACTTAGGTGTGACATCATAAATACAGTAATTCATGTCACACTCATACTGATGTAACAAAAGGGGACTTAGCCCAACATACACATAAGCAGAAAGCTTATTCATAGACCAACAGAAAACATATCTCAAACAAGAGCGTCATAAAAGGGAACCTCCTCAGGAGGCACGATAGCTGGCTAACACGACTGAAATGCCAGGTCATTAACTTTAAGCCTGGTCACGCGTCTGTTCACTTACATACATAAATAATAGAGTGAGCTGGAGCCTAGTGAATAATAATAAAGTAAAGATTTTAATGAATGATGTCCGTGACAGATTTAGGTTTTAATTCTTTTATCAAAATAGAAACATAGGCATCTTTGTATTAGAAACAGAGTCATAGTCATATTCAAATGTTGGGTGAGATATCCATTAGCATTAACATATTTCTTTGGTCAAGCATATCAAGTTCCATGATGAAACCTCCGGTACCGGGTAACATATCTCATATATGGGCCACGGTATTATTTCCCTGGGCAAGGGCTTGGCCACGGTATTATTCCCTCGGGCGAGGCCCTCATGACCATAAGCCACAGTACTATTTCCCCTGGGCAAGGGCCTCTGTTAAGGATACCACAATTGCATGTCAAAGAAAGTTGGACAATCATTCATTCATACAAAGCATAGCATTTAGAAAACTAAGAACATTTCATAAAACAGATCTTATTTCATCATACAGAAAATAAATAAGATCGAACATAACTTTACTAAGTTGTTACTTACAAATAGTTTTGATAGCAACCAATAGATCAATAACTCATGGCGCGTGACCTACACAAACATAACAGATATACAGATTGAAACACATGTTTGGATTGTCTTTAACTTATTTAATTTCATTCTTAATGTGTTTCTAAGTTTTATCCTCATTAGTATGTCTTAATCATGGCCTATGAATGCCTAGGATGTAATGAGAATACCAAAATGCACTTGAAAACAGGGGACTCGCTCGAGCGGATGATCCAAAATGTGAGTGGTCGCTCGAGCGTAGCTTCCATCGCTCGAGCGGTCTGTAAACTCTGCAAAAGTACTGGTTGTGTGATTTCTCCGCTCGACAGTCGCTCGAGCGTGTGATTGAGGTCTTCGTTCGAGGGCAACTCTTATCGCTCGAACGGTCTACAAAAATTATAAACTTCTGGAAGCATGCATTTTATGCTCGAGCCAACTTTTGGTCGCTCTAGCGGAATTGCGAAAATAAAGGCAATCGCTCGAGCGTAGGATCTGTTGCTCGAGTGATGAAGTTGAATTCTGGAATTTCCAGATTCACCTCCAAGCTTCAAAACCCATCTTTAACCTTTCAAAACACATCATTTGGACCCAAAACTTGAGAAAACAAATCTAAACTTGGAAAACATAGAGAATTAAAGATCATTTCATGAAATCAAGGCCCATAAGCATGTCAATTATACAAACTCAAGCTTGAAATGTGAAAACATAACATGAACATGACATGCATGCAATGATTTGAGCTCCAAGTTTCTAAATCATAAGCAAATGAGATGTTTAGGTCAAAAACATGTTGAATTCCTTGAACAAAACCAAGATATGGACATGCATGTGAAAATTCTTGAGGATTAACTTACAAAATTATGAGAATTATGTATTCATGCATGAGATGCTCTTCTTTACTACTTCCTTAGTCCAATTCATACATCTCGTGGCCCAATTTCTTTGAATGCATACACTAACCAATTAAATTACAAGACTAGAGGCTTGAATGCTTACCTTAGATGCTTAACTGAACTCTAGTTAGCTAATTGTGTGAGTTTCTAAGTCAAATCCACTAAATCTTTACAATACTCAAGCTTTGAACTCAACTTCTCCTAAGTCTCTCTGTCGCCCACGTTTAGGTGAGTACAAAGATGATCAAAATGGCTTCTAGAGGGTATTTTGGCCTTATATAGGCCCATTTAGTTTAGTTTAATTAAACTTAGCTTAAGATTAGTCAATCACAATTATTTAATTCTAATTATTTGGTTCTGAATCGAATTTCAATCAAACCTATCAAAAACTTCTAAAAATTCCAAATAATACATAATCGTAGTCAATTTCATGATCGGATGCCGATAAAGCCTTCAATCTATAGAATAAAACAGAAAGACAAACAGATATTCCAACGATAAACAGATAGAAATACAAATAATGCAACACACACATGCATTAATTTAGAATTTCATCTTAACTACTCATTAGGCATACTTAATCATGGATTATCCGTTAATCATAGGTCGAGGTTTTTACATATGGTTTACTATTTGATAAAACTAATTTTGAAATCTAAAATCTAAAATTTAAGCATTCTGAAGTGAATGTTGAATTTTTTTTAATCTTAAATGTTGTTTAGTATCTATTGAAATTTAAGTTTTGAATTCTATTATGCTTTTGTAATTGACGATCCTATTTAATAAGATTCATTTCAATTGTAATTTTATTTACTATTTTATTTCAGTAAGCATGTGAGAGTGTTTAGATGTGAATCCAATTCGAATTGTGCTTATGAAAAAAAGTTTATGATCTTGAGACTTTCATGATTGCCACTTTGCTAAATTTGGTCAGCTCGTGAAGGTTCGGGGGGCAGCGCCCTATTGCGGGTCCGAGGTAGTGCTTAGGTAAGGGTCGAGGGGCAACGCCCCTGAAGCCAAAGTGGTTTGACTGCTTAAGTGGTGAAGAGGAGCATCTAGTATCTCTGCGTGCAAACTGAACTTCTGGGAAGCAAGTTCTATTGCTCGAGCGATGAATATTGCACTCGAGCGGTCAGCCTATATGTTTTGCACCGCTTTTACTCACACCGCTCGAGCGATGAAGTGTACGCTCAAATGGTCTTCGTGATTCAATTTACCATAAAGTGCGTAGTTTGCTATTTTTAGGGTTTAAGTTGTCCAGAATTTTAGAGAGAAATAAAAGACAAAGTGTTTTTTATTGGAGGCTGTTTTATATGAGTTTCCTTGGTATATAGAAGGTGATCGATTGATCAACGAACTACAAATTGTCAAACATCAAAGGTTGTTCTTATTATTTCATTCACAAAAAATAGTGATATTCTTCGGTGGATTCTGGAGAACTTGGGCCTGAAGTTTTGGTGAATTCCAAAGTGGCTCATCGTCGTGGATTCGACATTAACATTGTGGATTCAACGTTGGGCAAGACAATTCCGAGGTGAAAACGATTGTAGAAGAGGCACATCGGGGTCAATTCAATTCAGAAGTGGATTCGCTAGGTAATTGAAAGTACTCTTGCGTAATTCTTTTTTGTCTTCTTAGTGGATTGTTTTGTAGCTTTGACCCGTGATTTTTTATTACAATTGGAGGCACTTAAATTGTGATTCTTTCCATGTTAAATCGTTGTGTCAATTTGTCTTGATTGTTTGATTAGAATTGTTATTTATTGTTTTAAATTGAAACATAATTACGAATCAATATTTCAGAAATTTTATAATTTTCAAATTCAATAAAATTGTTTGATATATATATATAAATACTAAAATTTAAAATTTATGAATTTTGTAATTTTCACTCTACATTCTTTATATTGTGGTGGTGTCATGGAGCGCAAGTGATAGCAGCTAAGATAGTGATGATGATGATAACGATATGACGGTATGATGGTGGAGTGATAGTGGAGTGTTAGAAGAGTGTTGTGATAGTAGTGGTAGTAGGGTTGGCGATGGTGGCGAGAGTGGTGTGGTGATAGTGTTGTGACACTGGTGGTGAAAAGAATGATAGTGGTTCTAAAAAAGTGGTGGTGGTTGTTGTTGTTTTGTATGAAATATGACATAATGGGCAATGATGGTGACAGTGGAGTGATAGTAATAGCAGATTAGGGATGGAATCAAGATTCTATTATTGGGGAGGTAAAACTAACACATTATCAAGTCAAAATGAATGACCATAATAGATTTAAATGATTTTAACCATTATTAAAATCAATAAACATAAGCAGAAAGGTGATCCTCAAAATGTGTTTCAAAAACTTGAACTACAATGATTTATCACTACAAAAAATGAAAATTAAATAATATCATATAATTCACCTAAATACATGAATGACATGAATTTTTAGTGCATCTCTTCGTAACACAATGACAAGAGAGACAAACAAATGCAAATATATATATATATATATATGAGAGAAAAACCTGAATGAAAAGAAAGAAAAAAAATTTTGTTGACTAATGGTCTATTTTGACAAAATAATATTTTAGTCAAAAAAATTTATTATAAAAGTCAACTCTTCTGTTCAATTTTTTACACATTTTTTTTTATAAAATTTTAAAAAGTCATTAAAAAACCAACTTTCAAAACAACCTTGAATGAGAAAAAGAGAAAAAGAGAAATAATTAATTGTTTTAAGGAAAAATATCCTTTGAACTAGTCATATGTATTTAAATATTGTATATAAAAATAAAGTAAGCAATTTGAGAGGCCAAATATAATTAAATTATATGAAGTCTATCAAATTCATACACCAAGCTTCAACGCCTCGTCTCCGTCCCAGTCACAGCAGTAACGATGGTGATTATAAAATGGTGGTGGTAGTGCAACAATGGTAATAGTGGTGATAGTAGTGGTGATAGTGTTAGCAGTCATATGGTGAGGTATCTGTGGTGACAATGGTTGTAGTGATAGAAGGGTGGTAGTAGTAGTAGTGGCATTGGTGGGGTGATGACAATACACCTTAATAGTGACATGTTTATAATGTATTAAAAAATTAGCATTCAACATTTACAATTAAGTAAGATAATTGTGACTTAAAATTTTAACTATTTTTAACAAAATTCTTACAATTTGAAGTGATAAGAATTGTAATTATCAAACAAATTTAATTTATTTTCACTCAATATATACAGTTTTTTTATATTATCAAACACTACTTAATTCTCCCATTTCTCATAATAATCTTACATTTTTATTAAAGTAGGTAAGAGTTTAAAACAATTTGAATGTAATTATGTAGTAATAATCTCAAATTTCATAAATATATATATATATATCTTATATATGCAGAGACGAATTTAGTATTTTGACTTTGAAAAGGCAAAATATATGTAACTCTCAATCAAGAAAGTTTATTGAAAATTCTAAAATACAATATATCTATTTGTTTTCAATTTTCAAAATTTATTTTTTAAAAAATTCTACTTTTTTGTTTTTCATGTTTTTTTTTTTTTTTTGTTTTTAGTGAATTTTTAAAAAAATTTTAAATTTTTTTTAAAAAAAATTTTAGACACATCTAACATAAATACACTTAAAAACTATAATATTTGTGAAAAAATCTTTAAAAAATTTACTAAATACCAAAAATCTTTAAAAAAATACAAAAAGTCAATATATCTTTCGTATTTTGTGTATTTATTAATTTTTAAAAATATTTTTTCACAAATATTTTATTATTTAGATACATCTAAGTAAGGTACATTTAAAAAAGCAAAAAAAATTACTTAAATTTTAAAAAATATTCACTAAAAATAAAAAAATACAAAAAACAAAAAAAAATAATTTTTAGAAAACTGAAACCAAACACACTGAATATTACCTTTTACCATCACAAACATTCAAGAAAAAATTTCATTTTTAGTCTTATACTTTTACCTTTATTTTCAATTACACTCCCAAACTTCAAATAATTTCAATTTTACCCCATAGTTTTTGAAATTGTATCAATTTTGTCCTTGCTATCACATTTGAAACGAAAAAAGTTTAAAAAATTACATTTTGACCCCAAATTTCAAAAGATAAATGCAGACCCACCCTCTCCTACCAGCAAATCATCACCACCACCAACCACCACTTTAAGCCTTTTTATCTCATTTGTTATAACTTCTTCACCTCACGGCCTAGTTTTCGTATCACCTCTCATACGTCTCGTTCTTCATCTTTTTGCATACTGTCGGAGCTCTGAAAGTTGATTATAAAAAAAAGGACTTTTCTTTTCATTTTTTTATTTTTCTTCGAGTTATCTTTCGGACTTCATATCTTTCTCGATTCTTGACGGTTCTACTTTATTCTTTCGCCATTCTCTTCACCTCACTTCCTACTTCGTCCTACAATACCTCGCTTTCTTACTGCTTCGTGTAATGGATGGTTTTGGTATGCTAAAAGTTATCCGAAAACTAACTTCAAAAATTTCAAAACATTCATCTTTTGTTTCTTTCTCCTCCATCTTCCTTATTCTTCTTCTTCTTCTTCTTCTTCTTCTTCTTCTTCACTTATAACATGATGTGGAACATGGTTCTAGGTGGTAACAGAGCTGGTGATGGTGGTGGTAGTGGTCCAATGATGGCGGCGGAGCTCGCGGTGATGATGGTTGTGGAACTTGATGGTAGTGATAATGGAAATTGGTTGTGAAGGAGATGGGTTTAGTGTTGTAAGGTGATGGTGATGGTGATGGTGATGAAGAGATGATATGTATCTATATATCATCTGTCTATATATATATATCATCTCTTCATTAACTTCATCACTTTCATCAACTTCACTAACATCACCACCCCAAATCACCAACTACACCGCCACCAAACTCCATTACTACCACCATGCACATTACCATTACCACCACATTTCAATACCAAACCCACATTCTTCACAACCAAATTCCATTGGCACTACCATCGAGTCCATTATCATTGCGAGCTCCACTACCATTATCGGACCACCACCGCCGCCATCACTAGCTCTGTTACCATGTAGAATCATGTTCCACATCATGTTATAAGTGAAGAAGAAAAAAAAGAAGAATGAGGAAGATGAAGGAGAAAGAAACAAAACATGAATGTTTTGGAATTTTCAAAGTTAGTTTTCGGACAACTTTTGGCATACCAAAACCACCAATTACATGAAGAAATGAGAAATCGAGGAATGGTAAGACGAAGTAGGAAGTGAAGAAAAGAAAATTGCGAAAGAATGAGTTAGCACCGTCAAGAATTGAGAAAGATATGAAGTCTGAAAGTTGGCTCGAAGAAAAATCGAAAATGAGAAAAAAAATCTTATTTTTTTAATCAATTTTCGGATTTTTGACAGCATGCAAAAATAAAAAGAACGAGATGTGTGAGAGGTGATACAAAAATTAGGTCGTGAGGTGAATCCAATGATGTAAAAATGAGATGAAACGGAGTTATGACGAAGGAAATAGAAGGACTTGAAGTGGTAGTTGGTGGTGGTGTTTTGCTGTAAAAGAGAGTAGGTCTACATATTTCTTTTGAAATTTAAGGTTAAAATGTAATTTTTCTTAACTTTTTCCGTTTCAAATATAACGGTAGGAGCAAAATTTATACGATTTCAAAAATTTTAAGGGTAAAATTAAAATTATTCGAAATTTGGGAATGTAATTGAAAATCGAGATGAGACAAAATATAAAAATAAAAATAAAATTTTCACAGCATTCGAGAGCATTACCTTTACCTTTATCAACATAATTAGTTTTTTTGGGTTAAAAAAATCATCTTTCATCCTATTACACACTTTAGTTTTAACAACTTTGATAACTAAAAATGCATATTTCAATGTACAGTTAAAACTTGTAAGATTAACATCAAAAGAATCAATCTACCAGTAAGAAAATAAATTATTACAATAAATATTATCAAATTTCATTTACTCATTTTTAAGAATGTTATATCAAACATCGTCAATATATCCATTGGTAAATGGATAAACACAATAAGAGATATTAAGGCATCTCTAATAGTACATTAATTTTTTTAGTCAAATTTGAGTAAAAATTTTTTTTGATATCAAGTGTTCCAACGGACAATTTTGTAACTTTATCAAATCACTGGTAGACCAGTCAATCGGCTAGTGTAATTTTTTTATAAATTTTTATCTTGAAATGGTCATCTGGGAGAATATCCGATGGTGAAAATCTAACGGTAATGAACAATAATTTGATGAAAAGCATATTGGTCCTCAATTTAATAAAAGAAAAGTGAAATCCTAGATTTGATGATGAATTTAATGAACCGTTAGAAGAGCAAAAAGTAATTTTTTTCATTAAATTTAAATTTAATGATAGATTTAATAAACTACTAGAGATAGTCTTAGTAAATTAAATTGTGATGTTTAGAAAAAACCATAAATTAGGCATCACACATAACACAAAAAACAAGAAAAACAACAACGAAGATTCAAATCTTCAAATTGTCACTTGTGCTAGAATTCAGAAAAGATTGTCCCTTCTGGATAAATATCTTTTTGTTGAAGAGTTGTTCAAAGCAATTGTTATCGGATATTGTTAGCAGATATGTTAATATTATAATGTGTTATTGATTTGATTTGATTTGTTTTATTTTTCTCGAAGTTAATTCTTTCTTAGTTTACGAGAATCCTTCAAGTCTTCCAAGTCTTTGCCTAGTTAAGTCTTCTTCTAAGTCTTCCAAGAGTCAAGTCTTATCCTCCAAGCTACTTTTAAGGAGCCTCCAAGCAACTTTCAAGAATCATCTTCCAAAAAACTTGTCCACCAAGCTTTCATCTCCTATAAATTGATCTAACTTCTTATTTTGGAAGTGAGAAGAAGTTTTTGTTGCTTTATTATGTTTTGTGTGAGATTATCAGGTAAATAAAAAAGGGTGTATGTGATAAAATTTTGGGTTTAACCAATTGTGCAGTATTGGTGAACCATACGACTTAGTTGGGCTGTTGTATCCTGGTGTATCCTGGGAGGGACAAGTCAAGATTTTTTTCTGCTGCACCGGTGTGAGGCTTTGCCTAACTGCAGATGGCTTGAATTTCCTTAAAGAGAGCGAATTTCCTACACCTCAGCCTTTACAATAATTATTGTAATTTTTATTATTTGTATTTTCTAGTGTTTTATTTGTAATTGTCACCAACAGATATATTATTCTTAAAAGGAATATTTTGTTAAATTCCATCAATGAAAATATGTATTTTATTTGAATAAGTAAGGTTACATTTCTCTAATTCCTTTCCTCTCCCCCACTAGTATCAATCATTTTTCTATGGATATACTTCTAGATTAATGATTAGATTCCTTTTATCGGATGTTTGGAAAGCAATTTTTTTTTATTTTTTTTCGGTTAAAATAATATTAAAAGGCAAAATAGACTAAAATAGTTAATAAGATAAAATATCACATTAAATTCATAATTATTTCACTTTTTATCTTATAAACATTATATCCAACTACAAAAAAATCAAACTATCTTCCTAAACACAAAAATTTTAGTCTCCTAAAAAAATCAAAAATTAAAATAGCCTGCTAAAATAACAACTTTCCAAACACCCACATTATGTGAGTAACGGATATACCGATCCGCCAAAACCGACCAAACCGAACCGATCCGTCGCCTTTTGGACGGATGCATAATGACGAGCGGACGGTTGCGGATTGATTTTCTCCAATCCGCCAATTTGGCGAACGGATGGCAGATTTAAGATTCATTTGGCCGTAACCGAACCGCCAAACTACCAACCGCGAGCACCCCTACTAATCTATAAGACTTTATATTTTCAGTTTGTTTAAATATTCTGTTTGTGTTTCAATTAGCAAAAAGAGTTTAAATATTTTGTTGAAAAAAAGTTTTCAACTTGAATATTTTTTTTGAATTGAAAAAAATAAACGTATTATTTATCTATATTTTTTTGTTTTTAAATCTATCTCTAAAAATAATAAATAGAAAATATAATTTATGCTAGTTGGTTTTTGTTTTCAAAAACAGATATAGATGTAACAATACAGAGACATACAATTTCTATTACTGTTTTATTCACGGTTTTGATAGTTTGAATTGTTTTTATATTTTAAGAACCATAGACTGTAATACTTTATGTGGATGAGTCATGCGGTGATTGTGATATTCTAAAGTTTTAAACTTTCTTACTTTGGATGAGGTATGCAGTGATTGTAATATTTTTTTAAGTCATTGACTGTAATACTTTTTTTTTTTTTTTTTTTTTGAGGAAGTGCACAAGTTAAATTATGTTGAAAATTTATAAAATTTTAAACCGCCAAACCGATTCGCATCTATTCGCCAAACCGTCAATCTGCTTAATCCACATCCGTCGGATTGGCGGACGGATACGGATTGATTTTCTCTAATCTGCCAATCTAACGGACGGATGACGAATTGAAAGTTCTGTGATCGCAATCGACCCGCGTCCACCCCATGCTAGAGAGATTTTTCCACAAAAGAGAGATACTCTACTTATTGAAGCGTCAATTGATAGCTATTATTATCCTTTAAGGCCTTGACATAGACTTCAAACTGAAATGCAACATTGACATGAAATCCATGAAAATGAAAGACAACTGCAAAATTAGATGGATGAAAGAAATAGTGGAAACATCATTTTTTCTCTTAAATTTTTATGTATTTTTTTAAATTTGACTCTCAAATTTTGATTAATATTAATTTTATATTAAAATTTTTAAAATTTTGATCAATTTAACTTCTACCGTCATATTCCGTCTATAATTGGATGGAATGTGCAGACGTAATATTAAAGTTCATTTGAAATTTTATTTTACCCCCAAAACTATATTTTAAAAATTCAATTTGTCCCCTAAATTAAAAATCAATTTACCTCTCAAACTATACCTTAAAAATTAATTTGCCCTCACGTCAGCACATTTCGTCCAATTGCAGACAGAATGTGATGGTAGGGATCAAATTGACTAAAATTTGAAAAGTTTTGGTGTAAAATTGATATTAATCAAAATTTGGAGATTAAATCAAAATATACATGAAAATTTGGAAGACGAAATGATATTTTTCTAAAAAAATAATTATAAGAAGTTATAAGAATCATTGATATAATTTTATTTTCTTGTGTAAGGATTGCTAAATTTTCAATGTGACTTTCGTCGTCTAAATTGCTAATGACACTTGATAAGGAATCGTATTGACACATAGTTAAATGTATATATTTTAAATTAATAAAAATTTAAAAAAATGTAATTTACCTTTATAATATTTATGAATAAATAAAAAATAGGATCAGGCATTCACAAATGAGAAATGATTTCCAAGACAAAATTTCAGCGAAAATGACTGACATATTCAACACTTCAGATTTGGGTAGATTATAAATATACTTCTAGGGATTTGCTTAAAGTATAGATTGTCTCTTATAATTTAAAAAATTATAAATATCTTCTTATTAGTATTTTTTGTTTAACAGAATTAATTAAAAAAATAAAATTCATAATTGCTCTCTTATACAATAATAAAGTTATCTAAATTATTAATTAAAACATATTTCTAACATCATTAAAAACTGTTAATTGGCTTGATAATTTATTAATAAAAGGGATAATTTGTTATGAAATTAGAAACCTCAGAGGTGGAATATAATTTTTAAAATCATAAAAAGTAATTCATATTTTAATTAAATATCATGAGGTATATTTGTAATTTACACCTTTAGATTTTTAGCTTAAAAATAACTTTTCTTCACCAATGACTGAGCAATAACATGCTTACATTAATAATTTAGCAATCTAATGATTTCAGTGAAAAATATTTCTTATTATTTTTTTTCAAAAGAAAAGCATTTTTCTATTTGTTTGTGTCTTTAAAAATAATATATTGATATATAGATGCATTAGTATTAGCAGTAATGAAGTTGTCTAGGGTTGAGGTGAGGTGGTGGTGAGAGCCTAAGGTTACAAAATTTTGGCCCAAAAATAGGACTCCCAATTTAGTAATATGTTATAGGCCTAATTTTTTTTTTTTTTTTTTATTTTTATTTTTTTAAGGATCAATTTAAAGGATCCCAAAATATTTTATTGGGCCCATGTATGGTTTAACCCATATTTATTTATAAGTGAAGTTTGGGCCATATTTATTAAGATGAAAATATATACAAAAAAAAAAATGTTTGGACTCTAGAATAACAATACATACAATATATGGGCTGAGTGCTCTGCTCTCAATGCTCTCTCTCTCTCTCTCTCATGAAGTGATGAAGAAAGAAGGAAGCATGAGCATAAAGCAAGGCAAGCAGATGCAGCACAGCATTGAGCGAGCGACTCACTCTCTCTCTCTCTCTCTCTCACACTCCTCCTCCGACTCACTCTCTCTCACACACACACACTCTCTCTCTCACTATCAGATTTTATTAAATAAAGTTATTCTAATTTTTTTCTACATTCTTTCTTTATCAGTTAGTAGAATAATAAATTTGCCCTATTTTTTTTTTACCTTCTTTATTTATTAGATTTTAATAGAATAAATAATTTTACCCTAATTTTTTTACTTAGGTCTTTATCAGTTTTAATTGAATAATTTTTTCCTAATTTTTTTGCCTTAATTTTGTTTCATTAAATTGTTTTGTTTATAATTTTAATGATTATACGTACAAGTAAATTTTTTTGTAACTACAAATAAATAAAAAAGTTGTTATAACTTATCGTTTTATTTATAAACTTTTTTTTTAATGTAAGAGGGTCCAATTTCCGAAGTTCGCCTTCGGTCTCCTAAATCTCAGGGCCGGCCTTGGTGGTGGTAGCAGTGATAATGTGATGATATTGGAAATATTTTTGTCCAAACAATATTTTTCACCATTCAAAAATAGAAAATATTTTTCATATTTATTTTCTATTGACTTTCATTTTTTATTGTATCAAATATAAAAAAAAAATGAAAAATATTTTTTCTAACAAACAAGCAAAGCGCATAATTTTAGGGGAAAAAAGACATAAAAAATTACACAAAATTTAAAATATAAGGTAAAAAATTCCCAAAATAACAAATTTAAATATACACCTTAAATTTAAAATTATAAATAACTTACGGGCTCAAATCGAAATACACGGGAGGCAATGATTTAAGGGAAAATAACCTATCAGTGATACACACAAAAAAAAAAAAAAAAAAAAAAGGAAAATTTTTAATTTTAATTATTAAAATTTGTAAGATTTATCATTAATTTATATATATATATATATATATTTGTTGTTGAAAAAACACCCTACATTATAATTTTCCCATGATTTAATCTTCATATGAGGCTAACAGTCTTAGGTTAATCATATTCAACCATGTATGTGGGCTTTTGGTCTTGATATCGGCCTAGACCTCATTCCATAATTTTATGATAATTTTTTTGAACATAGAATTTTTTCTTAATACGTTGAATCTTTCTATTATGCTAAGGGACTAGTTTTAAGGACACTCAGGCGTCCATTTTTGAATTTTTTGGGCAATTAAGCCCAAACTCTAATTACTTTGATTCAAAATGACATAATTTGTCAAAAAGGATAATTATCTGTTGAAATCAATCTATCAGTCAATCTGTTGAAATCAGCTTATTTGTTGAAATCAAGTTATCTATATATCTATTGAAATACATTAAACAATCTGTTGAAATGTAATACATGTCACTCATTCAACAATCTATTTGTTGAATATCACACATTTTTTGACGACCTTTTTTTGGCGTATTCTTATCACCAAATAAGATTTTACCTTTGATCTAATGTCTTATATTCTTTTGGGCAGGACTTTTCACCAATTTTTCCTAATTTTTTCACGAAGAAAACCCTACTTTTTTGAGGCGGAAGGCCTATTTAGGTTTTATTTGGAATGACTTATAAGCACATTTTATTTTTTTTAAAAAAAAGTTTTAAATTGTTTATCATATTCAGTTTTAATAAGAAAAAAAAAAGTCAATTTCAATCACTTAGAAAAGCCATTAAACAAGTAAAAAAAGAAAAAAATGTCAACTAAGTTGATTTTTTTAAATACTTACTTATTTATGAATTTATATTAAATTAACCAACTTATAAGCTAGGACAAATGGGTGTATTTAGCATTTAGCCTCCGACATAAAAAAGAAATGCATCATATCTTAGGAGTTGGGTTGTCTCTGACCCAGTGGATTGAACGATATTGTTTGCATCGTGAGTGTACGGGAGCGAAATATCCTCTGCTTTCCGTACTCCTTGTACTCCAAGCTTCACTTGACAGCGTCTAACCTGGCAACACAGAGACGGTGAGCTGCCCGGCAGTGGTGCGCTGGATAGACCCTCCGACAATCAAGTCAGACCACTTGAGGAAGATGAAGGAGGTTGTTAGAGAGAGAGTATTTTAGATGGCGAGAATGGTTTCAAGTTGCCTACCTCTAACGTTCATCTTCCTCCTATTTCTAGGCTGGCCATGCAGCCTCAAGATTGTGCGCGCACTACCTCTGTTGTCCTTCCTTGGACAAGTGGCAGTGCTCGCCTCTTACCATCTTACGCGTGTAAAGGTTTTGTCCTCCAACCAGTACATGCAGAACTGCCAAATGGTATTGCCGCGTGCTTGAAGCAGATTTCCTCTTCGTCACGCCATTGGCCCAAGTGGCACACTTAACTGGAGTACCACGACCGGCTTGTCCCTTGTGGAAAATTGCCACCACAAGCTCACAACCGAGCTATGAACCGCCGAATTGTCCCTGGCGAAGGGGCAGATGGCTGATTCTCATGGCCGGGCTGCTCGCGACTGTCCTTCCTGGTTGATCGGCCCTTCTCTGCTTCTCCTTCACTCTAGGTCGCATGAAGTCTGGCCATCTCGGCTGTCCGGTCGGGGACATGCCGGCCCTCACCTGTCCTTAGTCTAGCCCGGGCTACTTCAGCTCGGTTTCCTCACGTTACCGTGCGTCCGGTCGAACGTCTCCATCACAGCTCGGCCTGGCTCAATCAGTGCCTGGACGGCCAAATAAATCGGACGCGCATGACAGCTCGGGGGCCGCGCCAACTGAGAACAGAGCTCGGCACCGTGAAATTTGACCAACCCGTGTTATCGTAGCTCGGTCGTACAGCCCGGTCTAAATCTTCCCTCTCAATTGCCCCTTAACCCCATCCGAGCTAATCGTGATTGGGGTTACCACCATGGTCGAGCTAACGGTCCATCAGTGGTGCTAGTGCCAAGACGAGCGTGATTGGAGACAAATCCGTTGCTGAGCTATCCCATTTGGTCGGTCATCGCCTCGGTAGTCTTGTCAAGGGTCGTACAGCCGTACTGACAGCCGCGCTCACAATGCCACGTGGCCTCACGTCATTGGGCCGTACATCGCAGCTGTCCTCATCGCGCAGAATTCAAACAGCTGCGCAGCCGTTTGATTTTCCCCCATCTTTATGTTCCAATGAAGGGTCCAAACCCTTCAGTTTTCCTCTTCCATTCTAAACTAGAAAACCCCTTGCTCTCAAAACCCTCAAGCCTCTGTCTTCACTGCCATTGCTGCTTCTCCATTTCCCTTGCTCATTTTCGTGCCCTCCGAAGCCACAAGCAAGCTCTTGGTTGGACAATCTCTCCTTGGCACCCATCCTTGGTAAGAGCCTTCATCATTCTCTCGCTTTTCATGTCTGTGTCCTTCTTTCCGTATTCGTGTTCTTCGTTTGTGTGTTTTCTGGGTTCTAAGAATTCCATTAGCCCCTCCCCTCTTTAGGGTAATCATGATACATCCTAGGGGAACTGGAACTGATGGAGTGGGGGGGGCCTTCGTGCCCCTGTTTCTCCTTAGCTTGAATGAATGAGCATAGAACATAGGATGAACTTGATGAACACTAGACAGGACCGAGCTATACGCTCATTTAGATCCGTAGTTAGGGCTTCGACCGAGAAAAAACTAGTTTGTAGCTTCTCGCTGAGGCCGCAACCGAGCTGAATGCTTAATTAGATCGGAAAACAGGACTGAACCGAGCGAAAACCTGCCTTGACCGAGCCGAAAATAGAATCAGAGCCAAATTAAGAAGGCTACATCAGCCATGCCGTCGAGCCGAGATAGGGGTGAAACCGGCCAAATACCCAAAAAACCTTTCCCGAGCTAAGAGTTCTGATATGAGCCGTGCAACTTATGCCGTGCTAACCCTTGGACTTATTTTTTAACAATGCAGAACTAGGACCGACCAGGCCAGTCCAGCATTATCACTGGTGGAGCTCAAAGTCCGAGCAAAAACACCGAAATTTTTGACCGAGATACGGATTAAGTCACCCAATAAAACTGAGGTAGATGGGGAAGTACCGATTCATGGTGAGCTTGCCCGGTGCGATGGCCGAGTTTCGTAGGGAGTACAAAATCCCAGATGATGTCGTCTTAGAGCTCGCCAAAAAGGTAGACACCCCTTGGGGAGACCTAGGCCGGTGCCCCTTCACGGTCGTGTCTATTGTTGAAGGAGGACTTTACTTCCCAGTCCAACCCTTATCTGCGAATGTTTGAGGCAGACAAGGCTTTGCCCGACCCAAGTTTCCAACAACAGGTACAAAATAATAAACGGAGTCACCGAGCTAAACCGGAGGCTCGGTCTCAATCTCAGCCTTGCGGAAATTTTCCACCAGTATAGCCTTAGTAAAAATAAGGGTGGGTTTTGTTGGTACCTGAAGGTAAAGAAGGGCCAAGCAAAACTCATAGAGGGCAACCCGGACAAGGAGACCAACGATGACGACTTCTTGTGGGTGTCCGGTCGTTATGAAGACACCGAGGCACCCATACCGGGATGGTATATTAGGAAAGATTTTGGCAGTGCTGGTGAGTGGCCCAGCTGACCGCACTATCTTCTTTCTGCATTTTATTATTATTATTTTTTACCGGTCTAACACTTGTCTTCTTTTTGCAGATTCCAAGCACTTGGCAGAAGACTACAACCGGGCTAACCAGGAGGCCATTCGCGTCCTACTGCGTCATCCCGAAGAAGAAAGAGAAGCCTCAAAGCTCCTCGGCTTCGAACCAACTTACACCTACAAAGCACCGCGCAAAAGCCGGGTCACCGACTTCCTTCGTGCTCCATCACCAGAGCCCGACCCAAATTTACCGCCGATCAGAGTTGTCCCTCTTACCGCTGAACAAGAAATGGCGAAGATTCGGGCAATCAAGTCCATGATCACGGGCGAGGAAGGCGAGTCCCAACCGCCGGAGGTGACTGGGGGAACATCCTCCACCCCAGCCGGGCAAACTGAAGGGGCAGTGCTGGCGCTTGCCAAAGAGCAACCAGTTGGCCGGTTGAGGAAGCGGCCGTGGAAAGAACAAACCGGGCCGCATCTGGTAGATGAAGACTCCACTGATCATGCCTCTATCGAGCTCGGGGACCAGACCGAGCAACCATCGACCGACACATCCAAGAGCCTAGCCACCCTCCCGGTCTGGGAGCCCAAGATCAAATACAAGGGCTGGGTAGTCTCCTCTGCTGATTCGGTTTATGCTGACAAGGATTATTCCCTTGGTTTCAACATGACCAAGGGGCTAATCCTTCTAGCAGACATGAAGAAGCACGATGAGCTGTCCGATCTGAAAGTGTTTCGCTCGACAGCCAAGTTGATAATGTTGGTAAGTTTTCCATTCTCTGTTCTAAGTCATTGCTCGGTTTTTGCTCGGTCGTTTCAATACTCATGATCTCACATTTGTTTGCAGGCCGCGCAAAAGAACTACCTCGCCCACGAGCGTATGATCGCCGTGCGGCAGAGTCTTCGAGATGCCATTGCGGAGAATAAGGCCCAAGCGGCCGAGATAGCGAAACTCAAAGCTGTACAGAAGGTGGTGGTGGCGGAGCAAGATAGTCTGGCTTAGAAGGTCGACCGGGCTGACGCGGATAAACAAAGGGCCGTGAAATCCACGAAGGCTCGGTATCTCGCTGAGCTGCGCAAATTGCGGGATGCCCACAAGGAAGCAATAGGCAAGGCGGTCGACGACGCTGAAGACCGGGGATACGCTTAGGGTGAGAAGACTTACGAGCGCCAGGTCCAAGCGACCAATGATATCTTTTTCCAATGTGGTTGGAAAGCTGCCGTGGAAAAAGTTGGCCTTGGTTAGGACGCTGACATGTTCGTGAACCCCCCTGCAGCCTATATCCCGGTCTATATGCAGGCATACGCCAATGCTGCTCAAAACCGGCTCATCGCTGAGGCAAGGAAAGAGGCCGAGGAAGAAGCCGCCGCCACCGCGCAACAAGCCGAGCAAACCACTACTGAAGCATCCTAAGATGCGGAAGATGAAGTGGTCGATCGGGAGGTTGTCGTGGTGGAAGGCAGCGATGATGAGGCCGGCGTAATCGGGGTTACCGAAAGCGCATGATCGACCTAGAGTTGGACTGATGATTTCCCTTCCTGTTTTACTTGTTTTCTTTTGTTTTCTTTCCTTTGTTTTTTTGAATGTAACCGGGCTAGGCCCCACATTTTGTAATGAATTTCCCTGATCAATGAAATTTCAACTTTTTGCTCGTTTGGCTTCTATTTCTGTTCGGTTGACACATGCAAAAATTTCTCGATTTAAACTCTAATAAATCACAACTGATAGGTCGACTTTGCTGTGCAATATGCTGAGCTAAAATCAGAATTGCTTGGACTTAAACCAGCTCGGCTCTTTGATCTTGCGAATGAACCCAGATATTTTCATGAGCCGAGCAAAATCAACTCGGTTTGAGCAAAAATTACCTCCGCTATTCGGGCTTTGACAATACTTCAAGTCTTGAATTTGGGCAGACGGAAATCAGCTCGACCTTAATAGGAAGTTGGGGAAATCACCAACATGACTTCGGCCGAGCAAAATCAGCTTGGCATATATGGGATAAATCACAAATATTCCAATGTGGCCGAGCAAAATCAGCTCGGCCTTTTGGTTGGACAGGACGCCAACATTACCTTCGCCCAAGCAAAGCCAGCTTAGATCTTGTAAGTTGGGCAATTCACCAACATATCTCTTGGCCGAGCAAATGCAACTCGGCTCCTATCAGTTAGACAAGACACTAACATTACGTTTTGGCCGAGAAAAATCCGCTCGGCCTTTTATATTGGACAGAACACCAATACTCCATTTAAGCTGGTCACAACATCGACACAACAATTGGGCGGGCAAAAGTCAGCTCGGGCCTTACGCAAATTCGACAACACCAATTATTTCGCCGGAGCCAACTGTTCGTGCGGTCCATGTCTATACCGGCATGAGAAAGCCAGCCCGGCCCCGTTCAGGTCGGTCTCCTTGCCCCTAGCATTCATAGTGGCCCAGAATCCTTGTGGTGTCATTTGCACATAAAGACATAATACAAAACAAAAAAGGGCTATTTTTCATTACAAGAAAATGTGCTGTCTCTTACATTAAATGCTTTGGCTTACAATTCTAGCTAAGCAACAAAGGTAAATTACATCCTAAAACTAAAAGACCTTAAGGTTGGCTGTATTCCACGATCTGGGGACAGCCTTGCCATCTAAATCTTCCAAATGGTATGCCCCTTTGCCAGCAAGGCCAGTCACCTTGTATGGTCCTTCGATTTTTGCAAAACTTTCCCTCGCCAGAACCCTGTGTTACCCAAAGACTTGAAAAGACCCGTCCCGATCTTGAGCGATGCAGGGTGCCTTTGCCTTGTTGTATTTTTTGGAGAGTTCTTGCTGATAAGTCGTTACGTGGATCAGTGCAAGCTCCCTTCTTTCCTCGGCTAGGTCCAGCTCCAAAGCCACAGCTTCATTGTTCAAATCGGGCTGAAAGCTCTCAGATCGGATGGTTGGCATGCCAATTTCCAGTGGGATGATGGCCTCCATGCCATAGGCCAAGGCAAACGGAGTCTCTCCGGTCGACTGCCTTGGCATGGTGCGGTACGCCCAGAGCACATTGGGGAGTTCTTCAGCCCACTTCCCCTTAGTTTTCTCAAGCCGCTTCTTCAGCCCGTCTAGGATGGTCTTGTTTGATGCCTCTGCTTGGCCATTTGACTAAGGATAGGCGGGCGTTGAATTGTAGAATTTGATCTTCAGCTCTTCGCAAAATCTGCGAAAGAGTTTCCCATCGAATTGAGTGTCGTTATCTGATATGAGAGCCTTTGGTATGCCGAAGCGGGTGATAATATTTTGCCAAACAAACTTCTTCACATCTTTTTCCTTTATGGTCGCCAGTGGCTCGGCCTCAACCCACTTGGTGAAGTAATCGGTGGTGGCGATGAAGAACTTGCGATTGCCCGGCGCCGCTGGTAATGGTCCAACAATATTGTCACGACCCAAACCCGGCCCTATGGGTTTAATCAGAATCGCCGATGAATCCGAGATTACCAAAGGCCTCAACAAGAATACAATCAATCGAGTCTGGCGGAAGCCAATACAGTAAATAACTAGTGTCCATTGAGCTGTGAAAATCTGTATGTCAAAAACATTTTTCATACATTTATGCATTCAAGATATACAATCATTACAGACATTCAAGACGGGAACTCAATCCTCAATAACAAGACAAAACAAGAGGAGACTAGTGGGGACACAAAACACCCAAGCCATGGCATGGCGTCTCGAACCTCACGGTGAGGCACATAAATGGCCGACAAAGCGGGGACCAATCCCACGCTCCTAGCTTTGAGAACCTACATATATATATATGATGAGCTAAAGCCCGGTGAATAACATAAAGCGAAAGAGGTTATGAATGAATGTCCTTGCAAGAATGAAATCAATTCATTAAACAAGAGTTTCATCTTTTCAAGATTTCAATCAATCACCATATGTGGTACACCCAATAGCCTAAACAAGAGGTCCAAAAGGACCGGCCTTAATAGAAGCGATAATGATGGCCAATCATTCAAGATGATATGGTTCCACAAGGAAACCGACAGAGCTCAGAACCAATAACGATGAGGTGCTAAGGATGCCACAATACAGAAATAGGACATACATTCATTCAAGAATAATATCGATTCAAGAGATTCAAAAGATAACCATTTTGAACATATCTTTACACATCTTACTCACGGATTGGGCTATCGAGAGCTAGGCCCCCGAGAGTCAACCCTAAATCAATAGAACACACACTAAGTTTACGGTTGGAAAGGATGATAATTAAATCTCTAAATTCCCGGTGTGGTTCTATGTCTAAATCCTCATTAAGATGCATTAAACTAGGCCTAAGAATGCCTAGGATGAGATGAGGATGCAAAATACGAAGGCACTTTTCAAAAGTTGGGTCTCGGCGAGCCTTCCTTCGCCGAGCGAGTTTGCAAAATCAAAGGCTTCGCCGGCGAACAATCCTTCGCCGAAGCGCTCGATGAAACAATAAAAAATCGGATGCTCAATTTTACGCGATGCTCGCCGATGCTCGCTCGAGCGAGCTTCCAAAATCAAAGGGTTCGCCGGCGAGCCTTCCTTCGGCGGTCGATGAAACAAAGAAATCTTGGATGTTCGATTTTTACGCTCGAGCCACCAATATCTCGCTCGAGCGTAGCTCGGAGGAAACCTTGGTCGCTCGAGCGAGGAATTCTTCGCTCGAGCGAGGAAGCCAAATCTGGAATTCCCAGATTTGCCTTCCAAGCTCAAACCAAGTGTTCCAACACTCAAAACTCGACCTCTTGGGCCCAAATTCTGGGGAATACATCCCAACTCAATAAATAACAAGTTTCAAAAGCCAATTTGAGAATTTAAGCCCCAAAGGTGAGTCTATTCAAACCATTTTCAAGAACAATTCAAGAACACTTTGTAAACATGCAATGCATGGGTTTCAAACCATTTACAAGCTTTAAATCTTGCTCTATTGAGCCCCAATCTTTGAAAACAACCTGAAAACATGAATTAATACATGAACATGAGCATGCATGTGACAATTAGCCAAGAATTCAACTCCAAACTCACTAAACTCAACATGCATGTAACAATGGAGCTCCAATTCATCTAGATTACACTAAAACATGGCCTAGCTCTCTATTTGGGCATGAAACATGTAATATCAAGCTCAAGAACAACAAGAAGATGGTGATTTCCTTACCTAGAGTGCCAATTCAAGGTGTGGAAACTAGATTGGGCCAAGTCTCTATCAATTTCTACAAGTTCTTCAAGAGTGTGTTGATTTCACTCCAAGCCTCTCACTCTCTACTCTCTTGGTCGGTTAGATACAAGAATAGGGCTGATGAAGAATTGTTTTGATCAAGTATGAGGCACCAATAATGAATAAACAAAAGGGTCCACTAAGTGGTTCATTGGTAATTAAACCCAAGTTCTCAATCAACTCGATTTAGTCTAATTTAATCATTCCTAATCAATTTTCAGATAAAAATACCATAAAATCACAAATATTATCTTTGATTCCAATACTTCAAACGGTGTCTAATGCGCCCGCCGATAAGGCCCACATTTAGCAATTTAAACATACAATGCAAACAGATAATCATTCAAGTCAACAGATACAATATGTAATTAAATAGACAAACTCATTCGGTTTTGATTTCATTCAGCTTTGTTCAAGAGTTCATCCAGATTCACTTATCACCATTAGCGATTCGGTTTATCGCTGATCAAGATTCAATTCGGTGGTTATTCAGTAATCGGTACGAGGGTTATTACAAATATCCAACCCCCAAAGCGCGAACAGCAAAGGACTTGTGAGGGGGAGCAATTCTCTAGCTGGCTGGTGAGCGAATTTCTGACACTTTTCACACCGGCGAACATATTTCTGTGCGTCCGCCTACATGCACAGCCACCAGTAACCTTGGGAAATTGCTCAGTAAGCCAAAGATCTGCCCCTAGTATGGCTGCCGCAGATGCCTTCATGGACCTCATAGAAAAAAGCTTCCACCTTGGCGGGGTGGACACACTTCAGATACGGCCCAGTAAAAGACTTCTTGTACAAGGCTCCGGACGGGGAGAGCCAAAACCGCTCTGACTTGGCCCGGATCTTGTTGGCTGCCTTCTTTTCTTCCGGTAGAACCCTATCTTTCAGGAAGGCGATGATGGGATCTATCCAGGAAGTACCCAAGTCGGTGCAGAGTACCTCGGTTACTTCTGGCTCCTCAATACTTGGCCGAGGTAAAAATTCGATCATTAAGGGATTGGGAAAGGCTGTCTGAGCAGAAGCGAGTCCGGCCAATTCATCAGCCGTGTTGTTCTCTTAGTGGTTGATCTGTTCCGTCCTTATGGCGTCGGACTTCTTGATCTCTGCGCGCACCAGGGCCTGATACTTGGCCATTCTCTCATCCCTTGCCTCATACTCCCCTGAGACCTGATTGACCACCAACTTGGAATCGCTGAATACCATAAAGGCTGATGCTTTCATTCTCAATGCGCTTCTTAGCCTGGCGAGGAGGGCTTCATACTTCGCCTCATTGTTGGATGCCGGGAAGCTGAGCGTAATGGCCTGCTCGATGATCAGCCCGTCTGGAGAAGTCAGTACGATACCCAGTCCGGCCCCATGCCTGTTGGATGCCCCATCAACGAAGAGCTTCCACATTTCGCCAATAAACAACTTCCAGCACTCAGAAGGGTTTTGGGAGCTCTTCAGTTCCAAGTCTCTGACCAGCTCAGTCTGGTCTCTTTCCTGGTCCTGGTTGAGTCCGTTTCCCATTGAGTTGTCCGGCTTCGCTAGTTCGGTCGCTCTTAGCCCTTCTTCCACTTGCGAGCCAATACTTGTCTCCATTGCCTGAATAATGGGCTGTGCTAAGTCCGCACTAGCCAAATCAACCGGATAAACTGGATGCGTGCCAGGGGCAAATTCCGCCACGAAGTTCGCCAGAGCTTGAGCCTTGATCGCGGTGCTCGGGCGGAACTTGATGTCGTACTGTCCCAATTCCACAGCCCATGTCAAAATTCTCCCGGTAAAGTCTGCCTTTTCAAAGAGCACCTTGAGTGGAAACTCGGTCAGCACTACTATTGTATGGGCATGAAAATAGTGTGCCAGCTTCCTTGACGCCATCATCAGGGCCATCGCCAATTTTTCCAAAGGAAGATATCTCGTCTCGGCCGGGAGAAAAGTCTTGCTTATCGCGTGTTGAGAGACCGCCAAGTAGAGATACAACTCTTCGCCAGGCTGAGGAGTGACCAAAATAGGTGCGGAGGAGAGGTACGCCTTAAGGTCCGCCAGTGCGCGGTCACACTCATCGTCCCAGAAAAACTTAGCCTTCAAAGTCTTGAAAAAGGGCTTGCAACGATCCGAAGACCACCGATGCTGTCAAAGGTAATGCCATCTCGGCAAGATGTTGCACGTCCTTCGTGGAGTTTGGGCGCTCCAGTTCCTGTATCACCTTGATTTGAGATAGGTCAGCTTCGATTCCTTGGTTTGTGACCAAAAAGCCCAAAAACTTTCCGGTGCTAACTCCGAAGGCGCACTTGAAGGCATTCAAATGAAGTTTGTGGCGCTTAAGTGTGGTGAACATCTCTCCTAGGTCAGCGAGGTGTTGAGACTTCTCCTTACTCTTCACCACCATATCGTCAATATAGGCCTCCATTGTTCGGCCCAAGAGAGGAGCAAACATTTTTGTTACCATCCACTGAAAGGTCGCCCTGGCGTTCTTTAGTCCAAACGGCATGACTTTGTAGCAATACAAGCCTCTAGGGGTGGTGAACGACGTGATCTCTCTGTCCGGTTTATACATGGCTATCTAGTGGTCGCCGCGATATGCGTCTAGGAAGCTAAACCTCTGATGGCTAGCGGTTAAGTCCACCAGCTGGTCAATTCAAAGGAGGGGAAAGCTATCCTTGGGGCAAGCTTGGTTGACAGTTTTGTAGTCAACGCAGACTCGTCACTGAGGGTATTGCACCTCCTCTATGGCCCCAGCTTCCAACAAATTCTTCACTTCTTCTGCCACCACTTCAGCGTGGTGCAGGGCTGAGCGACGCGTCCTTTGAATGACTGGCCGGGCACTGGGGAAGACATTCAATTGATGGCAAATGAAGCTCGGGTCGATGCCAGGCATGTCGTAAGGCGTTCAGGCAAAGGCCTTTGTAGACACCCCATTTTGACCAGCCCTAAGACTTGGACACTTTGTTTTGACCACCTCATGATGAAAATTGGAATATGGCACTTTATGAATTTCGCAGCCGAAAAATCAAATTGAAACTTTAATTCCAAACCTCACCTATTTTGGCCATCACTAATATTTTATTAATTTATTGTATTTTATAATTTTATATTTTTTATATATAAATTTATATGTGTGTATATTTGTTTTAGGTGTGTTTTATATAAATTGATAAATATTTGATAATATTTGATTAAAACAAAATTAAAAAAAAAGAAGAAAATAATAATAAACAAAAAAACAAAGATAGTATGGTCAGATGGTTTGGGACAGATGGAATATATGATGATGAAGAATTTGTGGTGGAATAGATGATGATGTTTTGCTTTGGTGGGGAATGGATGATTGTTTTGTATAGAAAATATTTCAAGAGTGGGCGGTGATGGTCAGCAAGAAGGAGGATAATATTTTTGGGTGAGTGGTAACAAAAGCTTTTGAGAGAATGATTATTTTAGGGTGAGTTGAGTGATAAAATAAGAGAGAGTGATGTAGGTGGGTGGTGTGCATGATGAGTGGCTTGGGGTAGAGAAGTATAAAAATAAATAAACATAACAAGGGGAGGAGGAGAGTTTTGATTCAGCTGGGGCATGAAGAGGAGAAAGGAAAAAAAAAACAGACACAACTCTCTCTCTCTCTCTCTCTGTGTGGATAATGCTCGGCAGTGGGGGGGAGGAGAAAAACCACACAGAGATAGACACACACACACACCCATTTTGGAAGAGAGACCAAGAGACCCAGATAGACATGCATATACACAGGCAATTGTGATCTCTTTCTCTCTCTCTCTCTCTCTCAGCTTGGAGAGGGAGACCATGCACACACCCACCACTCTCAACACTCATGGTAAGACATACACACTCACGGCTATCACACACTGATACACACTCACTCTCCTCTCACACACACACACACACACCACCAACTTCATCTTCACACACACAGCAGCACCACGAATCAACCTCTCTCTCTCTCTCTTCTCTCTCTGACACACACCCATACACCTCCCATGCACACCCATACACCTCCCATGCACACCCACAAAGCCAGCAGCACACTACACACTACACACACTCAATACACATGATTCACAGATACCATACACACGGTTAGAGAGAGAGGAGACCACACACACATACATACTCACAACACACACGGGAAATGGGAGATCCACATTCACACACGGCAGCAGCCATCACACACCACACCACCGCAGCCGCAACACCCACACACCACCAACTTCATCTTCTCATAACACACACCGCTGATACACCACCTCTGCCATCACACATGCACATAGACCCAACACACACATGCATCCATAGATAGATCCACACACAGCACACATATCACCCACATACACGGAAGCAGTTGGGAGAGGGAGAGGAATACACATGCATTGAACCCACCTCTCTCTCCCTCTCGGCAGACCACACACCCACAAACCCAGCACACACCCACACAACCCATTCACAGAGGGCACACACACACACACGGTTCTGATAGAAAACACACCCAACACCATACACGGTTTAGAGAGAGGGAGGAGACCACACACACCACACAGACCACACACACGGTCTCTCTCTCTCTCTCTCTCTCTCTTTCTCTCTCTACAAAGAAACCCACCCATCTCTCTCTCTCTAGAGATCCACACACATCCCATACACCACGCATACACACGGCACAACACCCATGCATTGACACACACACCATTCACGACTTAACACAGGCAGAGACACGAAGCACATAACACATGGGAGAGAGGACACCATTGACACACACCCAGCAGAGGTACACAGATGCGCACATCATACACTCACGGCAGCAGCACATGATACAGAGGCAACACACATGCAAACCAAGGGGGAGACCCACCAACTTTTCTCTCTCTAGAGAGGTACCTACCTCTCTCTTCCTCTGGGTAGTCCCATACGCACGGCACACCTATACACAGGAGGCACGACACACACATACATGGGGAGGGGGGGAGCTATACACACATGAAGCTACACCACATGTACACACGGAGTTTCACCATGCACACACACTGATACACGGGACACACACACACGACTTCCCTTTGATCTTATCCCTCAAGACAATACATACAGCAATGGCATCAACTGTCTCTTACCTCTGTCTTTCTCATCTCTTCCTTTTTCTCACTCCACTCTCCTCATCTGCAAGAACTCATTACACCAAACCTTCACAATCTTCAAAAGTAATCAGTTCCCCAAAAACACCAGCACAAAAACTCATCCAGGCCTTTAACTTGTCCCCCAAACATGCCTTGAACACGGGTAGCCCGGTACTGGAGGAAGACTCATTAATAGATGCTCCACTAATCTTTCCTAATGTCCTTGGTGAACATGCAAATAATTCTATTCAATTCTTGGGTCACTATGCCGGTTATTATCGCCTTCCACACACCGTAGATGCAAGGATGTTCTATTTTTTCTTTGAATCAAGGAAAAGCAACAAGAGTGCTCAGTTGGTTATATGGTCGTTGGAGGTCCAGGGTGTAGCAGTGAACTGGCTTTGTTCTATGAAAATGGTCCTTTTCATATTTCTAATAACTTGTCTCTCATTTGGAATGATTTTGGTTGGTACCAGGAATCAAATCTAATCTTTGTAGACCAGCCTACTGGAACTGGTTTTAGTTACAGTTCTAGTGCAAATGACACCCGCCACGATGAAAAGAGTATTAGCAATGATCTATATGACTTCTTGTAGGTGGGGCCTCCATTGAAAATGAGTACATGGGCTAAGGCGTTGAAGACAACTGGTTCTTTGTCAGTTGATGGCTTTATGAGTGGCCGGGGGTTTAAAACGTTGAGCTTCATAATTTGGGCTTACTTGTTGGGCCCAATTTCCAGTGGAGAAAAGGAGTGGAATGTGCCAATGGGTTACTGAGTTGATGTTCTTTATTTTATTTTTATTTTGAGTGTTTGTGAGGATTTTATTTTATTATTTCTTCCCCCTCCTTTATTTGGATATGTAATAATTCAGGTGTTGTAATAATTCCCCCACCCCGCTCTTTTCTATCCCATTCTTTAATCGCTTTCCCTAACTGTACATATATGTATATATCTTGACATGTCATGCATATCCCTGCTTTACATCCATGTTTCATGCATTAAGATTCGGCTAAATTTGCATCTTTATGCTTTAATTGATTATCCCATGATTTTGTGCGCTATCACATGTTTTGCAATGTTTCACATGTCATATCTTAGAAACCGAATCTTTAGTGCATCTCATGAGTGAATTGCATTAGGATTTTGTATATAAGATCATGCATATTTTACTAATTTTGTTTTGTAGCTGTTCGAGGGACGTCGGTAAATCTGTGAGTTTTTATGCTTTAGCATCCCATTTGTGTGTGATTTTCTTATTATGTTTAGCATCCTACCATGAGGCTAATTGATTAAATGATAAACTGTTTGAATGCCTGTGGATGAAGGCTTGTTGCCTGAATTGGAATAATTCAACGACTGTACGTTTTAAGCCCACTTTGTAGTGGCAAATTCACAAACTTTAAGCCCACTTTGTCAAGTGAAAAATTCAAACCCTTTTCGGAAAACAAACATGAAGTTGAATTGTTTCAATTTGAGCAAACTAGTCTATACTTGTATGCTTCACATAGTAAATTTTAGGATTTATTCAATAATCAGAACATGAACATATAAAGAAAATAAAAAGTCATATCATGGCTTAGTAGAGGCCGATCTTTTGATCGAGTGAGCGGGGGTGCTCATTATTAACCTTCCTCTCTCATACCTGAGGTTCCGAGCCAAGCATCCTTGGTTATGATGAACAGTGGCCTTGGCACGAGTCATGGGTTTCCTAATTTCTCAAAATATTTGGGGGCGACTCTGAGATCTGATGACGCAATCCATTTTTGAAAAAATTACAATAAAATGGATTTTCAATAAAAGTTGCCAAATCTGGACTCTCGTCTACGTTTCACATTGCACTCGTGAAACTTTAGATCAAAGAGATCTCGGGAGTCCGAACTGTTTAACGCGCGCGGGTACCCCCCGGGCATGTTACAGTTTCTGGCGACTCTGCTGGAGATTTTATGAAACCTTGACTCGAGCTCCATGATATGACTTTTATTTTCAATTATATGTTTATTGCATTGCATGCATTGGTGCACTTAAAGTTCTTGTGTTGCCTAAATACTGGTGGGAGCACATGTATACTTTTTGTGACACTATACCTATCTCTACGTTACTTTAGAGGCCTTGTGTTGTAACCTTTTGAGATTTGTCAAAAGGGTAGCTTTGCTATCTAGCTCTGCTATCTAAGGTTCTCAGACTCCGAAGAGAGGCTATTTGACTCTTCTGATTTCCTGGGATCTTTATTGGTTATGACCCAAAGGACTCTTTGGTAACATCACCTTGACTTCAACCCCTAGAGTAGAGCCAACCTTGTACATATAGTGAGCTATAGTACCTTTCAAACTTAGGATAGGATGTTTTCCTATTTCTAGGATGTGTGATACCACTTGTCTGAATAGTGAAACCCTAGATCATTTCAAGCTAGGACAGGATAACCCTACCCTCCATAGGGGTGTTTGTTCTCTTTCCTGCTATGTGTTATGTGCAATGTATTAGATCTCTACAGGGGTTCTCAAATTCGAATGAGTGGTTCAGGTTGTTCAGTTTAGCACCATTACTTTAAAAACAAAAAAATAACAAAAGTATAAAATAAAAAAAAAAAATGCCGATATCCCACAAAGTCGACCATCTCTATAATTAGGAAGTGACCACCTATTGATTGCACGGGTTTTATTTTGAATGTTGTCGATGGCCCACACTTTGACTAGCAATTTGAAAATGGTTTTATTCTGAGTTCTGAATTGAGTATTGAGTCTAAGTTTGACTCCACCAAGTTTGTAGAGTTAGAGTCAGGTTCGAGTCAGCCTAATGAGTCAGAGTCTGTTGATTTCGATAGTGCTAACCTAGACATTTCTGTCCTGTCTAGGTCATCTTTGTCATTTTCTTTTGAGTATGTTGTCAAAAGTCTGTTGTCATTGCTAAGTCATAGTCTCTTTTCAATAAACAGAAAAACAAAAAAAACAAAATGCCATAGAGTCTGCCTACTTCTCTGTGCCTTAATTCATCGCATTGACCAAAGTTTTTCAAAACTTTTTCCAAAACTCTGATAAAAACGAAGAGAAAGAATTTCCTCGGGATTTGCAAATTTTGATCAACTGAGAGGAAGAGATGTGTGCTAAGCCTTTGATAAATAAAATCATTTTTGTTAATGTGAGTATCGAGAAGGATCCTGGCTTGGTCCAAATTGGTTCTATCTTATCTTCGTAAAAGTACGAGTGATTAGTCACTTTGTGAAAAGATTTCAAAAACTGTTTTTGCATGGTCCTACGAAGACAGGCCTGGAATTGATTATACAGCATAGGATCCCTCTTGACTCGAGGTCCGACCTCCTTAGCTCCTTAGCTTTCAGACCTTGATTCGAAGTATTCAATGATCATTCAAAGTGTAAGGCTTGCATAGCCGAATTGGAAATAGCCCTTGAACTAGAGGCCATGATGTGATTCAAATGGAGGCAGCCCTTCAACTAGGGGCAATAAGGTCGAATATGATTTTGATTGGAAATAGCCCTTGAACTAGGGGCAATGATGTGATCCAGATTGGGAACAGACCTTGAACTCAAGGCAGAGAATGTGATTTTAATTTGAAATAGCCCTTGAACTAGGGGCAAAAGTGTGAGGCTTGCATAGCTGAAATGGAGGCAGCCCTTGAACAAGGGCAATAAGGTACCATCCTTGAGAGGCTCGCTGGGCCAAAAACCCGGAAGGGCGACCCAGACAAAAGTTAGAGCACAAAAAAAATAATAATTAAAAAATCAAAAAAATAAAAAAAGAAGGGAAAATAAAAAGAAAAATGAAAAGCTCACAAAGTTGAAAACCCGAAAGGGCGGCTTTGGCAAAAGTTAGAGCGTAAAAGGAGAGTGTCAATACCCGAGTGAACCTTAGCCAAAACTATGTAGGGCCTGTGATTCAGATTGGAAACAACCCTTGAACTAGGGGCAAGAAGGTCGGATGTGATTTAAGATTTGAAGCAGTCCTTAAACTAGGGGCAAAAGGTTGTATGTAATCAAAGAGTTAAAATTGAATCGTTTCCCAATGAAGACCGCCTAGAAAGGCAAAACCCATAATTTGAAAGAATGAATTTTATTATTGAAGGACAGTCGAGTTCCTATCCACTACACTAGGGGGAAATTCGGACCCAATTCAGTCTAGTCCCTACATCACCATATCTACTGGTCAAGTGTAGCAGTTGTTCTTATAGATGGCCTAGAGATTTCACACCCAATCAACATGGACAAGTTAAACTGAAAGTAACTCTTGAGAGGCTCGGTAGGCTGAAAACCCGGAAGGGCAACCTAGGCAAATGTTAGAACAGAAAAAAAAAAAAATAGAAACTCAAAAGAAAAAAAAATGAAATAAACAAAATGAAAACAATATATATATATATATGGGAAAAAAAATCAAAAAAAATCAAAAGCTCGCAAGGTTGAAAACCCGAAAGGGCGGCTTTGGCAAAAGTTAGAACACAAAAGGAGAGTGTCAATACCCGAGTGAACCTTAGCCGGAACTACGATGGCCTGATTCCTATCCTGAGGATACGTAGGTAGCTTCATCTTGAAGTTCGGCCCCAATAATTTTTGTTAACTCATTCATTTCGTCCATGTTTAATTGGTGTATCTATAGTCGACTTGGTTGTCCTATCTGTGTTTGATTGGTGTATCTTCTTTTTGCTCAATTCAGTTGGTTCAATTCAACTTGGTTCAGTTCGGTTCAGTTCGACGGTTTGGTTCGGTCCAGTTCTACTCGGTTTCATTCGATTCGGATCGGCTTGGTTCGGTTATCATCGTTGCTACAAAACCAATTCGGGGTTATCTGGCTTGGGGCTATGCACATCAATGGTTGATTCCATGTTAGTTGAGTAGTGACCATTTGCAAAAATAGGTTCTGATTAATTTGAATGAAGCTGACTAATTTTTCTCGAAAATTGTTTCATTTTTGCAAAACTTGGACCATTCTTTGGATTTGAAAAGGAAAAATTTTCAGTGCTCACAACTTAGCTTACGTGATTTCAAAACAGAAAATGGAATAAGTATGCTAATCTAACTCTTATGTTGGTCAAAACATTTTTACAAAAAAAAATCAAGAGACAAAAAAAGGGTCAAGGCAATGAACTATGGGCATAGTCGAGTCAGTGATTCTATCTTCTCCCCTGCTCGAGTCAGCTCGTCAGTGTATATGAGTGTGTATTCATACCAGTCACTGTATATCAGTGTGTCTTCATACCAGTCAGTGTATTTATACCAATCAGGGTATTCATACCAATCAGTGTATATCAGTGTGTCTTCATACCAGTCAGGGTATTCATACCAGTTAGTGTATATCGGTGTGTATTCATACCAATTAGTGTATTTATACCAGTTAGGGTATTCATACCAGTCAGCGTATAGAAGTGTGTTTGGATTATTTTGGCTTCGTTTTTCTTGCATTGAGTCAGTTTTATTTTTATTCAGGTCAGTATGGATCAATGTTCAATTCAGAGTTCAAAATTTAATCACTCTCAAATTCAATTAAACAAAAATGTTTTCAAGTTCAAAGTGATATCCCAGTCATGCCATTGATGAGCAAAAACAAAAAAGAGAAACTGATTTTATTGAAGTTAGGGGAGGACATCCCTGATTACAGAGACTCCAAAAAAAAAAAAAAACCAGAAATACAAAAAACAAGCCCAGAAAAATAAAAAAAATACAAAGTCAAGAAAAAAAAAAGGAAAAAAAGAAAAAGAAAAAAGAGAGAGGGATTTTTTTTTCTTTCTTCTTCGGTGACGGCCACGCACTAACTTCACTTACTCGGCTCTTTCATCGCCGAGCTCTTCCTTTTTTTGTCGTCAACCTTCGAAGCCCTTGCCTCAGTGTGTTCCCCAAGAGAAGGCCTTGCCTCAGTACTTTCAGCAAAAGAGTTAACTTTTCGCCGACCATCAAAGGAAAAATACGCCGGCGCTCCGAACCGGTCTATACAAGTGGTCTGTCGTTTTACCTCTTTATTCTCCATGGAGGCATCCTTCCGTTTCAGTTCTTTGTTCTCTGCCTTCAGCGCACAAATCTCCGCCCGTGCATGCTTATACATATGCTGAAGCAGATTGAGTTGGGCGTTAACCTAATGTACCTCACACGTCCTATTTTGCAGACGGTGAGACAAGTTAGTGACCGCGGCCACTGTTTCCATACACGACTTCAACGTGAGGTGGTTAGCGTCAATATCAGTTTGAGCAACCATCACTTGCTCAACTGTTAGTGTAGGAAGACTGGGATGAGTAAGAGCAGGGGCACTTGGCCCAGAGGAGCTCGATGGATCATTAAGATCCGGAAAGAGAGAGAGAGGGCGAGACGAAGCCATGTATAGGAAGAGAAAGGAAAGAAGGGAGTCACAGAGGAATGACAGAAAATAGAAGAGGAAAAGAAGAAGGAGGAACAAGATGGAAGAGTGATGGAGAAAAAGAAGAAGAAGAGAGTGGTTAAGAAGAAGAGAGAAGATACTGAAGAGAAGAAGAAGACGAGAGAGAAAGACAAAGAGAGGGAGAAAGCCGAGGCGAGCGTCGTTCGGGGTGGCCTGTTTTTGTCGGCCAGTGACGCAAAAGCAGGCCGCGTGTCAGGCGTGGATATCAAAAAAAAGAAAGAGACGCGGGAGAGTTGTGTATGCATATATGTATATATATTGTATAGCTATGTAATATAAATATTTGTTTGAACATTCGGGTCACAGGTGTGACTTGGGTTCAGTGGTTTGGCCCAGTGATTAAAGAGTGAGAGGCTGAGCCTGAGGTCAGGGGTTCGAACCCCACATCGAGTGTTTTTTTTGGTTTGTTTTGATTTTGTGTATATATGTCTCGTATATGTATATATATTTGTTTGCATATCTTGTCATAGTCATAAGAGTGGAGTGGCTCAATGGTTGAGTACTCGGAGGCCAAGCTTGAGGTCAAGGGTTCGACACCCCGTATCCCATGTCCATGCATTTTGTGTTTTTCCTTTCTTTTTGCGTGTTTTGCATACGTGTGCTGACATCATCAAACAGAATATGCCTTCTCAGTAACGGCATCTTCCCGTTGACAGTTGCAAACAGAATGTTCTCCATCTGTGTATATATCCGTATATGTTTGTGTATAAGTCTGTATATGTCTGTGTCGTATATACCTATATATATACTATATATGTTTGTGTATACATCTGTATATATCTGTCTGTATGTTGTCTGTATATGCATATGTGTATACCATATGTACATATATGTGTGTATTTATATGTAAATACTTGTATATTATATTGGTTGTGTTTGCAATGAGTTCCTAGGAGACCAACTGCGACGGTGAAAACTAGAGTTCGAATAGCCGAGGCCTAGAACGCAAAAGGTTTGGAATTTCCGAGACTAAAGTCTGGTTTAAATACCCAGGGGTGTATCCCCAGCTTGAAATCTGTATAGCAGCCCCATAGGTTGAGGTACCGTGTATGCGCCTCAATTCTGGATACTAAACCAACCTAGTCTGTCACCCCGTTGGAGAATAGAGAAAGTTGTGAATATGATTAGGAAGTAAAGCGGCATCCATGGCCATTCAATCGGTTAAAAACAGCAAGTGTGCTTGTTGTTCTTTTTTCTGGTCTAGGAGACCTTAAATCCTCTGAAGGTGTAAGTCCTTTGGTGTTTGTCGTGCCCAAACGACTTTCAGGGTCTAGGAGACCTTAAATCCTCTGAAGGTGCAAGTCCTTTGGTGTTTATCGTGCCCAAACGACTTTCATGGTCTAGGAGACCTTAAATCCTCTAAAGGTGCAATTCCTTTGGTGTTTGTCGTGCCCAAACGACTTCAATCGGTTTGGTATAGCCGCCTGACTGTGTTTGTAATGAGTTCCTAGGAGATCAACTAAGACGGTGGAAATTAGAGTTCGAATGGCGATGCCTAGAACGCAAAAGGTTTGGGATTTCCGAGACTAAAGTTTGGTTTAAATACCCAGGGGTGTATCCCCGGCTTGAAATCTGTATGGCAACCCCATAGGTTGAGATAGCTTGTATGCGCCTCAACTCTGGAAACTGAACCAACCTAGTCTGTCACCCTGTTGGAGAATAGGGAAAGTTACAAACATAGCCAAGTAGAAATGTGGCTTGCTTCGTGTGTTTTACACAAAGCTTGCCACCCATGTTGCCATCTTCATAGCTTTATCATCACTCCATGACATTGTATTGCATTGCACAAATCATGAATCATCAAACCGGCTTCGCGTAGCGTATAAGTCCAATTATCTAACCCGGCTTCGCGTAGTGTATAAGTCCAATTATCAAATCGGCTTCACGTAGCGTGTAAGTCTAATTATCCAACCGGCTTTGCGTAGCGTGTAAGTCCAATTACCCAAATCGGCTTCGCGTAGCGTGTAAGTCCAATTATCAAACCGGCTTCGCGTAGCATATAAGTCCAATTATCAAAACCCAATCGGTTAACAACAGCAGGTGCGCCTGTCTGTTCACACTACTCAAATCGGCTTCACGTAGCATATAAGTCCAATTATCAAAACCCAATCGGTTAACAATAGCAGGTGCGCCTGTCTATTTACACCACTCAAATCGGCTTCGTGTAGCGTATAAGTCCAATTATCAAATTAGCTTTGCGTAGCGTGTAAGTCCAATTACCAACCCGGCTTCGCGTAGCGTGTAAGTCCAATTACTTAAATCGGCTTCGCGTAGCGTGTAAGTCCAATTATCAAACCGACTTCGCGTAGCGTATAAGTCCAATTATCAAACCAACTTCGCGTAGCGTATAAGTCCAATTACCAAATCCGCTTCGCGTAGCGTGTAAGTCCAATTATCAAACCGGCTTCGTGTAGCGTGTAAGTCCAATTACCCAAACCGGCTTCGCGTAGCGTGTAAGTCCAATTACCCAAATCGGCTTCGCGTAGCATATAAGTCCAATTATCAAATCAGCTTCGCGTAGCATGTAAGTCCAATTATCCAACCGGCTTCGCGTAGCGTGTAAGTCCAATTACCCAAATCGACTTCGCGTAATGTGTAAGTCTAATTATCAAACCGACTTCGCGTAGCGTATAAGTCCAATTATCAAAACCCAATCGGTTAACAACAGCAGGTGCGCCTGTCTGTTCACACCACTCAAATTGGCTTCGCGTAGCGTATAAGTCCAATTATCCAACCCGGCTTTGTGTAGCGTGTAAGTCCAATTATCAAACCGGCTTCGTGTAGCGTGTAAGTCCAATTACCCAAATTGGCTTCGCGTAGCATGTAAGTCCAATTATCAAATCGGCTTCACGTAGCGTGTAAGTCCAATTATCCAATAGGCTTCGCGTAGCGTGTAAGTCCAATTATCAAACTGGTTTCGTATAGCGTATAAGTCCAATTTTCAAACCGGCTTTGCGTAAGCGTATAAGTCCAATTACAAATCGGCCTTGCGTAACGTGTAAGTCCAATTATCAAAATCTTCTTGCATATCATTTGCATCTTACCCCTGAACTACACTGGTTTAATTCCTTTCAAAGGGATACGTAGGCAACCTTCGGGTTCAACCACTTGCATTACATCTGGTTTGTTTGCCTAAGTCTTACGGCCTTGTCAAAAGGGTCGTCTTCTGGCTTTGACATTCACTCACGTTATGAAATGACTTCGAGTTCTGTCAAAGAGGGGCAACTATAGACACCCCATTTTGACCAGCCCTAAGACTTGGACACTTTGTTTTGACCACCCCATGATGAAAATTGGAATATGGCACTTTATGAATTTCGCAGCCGAAAAATCAAATTGAAGCTTTAATTACAAACCTCACCTATTTTGGCCACCACTAATATTTTATTAATTTATTGTATTTTATAATTTTATATTTTTTATATATAAATTTATATGTGTGTATATTTGTTTTAGGTGTGTTTTATATAAATTGATAAATATTTGATAATATTTGATTAAAACAAAATTAAAAAAAAAGAAGAAAATAATAATAAACAAAAAAACAAAGATAGTATGGTCAGATGGTTTGGGACAGATGGAATATATGATGATGAAGAATTTGTGGTGGAATAGATGATGATGTTTTGCTTTGGTGGGGAATGGATGATTGTTTTGTATAGAAAATATTTCAAGAGTGGGCGGTGATGGTCAGCAAGAAGGAGGATAATATTTTTAGGTGAGTGGTAACAAAAGCTTTTGAGAGAATGATTATTTTAGGGTAAGTTGAGTGATAAAATAAGAGAGAGTGATGTAGGTGGGTGGTGTGCATGATGAGTGGCTTGGGGTGGAGAAGTATAAAAATAAATAAACATAACAAGGGGAGGAGGAGAGTTTTGGTTCAGCTGGGCATGAGGAAGAGAAAGGATAAAAAAAAAATAGACATAACTCTCTCTCTCTCTCTGGATAATGCTCAGCAGTGGGGGGGAGGAGAAAAACCACACAGAGATAGACACACACACACACCCATTTTGGAAGAGAGATCGAGAGACCCAGATAGACATGCATATACACAAGCAATTGTGATCTCTCTCTCTCTCTCTCTCTCTCTCTCTCACAGCTTGGAGAGGGAGACCATGCACACACCCACCACTCTCAACACTCATGGTAAGACACACACACTCACGGCTATCACACACTGATACACACTCACTCTCCTCTCATACACAGACACACACACACACCACCAACTTCATCTTCACACACACAGCAGTACCACGAATCAACCTCTCTCTTTTCTCTCTAACACACACCCATACACCTCTCATGCACACCCATACACCTCTCATGCACACCCACAAACCCAGCGGCACACTACACACTACACACACTCAACACACATGATTCACAGATACCATACACACGGTTAGAGAGAGAGGAGACCACACACACATACACACTCACAGCACACACGAGAAATGGGAGATCCACATTTACACACGGCAGCAGCCATCACACACCACACCACCGCAGCTACAACACCCACACACCACCAACTTCATCTTCTCACAGCACACACGGCTGATACACCACCTCTGCCATCACACATGCACACAGACCCAACACACACATGCATCCATAGATAGATCCACACACAGCACACATATCACCCGCATACACGGCAGCAGCTGGAGAAAGGGAGAGGAATACACATGCACTGAACCCACCTCTCTCTCCCTCTCGGCATACCACACATCCACAAACCCAGCACACATCCACACAACCCATTCACAGAGGGCACACACACATACACGGTTCTGATAGAAAACACACCCAATACCATACATGGTTTAGAGAGAGGGAGGAGACCACACACACCACACACACGGTCTCTCTCTCTCTCTCTCTCTCTCTCTCTCTCTCTATACAAAGAAACCCACCCATCTCTCTCTCTAAAGACCCACAGACATCCCATACACCATGCATACACATGGCACAACACCCATGTATTGATACATACACCATTCATGACTCAACACAGGCAGAGACACGAAGCACACAACACAGGGGAAAGAGGACACCATTGACACACACCCAGCAGAGGTACACAGATGCGCACATCATACACTCACGGCAGCAGCACATGATACAGAGGCAACACACATGCAAACCAAGGGGGAGACCCACCAACTTTTCTCTCTCTAGAGAGATACCCACCTCTCTCTCTTTCTGGGCAGTCCCATACACACGGCACACCTATACATATGAGGCACGACACACACATACATGGGGAGGGGGGGAGCTATACACACATGAAGCTGCACCACATGCACACACGAAGTTTCACCATGTACACACACTGATACACGGGACACACACACACAACTTCCCTTTGATCTTATCTCTCAAGACAATACACACAGCAATGGCACCAACTGTCTCTTACCTCTGTCTTTCTCTTCTCTTCCTTCTTCTCACTCCACTCTCCTCATCTGCAAGAACTCATTACACCAAACCTTCATAATCTTCAAAAGTAATCAGTTCCCCAAAAACACCAGCACAAAAACTCATCCAGGCCTTTAACTTGTCCCCCAAACATGCCTTCAACACGGGCAGCCCGATACTAGAGGAAGACTCATTGATAGATGCTCCACTAATGGTGGAAAAGACTTTGATCTTTCCTAATGTCCTTGGTGACCCTGGAAATAATTCTATTCAATTCTTGGGTCACCATGCCGGTTATTATCGCCTTCCACATACCGTAGATGCAAGGATGTTCTACTTTTTCTTTGAATCAAGGAAAAGCAACAAGAGTGCTCTAATGGTTATATGGCTGACTGGAGGTCCAGGGTGTAGCAGTGAATTGGCTTTGTTCTATGAAAATGGTCCTTTTCATATTTCTAATAACTTGTCTCTCATTTGTAATGATTTTGGTTGGGACCAGGAATCAAATCTAATCTTTGTAGACCAGCCAACTGGAACTGGTTTTAGTTACAGTTCTAGTGCAAATGACACCCGCCACGATGAAGAGAGTATTAACAATGATCTATATGACTTCTTGTAGGTGGGGCCTCCATTGAAAATGAGTACATGGGCTAAGGCGTTGAAGACAACTGGTTCTTTGTCAGTTGATGGCTTTATGAGTGGCCGGGGGTTTAAAACATTGAGCTTCATAATTTGGGCTTGCTTGTTGGGCCTAATTTCCAGTGGAGAAAAGGAGCGGAATGCACCAATGGGTTACTGAGTTGATGTTCTTTATTTTATTTTTATTTTGAGTGTTTGTGAGGATTTTATTTTATTATTTCTTCCCCCTCCTTTATTTGGATATGTAATAATTCGGGTATTGTAATAATTCCCCCACCCTGCTCTTTTCTATCCCATTCTTTAATCGCTTTCCCTAACTGTACATATATGTATATATCTTGACATGTCATGCATATCCCTGGTTTACATCCATGTTCCATGCATTAAGATTCGGCTAAATTTGCATCTTTATGCTTTAATTGATTATCCCATGATTTTGTGCGCTATCACATGTTTTGCAATGTTTCACATGTCATATCTTAGAAGCCGAATCTTTAGTGCATCTCATGAGTGAATTGCATTAGGATTTTGTATATAAGATCATGCATATATTACTAATTTTGTTTTGTAGCTGTTCGAGGAACGTCGGTAAATCTGTGAGTTTTTATGCTTTAGCATCCCATTTGTGTGTGATTTTCTTATTATGTTTAGCATCCTACCATGAGGCTAATTGGTTAAATGATAAACTTTTTGAATGCCTGTGGATGAAAGCTTGTTGCCTGAATTGGAATAATTCAACGACTGTACGTTTTAAGCTCACTTTGTAGTGGCAAATTCACAAACTTTAAGCCCACTTTGTCAAGTGGCAAATTTAAACCCTTTTCGGAAAACAAACATGAAGTTGAATTGTTCCAATTTGAGCAAACTAGTCTATACTTGTATGGTTCACATAGTAAATTTTAGGATTTATTCAATAATCATAACATGAACATATAAAGAAAATAAAAAGTCATATCATGGTTTAGTAGAGGCCGATCTTTTGATCGTGTGAGCGAGGGTGCTCATTATTGACCTTCCCCTCTCATACCTAAGGTTCCGAGCCAAGCATCCTTGGTTACGACGAATAGCAGCCTTGGCACGAGTCATGGGTTTTCTAATTTCCCAAAATATTAGGTGGCAACTCTGAGATCTGATGACGCAGTCCATTTTTGACAAAATTGCAATAAAATGGATTTTCAATAAAAGTTGCCAAATCTGGACTCTCGTTTACGTTTCACATTGCATTTGTGAAACTTGAGATCAAAGAGATCTCAGGAGTCTGAACTGTTTAACGCGCGCGGGTACCCCTCGGGCATGTTACAGCCTCCAAATTGGAAACCAAAAAGTTGACGTAATCCATCTGCTCGGCACTAAACAAGGATGATCCTAAGAGGAAGAATTTAGTTGGATCGTTCTCGTCAATGCGCACTTCCCCCAACTCTTCAACCGATTTGTCCTCGGCCTTTCTTCTCACATCTTCAAGGACTTCCTTCCTTTCAGGTCCCTCAATCATTTGGACAAACCCTTTGGCTGCTCGACTACCATTCACCGCAACGAAGCATTGTTTTGCCATCACTTGGTCTCCCTAAACTTCCTCTATTTGTTCGCTCGGTGCCAGAAAATGCATAATCTGGTGGAAGGTCAAAACAACTGCTTGCATGGCGTGCAGCCAGCCACTGTCCAAGATCACGTTGTAAGTGGATGGAACTTTGAGCACCCAAAATTCTACTTGCTTTACGACCAAACCCGCTTTGACCGGCAAAATAATCTTTCCGATTGGCCATTCTGGTTGTGAGTTGAAGCCGACCAAAGGGGACGTTGCAGGGGCCAAGTCCTTGCCCTCTAACTTCATTTGTTTAAACGCGCCATAATACATAATTTCAACCGAACTCCCCTGGTCGATCAAGATTCTCTTGATGTCAAAGTCTTTGACGCGAAGGGTTACTACTAAAGCATCATTGTGCGACATCTGAACCCTTTCCAAGTCCTTGGTCGAGAACGAAAGGATATCCCTTTCTTCGGTCTTTCCCTTCTTTATAGCGGGCTGAACAGAGAGCACTTCCCTCATATGCTCGGCCTTCTTAATCATCCATCTAAGCTCGCAGACCCTTGCTGGTTCAATGATGCCGTAGATGACGTTGATTACACCTTGCGGGGGCACCTCTAGGGTGGCCAGGCCGTTCGGCTCAGTTTGTCCTGCTGGTGTGGCCTTGATGCCCCCATCTATGTATTGGTCGAGATGCCCAGCCGCCACCAGTTCCTCCAGATGTTGTTTGAGCGGTAAGCAGTCCTCTGTTCGATGCCCCCGTTCTTCATGAAAAATGCAGCGATATTTTGAATTGAAGCCCCTCTGTGCACATCCCAACTTGGCTGGCCATCGGACAAAAGGCTCACCTCAATCTTACTAAAAATGCGGTAGATAGGGATTTTGAAGACCGTGGTGATTCCAATCCGCGCCTTCAGTTTTCTCTTGGCATCTTCTGCTACATCACAGGGAGCGTCAGTTCGGTCGTTCCTACGACCCTTGTTTCTGTCATAACGGTTTGCGCCACGACGTTGGTCTTTTGACCGTTCGTTTTGGCAGTTGTTCTCCTGCCCGACCGAGTGAACTTTCTCTGCCACCTTTCTGTTCGCCGCGACCGGATTAGCCTTCTCGGTCGCAGAGGCGGCATCCTCCTCCACACGGATGTGCTCATTGATCCACTGCATCAAGGACTCCATGGTTGTAAGCTGATGCATTGTAAGCGAATCTCGCAATCTATGTCCGACTGGGAGACCCCTCTTGTATTGAATGATTGCCAGATTGGTAGGGCAGTCGAGGATCTCGTTGTAAGTTTCCCAGTAATTCGCATTGTATGCCTTCAGCGAACATCCAGACTCCATTTTGACGCCCAGGAGGTGGTCGACCTCCTTCGCTGTTTGAGTGTTGGTTTTGAATCTAGTGACGAAGGCTTCCGCTAGTTGCTGCCACCTCTCGATACTCCCCTCCGGGAGTCTTTCGAACCACTTCAAGCCCAGCTCTCCCAAGCTTGCTGGGAATATGAGGCACATCAAGGTGTCGTTGCGCCGGTGGCGAGCCATTACTTGCCGGTAATGACTCACATGCATGTACGGATCTGTCTTGCCGTCGTACAAAGTGAACTTCAGCTGGTGGAATCCGGCAGGGAGTGGAGTGCCCTCGATCTCCGAAGACAGCGGTGTGGCTATAAGTCTTGCCAGCTCTTTGTCCACCAGTGTAGGGGCCATCACTCTGGGCGCTGGCATCGCCACTTCTTCACTGCAATGAACTGGGGCGCTCAACCTCTGTAACGCCAGCACTCTCTGAGCCTCTCGACGGCGCACTCTCTCCTCCAACACATCCTTGAGATCCCTGGAACGGGTGGAGGCAGAATATCGCAACGTCGACGATGGGTGTGACGGGCGGTAGGTGCTGTTGCGAGTGAGGGACCTGCCATCTCTTTGGTCAGAATCTTCAACTCCATAGTTCCTGGTGATAGAGATAGAATGAGTCCTCCTTTGGCAGCGACTGCTAGAATGAGGGAAGGGGGTGCGCTCACTGAGGTTGCCCTCTCCAACAACACCCTTCCCCTTAATCTGGCGCCTCAGCATCTCCATCTCCGCCGCCATCTTGCAGATGAGGGCATCCTGGTCTTTGAGTTTGTGCTCCAGGCACTGCGCTCGAGACTGCCCTCGCTGCCGACGGCCTTCTGGACTTTTCGAGCGATTAGAACTTCTCCCGCGTTTATCTCGCGCACCTCGCGAAGAAGTTTCTAAGCTTGCCATGGCTGGAACATCCAGGGGGCCATCTTTCCTTCGGACATACTCCGGAGTGACACCATCGACGACGGACAGCAGAATTTCGTCGTTGTTGACCATGGGAATGGTTGAAGAGGCTTGAAGAACAAGGGTCGAATATCAAAGACTTCCCACAGATGGCGCCAATTGTACGGGGGCGAAATATCCTCTGCTTTCCGTACTCCTTGTACTCCAAGCTTCACTTGACGGCGTCTAACCTGGCAACACAGAGACGGTGAGCTGCCCGACGGTGGTGCGCCGGATAGAACCTCCGACGATCAAGTCAGACCACTTGAGGAAGAGGAAGGAGATTGTTAGAGAGAGAGTATTTTAGATGGCGAGAATGGTTTCAAGTTGCCTACCTCTAACGTTCATCTTCCTCCTATTTCTAAGCTGGCCATGCAGCCTCAAGATTGTGCGCGCACTACCTCTGTTGTCCTTCCCTGGACAGGTGGTAGTGCTCACATCTCACCACCTTACGCGTGTAAAGGTTTTATCCTCCAACCAGTACATGCAGAACTGCCAAACGGTATTGCCGCATGCCTGAAGCAGATTTCCTCTTCCTCACGCCATTGGCCCAGGTAGCACACTTAACCGGAGTACCACGACTGGCTTGTCCCTTGTGGAAAATTGCCACTACAAGCTCACAACCGAGCTATGAACCGCCGAACTGTCCCTTAGCGAAGGGGCAGATGGCTGATTCTCATGGCCGGGCTGCTCGCGACTGTCTTTCTTGGTTGATCGGCCCTTCCCTGCTCCTCCTTCACTCTAGGTCGCATGAAGTCTGGCCATCTCGGTTGTCCCGGACATGCCGGCCCTCGCCCGTCCTTAGTCTAGCCCGGGCTACTTCAGCTCGGTTTCCTCACGTTACCATGCGTCCGGTCGAACGTCTCCATCACAGCTCGTTTGCTCAATCGATTCGGCCAAATAAATCGGACGCAAGATGACAAATGGGCGCTAACAATCGAGAACAGAGCTCGACACCGTGAAATTTGACCAACCTGCGTTATCGTAGCTCGGCCGTACAGCCCGGTCTAAATCTTCCCTCTCAGTGAGATTTATCATATATTTTATTTTGATTATTTAAGTTGGTTATTTTTAGCATACTTTGTGTAGATTATCAAAACAAAAAAAAAAAGGCGATCCGATATCTATGGTTAGGATTGTGTAAAATAACATCAAATTCGTTAAAATCGTATCAATCCGCATCATTCTATCTGCTAACCGCGGATTAAACTTTAAAATTTATTTATAACTCGCTTTTGAAATCGCTTCGCTCCACTATAGTTAATACACACACACATATATTTATTAACCTTTAATGAAATATCAAACTAAAAATGAGTGAGAGATATTTAAGATGTGAAATTTGTTATAAAGTGATAGTTATATATATGAAAAATATTATGCAAATTAGTATTATATATTATGTAAATGCTTGATAATTAGATAAAAATATTCTTCAATTTGCCAATTCGTCCTAAACCTCCCAAACTGCGATTTGATTATTTGTTAATCTTCCAATTCATTATTCGACTTATAATTTTACTTTTAAACTTAAAGCACACTGCACACACCCATATCTGTAGCTATATAATTCTATTACATTTATCACTGAAAAAAATGCACGTCTATTATTGAAATTATTCCTTTGTTCATTTTTTTAAAGATGAATATAATAAAATTACATAATTATATATATATATATATATATTAAATCGATTTAATTTTTTATATAAAATAACTTAAAAAATTAACAACTTAGATAATCAAAACAAAACTCATAATAAACTCTATAATATCAAAGACAACCCAGCTCCCATATAGGTTATACTTCTTTTCCTCTATTGTTGGTGGTGGTCCACGAGAAACAGCAACATAAATAGATATACATTAAATAGTTACTATCATTCTAGTGGACATAGATAGAAACAAGTCCACTATTTCACTTGCATTCCGCATGCAAGAAATCACTATCATCTATAAGTATATCCCTTAGGCTGTTTTGTTTTGTAAGGGTGTTGACGGATGCGATTGGTTTGATTTAGGTGTAAATTAAATGATAAATCAACAGAAAATAAGAATGGTAATAAATAGAATAAATTATACTGGTTTCTTTTGAGATTTAAAAAAAATATATCAAATCCTACAATTTTAGCGTAATTACATTGATATCTTTTTTAGTAAAACCAAAGTGATCAAAACTAATACTGATAAAATGAAGACATAAATATCTACAATGTAAGATATATATTTTAATGTAAAAGAGATCATAATATATTTTTTTCATTTATACGACTAACGAATTTCCCATAGTTTTTTCTTATTTTATAAAAAGTATTTTTTTTTCAATTATTAGATAAAAAGACTTCTTATTTTTTAAAAATAGCATGAAATTCAATTTTGAACAATTCAAAATATATCCGATTAATTTGATTTTTTTTTTTATGGATAATATTCTTTATGAACTCTACAATATGAACGGTTCGATTTGTTTAGTCTTCTACTTTATTTAATTCTGAAAAGAAAAAACTTATTTTCGGATAATAACAATCAAATAATACTTAATTAATTTAAATAAAGGCTGAAGGCCATCAAATTTAATAAAATAAAATGAAATTATTAATTTTTAACTTTTACAAGATACGCATTCCATTTTATATTTTTTTCCAATAAAACAAACACTACATTAAATTGAAAATCTAAAATCAAAATTAAAAAAAAATAGCCTTGCGCAGGTCTTGTTTTACTAGTGTGTGTATATATACTAGGATATTAGGAAATAAAAGATCCTTGCAAGGCACATGCTATTATTATTATATGTTTAATTTTTTTTTATAATAGTTTTAAAAGTGAGAATATTCTCTAATAAAATTAAATAGACTAAATCATTAGAAGTATGATATAATTGTAAAAACCGCATTATAAATAATAGGAATTGGAGAAAATATAATGAATCATATAATTTCAACATAATTATTAGTTTTTTTTCATCAAAACTAAAGCGATCTGAATTTATACATATAGTATGAAAATATAAAGATAAACAATATAAAATATAAATTTTAGTATGAAAGAGATGAAAAAAAAAAAAAAAATTTGCATTGACTACCATTATTTATGAGAAGTGAGCTATAAATTAAAATTTAAAGAAAATCTAATGTAATGTGATTCATTCATTTCTAATTAAAGCACCTCTCATTTTTATAATTTCAAAAATACCATTGACACATTATTCCTAATGTGATTTTTGATATAATCCTTTTGTGTGCAAATCATTTTTCATTGGTTTATTCTTCAAAACAAACAAACAAACAAAAAAAAAAAAAAAAAAAAAAGGAAAAAGAAAAAAAAGTGCCAATAAAAGTGATCCATTCTTTGACTATAGAGGATTATGAATTTTCTTTTTAAAGAAAAATATCAGATAAGTAAACATTTTTATAAAAATGTTAACAAAAAAGAACTGAAATAATATTTGAGCTTGGTAACTAAATAAACTCTATTTTTTATTTTTTCAATTTAAATCTTAATATTGTGTGTGTTTTTTTTTTCACCGTCTAAACCATTCACATTTTTTCGTTAGGTAAAACTGATGTAAAAAAAATGTTTTAGTCATTAAGTTTAATTGGAAATGATATTTTTTTTTTTTTTGGTACACTTACATTGAGTACAAAAATTGAATAAATTTTTTTGATTACGACACTTTGTTTGGTTCATTGGAATAATGTAGAATAGAGTAAAATAGTCATTCCTGAAGTGTTTTTAACAAATGATCAATCATTTATAATGCATTTTTTTTTATCATTATTTTAGTAAACCAAGAGTAAAATAAATATTTGATGGAATGATAATTCTATTCTATAAATTATATAAATTTTGAATAATTAATGTAGTGTTTTGGAGGAAATATCATTTTACCTCTCAAATTTTTATGTATTTTTTAATTTGATCCTTAGATTTCGATTAATATCAATTTTATACCCAGACTTTTGAACTTTTGATCAATTTAGCCCCTACCGTCACATTCTGTCTACAATTGGACAAAATGTGTTGACGTGGCACTAAAGTTTATTTAAAATTTCATTTTACCCCTCAAATTATACTTTATAAATCAATTTGCCCTCCAAATTAAAAATCAATTTATCCCCCCAAACTTTACCCCCCACATCATCACATTTTGTCCAATTGTTGATGGAAAGTGACGGCAGGAGTCAAATTGATCAAAATTTCACAAGTTTTGATGTAAAATTGATATTAAGCGAAATCTGGAGGTCAAATTAAAAAATGCGTGAAAATTTGGGAGGCTAAATGATATTTTCTTAGTGTTTTAATATAATTCAATACACCAATTGGAGCGATTGTTATGTTTCTAATGTATCATATTTTAAAACACATTCCAAGTTAAGATAATAATTTTTAAATTATCATTGTATAGTGATTTAAATTCATTACAGTTAAATAAAATATTAAAAATATTTTTATATATTTTCCTACCTAATTTAGTTATAAATGTAGTTAGTAGCAAATCCACTATTTTATTTTAAGATTTTCTTATATATATATATATATATATTTGTTAAAAAGTATATAATACTTTTCATATTAAATTAAACTAACACTACAGGTTTTCAATTTATTTATTGATTTGTGTATCTCTAGTGAAAATAAGATGAGTTATGAGTTGAATAACTTTATTTTAATATTGTCATCAATTTACATATTGAACATCAAAATAATACAAAATTTATACACAAGGATAACAACATAATTAATCTAATTAATAATTTAATAACTTATTAAACCGAGAGAGTTAAAGGACCCTGGCAAAGTAAGGTACCTTACAGTGCCTGTGGCATTTCGATGGGGCTTGTTCTGATTTTTATTTTTATTTTTATTTTGGATAATTCAAACCGTTTATATCATAAGGTTTATCAAGTATATTATTTTTTTTTAAAAAAAATTAGTCGAAAATGTGTATCCCCACAATTAGGTTTTAATTGTTTAAAAAAAAATTACCAAAATCGTGTTAACTTTTTTTTTTCTTCTTCTCCAAATGTGTTATTGTTACAAAATTATAGGTGTCTAACCATTTGTTTTTTTTTTTTGACATGGATAATTTACACAAATAACTTTGCAATATAAATAATTTGGATTATCCGAAAAAATTCGAGACAAGCCCCCATCTAAAACATCATGGCAGTCTTTTAAAACAATAGCCACCGACTCAACTGGTGAAGGAGTCAACCACAGCTGCTTACCCAGCCAAATTCCAAAGAATGGGCCGCACCTTTGTAAGAAAATGAAATAGCAAAAAGAATTTTTTGGATAAAAAATGCCAAAATACAAGCTTTGCTAAAAGGACCCTAACAAAGCACTCGTTTAGCCTAAAGAGTTGGGAGGTTTTTTTTTTTTGGATATTTTAATTATAAAAAGATAAAATAAATAAAATAATTAATAAAATAAAATATCATATTCAAATTATAATTATTATTTTTTTTTTTATAAAAGAAAAAAAAAACTTAAAAATTCACTCCAAATGAGGCTTTTTAACTGTAAGTTAAAATAATAAAAAAAAAAAATCAAAAAGCTAATTTATATCCAAGCAAAGTAATTTGTTGAAACAAATGGAACAATTCCGGTAAAAAAAAAAATACAAGCCATCTTCACTAAAGAAAATCTTATATATATACTAGTTTACAGAGGCCGTGCTATTATTATAATATATTTAAGTTTTGCATTTTGATAATTTTTAAAAAAATTAAAATATTATTATAAGAAATTGAATAGAATAAATCATTAGATATATGATAGAATTATGTGATATGATATGTATATTTTTTGATTTGTTATACACCCAATAATGTTGATTCCAATTCTATTACCATATCATTTTAGGTAAATTTATGAGTCTTTAACATTTCTTCCGAATTTATAAAAAAAAAATGATGTGTAACTTTTCTCAACAAATAAATATAAAACAAATATTAAGATAATTCTTCTATAAAAAAAATAAATAAAAAAACTACTAAGATAAGTTACTGAATTAATAAAGAAACAGAAAAAAATACATATATATATACAAATAACTAATTTTATTAATACATAAATCATATTCGCATAACAAATAATCAATTTTATTAATAAGCAAATCATTAAGTAAATTAACAGTTTTTAATGATAAGAAAAATGTTTTTCAATTAACCCCTTTGTTAATAAATAAATCATTAAGTCAATTAATAATTTTTAATGATATGAGAAATATTTTTCAGTAAATAACTTTGATAATTTACTATTGCATGGGAGAATTTTTCTTCTTCTTGAATATTGTGTTAAATTTAAATTTAAATTTGTAATAAACGATAGTTATAATTTCTAGTATTATGAGTGTATTTGTAATTTGTCAAAAAATAAAATATTTATATTTCATAATTGATTAAGAATGTTTGCATAATTATGAAAAAAACATATTTCATAATTGACCAAGAATGTTTGTGTAATTATAAAAAAAACCAGTTGCATGATTAACCAAGAATACTTGCGTAATGACAAAAAAACATTTATTCAACATATAAGCCACTATTAGTAAATTATTCAAAATGAAATGACAAAATTAAAAAGAAAAGACGAATCTCAAGCAGCTAAGTGTCTTTTATATATATATATATATATATCAACAATGATAGATACCCCATTTTTTAAGGACCCCATAAACCCCAAAATGATCCACACTATATACATACATGAGTAGAGTAGGCCCTACTATCATGAGTAGTGTGAATCATTTTGAGGGTCGTGAAGTATTCTAAAAAGCAGATCTCACTTATTTTCTTATATATATATATATAGATATAGATATATGCAAATATCAACAATGATTGAGACTCCTTTTTTGGAATATCCCAACTCTCTTTGAATCTCAATTATTGATGGTATAAATTTCATACATATATGAGTGGATCCATATATACATCAATAGTTAAGATCAAAAAGAGTTGTGAGGTTAAAATAAAATAAAAAATAAAAAATAAAAAAAATTTCCAAGCATTTTTCAGCAAACATATGCACATGTGCGTAGTGCTGAATTAACCTGAGGAGAAAAAAGCAACTTCTATTCTATACGGCATAGATGAAATGAAAGCATTTTTCTGCAAACATATGCACATGTGTGTAGTGCTGAATTAACCTGAGAAGAAAAAAGCAACTTCTATTCTATACGGCATAGATGAAAGCTTGGTGAGAGAGATAGAGTTCAGTTCAAACCTTGGCTCTGGCACGCATCATCGTCAAACCCATTTGCTAAATTAAATGGCCTGATCTTTTTTACTAGTGGAAAAACTGTGGAATTCAACAATCCCATTCTGGTCTGCTCTGTTTTTGTCCTTTACCCTTTTGCCTAATTGCCTCATTGTTGCTTTTCTTTTTCACTTCCTCATCTTGGGTTGTAGTGGATGGCCTCTTCCTTTCTTTCTAAACCCCCTGTGAGTTCTCTCTCTCTCTCTCTCTCTCTCTCTCTCTCTCTCACTTTGTCTACTTTCAAGCTTCCTGAGATTTCTTCATTTTTGCACTACCTTTTTCTGTTTTTTTTTTTTTTTTTGAAAACTCTGTTTTTAAACTTGATTATTTGCACTTAAAATGGACGTCCTTTGCCACCAAGTTGTTAATGCTAAGATGGGTGGTTCTTATTTTGCAGTTTTAGCCAAACAGTATTCATATATGTTCTTGAATTTGTGATCTTACCAACTTTTTGGTTTTGTTCATTGAGCTCATGAACAAGGTTGATTTTGAGCTCATATTCACTAGGGCTATAATAGGTTGCTTATGTTTCCCCTACTAGCCTGTATTTATAGTTTTAGAGCTTGAATCTTCATATTGATGTTCTTAATATATTTATTTATTCATTCATTTTAACTATCTTTGTTTACTCTTCATGGGTTGTCTGCTGAGAATTTTCAAGGGTTTAAGCAATATAACATGTTCTTGAGCTTTTTCAGAGCTGGAATTTGGAATTTCCAACAACAACTTTGATATTAAACTTGGTTCCTATGTGCTCTTTGCAGATTGAAATTTGGTGTTGGTGTTTGTAAATACAGTTCACCATGATTCTAGTATGGGTACTGATATTTATGGTTTTTAACAATGGATATATTTCCAATGGAATTAGTACAAATAGTTCTAAAAGACCCGATGTTGTGAACATTGGGTCGATATTCACTTTTAATTCTGTAATCGGCAAAGTTGCTAAAATTGCCATTGAAGCTGCAATAGAAGATGTGAATTCCGATCCAACAATCCTTGGAGGAACCAAACTGAAACTCACAATGCACGATTCAAACTTTAGCGGATTTATGGGTATCGTAGAAGGTACACACTTGCAACAACTCTTGTTCATTTTGGAGCTTCATGTTTCATCATTTAGACACTAGTGAGTTAGAGCATTTCCAATCTTACATCAATTTTTTCATCAAATTCAAATTTGATGTAAAATTGGCTAAAACTGTGTTCCAACCATTTCATCAAAATATCAAATCGTTCACCATTTTCCCAACATATTTTTAATCAAAGTTGATGAAATTTTTGAGGAGTAAGGTTTGGGAGATAGTTTTTCTTTAACAAAAAATGGTTAAAACAAGTTTTTAGGATAAGTTTGGAATTTTTCAAAAAGATTTGACAGAAAAAGAGAGAAAGGATTGGAGTGTTCCATGACCAAAATTTCAATCAGATTTGATGGAAAAAAAAAAAGACTCAAGGATTGGAGGTGCTCTTATTGCCTCATTTTGATCCCAACCATTTGAATCTTTATATTTGTTTACTGCTAACAGCTTTACAATTCATGGAGACCGAAACAGTGGCAATCATTGGCCCCCAAACTTCTGTTTTAGCTCATGTGATTGCGCATATTGCTGATGAACTCCAAGTCCCTCTATTATCCTTTGCAGCAACAGACCCGACCTTGTCTTCACTTCAGTATCCGTTCTTTGTGAGAACAACACAGAATGATCTGCACCAAATGGCTGCAATTTCAGAGATTGTTGAGTACTATGAATGGAGAGAAGTGATTGCAATCTATGCTGATGACGATGATGGGAGGAATGGGATAGCTGCATTAGCTGATCAACTAGCCACAAAACGTTGTCAGATCTCTTACAAAGCACCTTTGAATGCTCAACCGAGCCGAACTGACATCACAGATGTATTGGTTAAGGTGGCTTTAGCCGAGTCTCGGATTATTGTTATTCACGCTTCTCCTGGTTGGGGTCTTGATGTACTTGCCGTGGCAAGTTATCTTGGAATGATGGGAAGTGGGTATGTTTGGATAGCGACAAATTGGCTCTCGACTGTTGTGGACACTCGTTCTCCGCTCCCTTGGGGAACAATGGAAAATATGCAAGGGCTTATCACGCTGCGAATGTACACTCCAGATTCGGAGCTAAAACGAAACTTTGTTTCTCGGTGGAACAACTTGACAAGTAACCAAACAGCTAACGGCCCAATCGGGTTGAATACTTATGGTCTATATGCCTATGACACTGTTTGGATGCTTGCACATGCAATTGATGCTTTTTTTGATCAGGGAGGAAATGTTTCGTTTTCAAAGGATTTGAAGTTAAACAGTCTAAGTGGAGGGAATTTGCATTTAGATGCTATGAGCATTTTTGATGGAGGATATTTATTACGCGACAGCGTTTTACAAGTCAATTTGACTGGTTTAACCGGACCTATCAGGTTTGATTCAGACAAATCCCTCATTCGTCCAGCATATGAAGTAATCAATGTGATTGGCACGGGCATTAGGACGATTGGTTATTGGTCTAATTACTCTGGGTTATCGATTGTGCCTCCAGAAATTCTCTACACAAAGCCACCTAATCGTTCCAGTTCGAGCCAACAACTATATGGTGTAATCTGGCCTGGGGAAACAACAGATAAACCTCGTGGGTGGGTTTTTCCAAATGATGGAAGGCAATTGAAAATTGGAGTCCCGAACCGAGTTAGTTATCGTGAATTCATAGCAGAAGTGCCAGGCACTGATATGTTCAAAGGGTACTGTATTGATGTTTTCACTGCTGCCCTAAACTTGTTGCCATATGCAGTTCCATATAAGTTAATACCATTTGGAGATGGCATTGAAAACCCAAGTTGCACTGAGCTTGTGCGCTTGATCACAGCAGGGGTGAGTATGAGATACCGAGTTCATATCATAACTCTAAAACGTTTGTGTGCTTTATATGTTTAATTCCTCAGTTTTTCTTCTTGTGTATAGGTCTATGACGCTGCAATAGGTGACATTGTGATCATCACTAACCGAACAAAGATGGCAGATTTTACACAACCATATGTTGAGTCTGGGCTAGTCGTAGTGGCACCAATTCGGAAATTGAACTCTAGCACTTGGGCATTCTTGAGGCCATTTACTCCGAAGATGTGGGGCGTCACGGCTATTTTTTTCCTTATTGTGGGAGTAGTTGTATGGATTTTGGAGCATAGGATAAATGATGAATTCCGTGGCCCTCCCAGGAGACAAATTGTCACTACTCTATGGTAAGTTCCTAAGAAATATTAATTCTAACTTGTAAGAGGACTTTCCTAGTGCATGTACATTAACGTTAGCAATCTGTTGAAGTCTAAGTTCCCTTCTTTCAATCCGAATCGCCTCTTTGCACAATTTGTCTCTAACCAACCTTTTTCTAATCAACCTTTTCTTCACCCCTTAAATGAACCAAAAAAGGAAAGGCACTTCCCGGAAAATTGTTAAAAAAAGATTAAACATAGGGGCGTGTAATTTATACTCAAACGACAAGCTACATGACAGATAACACAAGGTTAAAGCACCAAAATATGTTCTGAAGAATCAAGATTGCACCAAAATGGTTTTGGTGGCTTATTCTACATGTACACTTCAAAACAAATCAAATATCCGTGTCATACAACCAACACTTGGACACTTTTTATATATTTGTATGTTACACTATCATTATATATATACATTGTTGTATAATTGTTATAAAATGAGTAAATGCCTGTTTGACACTTTATGTTAATATAACACTATTTAATATTGCATAATACTTTTTTTTGCCAACTCTGTGTACCCTTAAATTTAAGGTTTGATGGGTCCGAACTCTAGATACAAATCGACACCCAACACTCATACGCAAGTCTATGCAACATAAGTGGTGATTGTTTCTCCATTTCTTTCTCCTACAATTGTGTATTTTCCAAGAAAATGGCATGATTCATTCAATTTAATCTCCTTATTGAATAATTATCTTTGTCTTTTCACTTTGCAGGTTTAGCTTTTCAACTCTGTTCTTTGCCCATAGTAAGTAATACAGCACTAGTTTAAATGATCTTCTCGACTCACCACTAGAAGGAGCTTCCCTAGTACTGATTCTTCTCTCTCTCTCTCTCTCTCTCTCTCTGTTTTGTGCAGGAGAAAACACAGTCAGCACGCTCGGTCGCCTGGTGCTTGTCATATGGCTATTTGTGGTTCTAATAATCAATTCGAGCTACACTGCCAGTCTGACCTCAATCCTCACAGTACAACAGCTTTCGTCACCCATTAAAGGGATAGAGAGTTTAATAACAAGCAATGATCCCATCGGCTACCAACATGGTTCATTTGCCCAGAATTATCTGAGCGATGAACTTGGCATTCATGAGTCTAGACTCATTCCTCTTAACTCACCAGAAGATTATGAGAAAGCCTTACAAAAAGGTCCAAAGAAAGGTGGTGTCGCTGCTGTTGTTGATGAGCGGGCGTATATAGAACTCTTCCTCTCAACCCGTTGTGAATTCAGTATCGTAGGTCAAGAGTTCACCAAAAATGGATGGGGATTTGTAAGTATTTCTTTATCATTTTAAAGACATCACTTTTGGTCTTTGAAATTATACTGACCTTGTTAGAGTTGTCAGCTAACTGCGGTTAATGATAAATATAAAATTACCCATTTGCCCTTTTACAAAATCAAATTTCGACACTATATTTGTAGTCAAACAAAACCCGACTTGTATTGTGATTGCCTCTATCTTTGTGGTTGAACAATTGCTTCTCCCGATCCCCGTCTCTCTAGCCTAGAATTTTTGCAGGGAAGTGACAAACAATTTCAAGAATAATGTGAAATTTCTAGAATTGCTTCTCCCTATCCCCGTCTCTCTAGCCTAGAATTTTTGCAGGGAAGTGAAACAATTTCAAGAATAATGTGAAATTTCCAGAACCACCAAGACCACGACCATGACCACCCACCAGCCCAAATCACCTCTCTCCAATCACTATTGTCGTGAACCACCACCCCCTGCCTTGCTGATTTGATCACCCCACCACCCCATCTCTCTCTCTCTCTCTTGGCCCACTAAAACCTCCTACCATAGAAGCCCAATCGGCCCTCCCTCTCTCCCACAAACACAATTATAGCCCACAGAACCTCAATCGGCTATATAAACACACATATATAAACTCAGATTGATATGGGGAATGACAATGTAATTTTATAAATCACAAGGAGGTCCCTGTAATTGTCAAAAACCTCAGGGGAGGAAGCGTAATTATACCTTTAATATTCAACCTACATCAGAACCACATAATGAAGGGGTTTTCTTCTCTTTTTTTTTTTTGCTCCTTATGAAGGGTTTTTCATTGCCATCTCAATGAGAACCATTTTACAACTAGGGCTGTGAACGAGTTGAGCAGAGTAATCAGTTGTTCAAGTTCTATTCAAGAATTAATGACCTTTAAGATGTGAGCAAGTTTGGTTTGTTATCTCTTGAGTTGATCTCAGATTCACAGTTCCTTTGACTGAGCTACTTCGGAGCCAACCTTAAAAGTAGTCTATTTTTTTGTACAATAAATAGTGCTTATTAGCTTGTTCAGTTCGGTAATGAATTAATGAGCTTCAAATAAGATCCAGCTTGGCTCATTTATCTCACAAGTTAATCGTGAACGACTTCTAGTTGAGCTCAATTCATGTAGGTTGGTTCATTTTACAGCATTATTATCATGAGTCATTCCTTTCCGATCATATGACCACTAACCCATGATGAATCCTCAATAGAGGCCACAACTCATCACAACTGTGATCTGCTGTGCAGTTCTAGTTCTTGAGGAAGAAGGCGAGCAATAAAAAAACTAGGGTTTAATCCAAGTAACTACTAAAACCCTGCATTTTTTATTTTTTCAATTTTACTCTGGACTTGTATGTTGGCTGTGAACTTTTGGAGCTGTATACTATTGCCAAATTAGAATCTGATTACTAATGTAATCGGTTATTCAAAGGCAAAAACAAAAGATTAGGACTTCAAAACATCCCAGTAATTTCCAGGATTCATAAATTGGATATTCCATAAAAATGTTTGACTTCTACTTCGAGCTAAAGCGCTTTTGTTTTGACCTTCTTTCCAAACATGTCGATGTGTTTCAATGTTGACAATATATCTGTCAATAATTGAATTATGCTGTTTTGTTCTTTGTTTCTTATTAGGCCTTCCCACGTGACTCGCCATTAGCAGTCGACATGTCAACAGCCATTCTGAAATTGTCGGAAAATGGTGAACTCCAACGAATACACGACAAATGGCTGATAGGAAGTGCTTGCAGTTCACAAGGGGCAAAGCTTCAAGTGGACCGTCTTGAACTCAAAAGCTTTTCAGGGCTCTTTCTCATATGTGGATTAGCTTCTTTACTCGCGCTTTTCATATATTTCATGCTGATGGTACGTCAGTTCAGCCAGCATTACGTTGACGAGTCCGAGTCTTCTGGAAGATCGCGATCAGCACGTCTTCAGACGTTCCTCTCATTTGTCGATGAAAAGGAAGAGACTGTGAAAAACCGATCCAAGAGAAGGCAGCTGGAGAGAGCTTCAAATAGAGGGAATGGGGAAGATGATTCGACAAATGCTTCCAAGAAAAGTCGTACAGAAAAAAGTGTTAGTTTTAGCATTGAAGTAAATTAGTTTCATCCAGAACCAAGGTATACAAATTTTTAAATTTTTTTTATTTTTATTTTCACAATCTACTGTAATATTGGGAATTCTATTACTATAGCTATAACTATGTTGGTCCTCTGGAAGTGTCTTTCTAACTAGGGATGGCATGAATATATATATGTTGATTTCTTCTAAACCGTTTTTGACAAACTATAACCCAAATCATGGTGGTTCCCTGGAATTATTGTCTTTAGTAACTAGACATTTCGTGCTTATGTTTGCCGACACGTCTTCTAAACGAATCTAACATTCCACCATCTTTGACTCAAGAATGAAGTAGAAGTACTTAGCATGAATCATAATCTTAGGAGATGTAAGGTTAATATTGATCAGTGTTGCATATGTGAGCGGTATGGGTAAGTTGTCCATTGATTGGTGGCTTGTGTGAGTTGTGTGGCCTAATGTGCTCGGTTTCTGTGGTTATGCCTAGTCATTGAGAGACCAACTCCTAGGGTTCTGGTTGTCCCGTGAAGTTGCAAAGGAAGACATAGCATACTCTGGCTATATAATAATTGGTTAAATGATTAATATTTTTTTCTTATCCAAAGTTAAAAACACAACGGACGGCTATTTTAACAGAGTTCATCTTTCAGCACCCATAAACTCCTGTCCACGGCCAATATTGGGACCCCTCTCATCACTGAAGATGCAGACACTCTGTTGAACCTCAAATCTGAAAAAGGTCCAAGGCATGGTTTGGTCTCCCCTCAACCTAAAATTGAGGTTTCTATATTGCCTCAACGACAAGGTCTTTGACCAACCCATAACATCAGGATTCAAATGCAGAGACTGTTTCACAAATATTTGAACTGCAACGTGTGTACAAAACTTTCGTATGCAACCTTTATTGTCCAGCTCCTCAGCTTATTGTCTCATTCAAGCAAATCAAACTACAATCAGACCTACCCTCTCATCTATGGGTGAGGGCAAGGAATTCAATAGGACATTTGTTTGGTCAATATCTCAGCTGATCAAGAAGTTGGACTTGTTGCTCCTCCGACCCAAAGTGGATTCTAGGGAAAGGACAGAGACTCAGACAACATTTTGTCACTCCTGACATCATCATGCCCCCAAACGCAAAGGCATCTCAAGGGTACAGGGCATGAATAAACCCAGCAAATCAACAAATTATGAATAATATAAGTATAAGCTGACCTAGCCAATAGGAACAGAAAATTGAAAAAACTAAAAGTGTGTTGATACTGTTGGAACAATTCGTCTTGAATTCTTCAATTGGTGGTCTTCGGGTCTTCAAATCTTGGCGATGAACTTGTCTATGTAGAATAGAAATATGATACTTAAAGTCGCGTTACTGAGTCGCTTTCTTAAAGATAATATTTGCACCTACCAAAAGGTGTATAGGGGGTTACAGCAAATTCACCTCCAGGATACAATGAATCCTAATTTAAAGATTAAGTCTACCGACGTCTGCACTGACGACAGTAGATCAGAATACTCTTGATATAATCAAGAAAACCAAGATACTGATAATCAAATCTGCAGAACTTGATTACTAGTAAGAAAAACTGAAATTTGCTTAAGAAACTCTTGATCGAAAACTCAAAATCAAGAGGGAGAGAGAGAGAGATGATTGCAGGAATGCTTCTGAATTTTGTAGATGGAATGAAATGGTTGATTTCGCAGCCTATTTATAGGCCTTGATGCACCTGATCTAATGGTATCCGACCGTTGAATCAACGATCTACGGTGCAAATCATTCTCATACCGAATAGATGTCTTGACTAATCACACCTGATCATGATTGGGTGCCATCTCATCCGTACGATTGCGTGCATCTCCAATCAACGGCTATGATCAAATCGCTCCAAATCTGACATACAACCGTTCGATCGGTTGGTTGACTCATCACCAACGGATGCCATGTAGAGCTAACTGTATTCCATGTTGGATCCACATCATCGCTCCAACTTGTCTGACGCAAATAGGAAAGCGCCCTTATGGTGCCGATGCGTTGGTGTAAAGTGCAAAGTGCGCCATCAAACGCCACACAGTCCACGCCACGCACGTGTGCGCGTGTGCGGATGGTGCTTCATGTGGGTGCATGCACACTAGCTTTCACCTCACAATTCCATATTCAAAGGAATATTCTATGTAGCACTTTATTAAGTGCTCCATGTTTTCCTCTCTTTCTGATGTGGGACAAAGTCTCCAAGCTTATTTCAAGCTTTCCAAAGAAAAATAAGGAAGGTTTTGAATACACCTAAATTAAACTATACATTTTAAAAATCATTTTGAAAAATTCCCTAACATTCCCCTACCATTTTCAAAATACCAGATGATAACTCTTAGTTTGGCAGCCTTATGCATAGGTGAAGATATCTTACAATTTAAATCATTCACTTAGTGAAAATATCTCAAAGTTAGTCAAGATGGCATAGTAGACTTGTCTTTGAACTAGCGATCTTATACAACTAACCGGACATGTCTCATGCACAGTATAGGTTACCTCAAGTATTTAAACAAACCAACACGTGAATTGCCCTCGTGTCTATATCTTGTTTCATGAGTGCTCTAAAGTTAAACCCTTGGACTCATAGGAAGCGGCACCACCTTCTACACTAACATAGGTAAGCTTACTAAGAGTACCCTTGTAATTTATAGTACCTTGACAACTCAGTTGTAAGCTTATTAAGAGTTTGCTAACTCATCCTCTTCTTTTCACATTACAGGTACCAAGCACTTCAACCTTGGGATGAAAATGAAATAACACTAAGTGCTTGCAATCACAACATATAGTGTACTTGGGTTCATTAAACTCAAGGCTTTGATGTTTCTTCAAGCGTTGAGTCAAGTTTCCACTAGGAGTGATTATGTTAAGTGGGCTTAAGACCCATCCCCTTTGATGTTTTCCACACCAAATCCTTTGCAAGTCCCTTTGTTAAGGGGTTAGCCAAGTTTTCACTTGACTTTACATAACTAATGGTAATCACACCTTCTATGATTAACCGCCTAACACAACTATGTCTCAGTCGTATATGCCTGGACTTTCCATTATAAACATGGTTGTAGACCTATGATAGAGTTGCTTCACTATCACAATGCAAAGATATTAGTGGCATAAGTTTTGGCCATATCTTAATCTCTAACAAGAGATTCCTTAGCCACTTTGCCTCTTTAAGACAAGAAGCCAATGCTACAAATTCTAACACCATAGTTGAGTCTGTTATGCATGTTTGCTTCTTAGAACCCCAAAAGATAACTCCTCCTCCAAGAGTAAAAATCCAACCACTCGTGGACAAGTGATCTTCACGGTTAGTTATCCAACTAGCATTCGTGAATCCTTCCAGCACTGTTAGATAGCCATTATAGACTATTCCATAGTCTATGGTTTTCCTCAAGTACCTAAGTACTCCGTTAACAGCATGCCAATGCACACTATTGGGATTACTAGTGTATCTACTAAGTTTTCCCACTGCAAATGCAATATCATGTCTAGTGCAAGTCATGGCATATATCAAGCTATACAATTTCAAATTTGAATACAATTATATTGATTAAATTTCTTAAAATTTTTCTCAATATGGTGTGACTGGGTTAGAATCAAATTATTGTACTCTTGTTTGATCTTAATACCCAGAATTACATCAGCCAAGCCCATGTCTTTCATACTAAAACTAGATGACAAAAAACTTTTAGTACTTTCAATGACATCATTGTTAATACAAAAAATAAGCATTTCATCTACATATATACATATGATTACACCTCTATTGCCAGTAAACTTACTGTATACACACTTACCAGATTCATGTATCCTAAAACCATTTGACACTATTACTTTATCAAATTTCTCATACCACTGTTTTGAAGCTTATTTCAGTCTATGTATGGCATATAGTGACTTCACGAGTTTATACGCTTTGTGTTCTTGACGCTGTACAACAAATCTTTCCAGTTGTTGCACGTAGATTTCCTTATCTAACTCTCCATTTAGGAAAGCGATCTTAACATCCATTTGATGGATTTCAAGCTTATAGATTGAGGCTAAGGCAATCAACACTCGAATGGTGGCAATTCTGGCCACCAGAGCATATGTATCAAAATAATCGATACCATCTTATTGAGTAAAACCCGTAGTAACTAATCTTACTTTGAACTTGTCAATCGTGCCATCAACTTTTATTTTCCTTTTGAAAATCCATTTACAACTAATTGGTTTGGATCAAGGTAGCCAATCAGCAAGTATCCAAGTATTGTTATCCATGATTGAATTCATCTCATCGTTTATTGCTTCTTTCTGGAAAGCAACATCTTGAGGCTTCATAGCCTCCTCAAAGGTTAATGGATCTAAATCCATATTCAAAAAAATCATTGTTTGCTTACAATAAGCTTTCTTAGTTCCTTCTATAAGGTAAATAATGAAATCAAGGCCAAATGACTTCTCAGTCCTAGCCCTTTTACTTCTCCTTAGCTCAATAGGCTCATTATGCTCAATGGGTTCATGTCGTTTACTTTCCTCTGTAGACATCAAAGGAGTTGATTCGTTTTCTTGATTAGAATCCAACCTTAGAATGGTTGTGAAACGATTCTCATAAAAAACTGCATCACGTGATTCAATGATGGTATTTGTTTCCACTAAACCATAGGGCTCTACTACCAGAAACCTATATACTTTGCTATGTATAGCATAGCCAAGGAATATGCATTCAATTCCTTTTTCACGTAATTTCTTTCTTTTAGGTTCAGGCAATCTGACTATTACTCTACAGCCCCATGTTTTCAAGTAACCAAGATTAGGTTTCTTGTTTTTCCAAAGTTCATAAGGAGTAACATTTCTTCCCTCGAGAGGAATTCTATTGAGTATGTGACAGACAGTGAGCAAAGTTTCATCCCAAAAACCAGAACTTAAACTGGAGTAGGAAAGTATAGCATTAATCATTTCTGTTAATGTCCTATTCTTTCTTTCAGCTACTCCATTTTGTTGTGGTGTGTAAGGTGTAGACTTCTCATGAATAATACCAACATTTTCACAATATTCAGGAAAATGATATTTACCGCCTCTATCAGACCTAAGTCTCTTTATTTTGACATTAAATTGATTTTCTACTTCTGTCTTAAAAATCTTGAATTTATCAAGTACTTCATCTTTTGAATGCAAAAGATAGATATGACAGTATTTAGAAAAATCATCAATGAATGTTATAAAATATTTCTTACCACTATGCATGTCACATACATCACTATGCACAAGTTCAAGCAGAGATGTGATTTTATCTACTTTAGGAAAAAGAATGTGAGTAAATTTAGATTACACACAAAATTTGCATTTTTCAAACATATCATTATCATACTTAGGAATTAAATCTAAATTAACCATATCATGTATTTTCCTAGTATTAAAATGACCTAAACAAGCATACCATAAAGAAAGAGAATCAACAATATAAGCAGAAACAAATATATTATTGATAACATTAAGTTTGAACATTCTTTGATACATGTAGTCCTTCCCAACAAAAATCCCACCGTTAGACAAGACAAATTTGTCCGACTCAAATACTAACTTGAAACCATGCTTATTAAGCAAGCTTCCAGATACAAGGTTTTTTCTTGACATCAGGTACATGATAAACATTACTAAGACTTAAGACTTTTCTGGATGTGAACTCTAAATCCACTATCCCTTTGCCTTTGATAGCAACAGTTGAAGAGTTGTCCATGTAGAAAAATTGTTCCATCACTCACTTGTTCATAAGTAGTGAAGCGACTATTATCATTGCAGACGTGCCTTGTTGGTCCTGAGTCAACCCACTAGTCACCAGCATCTTCGAGCATGTTCACATCGGATATAACAGCCACGAACTTGTTCTTGGCATTTGATGCTTCTGACTTCTTCTTGTATGACTGGCATTCATTTTTGAAGTGCCCTGGCTTGCCACAGTGCCAGTTAGTGTCTTTTGGCTTCTTAGCATCTTTTTCGGGTTGGAGTTCATGTTTACGCTTCTTTTTGTTAAACCTTTTGCCATCATCCACCATATGGATCTTGGAAGTGTAAGTCAATTGGTTATCTTTACCTTTAAGAAGCCTTCGACTCTTCCTCAACTCGAAGGTATTGAGCCAATTTCTCTAAAATAAGATCTTCCTTTTTGTGTTTCAAAGTTTTGTTAAAATCCTTCCAAGAAGATGGCAGTTTCTTTATTATAGACGAAACTATAATAGATTCATCCATGTTCATAATCTTTTGTCGAAACTGACTCAAAATATGTTGGATCTCATGGAATTGTTCCATAATGGGCTTTATATCAATCATAGTGAAACGCATAAAATTACTAATAAATTTTTTTTTACTGGTGGCATCCTCAGTGAAGTACTTTGACTGTAATATGTCCCATAGTTGCTTTGCCGTTTCCAAATGTTGATACACATCGAACAAAGAGTCTGACAGTGCATTCAGAATGTGTCATCAGCAAATGTAGTCGTCATTCTCCCATTTAGTTTTGGTACGGGTTTGCTCCATAGTCTCGTCTTTTTGCTCCATCGGATAAGGGTAGTTAGCACATAGACCACTTTGAGAGTGGTGAGCAAAAAGTGCATCTTCTTTTGCCAGCGTTGGAAATTTCCTCCATCAAAATAGTCAAGTTTCATGAAATCTTGAGTCATTTTCTAAATAGACATCGCCATATCTAAATATTGTCTTTAGATTGTTAGAACAATTCGTCTTAAATTCTTCAATTGGTGGTCTTTGGGTCTTCAAATCTTGGCGATAAACTTGTCTATGTAGAATAGAAATATGATGCTTGAAGTCGCATTAGTCGCTTTCCTAAAGACAATATTTGCACCCACCAGAAAGTGTGCAGGGGGTTATAGCAAATTCACCTCCAGGATACAATGAAGCCTGATCTAAAAATCAAGTCTACCGGCGTCTGCACTGACGACAGTAGATCAGAATACTATTGATATAATCAAGAAAACCAAGACACTGATAATCAAATCTGCAGAACTTGATTACTAGTAAGAAAAATAAAAATTTACTTAAAAAACTCTTGATCAAAAACTCAAAATCAAGAGAAAAGAGAGAGATAATTGTAGGAATGCTTCTGAATTTTGTGGATGGAATGAAATGGCTAATTTCACAGCCTATTTATAGGGCCTTAATGCACTTGATCGAATGGTCATGTTCCTTGATCGCATCCGATCAAATTTGACCGTTGGATCGACGATCTACGATGCAGATCATTCTCACACCGAATAGATGCCTTGACTAATCACACCTGATCACGATCGGGTGCCGTCTCATCCATACGATCGCGGGCATCTCCAATCAATGGCTATGACCAAATCGGGTCCGGGCTAAGTGCAAAGTGCGCCATCAAACATCACACAGCCCCGCGCGCGTGCGGATGGTGTGACTGTATGCACACTAGGTTTCACCTCACAATTCCTTATTCAAAGGAATATTTCGTGTAACACTTTATTAAGTGCTCCATATTTTCCTCTTTTTTCGATATGGAATAAAGCCCCCAAGCTTATTTCAAACTTTCTTAAAAAAAAACAAAGAAGGTTTTGAAAACATCTAAAATTAAATTATACATTTTGAAAACCATTTTGAAAAATTCCCCAACAGATACAAGCCAATAAGGTTAAATTAATGTGTGTTTCGTTGTCCATCATTCAATCAGACTACATTTACATGATACACAACCCACTGCAGAATGCAGACTATGAAGTCTCCTCCAAGCAAAATCAAGAGATGATGAACAATGAAAAGGAATACCAAAAGATAAATAAGGGATTATAAAAGTTAATTAGATTAAACGGTTAATTGATACATCATTCAGTCACAGCCATAATTACATGCATACACTATTTACAATTGATGAACTATAAATATCAAATATCAAATATCATACCATCAGTGGTTACTTGGATACCAACTATTTTGTGCAGACCATGAGCCTTTACAAGGCAGCCTCTTGGAGTAAAGACTCAAACTGCATTGCTTTTGAAGTACTTTTGAAAACATTCTTCTTCCCTACAATATTTGTACATAACTTTGTATACTTCAATCAACAGTTTCGGGAAGCGACTTGCGAAATAGTCATCAAATCCATCAGGTACTGGTCCTAAGATTTCCTGAAATAAACATAAAAAATCAAACTCATATCAGCCATTCAAAGAAAGAACAAAACTGATACTTCAATTCTGAAGAACACTTGTAAATAGCTGCTAAATATCAATTTGTCATTACTGTCATATATAAAAATGCATGAAAACAAAACAAAACAGAGTTCAATGAGCAGAGAAGAAATGGGTCATCTTCCTCTCAGATGCTAAACAGCAAGCAACCAAGAATTAAAATATATATATACACATACAAGAACACAATCCAATTTATTGACTGTTGGCATGAGAAATGAACCTGAATTTCAATAGGGAGTTCTCTATAATGATTTAACTTGTTTCGCATCACCCGAAGTAGGTCGCGAACACTGTTGAACTTATAACGCCTGTACCGTCCAATATTATTAAGGAATGCAGGTTCCATCTTTTCATCCCATTTGGTGCCCAAAGCCACAGGAGCTATACTTTCTAATGCTTTTAGAAGATCAGAGTCAGTCTCCCTATCTTCCAACTCTACTCTATCGCTCGTGTCACGGAAAAATGATAATCGCATCTCAGAATTCCAAAACAAAGGATGATGAAACACCTCCAATGCCTTTGGCCTGCAAAAAGAATAGTAGAACTCAGAGAATTAGTGTTATAAATATACAATAAAAAATAAAATAAAAATCAAAGAACTGAGAAGCCAGCAAAAGTTATTGCATAAATGTCCCAAAAACATCAGTGTATTAATGATAGAAGGTACAGCTAACACCACAGTTGGGCCAATCCATTATGTTCTGTACATCACACTAGAGGTTACATTATTTTCATTCAACAGATTGCAATTTTTAGCAGTTCATAAATGACAGTATATTGTCTTATAACTCTGTACCCTCCATGAAACAGATTAGTGTCTCCGAATATCACGAAGGAAAAATAAATAAATAAATGCATTGAAAGGCAACAACTTAAAACTATTGCCACATAGTCATCAAGGCAACAATGTCCTTAGTTCTTAGTAAAGTTTTAAAGGGCTTTATCAAAGCTTGCCTCGAGGCTTTAAAAGGCTTTGATTTAAGGCTATACTCCCCAAAAGGCTTGCGCATCACAGTCTGAGGCATGCGCCTTAGGTGCGTCTTGTATACGCATATGAAGAGGTTGCCTAGGCTCTTGTTAAACATAGTTTAGAAGATAGTTTAAACATAAAAAAGCAAAAATAAAACAGAACTTTTGCAACTATATTTTATAGCAGTGAATGATAAATCAAGAAAAAACACAAAGTTAATGCTCAAGTGAGAAGTACAATCACCAAAGTTGCAACTATATTTTATAGTAGTGAATGATCAATAAAAAAAAACACAACGTTAATGCTCAAGTGAGAAGCACAATCACCAAAGCTAAGAATGTTAGTTTCACTTTCAATGAAGGCAAAATTTTCTTCTCTACAGTGCAATGTTCAATGCCTCAAGGAGAAAAGTATTTAAACCTTTAAAGTTATTTTTATTTATTTTTGTAATATTTAAAAATATTCAATTTATTTACTAACTATTAAAAATTGAATTTGAAATGATTACGCCTCACCTCATGAGGAGCAAAACGATTCGAGTTACACATTCGCCTTTAAAAACTTTGGTTCTTACCTCAATTCAGCATTAGGATCCAATAAATGCGATATCAGATCCACAGCTTCTGGAATATACTCCACTAAGAAGAGGTCCGCTTTGTTCTTAACAATATTGATGTCACGTTCAAAACGATCACCAAATGGATGTCTACCACCAGTGATGCAGTAAAAGAGAACACAACCTAAGCTAAACATATCAACTGCTCGAGTTTGGCGTCCTTGGAGAAGCTGTTCAGAAGCTTGCCATCCTGCACTCCCATAACCTGCAATAGGTCATAAAATAAAATACTGAACAAAAGAACTAGTAACCCTTTGTGAATTATGAGGCTAGGCAGTGCATATGAAGAGAGAGACAGTAGCATAATTCTCTTGGCTCTCCCAGGCTATGAAGCATGAACACTTCAAAATAGGTACCGTAGCGGTGTCAGACACAGGGGTACGCCGGGGACACGTACGGGACATGCCAAATGGTGTGTCCTTCTAATTTTATTATTTTTTTTGCAAGGGACATGGCAAGGACACACCGGGGACACGCGTGTCAAAATCTGGACACATTAAGACACACAGGGGCACGCCTTTAATTATTATTATTTTTTTTTTTTTAGGGGACACGGCGGGGACACGCTGACGACATGTATGTCCAAATATAGATGATCTATTAATTTGTTTAAATGTAGTTGTTTATATATATATATGTTGAATTAATATTAGTTTTTATTAATTTTGGTTGTTTGGTAACATAATGTTAATCTACATAGCAAATATATATAAAATTAAAATAAAAAAAATTTGCTGTGTCCCGTGTCCGTGTCCGTGTCCATGTCTATGCTTCATAGCTTCCAGGTCTACCATAAACCAAAATCAACTTCGAATCAACTTTTAGTTATTACATCCTAATCTACATAAACTAGCGGTAACCCGTGCGATGCACGAAAAAATAGACTATATATATTTTGTGTGATAAATAAATCATCTTAGTCTTAAATTATATCTTAATAGAAGCCATAATATTAAGCCATCTAGGTAGATGTTAACAATAATTAACCAACAAAATTTTACAATAAAATTTGATATGCATAAGAAATTATTAATTATAAAAATTGTTGAGAATAATAATATCACAATCACTTGATAACATAAATAACTTGTATCAAACTAAACAAAACATTAAAAGAGAGAAATTCTATAAGCTCAGAAAAGTTATCATAAATTTACTTGGACTTTTAAATCAGTCGTGTATATTATTATTATGGGATCAAATTATGAATAAATATCAACTTTTAATTATAATTTATAAGTAATTTTTTAAAAATTTTAATCTAAATTTGTTGTTTGGCTTATAAAAAGAATTTCTCAAACAAATCATTAATTGATTATATTAGCAACTCTCTATCTTTGATTTCCTCTATCAATAACACACTCATATCATATCAAAGTATAAATCATTCTCCATAGTTTGAATAATACTTGCATAATTCCTACGTCATTTTAAAAAAATTAATCAAGATAAGAATGTCACAGTATTATAAAAATTATATAAGAGAATAGTTTTAATCTATTTTATTTATAAAAAAATGATAAAAAATTATTTGAATTATACTTAAAAAAATATAACAAATGATAGCTTTAATCATTATATACTCCCAAAAAAATTATATCGGCTACTCAACAGAAAAATGGTCAAATACAAATAGAGTCATGAACATTGAATTAAATCATATGGGCCCTAACTTGATAGTTTAGTCTAGCAGGTCAATTAATAATAACATAGAGATATTGTCAAATATGTAGTACTGTCCTATCATCTTTGTATTATATTTATTAATTTCATATATTATATGAAAGTTTCTCGATCCTTCAATAAAATAAGGATCAAGAAAACAAATTTGATAAGAAATTGATTCTAAACTTAATTATTGAAAAACAAAAATTTCAAAGAGATAATTTAGAGATGAGATTGAAGAAATACTATATTATAAAAATTTAAAAAAAAAAACATAACAATGATCTAATGCAAATTATTTTAATAACTAATAGAAAGAATCTTAAATTATTACCTTTTATAAATATAGTGAAGAAAATTAATTTTGTGAGATTTTTGTACCTTCTCCCATGTAGCCTTTATTATTTCATTATTAATACTATTCTCATTGAGCGATAAATTTTTTTTATTTTTATTTATAATCTTTATCATTTGGTAGATAATAACGAATAATAAAAATTATCAAGAGAATGTTAAGAATTTAATAAGAGATAAGAAGTTATAGATAAGAGTATTTCATAAGATAAAAATTTAAAATAAAAAAGATAATATGTGATAGGAGAAAAAATGAGTAAATCAAAATAAAGATTTAGATATATATGTTTTTGATAGATATATAAATTAACAAATCATATCTTTATCTAAATTTTATTATTTTAATTTTTTGAAAATCAATTATTTAATCTTTATCTTTATTTTTTTGATAGATGTAAGATTAACAAATCATATCTTTATCTAAATTTTATTATTTTAATTTTTTGAAAATCAATTATTTAATCTTTATCTTTATTTGTAGGCCACGAAATTAATCTTTATAAATTATTTATCAATTTTTATATGCTTATTTATCTATAAGTCATGAAATTATTTTTTAAAATAATTTTTAAAATTTTTATCCATATCTATAGGTCATGAAATAAATTTTCATAAATTATTTATGAATTTTTATATGTTTATCTATAATGAAATTAATTAAAAAATGAGGGAAAAAAAAGAGGGTAATTTTGTTTTTTCTTAAAAAAAAATCAATTATTTAATCTTTATCTTTATTTGTAGGCCATGAAATTAATTTTTATAAGTTATTTATCAACTTTCATTTGTTTATTTATGGGAAGAAATTTTAAATTATCTATAAGTTATGAAATTAATTTTTTTAAATTAATTGTTTATTTTTTTTATCTTTATCTGTAGATTATAAAATTAATTTTCAGTTTTTTTATGTTTATCTATATGGAGGAATTTTGAAATTCAAATCTTTATCCATAAGTAATGAAATTAATTTTAATTTTAATTAATCAAACAAATAAAAAATGAAGAAAAATAGAAAACATGATAGGCAATCAAAGAAGGTTGTCACGTAGGAAAGAGAGTGTTTTAAAATTATGAGAATTTAGGAATAAATATTTGGAGGTTTTTGACAAAACAACTGCATAATTAATCTTTATAAATTATTTATCAATTTTTATATGTTTATTTATCTATAAGTCATGAAATTATTTTTTTTAAATAATTTTTAAAATTTTTATCCATATCTATAGGTCATGAAATAAATTTTCATGAATTATTTATGAATTTTTATATGTTTATCTATAATGAAATTAATTAAAGTATGAAATGAGGGGAAAAAAAAAAGAGGGTAATTTTGTTTTTTCTTAAAAAAAAATCAATTATTTAATCTTTTTCTTTATTTGTAGGCCATGAAATTAATTTTTATAAGTTATTTATCAACTTTCATTTGTTTATTTATGGGAAGAAATTTTAAATTATCTATAAGTTATGAAATTAATTTTTTAAAATTAATTGTTTATTTTTTATCTTTATCTATAGATTATAAAATTAATTTTCAGTTTTTTTATGTTTATCTATATGGAGGAATTTTGAAATTCAAATCTTTATCCATAAGTAATGAAATTAATTTTAATTTTAATTAATCAAACAAATAAAAAATGAAGAAAAATAGAAAACATGATAGGCAATCAAGGAAGGTTGCCACGTAGGAAAGAGAGTGTTTTAAAATTATGAGAATTTAAGAATAAATATTTGGAGGTTTTTGACAAAACAACTACATTTGGTTATATATATAGTATAGATTTATATGTCAAACAGAGGCTGCAAAGGGATTGTAGAAGCCAACAAAATTGGTTGAATAGAGGCTATAAATCTCGCAGATTATAAAGCTTCAAATGCACAGTAAACAAAGGATATATGCAGTTGCTGACATAATAAATAGTCAAGAATTTAACTTCTTTTTTTTATAAGTAATAACTAGTCAAGAATACTTGCCAGTAGCATGATGGCCCAAGGAAGACACATCCCCAACAAGATGTTTGCTGATACCCATATCAGAAAGCTTTGCACATAGAGATCTTTCTTTAATTATCAATACATTTTGAGGCTTTAAGTCCCGATGAATTATTCCCAATTCATGTAAATGCACAAGCCCAGAAACCACATCTCTGTGTTACAGATAAACAGAAGATCAAGCAAATACTGAATTTAGTCCAATTAAATTGGCATAAACAGGTACCTAGGTTATCTAGTCTCTATTTATAACCACATTTGTTTTCACAGAAATAAACAATTGCTTTGCTGGTGTTGGCACTCAAGATGTAGCTCATAAATCCAGCCACTAAATCAGAAGGCAACTTATGACTGGGGGGGGGGGGTGGGGGCTGACTCACCTATGGACTGGCAAAAATTAATGGACATTAAGGTTTGGTTACATCTATCTTGTGGTAAGAACAAGAATGCCATTGTTTGATAGAAGCACAACAGTGACATACTCAGCAAGAGATGGTGACAACTTGAGTGTAAAATCTAATTGCAAAATTAAAATTTTCAACTGACCTCATCAATTTCAGTAACATAGGTGAAGGATAGCCATTTGATTTCCACAATTTAACATCCTGCATAATGCTCCTCATTGAGTCCAAGCGGACTTTATACTCTATCATAGCTTCTGTAGGTTGATCGTCAGTAAAGGTTGGTATTTCCGAAGTCTCTGAGTACATCTCAATTAGATCTCCTAAACTGCAAGTGCAACGCTCCAGTGCCAGATACACAAAATCTTGATCAGATTCCACTCCATACCATCGAACAATATTTGGATGTCTGTCGGATGCAATAAGATTCTGGATTTCTTTAAAGGCAACATCATGATGGGTCTTGACAAGACGTTTTACAGCAACCGGACGACCTTCATAAATTCCCTCAAGGACAATGGTACCATTGCTCCCCTTAGCAATTTCTACATTGGAGACAAATAGTTTCCCAATTGTGCGTCCATCTGTGTCACCATGCACTGATGTGTTTAGTTTCAACCATGGTCTGTTACCACTCTCAGAGGAAGTATATCCATCACCAGATGAGGTGTTTTTGTCCTCAACAATGCCACTATTCTTTCCTGACTTCCGATTCTTCTTCCTTTTTGGAGACACAGTTCTTGCATTTAAAGAACTGGGCTGCTTATTCGACTCAATGTCTTTTCTAGCCACTAAAGCACAGCGGTATGTGACAAAGCCCACGAGAATGATGGTAAAAGAAATGAAAGACAATGCATTAGGCCTTTCAGAATGTAGGTTCAGTCCACCATTCACATCTTGCATACCAGAGATCACCAAATTTTCAGTCATTTGAGCCAAAGATGGCACTAGATCACTGTCACTATTGTGAAAAAGATTTGGAGAAGGCAGTGAAAGTATCTTATCACGCTTGGGTTGAAGCACTGGGAGGATCATATCTTGATCATGAGCTTCAGATAGCATATTAGGCTTATAAAAGGGTTCTAACATATTATGACTGCGAAAGCGGTAGACAATAGCCTTTGATTGACATGGCAATGGCATATTAAAGTGAACACCAGGTTCAGAAGGGAGTCCATATCCTGGATCTGAAAGGGCCCCACTAAATGAATTCTCAATGTCTTGACAAAGAAAAGCCGCCCCAATTTCAGAAACTGTCATGTTCCACAGAACTTTCTCCGCATTTAGAACAAAAGACTTAAGTGAATAATCAGTTCTTGTGATGTAAAGAGGCAGCTCATCAGGGTTAAGGTTCAGAGAACCAGACTGTCCCTGTTCATTAAAGGTAGTGCTGTTTAACACACTCTTCTCATCAGACAACCTGTAAGTGTAGATTAGCCTTCCAGTCTTAGCATCAACCAGAAACACAGTAGTTTTTTTGGATCCAAGTACAATCCCTCCGTCATCTGCTATAAGTGGTGTGATGCTGATGAATTCTTCAATAGTCTCTTTCAGTTTCTGATACAGCAAGAACGATACAAGTATTCAAGAGCATATGGTAAGTGAAGTGGGGTTTGACCAACGATTTTTAGTATAAAATGGCCAATGTGTTTGGAAAATGCTAAAAAAGTTACATTTTTGTAAGTGGGAAAGTTGCTTTTTTCTCTTTTGTCGGCTAAATAAGCCATTACCAAATGGACAAGTTTTTTTTGGCTGAAATAGCCAAACCAAATAGGACCTGCTTATGACAAAAAGTTAGTACCATACCAAAATATGGTTCATGTAATCAACATTAACATGAAAAAGAGCCCAGAAGCAGGGTCAACGATCATCAGATTATTTAAATCCCAAACTGTATTGTAGTCTCTATATATACTGACACCATAATTATAAGCTTGTATGAAAAACACCAGAATGCCTAAGTTGTAGCTCACACCCCAGAAGAGAGCAGTTATAACTCTCTCCAATCCATCAAAATCAGTCCTAACAAATCTTGAGAAAACTTTCCAGAATCAGAACAGTTTTAGGGTGCATCAATATATATAATGCTCCGTAAATGTTTTTTAACTGAAAAGCATACCATGGGAGAATACCTAGTCATTAAGTTCACGCCAGGCAGAGAGCAGTTATCTCTCTCTCCAATCCATCAAAATCAGTCCTAACAAATCTTAAGAAAATTTTCCAGACTCAAAACAGTCTCAAAAGTATAGGAAAATAGTTAACAGAATCCTAGCTTTCAGAATGAAAACAAGATAGCTGCTTTCAAATTTAGTAATGAAAGTTTGAGTTTCAAAATAAACAAAGGGAAAGGATAACAGCCTCACCCTGTGAAACTCATAAGCAATAAGAAGCCAACTTGGTTCTGCAACCTAGAAGTTTAAGAATCACGACACTTTTCGCAAAAGAAAATTTGAATCAATGAAACTATGCAGCCTAACAATTGATTTCCAAAACCTTGAGATTGCTTGCTTATATGGAAACCTAGGTCAGCTGATTTAAAAGCAAACTTTTAGCAGAAAGACGTGCAACTTGCTTCTTTTGGATGTCATATTCCAAATTGCATGCGTAACTTCCTTGGCTTATGGAGACTATAGTTCTTGTGCTTTTTTTAAAAAGTAAATATATAAATACTCTCTTTTTCTCCACTCTTCTCCCCCTACCAACAAAAAAAATGGATCAGAGAGAACCCCTTGATAGTGCTTAGACCACAGGTCCACAGCCTAATTAGGCACACCAGGAGAGAGGACACCAATTTTCAAAGGCGATCTTATCTTTAAGCAACTCCTATTCATTTTCATTTGACTCTATTGCCTTTAATAACTTGAGTAAGAGTTTGTCCTCAACAAAACATGACACCAAAACTCTGTTGAGTTTGGTAATTCTATTTAGAAAATCTTGATGCAACAACATTAAAACCTACCTTGGAAAAAACACATCCCAAGAGCAAAAATGTATTTGGATCAACAATTCTAAACTTATGATATAATCATATTACTTGAGACTCACTAATATATTTTATCATATCATGACATCGGGCATTAACAACACACCATAAATACATAACAGAAATTAGCCTTAATAGCAATAACCTTGCAATTTATTACGCAGCCCACCTCCAGTACATTGGATGCCTCAGGCATCATCAGATGCACAAAGGATTCACTTCGTCTAGTGCTTAGAACAGGCCAATAAGTTCTAGGAATTTGTTGTTCAGTAACAACTGCCCTATGTAGCACGGACACGGACACGCGACACGACACGGACATGCAAAAACACAAATTTTCAAAAAATAGGAGACACGACACGCTGGGGACACGTTTAATATATATATATATTTTACATTATATGTAAAATTAAAAAATATATACTAATTTTATTTATTTATTTTATTTATTATATGTAAAATTAAAAAATAAATATATTATTTGTATTTATTTATATTATTTATTTACAAAAGAAAGACATAAAAAAGAATAAAAGAATAAAAAGAATAAAGGGGGAGAGACAGACACGGTAATAAGAGGGAAGAGAAAATAGAAAAAAAAAAAAAAAAAAAAGGACAGAGAGAGGGATCAGCAAAGACGAGAGCGAGAGAGAGAGTCAGAAAAGCAGAGACGAAAAGAAGGAAGACGAAGAGAAGAAGAAGGAGAATATCACCTCAACTTCTTTGATTGACAAGTTAGGCTTCTTCCTCCCTCGATCTCTTTCTCTCTTTCCCTCTTTCTCTGTCTCATCTCCTCCCTCGATCTCTTTCTCTCTCTGTCTCCTTCGATCTCTTTCTCTCTTTCTCTGTCTCCTCTGCAACAGTTAGGGTTTCTCTCTTTCTTTGTCTCCATCGATCTCCTCCTCTCTTCCTCTATCTCCTCTGCAACAGTTAGGGCTTCTTCGATCCACTCACGTGTGTCTGGAGAGTGTCCCGACGTGTCCATAGCGTGCCCGACTGGAAAATTTCAAAAAAAAAAAGGGGATACGTTAGAGAGAGTGTCAAACACGTGTCTACTGCATGTCCGACGCGCGTCCGACACTCGTACGTGAGGCCTAGGGACGTGTCGGTGCTTCATAGCAACTGCCCTTAGAACCAGATAGGTTGCTTTTCTAGGAATAGTTAGGTCTCATAGAAAGTACGTAAAGGCTCACTATAAGAATTGGCCAACTTCACTGTGTATGTAAAAACAGTCTAAGACACAAAAATCGACAATGAAAGAGGCACAACCTTCTTTGGTTTCCACCAAGCGAAGTAATAAGCAGCTGCATATTTACCCGATATGCCCCTTGCCATCTTTGCAAATTCTGCACAGTTGCCCTTAGTAGAACAAACTAAATATGGGAACGGCTTGAAAAACAGCACATAGGGTTGTTTTTGGGAAGTGGCTTTTCGGCTTTTTATGAAAAGACGTGCAAAAAAGTACAGAGAGTGGGTTGACTTTTTGTAGTGGCTTTTTGGCTATTTTAGCCACTTCCCAAAATAGCCCATAGGGTATTATGGAGCATCCTAAAATTCCTTGGTTCTATATTCAAACTCTTCTAGCCATATAAATTCTCTTCCATTCATATTGTTTTGAATGGTTTAATCAACCCACTTCACAAAGGACATAGCATAAAGAAACTAGAAAAACACGGGGATAGAAATTATAAATAAATAAAATCATAACTGGAAAAAATGTATCAACAAGAAATAAATTCCTTCATTAGGAATAAATGGGGTTGCTTGGTTGACTAGGTTGTTTAGTAAAATTTTGTTAACTAGGAACATGCCATATGAGTGGAGGAAGAGTATTTTAGTGCCAATCTATAAAAATAAAGGAGATGTCTAGAATTGCAACAACTATAGAGGAATCAAGCTAATGCGTCATATAAAGATAATGTGGGAGAGGGTGATAGAACGCCGATTGTGAGATATAAGAGAGGTGTCAGAGAATCAATTTGGGTTTATGCCTGGTAGGTCAACAATGGAAGCGATCTATCTTTTGAGGAGAGTAATAGAAAAGTATAGAAAAAAGAAAAGAAACATTCATATAGTGTTTGTTGACCTTGAGAAAGCATATAATAGAGTGCCCCGGAATATAATATGGTGGGTGTTAACAAAGAAAGGGCAGACAAAAAGTTACATTGATGTAATTAGGGACATGTATGAAGGGGTGGTGACCACTATTAGATCGCCTGCTGGAGAAATAAATGAATTTCTTATTACTGTAGGGTTATACCAAAGATCTACCTCAAGTCCTTATCTTTTTGTTTTAGTTATGGATGAGTTGACGAGAAATATCTAGGATGACGTGCCATGGTGTATGCTTTTTGCAGACGATATAGTGCTAGTGGATGAGACTAGAGAAGGAGTTAATACAAAGTTGGAGATTTGGAGAAAAGCTCTTGAATCTAAAGGATTTTGGATAAGCAGAACTAAGACAGAATACATGGAGTGTAAATTTAATAACAGTAACAACGAAAACCGAGAAGAAGTGAAGATTGAGAACCAAGAACTGCCTAAGAGTAAACATTTTCGTTATTTAGGGTCGATTATCACAATAGCGTGGAAGATTAATGCAGATGTGGCCCATAGGATTAAGGTGGGATGGTGTAAGTGGAGAAGTGCGTCTGAGGTACTGTGCGATAAACGAATACCCACTAGACTTAAAGGTAAATTTTATAGAACGGCTATTAGACCAGCAATGTTGTTGGGACGGAGTGTTGGGCAACCAAGAAACAATATGTAGATAAAATGAGTGTAGCTGAGATGAGAATGTTAAGGTGGATGTGTGGTAAGATTAAACAAGACAGAAGTAGGAATGAGTGTATTCGGGAATGGATAAAAGTAGCACCGATAGAAGATAAGTTGAGAGAGAATCGATTGAGATTGTTTGGTCATATTCAACAGAGACCAACAAAAGCAGTAGTGAAGAGATACGATACTGTAACGGTAGATGGAAATGTTAAGGGATGGGGTAGGCCTAGATTAACGTTGGTTAGCGTTGTAAATAGAGATATGAATCAACTTAATTTGACTAACGAAATGGCCTTTGATAGGACTGCGTGAAGAAGAAGGATTCATGTAGCCGACCCATTTGATGGGACTTGGTTTGGTTTGGTTTAGGACACCTGCAGGGACAGAACCAAGATTTTATTATAGGAGGAGCCAAAAGAAAAATAATTTTTTTCACCATATACACAAAACACACATGTATGTATAATATGATATATATATAAATTATATATACATAAAAAAAATTTAAATACTATAGAAGCAATTTCTAATAAGATGAAGTTTTTTTGGTGTAAAATAGAAAGAGAATTCAAGATGGAAGAAAAATAATATATATATTTTTATATTGGGAGCCATTTTATGTATAAAATGATATATATATATATTTTTAAAGTTTTATGAAAAACAATAATTTTCACAGAAACAGAGGGGCCATAGTTTCGTCCCTGGACACCTGTACAAGACAATATCTTAAAGGTAAACAATTTGTTGCAAAGAGTAGTAATGGAATACATGCATTTTGCATGGATCAATTGAAAAGTCAACTGACCACGCCCAGATAAGTAACCTCATGCATTTTTACAAAATATTCATGACTAGACAAAATTTTTGCATTTGATCATCAACTGGTTTTGAAAAGTTTTCAAAAGGTGGACCATTATGATAACATAGAGGACATTTAATCACATTTAGATTAAAGAGAAATTACAAATAGAAAATGGAGTCATGTGAAGAGCAAAATTAATATTCTGTTTCTACAGTACAAGAGTTCAAAAAATGATAAATTATCTTTTACTGTCAAACCAAGAAACAAAATGATAATATTTTGTTCGTCTTATAATATATTAGTACAATTTGCTTAAATAACATAAACTTACGTCCCACATAAAAATTTCTCTATTATTCATAAGCTGTCCTAAGGAACTAAAAGGCTGCATGTTTAGACCCATAAGAAACACCAGCAAGTAGAATTTGTCCCCAAATGATAACAAGAAGAGGACATGGCAAGATGAGTGCTCATTTCAACAAATGGGGAGAGCAATAACTAGATGGGAATTGATTTTGGGTATTCCATTATGCAAGATAACAAAAAAACACATACCCATGTTCATTAAATAGTAGTCCATACAAGGGACTATGAAGCATAGATACGGATACGGTACGGGATACGAGTGCGATATAGATACGGCAATATGACAAAGCCTAAAATAATAAAATACTAGTACGGCATGAAACATTCGCGAAAAAATATATTTTCATAATTTTTAGTATTGTATTATACATCAATGCAAAAATCATTTTTAGAAATTAAGAATTATGCATTCATTTCAGAGCCAATGCCTAACCATTAAATCCTATGAAAATTTCATTTCATTACCAAGTCTAAATTGTTTTATTGCCCTTATACTTTTCTTTTTCATACTTAAATGTGTTATATGCAAAAGTGTTACTTGCAAGTTTACTTGCTTTTTAATTGTTGAAATTCGATTTTAATATTATCATATTTTCTTATTTATCCTTACTTTTTAAAAAGTTAAAGATATAGATATGGGATAAATATCTCAATTTGATAAACTTTGAAAAAGTAAGGTACTTTTTTAATCTCACTAGTTTCTTCTTCTCTAATGTCATGCAAGAATTATAATAATCTCACTTTCAAAATAGTTCAGATACGTGACCTAGAATATCCCAAGAGTATTTGATACTTCTCAAAATTAAAAAAAATTAATATCAAGTATCGGATACATTTAGGAAGTATTTGATACGTATTTGCAAGTATCCGAGAAGTATCAATATCCAATATGGATACGACTCCCTTTTAGAAGTATCCATGCTTCATAAACAAGGGACAAACGCGGATCAGGCTGTTTGTTTGGGAATCGGCCTTTTTAGTGGTTTTTTGGCCTTTATGAAAGATGTGCAAAAAAATAGAGAGATTGAGTTGACTTTTTATAGTAGCTTTTTGGCTAATTTAGCCACTTCCCAAACAAGGCCTTAGTCCAAGCAAAACCTGTCAGCTTCAGGCTATTTATCACACAAGGATCCACAATCTCAAAGCCAACCCCATATCAATAGACAACTTCAAAAAGCATTGATAAAAAAGAAAGATAGAGATGACATTTTCAGACATACCCTCTTACCAAAGGCATCATGCATATACAACTCCCAGTCATCGCCACAATCTATAAAGAAACTGCCTAGTTGGGAGGCATTTTCCTTATCATTATCGCCCTCAACAGGAGCCTGATATGAAGAGTAAATTGATGGTCCTGATGTGAATGACCAGAATACTTTCCTGGATTTAGGCTCCACTAAATGGATTGTACCATCCAGGGCAGCAACCAGTGCAGTATCATGTTCGCTGTTTAAAAAAATAAAAATAATAATAATAATAATCAAGCATTAGCAAAGATAAGGTTATAATTACAGAAAAGGAAGCAAGTTAAAATCATGACTAAATTTAAAGAAAATTATCATAACAGTGGTCCGGGAAAACAAATACAAAAAACCAAAAACGAAAACAAAAAACGAAAACGAAAATGAAAACAAGCACAATATAGGCCAGCATAAATACTTGAAGATAATCACACCTCACACAAGCCAACAGATATATTGGGATTTTTTTTTTTCCCAGACATAGGATATAACCGGGAATTGAAACTCCAAAAAGATTAGATATGCTGACAATTGGAAGTTTCATGGTCAACTGATTGATTCAAAATGGTTGCATGCATGTAAATGAATTTGGTAGAGTCCACGCCAAACATGAATACAAAACTTTTAAATGAATAATGTCTATTAACACTGACACTTCAAAATAGGTATTGGGTGAAGCAGTGTCTACATGTATGGGGCATGGACATGGTAGGTAGGGACACATGTCCGGCACGCCATCTGGTGTGTCCATTTTTTAACAACTTTTTTTTCATTGGACATGGTAGGAACAGGCAAGGACACAGTGGACAGGCTTTGGGACACAATCTTATTTTAATTTTCCAAAGCTAATTAGAAACCATGAAACCAGAGAGTACATTTCAAGAATATATAAAAGCCTAACACGAAATATCAACCACGCAACCAGGGCCAGCCCAAGGCAATTTGATTCCTAACTAAGGCGATGCCTTTAAGTTGGGCTTATTGATGGGTTCACGCCAAAGTCAAAATAAACTAATATATAGCATTGCTCAATAAATAAATAGTTATATCACTGTATACATGAATTCTTGTGATTGGTTCTTTATTTGAAAATCATCATTAAGGAAGTAATAAAGGTGAATAATATCTTGCCATGTAATATGAAATAAATAAAAAAAAAAAAAAATTATATATATTGAGCATTCTTTTTTCTTTTTCTTGTTAAAGGGCTTTTAGGTGTAACAATAAATGTGGCCTTTTAAACAAAATCCCAATTATAGAACAAATTATAAATGTATCATTTAAAAATTGGGACTTCATACAATTTGGCCACAAGTCTACAAGACCATGAGGGCTTCCATAATATTGATCAACAAGGCAGCTGCCTCAACTGCCTGATGGCAACATAAAAATTAGGGCAATAGGACAAATGCTCGAATTGAATACTGTAATGTGTTTATGTTTAAAGCTTGGAATCACCATAGAGTATATTGAATTATACAACAAGCACATAATAAACATGCACTTATCATAACAGCATTAACGATTCTACGATCAAACCCTAACCCTCTATGTCACTTACCTCGTTTGCAATTAAAACTAAAGTTCAAAAAACAAGTAATAACAACAAAACAAAAAAACAAAAAAGGAAAAGCAGAATTGAACTCACTCAGAGAGGGACAACAGAGAGCGCCTCGCCGGCGGTGCAGCGAGGGCATTGAGTTTATCGTTCCGAATTAGACTAGTAAACGGAACATTCGAAACTTGCGAGCATGAAACGTCGGCGGAAAACACAGCGAAGAGCAAGAAAATGCATAAGCAAGGGACCAATTTGTGATTCATCGGCGAGGTTCACCGGAGCAGCTGATTGGGAATTTTGTGATGGAGAAGGCAGAGAGGAGTCGGGTGGTCGTTTGAATTGAATAGGGGGGGTTAATCGAAGACGTTAATGGTGGATTTGGTGGAAGATTGAAGGCGGCGGCGGCGGTGGTGGAAGGAAGTGCACGAATGAAGATTCGAAGCTTGTCCACGATGTCTGCAATTTGGGATCTCCAAGTCCGTCAGATTACACCTTGCTGTTGTTGGTTTACGTGTATGGATTGTCGTGTATGACCGTGGTTTTCTTCGATGTTGTTTAACGTGTGTACATGTTAATAGTTCAATAAAAAAACAAAAAAACGTGCACATGTTAAGGCATGTTTGGTTTGGATTAAAAAAAAAAATTAATTCAGTACTTAAAATTAGATTTATTAAAAGATAATCAATTAAGTCTGTTTAATAATCACAATTACTATTATTTAAAAAATTAAATTTCTCTTAAAATGTAGGTTAAAAAGTAAAAAAATAAAAATAAAAAAGTGATAAAAAAAATACTGGCCGAATTTACTTATATTTATACATAAGTATTAAAATACACTAATATAACCTCACACTTACTGCCATCACTGCCGCCTTAGCCTCCACTGTTACGACCACTACCACTCTTTAACAATCAACATTTTTATTATCATTGTCATTGTTACCATAAGCATTATTATCATTTCACAACCACAACTTCATTATTGTTGATGATACAGTTAATATACAATGAGTACTTGACAGAACGGGTCGGATTGATCCACGCTTCTCGTGCCAATAACCGAGTGATCAATCCCACTAATGAACCTGCAGATAAGTTCAACGGGGAACGGGGAGTCCCCCAGTGAACCCTCCGACGAGTAAGTTAGAAAAAGAAGTGGAGTGTAGAAAGAGATTGGAGATAGAAAGCTCAACCTTCTTCTTGCCTTTAACGTCTGCTTATATCTTTTGGTAATCATTTTGCCGTCCTTTCCAACCTGCCACCTTGCCCGAAAGTCTATGTTGTAGCTTACCTTGTTCAGGGTGAGGGGGTGCTGTTCGGACGGAGAGGTGTTGTCGTAATAAATGTTGTGATAGGCTGCATTAATGGCGATGTGCAGTAGTAATAACTTTGCAGATCTTTGTCTGCTGATATGGCTTGTCCTTTACCTGCCACATGTCTGAATATCATTGGTTCTTTGTGTCATGTTGGCTTCCAACTGTTTAGGATCTCATCAGTTGGGTTATGTGTTGGGCTCTAAATGATGGGCTTGGGTTGTTCATAGTGGGCTATGGCCTTTGTGGGCTTAACCACGTCAGTAGTCCCTCATTCCCAAGTGCAGCTATAGCTCAACGAAGGGAATACTAATGGAGAAGATGAGGAGGACCGACCGCGAAGGGTGGCCGAGTGGAAGAACCGACCATAAAGAGGAACGACCGCGAAGGGTGGCCGAGTGAGAACGCCGACCATGAGGAGGACCGATTGCGAAGGGTGGCCGAATGGATGGGCTGACCATGAGGAGGACCAACCGCGAAGGGTAGCCCAGTGGGAGGGCCGACCATGAGGAGAACCGACCGTGAAGGTTAAGGTGGGGGGGGCGCGGGGCTCAAAAGGCGACGTGTCACGTAATGACTTGAAGTGGAAAAGACAGGGTAAGGGGAGGTGCAGTGAATTGTGATCGTACATGTGGCAGCATCTCGTGGGAAGGGAGATTAGACATTGGGCCAAAAATGAAACGATAGGTCATGATGGGTATTGAAAAGACAGTTTTGGCGGATGTTTTGAAAAGTTTTCAAACTGGCGAAAAGTAATTGTGACCCTTGGAATACGGGTAAGCCTTGGGCTTTTGGTATTATTCGATTTACCTACTTCTTTGCAAAAAATCAAAACATTCCAAGTGTTAACTCCTTTGTTGCTGACGATACACCTCTGCAACATTTCTTGAATTTTCTTACACCTGCTTCCGAACCTATTCGTAGGCACACCACAGAGATGGCTCAAGAAGAAGTTGGAACCGCCAGGGTTGATCCATTTGGGGATGACGACGCAGTGGAACTGGCAGAGCAGTACCGGATGGAGAGACAAGTTGAGAGGGTAGGAGAGCCAGTGGTACAATCCCATTCTTCCACCATGATAGCGGCTCCAAAGCCAATCAGCCAGGCGGAACCAGATCATTGGCATACGAAGGCTGACAAATCAACGGTTACTGCGATGGATTTGGAAGTTATACACGAAAAGTACCAGGTTCCCGCTGAAATAGAGTTATTGTTGCCGTCGTCAACGGAGAGGCCATCCGACGCCTGGCCGGGGGAGTTTGCTCTGTATGAGGAAGCATTGAAATGAGGACTGAGGCTGCCGCTTCCGCAAGTGGTGGTTGATGTCCTAAACTGGTTGGAGGTAGCCCCAGGGCAACTAATGCCCAACGCGTGGAAGATTGTGTTAGCCTGTGCAAACGCGTGGCCGAAGGCGACTGAAGGGGCGGCTATGACGGTAAACGAAATTTTCGCGTGTTATAAGGCCTCAGGACAGCAAGAGACTTGGGTGACGTTGCAGGCGGCGGCAGGAAGGGGTCTAGTGACGAGGCTGCTGTCGTCCATTAAGGGTTGGAGGCCGCGGTGGTTTTACGTATCCGCAAATGGAGGGGTTAGGATGCGTACGGTGTGGAGAGTGCCCACAAAATCTGTAGAGCCAAAACTGGGGGCGGCAGCAAAGGAGATGATAAAAAAAGTGAAGGCATGGAGGGAGAAGGAGGGAGTCAGGTGGGACGACCTCGTTCAACCTTCAGCCTTGTTTGCAGCGGGATTGGGCCCTCAGCCGAGCGTTGGAGATTTGGGACGGGCTGAACTAGAGGCGAGGAGGAAAGCGCAAGAGGCTGAGGATATGGCCATTCTCGCCAAAGCCAGTAAGTTCAAAGAGTTCCAAGCAGACCGACTGCCAAAACCGATCGTGAGGGAGAGGATCCGACTTCGCCCCAAACCCTTGAGGAAAAAAGACTTAGGTAGATTTGAGCCACGACTGCCCCCAGTTGATCCTTTGAATGAGAGGACCTACAAGGAAATGGAGGTGGATGGTGTGGTAAAAAAGAAGAGGAGAGCGAGGAGGAATGAAGAAGAGCCTGCTTTAAAGAGGAGGAAAGAGATGACAACAGAGGAGACCCCCATGGCCAAGGAGGCAGGGGAGGAGGGGTGGGGGAGATCCCAAGAAGGGTGGTTGCCCCAGAAGTGGTGGAGGTCACCTCAGAGGTCATGAAAGTCGTCCTAGTAGTGGCGGAGATCGCCCAAGAAATTTGAGTAGAAGGTGAGGCAACTGGCCCTGAGCCAAGGGAAGAGGAACAGCCCCAGGGAGGTCCTGCGCCCCAAGGAGGAGGGGGGGTCAGGCTAACGACTGCGATCTACCACGCCCGCGCGGTGTCTGGGCGACTAGAGGGAGAAGAAGGCCCAGCTAGGACAGCTGCAGATCGCCTTGTTAGGATCGTGAACAAGGCGACTGTGTGCTCGGTAGCCAGGTTCAATGAGGCTGAGCTGCTAAGGGAGTTGTGCTCTGTCCAAATGGGGGTAGCCACCTTAGTTGGGGCTCTGCTGAGAAAGGCGGCTGCTGCAAAGGTCAAGTCGGATAAGGCCAAGGCTCAACTTGCAAACTTCAAAAGGGAGAGTGCAGGGTAGAAGAAGGCTGCGCGAAACGCATGCTCCAGGGGTTGGCAGGAAGCTAAAAAAGCTAAAAAGATGCAAGTCTTGGCCATTGTTCACCGCAATGTTGTTGACTGAGCCCAAGCTGAGTTGATCGCGATCAAGTTGGAGCTAGAAGACGAACGCCGCTAGGTTGTGTCGCTCGAGTTCAGTGGCGTGGCGAAGAAAGCTGAGGGATGCTCAAAGAACTCTTGTGATCGCCATTGAGCGGCAGGAAAAGGCTATGACCAGCAATGAAGAACTGCGCGCCCAGCAAATCAAAGAAAATGATGAAGCAGACGTGAAGATTGCTGGGCTGCAGAAGGAGCTGGAAGACGAGCGTGCTAAGGCAATGGAGGAGAGGGCGAGCCTGCAGAAGGAATTGGAAGAAGAGAGGACCAAGACGGCCTCTGAAAAGGCGAGCCTGCAGAAGGAGTTAGAGGAAGAGAGGACCAAGGCAGCCTCTAAAAAGGCAGCATACCCCTATCTGTGTGTCGCAGCAATAGAACAATTCAAGGGGTCTGCTAAATTTCAGATGGCGATCGATGCCGCGGTTGCCAGCAGCGTGGCGAGGGAGGTATCTGGAGGGGTGGGCCCGTCTGGAACGATCGTTGGGGACAGGACCGAGGCAGAAGTGATTGAAAGCTTCCAGCGATCAGACTTCTATAAGCACAAAATGGCTGAGTTCTGGGATAGTGGCTGGAAGATGTTCAAGCGTAAAGTTAAAGAGCTGTTCCCAAACTTAGACCTCAGTAGTGTAAAGATTGATGAAGACGATGTGGCCCAGACCTCCCTAGATTAAGGTATTGAAGAAGAAGACCTCGTTTCCAGTGAGGAAGAGTAATTGAAGTGAACAAAATTTGTACGTAGAGTTGTTTTTGTGTGTTTGTTTTTGTTTTTGTTTTTTTTTTTTTGAAATGCTGTAATGAACTTATGTACGAGTTTGTGAATAAATAAAATTTCAGTTGTGTTTTCATTCGATTGTTCTTGCTTGTGCATCTGAAATGAATGAGAATGGTGGCTTGTGTGTGAAGCTTGTGTACAAATCGTTATGAAAATCTCAATGTAAATTGGAGTCGAACTTGTATTAAAAACTCAATGCAGAGTGAAGGTTAAGATGTAATAAAATTACGAGTGTGTGTCTGTTACACTGTTGAAGTGAATGAGAGTGGTTTATTAAAGTTAGGCTTGACTTGTAAAGAAAAAGGCTGACTTGCAACTGTTGATAAATAAGAAAATAGTCTGACTTATAAAGGAAACATGTAAGAATGTCAGAGATGTGAAGTTTTAAATTATGCCCGAAAATGGAGTTGTAAATCATGTTGCAAGAGTGTTGTTAAATAAAAGATTAGTTTGGAATTTGACTAAGCAAAGAGTGGTGTAAAAACATGGACCTGGAATTTTGACTAAATGTGTCTATGAATGCCACAAGCATGAGGTTGGCTTGAATGGCCTTGACAGAGCTCTGTATGCGTGCCTAGTTGGGGGTAAGCTATGATTCACTAACTTTGCAAATAATTCAGTGGCTTGAAGTAACTCAGTCTTACCGACCAAGGCGTTCGACGCCGGCTGAGGCTCGTCATGTTCAGGCTGGCCGAGGCTTTTGGTGTTCACTCTGGCTGAGGGATTTGGTGCTCACTCTGGCTGAGGCTTTTAACGACTCAGTATGGCCGAGTTCTTCATGCTCAGTCTGGCTGAGGCTTTTTGTCGTTTGGTCTGGAGGAGGCGTTTGGTACTCAGTCTGGCTGAGGCTTTTAACGACTCGGTCTGGCCGAGGCTTTTGGTGCTCAGTCTGGCTGAGGCTTTTTGTGCTCAGTGTGGCTAAGGCTTTTAACGACTCGGTTTGGACGAGGCGTTTGGTGCTCAGTCTGGCTGAGACTTTTTATGAGTGCTGCAATCAAAATGTTATGGAGACGCCATATAGATAACTGAGATATAAAATTGTTGTCATGGAAAGTGTAGCCCAGTTGATCAAAAAGTTACATTATGTGAGGGGAAAATACAATAACTAAGCAATACAAAAGTAGGAATTTATTGAAAGTAACGCTTCAAGTGTTCGGCGTTCCACGGGTGGGGGAGATCTCGACCTTCCATGTCCTGAAGTCGGTAAGTGCCTGGTCGTGGTCGGGCTTTCACGATGTAAGGTCCCTCCCACTTGGCTGCCAGTTTGTCCTCACGATTTTTTGGTGGTTATTACAAGAAGACAAGGTCCCACAAAGAACTTCCTTGGGCGGACTTTGCGGTTGAAGTGCGTTCTCATTTACATTGATATGAGGCGATCTAACGGCGATGGTTTCTCCGAGCTCTTCAATTAGGTCAAGGTCCGTCCGACGAGCTTTTGGTTATACGGATTCGGATGTAAAACCCTTGGGGTAAGCAGACCGACTTCCTGGGATGACCGCCAACAGAGGTTAAGCGAAAGGGTCTCCCCAAAGAGAGTCGGCGGTAATCTGATTAGCCTAGAGTACATTCGGTAATTCCTCAGCCCAAAGTTCCTTAGCAGCTTCTAGCTTAGTTTTGATGATCTTCAGAAGAGAACGGTTGGTAACCTCGACTTGGCCATTGGCTTGGGGATGACCTGGGGAGGAGAAACATGGTTGGATCTGGAGGTCTGCACAGAACTTCCTGTACTTGGCGTTGTCGAATTGTTTGTCGTTGTTGGAGACGATGGCTTGAGGGATGCCAAACCTGCATACAATCGACTGGCAGATGAATTTAGTTGTGCTCCGCTCAGTGATGGTGGCAAGGGGTTCTGCCTCTACCTACTTGGTGAAGTAATCAATAGTGACTGTCGCGAACTTGGTCTGGCCTCGGCTGGTGGGAAGTGAACCAACTAAGTCGATTCCCAATTTGGCGAACGGATAAGGACTGCAAAGTATGATCAACTCTGTAGGAAGAGCATGGGGGATGTTGGCAAAACGCTGACACTTATCACATTTGAGCATGAAGTCAGTCGCATCTTGATTGAGAGTGGGCCAGAAATAACCAGTGCGAAGTATTTTGTGGGCTAGAGACCTGCCGCCCGAATGATTACCACAAATACCCTCATGGATTTCCCGCATTACATAGGTTACTTGAGCTGGATTGAGGCATTTGAGATATGGGCGTGAAAAGCCCCTCTTGTACAAAAGACCGTTGACAAGGATGTAATTAGACGACCGGGCCCTGACTTTGGCGGCCTATCATTTGTCCTCTGGTAGTTCTCCCATTGTCAAAAATAGAAAGATGTCGGACGCCCAGAGGATAGGTTCATTTTAGAGGAAATTGACTGCTTGTTGATCCGGGGAGCAGGGTGGGTTAGGTATTCGAGGCGAACACCGTGGTTGAGATCTGACTGATCTGCAGAGGCTAATTGAGCCATCTCATCGGCCTGGGAGTTTTTCGCCCGAGGGATGTGTTTGATGTGGAAGGTATTAAAGAGGCGAATAAGGGGAAGGGCTATATCCCTGTAAGCCCGCATTGTGTCCTCCTTGGTATCGAATTCCCCCGTAATTTGTCCGACAATGAGCTGGGAGTCACTGAACACCCGGATACGGCTGACACCGATGTCCCTGGCTAAGCGGAGACCTGCTATCAATGCCTCGCATTCGGCCTCATTGTTACTGGCCTCGAACAAGAAACGGAGAGCACATTTGAAAATAGCCACCCTCAGGGGCGGTGAGGATGAGACCGGCCCCGTTGCCTTCTCTGCGGGATGATCCGTCGACGTTAAGAGTCCAAAAATGGGGGTCTTCTGGCTCGGTAAGGGTTGGTGGGGTTGGAGGGGCCGTGGTTGGGGTAGGATTAGTGAATTCCAGGATGAAATCAGCGACAGCCTGCTCCTTTATTGCTGTTCGAGGTCGGTAGGAAATGTAAAACTGGCTGAGTTCCATTGACCACTGTATGAGTCTACTGGAAAGTTCTGGTTGCTGCATGACCTTCTTCAAAGGTTAGTCGGTGAGGACCACTATGGAATGGACTTGGAAGTAAGGACGGAGTCGTCTGGAGGCAGTGACCAAGGCCAAAGACAATTTTTCTAACCATGGGTAATTCTGCTCTGCTCCCTTGAGAGCCCGACTGATGTAGTAGACCGGTCGTTGGACAGAGCCGTCTTCCCTGATAAGAGCTGCACTGACTGCGGTGTTTGACACGGCTAAATATAGGAAGAGGGGATCGCCCGTGATTGCCTGTGAAAGAAGGGGGAGTTGGCCATGCACTGCTTCAGCTGCTGAAAAGCCTCTTTGGATTAGGTTGTCCATTCAAAAGTTTGCTGAAGAACTTTGAAGAAGGGGAGGCACTTGTCCGTTGCGCGGGAAATAAAGCGATTGAGGGCGATAACTCGGCCAGTGAGTTTCTGAACCTCCTTGACCGTTCTGGGTGACTGCATCTCAATCAAGGCCTTGATCTTTTCAGGGTTAGCTTCAATGCCGCGCTGACTAACCATGAAACCCAAAAACTTTCCAAATCCTACGCCAAAGGCGCACTTCTCCGGGTTGAGCTTCGTTTGGTACTTACGTAGGGTAACGAAGGTCTCTCGTAGGTCAGTCAGATGATCAACAGAGAGTTTGCTCTTGACTAGCATGTCGTCGACATATACTTCCATATTTCGATCGATCTGGTGATGGAAAACGGCGTTGACCAACCATTAGTAGGTGGCTCCAGCATTTTTCAGTCCAAACGGCATCACACAGTAATGGTAGGTGCCGCGGTCGGTAATGAAGGAGGTGTGTTCCCGATCAGATGGGTGCATTAGAATTTGGTTGTACCCAGAGAAGGCATCCATGAAGCTAAACATTTGGTGACCGACCGTGGCGTCGACCAATAGGTCTATGCGGGGCAGAGGATAACTGTCTTTGGGGCAAGCTCGGTTGAGGTCTAAATAGTCGACACAGAGTCGCCATTTACCATTGTTCTTGCGGACCAGGACCACGTTTGACAACCATCTAGGGTAGTCCACGTTCTTGATGAATTGTGCCTCAAGGAGCCTGTCGACCTCTGCAGCAATGAGAGTATTGCGCTCCGGATGGAAAATGCTCTATTTTTGGCGGTAAGGTCGAAAATGGGGTTCAATGCTGAGGCGGTGGGTTATGAATGAGGTGTTAATACCCGGCATGTCTGAGTGGGTCTAGGCAAATACATCGTTGTTCTCGATCAGGAGAGCAGTAAGATCGGCCTTTGCTTGGGGGGATAGTTGGCTGCCGATCTTGGCAGTTTTTGCTGGGTTGGTAGGATCGATGGGGAGTTCGATAAGTTCTTCCATTGGTTTCCCCCCTAACCAGCTCGTCTTCGTCTTTGACATCGAGTCCTTCGATGATCATAGCCTCCTTCAGTTTGATTTTTTTGAGTGAGGTGACATAACATTCCTTGGCCACGGTCTGCTCCCCTCTCACTGTCCCGACCCCCAGATCGGTGGGGAACTTGATGGCTAGGTGATAAGTTGATGTAATAGCTTGAAAAGCATTTAAGGCGGTGCAACCAAGGATGATGTTGTAGACCGAGGGGCAATCGATAACAAGGAATGTGAGTAGCTTGGTGGTCTGCCGTGAGTGCTCGCCGATTGTGATGGGGAGATCGATAGAGCCAATGGAGGTCACCCGATCACCAGTGAAACCGACCAAGGGGGTTTGGAGAGGGGACAGACTTTCTTCCCTGATCTTGAGCTGGCGGAAGCAGTTGAGGAAAATAATGTCTGAAGAGCTTCCGTTGTCTATGAGAACCCGTCTGACCTTGTAATTGGAGAGGAGAGTCGAAAATGACTAGAGGGTCGTCATGGAGATAACAAATGCATGTGCAGTCGGCGTCTGTGAAGGTGATAGGCTCGGTCCACTGCCTCGGCTGTTTGGAAGGTCGGTCCAATGTGACAAACTCTTTGTCTGAGTCTTGCCTTATTTTCCTGAGTTCTGTCCGCTGAGCCGAGCAAGATGGTCCTTCATAAGCAAGCCCGCCAGAAATAACTCTGATTTCTCCAACAGGTGGAGCGGGATTACCTTGTGCCCGAGGTTGCTGTGGAGGATGATCATGGCCTTGATTTGGTTGGGCTGGCTGCCAGGGAGAAGTGCACCGGCGGGTGTTTCTGGTGGGCTCTGTCCTTTGTCTCTGCTGGGGGCGGGTGTCCGTGAACCAGCTAAGACGTCCTTGACGTGTTAAGGTCTCAACCTGATCCTTGAGGTTAACACACTCATCGGTATTATGGCCGTGGTCCTGGTGAAAACGACAATATTTGGATTGGTCCTTCCGATTGGAAGGGGTTCATGATGGTTGAGGCCATTTGAGGGGGTAGTCCTGCTAGATCTGGTTGAGGACTTGTTCCATAGGGGAGTTAAGGGGTGTGTACCGCTCGAACCAACCAGGCGGTTGGACAAGCATCGGCCGGTCGGCTCGGGGGGGTCGGTCGGTATAATGTGGTGTTTAGGTATTATACTGGGTGTTTTTGGCTTCTGAGTCTTTTCGTTTTTCTCAGAAGGTCAAGTGTTTTGCTGTAGGGTCTTAGCGGGTGGCTAGGTCTTCGGCGTTCATGTATTTTTGGGCTTTAGAGAGTAAGGCTGCCATGGAGGTGGGGGGGTTTTTAGAGAAGGAGAAAAGGAAGTCAGACTACCATAGTCCGGCCATGAAAGCTGTAAGGATGACCTTATCATCGTTTTTCGCCACCTGCAGGGCTTCGTTGTTGAAGCGAGTAACGAAACTATGCAGGGACTCCCCCTCGGTCTGGCGGATGTTGAGGAGTTGGGTTGCCGAACGGCGTTGGCGCTGGGCTCCAATAAAATGACTGAGGAAAGAGTCACTGAGATGTTGGAAAGTGGGGACGGAGTCTGCTGGTAATTGGCTAAACCACAGTCGAGCTGACCCCTTCAGTGTCACGGGAAAAGCTCGACACATGATCTCGCCAGGGAATGCATAGAGGATCATGAGAGTTCTGTAGGTCTCCAGATGGTCGACTGGGTCTGTCGTACCGTCAAAAGAGTCGATTGTGGGCATTTTGAACTTGGGAAGTAGAGGTTTGTCCCGGATGGAAGCAACAAATGGTGAGTTTGCAGTGGTAGAGGGTTTATGCTGCATGTTCTGCATGACCCCTTGGAGTTGGAGCTTCATGGCTCAGAGTTCGGCGTCCTAGAGAGGGATGTTATCACCACCGGAAGGTGGCGGGGGTTGGACGCTACTGGTTTTCCCTTCAGGGGTTGGTGCTAGGACCGATGGATACGAGGGTCGGGGTGGTGTATTTATGTTAGGATGGGGAGGTTGCAAGCCTTCTAAGTTGGGTGGATAGGGCTGTAGGATAGTGTGGCTTGGGGCTCGCTTTGGGTTGGGCGAAATATCGGGAGGTGGTGGCGGAGGCATATGAATGTTTCTTTGGAGTAGAGCATTTATTAGGGCTTGGTTTTGCTCGGCCATACGGTTAATGCTGTTGGTAAGGTCGATGAAATACTGTGGTGGGTTGTTTGGATTGGGGGGGTCGGCTTGGTGGTCGGCAGCATTTTGGTAAGAAACCATGGATCTACTCGCGACCATACACTTTGATGGGTAGCAGGAATGGGTTATTGGAACAGTGTCTCTGACGGCAATGAGCACAACTGGCGCGCGGAGCAAAGCGTTCCTACAGACGGCGCCAACTGATGATACAGTTAATATACAACGAGTACTTGGCAGAACGGGTCGGACTGATCCACGCTTCTCGTGCCAATATTCGAGTGATCAATCCCACCAATGAACCTGCAGATAAGTTCAACGGGGAACGGGGAGTCCCCCAGTGAATCCTCCGACAAGTAAGTTAGAAAGAGAAGTGGAGTGTAGAGAGAGATTGGAGATAGAAAGCTTAACCTTCTTCTTGCCTTCAACGTCTGCTTATATCCTTTGGTAATCATTTTGCCGTCCTTTCCGACCTACTACCTTGGCCGAAAGTCTATGCTGTAGCTTACCTTGTTCAGGGTGAGGGAGTGCTATTTCGACAGAGAGGTGTTGTCGTAATAAATGCTGTGATGGGCTGCATTAATGGCGATGTGCAGTGGCAATAACTTTGTAAATTTTTATCTGCTGATGTGGCTTGTCCTTTACCTGCCACATATCTGAATATCATTGGTTCTTTGTGCCATGTTGGCTTCCAACTGTTCAGGATCTCATTAGTTGGGTTATGTGTTGGGCTCTAAATGATGGGCTTGGATTGTTCATACTTGTTAACGGAAGTAGAAACATAAAGAACATGAAGAAGGAAACAGCACAAATAATACTAAAAATATGTTAAACTAACACTGTAAGAAATAATAAAAGAAAACAGTTTAAATAAACATTAATAATAAAACTTACAATTGTTTACTGGATTGAAACTAACAATTCTTCAAAATAAATAACTTGAAAACGGACTTGAAAAGAAAATTACAAAGATAGGTTTTTCTCTTGAGGAAGGGATGCTCTCAATTTTTCTAACTCTGCCTTATTCTTGACTGAAGAGGCCCCTTTTATAATCAAAAAAGACCACCACTGTTAGCCTTGTGAGTGAATAGTCTTGACTTAAAAGGAGCATCAGAAGCACATGGGAGTTGTCTGCTACTTTCGGTGAATTATTAAAGCTTTTACTGTGCTGAATTTGTCGGTGGAATAAATCATGATGAATGATGAATAGTAATGTTGACTTTTTGATGAATAGTGAACAGTAAAGTTGACTTTTTTTACTATTCATTGCTTGGAGGCATGTGACTGAGGGAATCAAATATAGATATATATATCAGCAGCTTTTCTCAAAAGACGAGTATTGATTGAAGCTGATAATTATAGCTATATAGAATCCAATAACTGAATTAAGCATATAGGTCATGAGCATCTTGGAACTCGGGTCCATATGGATTTTGAGTAGTTGAACCTTCAGAAGAGTTTGAACCGTCTGAACCACCTTCTGAACTGCTGTTATCCGAGTCTGATTTGGCTTGGGCCATGAGTAAATGAGCCATTTGAAGGAGTTCATCTTTGGATGACTTGGACTTGGGCTTAACGTTTGATTTGGATTTATCCTTTGACTTGGGCTGGTCAGAACTGGGCTTTGCTGACTTGGATTTAATCTTTGATTTGGATGACTTGGGCTTGGAAGAACTGGATGATGGGCTTCCAAGATTGACTGGAGGAAGTTGGCTTCCTTGAGTGATGGAAGCGATTGGGATCTGATGAGCTTTAACCATGGCAGGTGTAGGAGCATGAATGTTAATCGGGAACTCAGTTTGAACAATATCAACAATTCATTGAATCTTGAAGTTATCCCACCATTTAACCTTATGTAGCCGCTGAATCACTTTACCAGAAATATTGAATATCCAAGGGATCTTATATTTGGATATAAAAATAAGCAATTGAGGGAATTCTCTTTGCTGTGGAGTGAATGAGAAAACAGTGGAAAAGTAATTGACTTGATCCAAAATTACTGATGGAAAGATGTCTGGGATGGCACCATACTGTGTCCACCATCTCAGAAACCAAGTAGATAATTTTGACTTAAACTTTTGATCAAATTGAAGAAACCAGGAGTGACTAAATGTTTCATTTTGATATAGGAGGACTTTGAACCAGGCATCAATATAATCATAATAATTATACTGAAGGGAGTGATTAGGTAAATCTCGAAGTTGATAAGGAGAACCCCATTCAACTAAGGAAACAATATTGTGAATATAAAGTGAATGGTAAACCACTTTACTAGTGTAAGTACGATCATAAATGGGTTTAATCACAATTGACTGATGGTTGAACAGGATGTCTTTATAGAAGGTAATTGTTTTCTCTGGATGGAGAGGAACAAAATGCCATCCAGGAGGGAAATAAGTTTTAACCAGATCATTAACAGATTGACTCTTTGGATGACTAGGTTCTTTGAAAAAGAGATTAGTAGTTGTTGAGTCAACATAATCAGATCGAGCAGTTTTAATAGGATTAGGAGGGTATGGAGTAACTGCTTGGCTAGATGAAGCAAAAGGATCATAGGCCAAAGCAGATGTGAAACTGGGTCGAGGAGTACTACCAAGAACTTGGTAACGGTTAATCATTTCAATAGGATGGTATTGGGTGACTAACTCCAAAGGAGGGATAAAAGGCTGACTAGTTGGAACCAAGGCTTTAAAAGGGGGCCTTGGGCGAGACATCTGTTTAAAAAGAAACAAAGGTTAGCAATAAAGATTAGCAACCACTAAGGAGATCTAAATAAGTCTGATGAAAATCCAAACAGTTGTAATAATCAGCAAGTAAATGGCGACGAGCTTGGATTTGGTGGTACTGAATGTATTGAGCACGTTTAGTAGTTTTTTTGGCTAATTTTAACCGGGCAATGCGATAAGCAGTTTGGTGAATCAGATCACGGTAATGGGTAATTTGGGTTTTATGGTAAGCAATAAATGGAGTGGCCATCCCTATCCCCCCTGTAAAAATTCTCTGTAAGGAAATCGGGAATGGAATTTTGACAACCGTATATATTCAATAGTAAAATCGAAAATACTTAAAATAGATTGCCAACGGGCAAAAATTTGCTTACTAGCAAGATTTTGAACATCTTTTCTAAAACATATTTAGTGATTTGCAATCAACACGAAGTAAAAATTTTTGATTTAAAATATCATCTTGAAATTTACTAATACATAAAATAGTAGATAAAATTTCTTTTTTAATAGTACTATAATTTAATTGTGCTTTATTCCAGACACCAGAGTGATAACGAACAATTTGTTCAGATGATTGAGGAGTGACTTTCTGAAGGAGAATGCCACCATAACCAACATCAGAGGCATCAGTTTGAATAATTTTGAATGAATTTTCGGTAGGAATACCAAGACAAGGAAGAGACTTGACATATTGTTTAACCTGTTTAACAATAGCAGTATGAGTAGAAGACCAAAGAGGAGGATTGTCTTTTAACCGATCAAACAGAGGTTGACAAGTTTTCCTAAGGTCTTTGTAAAATTCAGCAATATAATTCAGTGATCCTAAAAAACGTTGTAGTTGAGTTTTATCTAAGATTTCATCAGGAAATTTAGACGCAAATTCAATGGAACGACTAATAGGTAAAATAGTATTTTGGTAAATATCATAACCTAAAAATCGGACTTTGGTTTGAAACAATTTAATCTTAGGAGCAGAAATGACTAGACCATAACTCTTAATGGTATAAAAGAAGGCAGTAAGATGTTTCCAGTGTTCACTAATTGATTTTGAAAAAATAAGAATATCATCTATATAAACTATGAAAAAATGACTAAATGGATTGAAAATATCATTCATTATATGTTGAAATTCACTAGGAGCATTTTTTAACCCAAATGGCATGACATTCCATTCATAGTGTCCAAATGGTGTAGTGAAAGCAGTTTTATATCTATCCTTAGGATGAATTTGAATTTTTCAAAAACCACTTTTTAAATCAAATTTACTAAAAATAACAGCTTGACTAAGTCTTTTAATCAAATCTTTTTTATTAGGAATAGGATACCTAATCCATTCTAAAACAGCATTTAAAGGTTTGTAATTAATGACTAATCGAGGGACACCTCGTTCTAATTCAGCATTTTTATTAACATAAAAAGCAGGACAAGACCATGGGGATTTACTCGGACTAATTATTCTATTTTTTAACAATTCATTAATTTCTTTTTTACACATTTCAAGTAATTCATGATTCATTTGAATAGGTCTAGATTTAGTAGGAATTTGTTTTTCATTAAATTTTTTGATATATGGCAAAGTAACTACATGTTTTTTCCTATGCCAAAACGCAGTAGGTAAAGTGGAACAAACAGTTGATTTAAGTTTTAATTTAAATTCATTAATCTGAGAAATAATTACGGGATCAGTTAGTTGTTGATCAATTCTTTTGTAATTAATTTCTTCTTTAAGAAATTTTAAATGTCTACTTAATCGATTAATAGTGTGAGAGATAGAACAATATTTTAATTGATTTAATTCTAACATTTCAGGTGGAGATAAGAATTTAAATGTAACAGGTTGACCGAAAACATGAGTAGTTATTCCTTCACTAGATGTAGTAAATGGATATAGTAAATAGATAAATGGTGTACCTAAAATGATTTTATCAGTCATGTTTTTTACTAAAACAAATGAGGTTTTAAAACAGACATTATTGTGACAAACATGAACTTTAGGTAATTTATATTTAATATGCATTTTACTACCATTAGCAGAGGTTAATCTTTCATGACATTTTTCATAATATTTAGTAGGGAGTAAACCTTCTTGAATGCAATTTAAATCAGCACCAGTATCAATTAATGCAACAAGTTCTAATTCAAAGTTATTAATAACAATTTTAATTTTTAAATACCATTTTTGAATATAAATTTTATTAATTAGATTTAATCTTTTATTTTCAAGATTGTTTGATTGAGATTGGTGTGATCGATTATCGAATAGAAGGTTTTCAGGATTAGTATGGTCAGAATCATGACCAGATTCATCAGGAGATTCAATATTATTATCTTGGAAATTTTTTAAATTTTTATTAGGTTTTAATGTAATAATTTCGTCTTCCAAATGTTGATCTTTATTTTGTAGTTCTTTAATAGTTTGTTTAATCTAATTGATTTCTCGTTGTAAATCTTGAAGTGTAACTTCTTTTTGTTTATTCTTAAATCTTTCTAAAGTTTTAGATAGACTAATAATTGGTTTATCTTGTCTAGGTTTAGAATTAGTATTATTAATTAATAAAGATTTAAGTCTATCAGTATATTTCTTCTTTAATTCTGGATCATCTAATTTACTAATTAGTTCAATAAGAGCAGATTCTTCTTGATTTTGTTTAGTAAGAACAGTAATTTGTTTAACAGGTTTACAACAAACATCATTACATCATAATTCTATATTATTATCAGAATCATTACTAGGTGACTGGTAATCAAATGAAGTATTCGGATTATCAGAAGAGGAATCACTAACAGATTGATTTAATTGAAAGATTTCAAATAATTGATTTTTTGATTCATCATTAATTTAAAGTTGATTAACTTTATCTTTTTAATTTTTGTTTCTCTTTACACTTATTAGAATAATGACCTTTTTGACCACAGTTATAACATGTAATATCTTTATTAGATTTAGATTTTGGATGTGATTTTGACTTGTAATATTTCTTTTTTGGTTTAGTATAAAATTTATCATTTGATTTAGAAGGTGAATAGTTCTTTTTGTATTTATTTGAATATTTGTGTCCATGTTTACTATGCTTATGTGGTTTCTTACGAGAGGGTGCTACAGGAGGTAAACCATATTGTTCTAAATTTCCTAATTCATATTTAGCCTTGTGCTTATTTTTTGAGCTTTTGACTAAGTTTCAGATCAATACACTTTCTTAGTCCTTCTTTCTGAATCGTGCTAATTATATCACCATAGGTTAAATTATCATATTCAATTACTCCAGTAGGTTGACTAAGAACATCTCTAATTTTGTGAGCAAATAAATCAGGTAATCCATTAATAAATTTTTCTTTCCAAAATGATTTAGTACAGTCTTCTCTTAACATAACTCTAGAGGTAAAAACATCTTTATACCATCTAAAATCACTTAAGGTAGGACAGGTCAGGTTACTAAGTTGATCATGTATGCGAGAATATATATTAGTAGGAGTTCCTATAAAATGTCTAACTATTGTGTAGATTAATGTGTTAACACCATCAGGTACGGAATAACCAATATGTTCATCAAAGATAGGGAGATCATTTGCATCTTTTTGATTAGCATGTAAGATTGATTCACGTTGTTCTGCAGTGAGATATTTTTCCTACAAAGATTTGAGCATACCGGTAAAACCAGAGGTTATTAAAGAAGCAATTTCAGGTTGAGAGTAATCAGGGTAATTAGTTAAATAACTATTAGCAACCATAGATAAATGATTTAATTTTTGCAATATTTGATCTTCACTTAAACCATCAATATTCTATTCATATAATTTTTTGGCAGAGACAGAAAATTGATTAGCAATATTATTTTCTTCATATTGGAGATCAGAAGGAGTTGGTCTAGAATACCAATTTTTTGTAAGAGATGTAGGATTAGGTTTAGGATAATGTAATTTGTTGAGCTGAGTAGAGGGTTGAAATTGTCGAGCTAATTGATTAATCTCATTATCAGTTGAATCAGAATCAGATTGAGTAGAAACAGGTTCTTGTTGATTTAAAACAGTAAGACCTTTGGAGGGTGAAACTTGTTCATTGGTAGCTAATTTGGTAAATAGTTGTTCGATAGCTTTTACTGTGATTGATCATTGGTGACTAAACTTTTGCGTTTGGAGCGATCCTGGGAAGGTTTATTAAAGGTTGATCGAGAGATTGTTTAGTAGATGTGGTATTAGCAGAATAATCATCTAAATTAGTTTCTATTTTATCTAATTGTTTACCAATTGTTTTTAAACATTGATTAGTATAATTATTTTGTTCAATAATTTTTTTAATTTCAGGGTCAGTGCCAGGCAACTTAAAAGGAGAGGCTGGGACTTCAGAACCTTGGCATTCAATAATTATATTAGATAGAGGTGGATGACTAGAGGTAATAGATGTATTAGGGGAAGTTTTCCATTTATGTTTTGTGATTGTATTAATCTTTTTATAATAGTTATCCATATATTCAAAGAAAGATAATTCAAAACCATATTCTACCATAAAATCATACCATTTCCTAGTTATGCTGGATTGTTGAGCGGAATCATATTTAGCACGATAAGCATGTCTTTTAGTTCTATTTTCTTTAGATCTAAAATCAATAAGTAATTTATCTAAATCAGGAGTAAATTCTTTTTTGATTGTCATTAATTGAGGATTGATTGGATGTGTAACTTCGAAATCAGTTTGAGTAGGAGAATTTTGAGATTCTTCATCTTCTTCAGGTAAATGTGTATGTGTTGAATAAACAGGTTTACTAATTTGAGAAGTTGTAGAGTTATCAATTCCTTTGAGTTTACTATTTGTAGTGTGACCAAAATTGAGTTGACTATTTTTTCGAAATAAAGGAGTATTAAATATTTCATCTTCAGTGTCAATTTCAGTAGGTATACTAGAAGTACTATGTCTAGAGGATTGTCCTCGATTAAATTTAATGTGAACTGAACCATCAGTAGATTGTTGGATATCTTGGATATCTTGAATAGAAGATTGTTGTTGATTATGTTTATAATTTTCATTATTAGTAATCCATTGATCGGGGAGAGTAATATTTTTCCATTCAATCATTTGTGGAACATTAATATAGGATTCATTATTACTACTTTGGATTAGCAGAGTTTTATCTTTTGGAATTTTATGCAAAGCCAGTACATTTTAATTGTTTTCCTGATTTTACACTCAGTTTACATGATCCACATATTTTAAAAGCATTAACTTTAAATATTCAATTAAATGGTTCATTTACTAATATGTTAGAAAAAGTTCATAATATTGCTTTAATTTATCGTGTTCATTACAAATGTATGAATATATATATATATATATCTAAACGGTCCGATTTGATTTAAAATCAAAATCATAACTATAAAATCACAAATCAAATTGTGAAATGTGATTCACCTATTTTAAGAATCAAGACCGAATTATGCATTGAGAAAACCAAACTAAGCAATGCAGTTTGGCTAGATTGGACTAGTTTATGATTTTCTTAATTTTTTTGCTCAACCCTAAAATATAATTATATTTTATTCACATTTTACTTTTTTTTTTTCTTTCCAAAATTTTATCTAAATCTATTATTAGTGTCTATAAATCGAAATGGATAGATGACTTCAATTGGAATCAATTAAAAAATTTAGAATTTAAATTAATAAAATCAAAAATATTAAACTAGTTTAATCTTCATAGTATATTATGTAATTATTTGGTTTTTACACAAAATTTTTAAAATTCACTGTCCAATGAATAAATTCTTTCTAATATTCCTTATTTCTGTTTCTCAAATCTCAACCACACCCTGACACCCCCTTTGCAAAAAAATAAAATAAAATTGTAATAGCTATCAAATAAGAAAAAAATAGTGGGCAATTCTTTTCCCATTCTCTCTCTAAAATGAGAGCTTCTCTCTCTATATTGAGAGTTATTACCTAAGGATTTTTCTGGTTTATCCAGTTTTCTTCCATCCTTGAAGCCTCTTTCTCGAACCTCCCCTACTCCTCTTTTGTCTCTTTCTTTTTCCTCTCTCCATACTTTGTTTCTCTTTTTTCTTTCGTCATTCATGGTTCTTCTTACCTAGATGCCTTTTTCCTCCTCCTCTCTGGTTGATCCAACTGGGCTACTTCTGGAGGAAGGAAGTGGGGAGAATGAAGACATATCTAATCTGTGTCTTGTAGGAAAGCAGTGAGTAATATTCTTCGAGTAGCTTAGAGAACAAGAGGGGAACTCACAATATCCCCTTGGAATGCTAATATGTTCTTGTTTCAATTCAGTGATGAAGAGGACAGACATAGAATCCTCTGTGACTGCCCTTGGTCAGTGATGGGCTGGCTTTTAGTCCTTCAACCCCTTTCACTGAGGCAGTCGACGGAGGAAATAGAGTTCAAATGGTGTCAATTTTGGGTACAAGTCTATGGCCTCCCCATTCAGAAGCTAACTAAACATAATGGTAAGATCTTGGGGAACATAATATGAAGGTTAATTCGGGTCGAAGCTCACACTGATGGTTTGTTGTTGTATATAAGCTTCTTAAGGATTAGAGTAGAGATTGATACCCAGTAACCCCTACCTAGGGGCATTTAGCTGCAACGGGGACAGGAAAACACAGATTCACGGCTCCCTTTCAAATACGAAAAGCTCTCGAACTTCTACTATGACTATGGAAGATTAGGACATGAAAGCAACACTTGTAAATTCGTCTCCAAAGAATAGGGAGCCTCATCTGGTTATGGCCCAACGCTAAGGACAGGCATTGCTGGAATCACTGGTCTACCTATAGAGCATTATCGACGAAAAGTGGATGAATTGGAAGCCAGTTTGTCTACACCAAATTCTGGCCGGAGCAAAACAGACAAATTAGATTCCTTAGGCCCACCGGCGCATGAAAAACCACGGGAAATGATCCTCTACTCTGCCGGAGACGTCCCCACCATGACCATTGGCTAGTACTCTTGGTACACCCATGCGCATTACTTATGATCAGGAGCAGAATCAGAACCCCCCTACCCCTGACGTGCCAGGTAGTGGACTTCAGCCCATTTTTTCTGCACTCGACAGTGGACAGCTACACTCCAGTACCCCCTCCACAGTTAGCCTAAGGCATACCTCGTTAGGGCATTTGGGCCACAAACCTTCTTCTATCTCCTTTGACCTACCAAGGGGTAGTGGGCCCAATCTTGAAGTGGGTCATCGCCTTATATCCAGTTTAAACATCCAGGTAGCTCTGGGCTTACCCAAAATGCCCACTTACTTTGTTACAGAACCTCCAAATAGCCCAAGCCATTCTGGGGCCTCACAGGTACTGGATATAATCTCTTTGAAAGGCCCAATTGTGGAAACTTTGGCTCTGAATCCAACCCATGTCTTAGAGGGGGGTTTATTTCAGGCCCTACAACATCTATCTTTCAAGAGAAAAGGTTTAGAAGACTTGGACCTAGATCTCCCTCAAACAAATTGCCGAAAGTGGAGACTTCTATTCCTGTGCTGGTAGTATCTCCCACTTTCCAACTTCAGGTTAACAGCAAAACCACTGATGGTTCCCCTTTGGGTGAACAAAAAAAGAAAACTAAGAAGGGCCACCCTAAACGCAAAATATGTGCTACTTCGACAAGCCAAATTCTGGTGGATGTAGTCGTTTAAGATGTTGTTCGTGAACACAACAACTACATGGTTGTCCAGGTAATCTTCCTATACCCAATTATTTTGAAGAGGGCTATCTATCCCAAGTCCCCAGTACTTTTCTTGAGAAGGAACCTAAAAACTTTAACCGGGCTGTGGTGGTGGGCCCTAAAGCACCACAACGTCAATGTTGATTGTAAGCTAGAATTGTCAAGGGTTGGGGTGACCCTTGACAATCCAGATCCTCTGAGGATTATGCCAGACCCATTGTCCTGCAATAATGTTTCTCATGGAAACCAAGAATAAATAACTCTGTCTTGAAAAGTTGAGGAGACGTCTCCACTTTACTCAATCTTGCTATGTGGATTTAGTCGGTATGTCGGGTGGTTTAGCGTTGTGGTGGATTGACGAAGTTGACCTACAAGTTCGAGAGAAATACCATAATATCTTTCGATGTGTTGTTGCGACTACTGGTGCCATAAACTGGACAGTCACCTTTGTGTATGCTTCTTCTCGTTGGGCTGAAAGAAAAGTTTTTTGGTATTCACCCCAGAAAATGGCTGCTTCGAATGGGTACCCTTGGCTTTGCATGGGGGACTTCAATGAAATTGGGTGGTCATGGGAGAATCATGGTTCAAGGGGAGGCAATAGAGCCTAGATGCATTTTTTTCAAAATTTCATGACAAAGTGTGAGCTAATGGACCTCGAATTTAAAGGGATCCCATATACGTAGACAAACAATCAATGTTGGGATGCCAATGTCTGAGAAAGATTAGACAAAGCTATGGCCACTGTGGATTAGAGGTAGATGTTCCCTTTCACACAAGTAGACCACGAAGCACTCATAGGCTTTGACCATTGCCCCTTGTTGTTACACTGTCAGCTCCCTCCAAAAAAAGTGCCGCGCCTTTTTAAATTTGAGTCCATGTGGACGACCCATAGTGAGTGTGTTGAGGTTATCAGATCATCTTGGGCTGAAGGTGTTGCCAGGCCCTCTATGCTCCGGCTGTCCCAAAAGCTTAAAAAGTGCAGTCTTAAGTTATCACATTGGAGCAGAACCAGGTTTGGGGATAATCGGGTTACAATTAAGGGTCTGAAGGCGGAGATCCAGGCTATTCAAGCTTGTCCTTATTCGGTTGTCCACATGGAAAAGGTAAAGGAGTTATAACAAGAGCTGGAAGTTGCTTTGAACCATAAGGAAATGTACCAACACCAACGATCAAGGTCAATTGGCTCAAGCATGGGGATAAGAACTCCGCATTTTTCCATGCTACAGTGATTCAGAGAAGGCAAAGAAACCAACTAGTTCGGCTCAAAACTGATAAGGAAATTCTATTGCAATCCGAGGATAAGATTAATGAGCATCTCTTGACTTATTTTCAGCACCTTTTCCAAGCAGCTGGTGAACATAATTTTAGTGAGGCTCTCTTCTCAATCACAAGGGTAGTTTTTGAGGAAATAAACTAATTACTCATTAGACCTATAACCGAAGATGAAATTAAAGCAGCTGCTTTTCAGCTTGGTCCTCTTAAGGCACCGAGGCCATATGGGCTTCAAGGTATTTTCTACCAAACTCATTGGGAGATTGTAGGACCAAATGTGTGTTCGACAATACAAAGTTTTTTCAACGGGAATCAAGTACCAGGCGATTAGAACCATACGAACCTAGTGTTAATTCCCAAGGTAGTGTCTCTAAAGAACTCACACAGTATCCGTCCATCAGCCTTTGTAATTTCAAGATGAAGATTCTTACAAAAATTCTGGCAACCGGACTCAAGACTATCCTCCACCACATTATTTCTCCTAAGCAGACAACTTTCATTCCAGGTAGGTTCATTCAAGATTGTATTTTGGTGGCTCACAAGGGTTTTCACTACTTGAAACAAAAAAAGAGAGGAAACCAAGTTGACTTGGTGCTAAAATTAGATTTCAACAAGGCATCTGACCGCATTTAGTGGGACTTTCTTAAGGCAGTTCTGGAGAAGATGGGATTCCATGATCAGTGGGTGCGATGGGTGATGCAGTGTGTTTTTTCAGTCTCGTTTTTCATTTTTGCTAATGGTAAGAATAGAGCTCCTTTCATTCCTTCATGTGGGCTCAGATAGGGTGACCTTCTGTCACCCTACTTGTTCCTTTTGGTGGCTGAGGTTTTGTCCAAACTAATTGATAATAGCATTCAGACCGAGGAGATTTCAGGCATACGAATGAAAAGAACTTGTCCCATGTTGTCCTATTTGTTTTTCACGGATGATGTCCTTCTTTTCCTCAAGGCCAGTAATTCAGAGTGCTTGAAAATGATGCAAATTCTCTAAGTCTACAGTCAAGCTTCGGGTCAAATTATAAATTTGGAGAAATCAAAGGTTTTCTTTTCAGCAAATGCCTCATCTGACTTAAAAGGATAGATTTGTGGAGAATTGGGAATTCCATCAACTGGACAAAATGTGAAATATTTGGGGCTGCCGTCGTCGTGGGTTCACTCAAAGTCCGAAGCCTATATTTTTTTGGTGGATAGAATGGTTGTAAAGATGCAAGGGTGGAAGAATAAGCTCATTTCCCATGCTAGACGAGAGGTATTGATCAAGGTATCTGTATAAGCCATTCCATCTTATGCTATGGCATGCTTTACTTTCCCGAAATCTCTCTGTAACAAGATTAACACGGCCATCCGTAATTTTTGGTAGAAAGGAGACCCAATGAACAAAGGCATTCCTTGGGCTAAATGGGAAACCATGTGTTCTTCAAAGCTTCATGGGGGCATGGGCTTCAGAGATTTTTCAACTTTTAATCAAGTAATGCTTGCCAAGCAAGGCTGGAGATGTATTGCAAATCCTCACTCTTACTGGGCCCGTTTATATAAGGGTTTGTACTTTCCACATTCAAATTTTATGCAGGCCTCTTGGGAAGCACAAGGTTCGTGGGCATGGCACAGTTTGATTCATGGGCGAGATCTTCTCACAAAAGGACTTAGATGGCAAGTCCAAAATGGAAAATCTATTCTCTTTTGGAATGACAAATGGCTTCCAGTTACGCGACACGGTCACATTTCATCTCCACCTCCTCCAAATAGCAATGTTTTGCATGTATTCGATGTCATCGACCCAATTCATAAATAGTGGCAAACGGATCTTACAACGCCCTAATTTTTTAGCCCAAATGATAATACAACAATCATGGCTCTTTCAAGGAAAACTGAATATTAATCTCCAAACTTACATTACATGTTACAATAGTTCTTCATGCAACAATACATTAATCCAACGACAAATAAATACCCCCAAGGATTTACAAGTTTTCAAGGCTTGAGCCTAGTTACACAAAACGGTTATTCAAACCCACATAAATACAGCCATTGGCTTACACACAGAGTCACAGCAAAATAAGAACATTGTACTCCTAACACACATACTTCCATGCCACTAGTTAGGTGGGATCACCACATCTTTTCCTGCAAAAAAATCCCGTAGGGTAAGCATAAAGCCTAGTAGGAAATTCTTAACAAAGTATATACATTTTATACAAGTCTCAAGAGATGAAATGCACATGCCATGCTATGCCCTTTTTGAAGATAAATCACATTTTCATCTTTTGAAAACCATCATGCTCAATGATATCATGCAATTTCAATTGTTCAAAACTTAACAATTTATTTCAAAGGCAATAAATACGACTCTGGTAATCCCTAGGTCGGTGTCTGCAAGTAGACTATACAAGTACTACCAAATTATCATTTTTACCGGTATTAACCGGAAGGCTTGACATCTATCTGCGCGGGTTTTCGGTTTTTCACCCCGGACTCTCAGGCCAACATATTCAATATCATCTACACCACCTATCAAGACTTACCAACGTATTTACCCCAAAACCATTCCATGAAAACTTGTTTCTCAACATTCTTTTCTTAATGCAAGTTTTCAAATCAACTTTCAAAGTTTAATGTAATCAAATGAATTGATTTTCCAATTTCACAAGATGAATATAAATACTTTTATTCCAATTCATTATCCAAGAAATAACACAATTCTCTCTTCTCAAGTATCCTCAACAATTAGTTATTTCAAGACTATTTCAACGTCTTGAACAATAATTTCCAAAATGAACAACAATTCTTATATTCCCTAAAATTCATCATTTATATAAATATAAATAAAAAATTTTCCAAACATCCATTTATTTTGACACAAAAAATAAATATAATAATACCATTCATGGATTTTCAGTCTCTTTTTAAAAAATCCCCAAATTCTAGGTTTTCTCACCAAAACTATACAACTCAAATCTTTTGAAAGAAAACTTTCCAAAATCATATTTTCTTCAATCAACGAATATCAAAACCCATAAGATCATTTTAAAAGAACAGGAGATAAACCCACTTCCAAAATCGTTTAACTTCTCAAATCAACAATCAATTTTCAAAGCTATCGAAAGATAATTTCGAAAATCATATAAATCTTGCAAAAATATATATGTAACTCTAAGAAACATTACCTCAAGTTTTGAAGAAGAAATGAGATGAAACCTTCAAAATCAATGGTGTCGAAACTCGATCTTCACCGCACAAAACGATCGAGAAGTTAACCAACTTTGATGAAGAACCTATGGCAGAACTCTAATAGATCTTGAGAAATCAAGGTTTTAATCCAATTTGGCATAGGGAAATACAGAGAGAAGGGAAAAGAAAGGGTTTTTAAAGAGAGATATACAAAAGTGATCTGAAATATTAGATTCACGAACTGATATAACATGGTCTGCTCGAGCGTGGAAAGCCCTGCTTGAGCGTCAAATACACTTTTCTAGTACTTTTGCAGATAGCTCAAACTACTGGAACCAAACATTCTCCGCTCGAGCACATAAACGGCCGTTCGAGCAGACAAACAACTCCTAATGCATTTTGCATTTTTGCTTCAGGGGCGCTGCCCATCAACCCCCCCAGGGTATTGCCCCCTGGACCCCCGCGAGCTGACTGGGTAGCTCGATCCCCGCCAGGGCACTACCCTTGGACCCACCAAGGGTCATCCTAGACCCCATGGTGATCGGCGACTCGATCCTCGATATACTCATGAAGTGGCAAAACTGGGATCGCTACAACCTCCCCCCCTTAAAGAATTTCGTCTCCGAAATTTCAAATCAAACTACCCAAACAAAAGGTTTCTAGCGATCAAAACCACGCTATTTCATTTTCAAATCACAATACTAACTCTCAACCAAATTCCACAATTTCCACCATGGTTATCTCATTAACAATAACCTCCTAAATACGCATAAACATCAGATTTCCCAAAAAGTAATGGCAACTCTTAGCAACCTTATACTTAAAACAACAACGCACATATTAACATGTGGTTAACAACTTTAAATACATTTCCCTCAACACTAGGGAATATTACAAAGAAAAGCAATTTAAGCATTTTCAAAGAAATCCGAATATTTGGAGCGGACTTTCGCCTCCTGTTCCCATGTCACTTCATCAACCCCATGGTGTCTCCACAGCACCTTTACCAACGATATAGTTTTGCCCCGTAGCACTTGCTCCCGGGTATCAAATATTTGAACCGATCATTTTTCGTAAGAGGCATCCTCATCTACCTCCAAGTCAGCCCAATCAAGCACATGAGAAGGGTCGAGTTCATACTTCCTAAGCATAGCTACATGAAATATGTTGTGAACTCCCAAAAGTTGTGGCGGTAAAGCTAATCGGTATGTTATTTTCCCAATTCGCTCTAAGATCTCAAAAGGCTCAATGAACCTTGGAGATAATTTACCACTCTTACCAAATCTCATCAAACCCCACTTTGGTGAGATTTTTAGAAACACATGGTCACCAACTTCAAAAGATAAAGGTTGTCTCCTTTTATCGGCATAAGTCTTTTGTCGGTTTTGGGCCGTAGCTAACCTCTTCCGAATGAGAACAACTTTCTCGATTGTCTCTCTAACAATTTCTGGACCCAGTAATAGTGCATCACCCACTTCGGCTCAACAAACCAGTGATCTACAAGGTCGGCCATACAAGGCCTCAAATAGTGCCATCCCAATACTAGCTTGGTAGTTATTGTTGTAAGCAAACTCAATCAATGGTAAGTGCCTTTCCCAAGACCCCTTAAAATCAAGGACACAAGTTCTAAGCAAGTCCTCCAAAATCTAAATGGTACGTTCCGACTGTCCATCGGTTTGAGGATGATAAGCGGTGCTAAGAGTCAACTTAGTTCCCAACGTTTCTTGAAGGCTTTGCCATAACCGGGCAGTAAAACGAGGATCCTTATCCAACACAATAGTCACAGGGACTCCTGAAGTTGAACTACCTCTCTAATATATAACTCTGCCAAGCGTTCAACTGAGTCGCTGGTGCACATCGGAATGAAATGGGTAGACTTAGTCAACCTATCAATAATCACCTAAACGGCGTCATTACATCGTTGTGTTCTAGGAAGCCCAACTACAAAATCCATGGTAACACGCTTTTATTTCCACTCGGCTATCGGTAAGGGTTGTAACAAATCTGTTGGTCTTTAGTGTTCGGCCTTCACTTGTTGACAAGTAAGGCACTTCGATACAAATAAAGCGACATCCCGTTTCATACCCCTCTACCAAAACTGACGACTAAGATCATGATACATTTTAGTGCCTCCCGGGTGTACCGCAAGGCATGAGTGATGGAACTCCCGAAGTACTTCCTCTCTACAAGATTCTGGTACAAACAAACGGTCTAGGTAACGTACACTCAGATCCGAGTGAACGTTCAAACCTTTTTTTCCTTTCTATTGGAAATCTTAACACGGATTGATTCCAGATCACGGTCTCCTCGTTGTGCCTCTATGACTTTACTAACTAAGGTAGGTTGAGCATTTAAGTAAACAAGGTAGCACTCTCTCCGAACTCACCCAAGTGCAAATCAAACTTGCCAATAACATCTAGCATATCCCATTCCCGAATGGCCAAACTTGCCAAACTATTCACAGATTTTCGACTCAAAGCATTGGCCACCACATTGGCCTTCCCTGGATGATAGTGTAACTCAAAGTCATAATCCTCCATAAATTTCATCCACCTCCGTTGTCGTAAATTCAAATCTTTTTGAGAAAACAAATACTTTAGACTCTTATGATCGGAGAAGACTTCAAACTTCGCACCGTACAAGTAATGCCTCCAAATTTTCAAAGAAAAAATCACTGCTGCTAATTCTAGATCATGAGTGGGGTAATTTTTCTCATGAGTTTTCAATTGTCGTGAACCGTAGGCCACAACTTTTCCCTCTTGCATCAAGACATAACCAAGTCCATCCCCGGACACATCACAATAGACAGTGTAATTCAAACCCCTTTCCAAAATTATCAAAACCGATGCGGTAGTCAATCTAGTCTTAAGCTCTTGGAATGACTTTTCACAAGCCTCACTCCACACAAATTTGATATCCTTTCTAGTCAACCTAGTCAAAGATGCAGTCAGTCTAGAGAAGTCCTTTACAAAACGTCGATAATACCTTGCTAATCCCAAGAAACTCCGGATTTCAAAAACATTATTGGGTTGTTCCCAATCCTGTACGGCATCTATTTTTGAGGAGTCCACAGTCACTCCCTCTTTAGACACTACATGCCCCAAAAACTTCACCTCTGTTAACCAAAACTTGCATTTTTCAAATTTGGCATGCAATTGGTGCTCATTAAGTAAACCCGGCACTATTTGCAAGTGAGTCTCGTGTTCCTCTTCAGAGGCTGAATAAATCAAGATGTCGTCCACAAAAACGACCACAAAACGGTCCAAGTATTCCCGAAAAATTATGTTCATCAAATCTATAAAGGAAGCCGGTGCATTGGTCAACCCAAAAGGCATTACAAGGAATTCATAGTGGCCATAACGAGTATGAAAGGCTGTATTCTGAATGTCCTTCTCCCGAACTCTCAACTAATGGTACCTCGACCTCAAATCTATTTTTGAGAAGCAACGAGACCCTCGAAGTTGGTCAAACAAATCATCTATTCTGGGTAGAAGATACTTGTTCTTAACTGTAACTTTATTCAACTTGCGGTAATCAATACACAACCGCAATGACCCATCATTCTTCTTCGCAAGGAGAGCCGGCGCTCCCCAATGTGATGTACTAGGGAAAATAAAGCCCTTGTCTAAAAGTTCTTGGAGTTGAATCTTCAACTGATACAATTCGACGGGTGCAAATCTATACGGTGGCATGGAAATCGGTGCCATGCCAGGCACTAATTCAATGGAGAACTCGATCTCCCGGTAAGGTGGTAAACTAGTAAGATCTTCTAGAAAGACACCCGAGTATTCACAAACTACCCTTGGTAACTCAACACGAGCCCCGTCACTTTCACTATCCAAGAGAGTTGTAAGAAGGCCATTAAACTTGCTCTTACTACGAGGTCAACAATTGGCGACAAGGCTCTATCAACTCCGTTCCCCAGAAAATAGAAATGATCACCATCCGAAGTGCACACTGTAACTCTCTGACGACAATAATCAATCACAACTTGATAAGAACACAACCAATATATCCCTAAAATGACATCAAAACTCGACATATCTAGCAACACAAAAGCAAACGAAAGTCGATGCCTGACAACTTCTATTTCATAATCACAATAACCCCGATCTAAATCAACTGTACCCCTAACAGGTGACGCTACTCTGAGTGGAGGCACTAACCGTGCTACCTCTAATCCCAATGCAGAAGCAAATGCAGTAGATATAAATGAATGAGACGCACTCATGTCTATCAATACATGAGCTAAAGAATTACACACAACAAAAATACCTCTCACAACTAAGGATTTTAGCAACTGCTCTGGCACGGTAACAGCATACACGTGCCCCTGTGGCCACTGATTGACTTGCTCTCCTCTTAGAGCATAGGCACATTGTCTTGGATCGAGTAAGCGGCTCCTCGATTAACTCATGGCTTGGACTGATTGAGCCTGCTGGTGGCTCTGAGTCCACCTCGACCCTGATACACTAGATGCGCCTTCTAATTGTGAGCAAGTTCTCTTCATATGCCCCGACTGACCACACTGATAACAATTAAACCCTTGACCTTTATTCTGAGACTGAGACTGACTTTGAGATCGGTTAAGTGGTGGTACTATTAACTGTCCTCCTCCCTTTTATGGGTATGGGAAGGCTTTATGACCCGGTTGGCTACACTTGAAACACGAAAAGCTACTCGATGCACTTTTTCCCAGACTCGCACTAGGCAAAGGTAAAGTGAATCTAGACTACTATGGTTGGGACTGGGATGGATAGGTGTTCCTGCTCTTCTTGTTCTGCCTATAGTCTCCTTGAGACTCTTGGCCCCTAGACCTCGAACTCCGAAGCCTCTCCTCCTCGGCTTGTATGGAAATTTCTACTTGTGTCGCCGTTTCCACAAAACGGTCATATCATATTTCCGACAAGCTTGAACATAATTTTTGTTTTCAATTTCTTTTCAAATTCAATGCAACGGCGCTCTTCCATTGCCACCAACTCTGGTGCAAATCTAGACAAACTAGAGAAGACTGCCTCAAACTCGGCCACGGCTATGTCGAGTTGTTTGAGGTCTTTAAACTCTTGCCTCAATCTCTCTCTAGCAGTGGGAGGTATGTACTTATCTTGAAAAGCAACCGCAAAGGCTTCCTATGTCGGCTCCACTCTACCCTTGGCATATTTCCACCATTGATCTGCGTTTCCTTTAAAGTAGTAACTCGCTAGAGTCACTCTTAGTTCACTATCTTCGATGTGAAGCATCTCAAATGTCTTCACAGTTTGTTCGAGCCACTCATCGGCTTTCTTGGGCTCGGGACCACCATAGAACTCATCCGATTTGGCCCGCAAGAACTCTCTAGTAAGGAAACTCGCCGTTGACTCTGCGGTGTTCTCTCGAGCTTGATTCTCCACCCTTAACAAGTTCATAGACTCTCTTAAAGCCCCTGCCATTTCTCAAGGTAGGGCCCCCATTGTAGTTTGACCCGCTTGTCCCGGGATTCTCGCATGCCCCACTTGTTCGGCCACATTAGCTTGGCCGGACTCTTCTTCTTGCACCGGAACCTCATGGATCGGTACCTCGTGCATACCTCGGTAAGCCCTACCACGCCTTCCGCCTCTACCACCACAGGTTTGACCTCTTCCTGACATCCTATAAATGACAATAGAATTAATTTAGCACACTAATCCACACGTGCCCGCATCTTGCCTTACACGTTTGATCACAATAATGCTATATATTTCTCTACCATATAACAATTAAATTTCACCCCACATAAGCACTTAGTCATGTAAACACATACGGATTATACTCTTATGATGAGATTCATCGCACGAAAAATCAAGAATTCTTAGTAGAATGAGTACTAATCAAGTACCCTTCTAATAAGACCTCAAGGAATTTAACAGGCGCAAACAACATTCCAAAAGTCCAATCCCATACCCATTTAGTCACATAAGCATATTATCACACAATCACAAAATGCATAACACTTCCTAAGTATGCTAAATAAACCCATTGTGGTTAAACAACCACTTCCCACGAGCTCCAAGCATTCAAACCTGGTAGCTCTGATACCAAGTTGTAACGTCCCAAATTTCTAGCTTAAATGATAATACAACAATCATGACTCTTTCAAGGAAAACCAAATATAAATCTCTAAACTTACATTACATGATACAATAGTTCTTCATGCAATAATACATTAATCCAACAACAAATAAATACCTTCAAGGATTTACAAGTTTCCAAGGCTTGAGCCTGGTTACACAAAACGATTATTCAAACCCATACAAACACAATCCTTGGCTTACACACAGAGTCACAACAAAATAAGAGCATTGTACTCCCAATACATATACTTCCACGCCTCTAGTTGGGTGGGATCACCACATCTTTTCTTGCACAAAAATCCTATAGGGGGAGCATAAAGCCTAGTAAGAAATTCTTAACAAAGTATATACATTTTATACAAGTCTCAAGAGATGAAATGCACATGCCATGCTATGCCTTTTTTGAAGATAAATCACATTTTATCTTTTGAAAATTATCATGCTCAATGATATCATGTAATTTCAATTGTTCAAAACTTAACAATTTATTTCAAGGGCGGTAAATATGACTCTGGTAATCCCTAGGTCGGTGTCTGCAAATGACTATGCAAGTATTACCAAATTGTCATTTTTACCGGTATTAACCGGAAGGCTCGACACCTATTTGCGCGGGTTTTCGGTTTTTCACTCCGGACTCTCAGGCCAACTTATTCAATATCATCTACACCACCTATCAAGACTTACCAACGTATTTACCCCAAAACCATTCCATGAAAACTTGTTTCTCAACATTCTTTTCTTAATGCAAGTTTTCAAATCAACTTTCAAAATTTAAAGTAATCAAATGAATTGATTTGCCAATTTCACAAGATGAATATAAATACTTTTATTCCAATTCATCATCCAAGAAATAACACAATTCTCTCTTCTCAAGTATCCTCAACAATTAGTTATTTCAAGACTATTTCAATGTCTTGAACAATAATTTCCAAAATGAACAACAATCCTCATATTCCCTAAAATTCATCATTTATATAAATATAAATAAGAAATTTTCGAAACATCCATTTATTTTGACACACAAAATAAATATAATAATATCATTCATGGATTTTCAGTCTCTTTTAAAAAAATCTCCAAATTCTAAGTTTTTTCACCAAAACTATACAACTCAAATCTTTTAAAAGAAAACTTTTCAAAATCATCTTTTCTTCAATCAACGAAGATCAAAACCCATAAGATCATTTTAAAAGAACAAGAGACAAACCCACTTTCAAAATCGCTCAACTTCTCGAATCAACAATCAATTTTCAAAGATATCGAAAGATGATTTCGAAAATTATATAAATCTTGCAAAAATATATATATAACTTTAAGAAAATCCATACCTCAAGTTTTGAAAAAGAAATATGAAACCTCCAAAATCAACAGTGTCGAAACTCGATCTTCACCACACAAAATGAAGCCCTCGAGAAGTTAACCAACTTTGATGAAGAACCTATGGCAGACCTCTAATGGATTTTGAGAATTCAAGGTTTTGATCTAATTTGGCGTAGGGAAATGTAGAGAGAAGGGAGAGGAAAGCGTTTTTAAAGAGAGAGAGAGATATACAAAAGTGATTTGAAATATTAGATTCACGAGTTGATATAACATGGTCCACTCAAGCGTGGAAAGCCCCGCTCGAGCGTCAAATACACTTTTCCAGTACTTTTGCAGGCAGGTCAAACTACTAGAACCAAGCATTATCCGCTCGAGCGAACAAGCAACTTCTAATGCATTTTACATTTTTGCTTCGGGGGCGCTGCCTCTCAACCCCGCCAGGGTGCTGCCCTAGGACCCGCCAAGGGGCTCTGCCTCCTGGACTTCCTGGTGACCAAGGCGCTCGATCCCGCTTAGTCTTGCATTGGACCCCAAGGCGCCTGGACCCTGGTGACCAGCGACTCGATCCCGAACATACTCGGTAAGTGACAAAAATGGAATCGCTACAACTCTTCGCAAGCTGGTGTCGAGGGATGAATGTCATGCAATCCAATCTATCCCTCTTTCGTTCGAAGATAGAGCAGATGTGTTGGTTTGACACCCCACCAAATCTGGAGTGTACACTATGAAGTCAGGTTATTGGGTTGCTAATTCTTCTACTCAAGATGAATCCCGAACCCACCCCTCTAGCTCTTACCAAATCCCACAGAACTTTTGGAAGCACATTTGGAATGTTGAAACCCCTTCTAAAATCAAACATTTTTGGTGGCGAGTGTAAATGAATACCTTGGCAACAAAAATCAACTTACATAAATGTCGATGCTCCCGATCTCGAGTCTGTCCCATTTGTTTAAAGGATGATGAATCAATGGAACATCTGTTGTTCGACTGTCCGTGGACACAATCAGTGTGGTTTGGCAGTACGCTTCCTATCTGTATTGATAAAGGGATGGTGGGTAATGTTGTGCAATGGACAACTAAATGGATTGCGGCTGAGTGCGAGGTTAGAGGTGAGAGCAAGTTGCTGAGTAAAGTTTTCTTCATTGAATGGTATATCTGGAAAGCAAGAAATGACTTCATATTCAATCACATACCAGTTAGCCCAACTGAGACTATCTCTAAAATAGCACGGGCATGGTTCGAGTTTGAGGGACAACAACAGTGCACAAGAGCCTAAACTTCTAGCGATGTATCCCAATTCCACGAGAGTAATAGGGACCAAAGATGGAGGCCAGCAAGGGCTGGAGCGTTAAAGTTCAATTGTGATGCGAGTTTCAACTCAAAAGGGGCTACAGCTTCAGCTGCTGTACTCCTAGAAATTCAGAGGGGTGCCTTGTGGATGGTATTGCTACATCTTTCAGGTCTTCATCATCATTTGCTGCGGAAGCTTAGGCGGTGAGATTGGCAGCTCAACTAGCAATCACTCGGAATCCTGAAGCTGCTACCATTGAGAGTAACAACCTAGAGGTTATCAAGCTGGGAGTTTCAGAGAAGGTTCCTCCTTGGGAAGCTTTGGCAATTATCCTTGATATTCGTCAGATGGTAAGACAGGGAAATCTTAATCTGAGATGGACTAACAGAGCAAGCAACAGGGCTGCCCATTGGACTGCACAAGCATGTGCCCATAATAGCCTTCATGTAGGATGGGTTTCAAACCCTCCAATGGCACTCTCTGAGATTTTGAGGATTGATGCTCTTCCTGGGCCCCTGTGAGGCCCTCTTTTTGTTCAAAAAAAAAAGAAAAAACAAAGAAAGAAAAAAATAGTGGGCATAAATGTTTTGTCTTCACCTCCCCCAAAAAAAAAAAATTGTATAAGCTATCAAACAAGAAAATAATAGTGGGCATAATTGTTTTGCCTTTACCTAAGTAATTGTTTTCATAGTTATCGGCTTTAATCTTAATTCATTACTTGACGTGTTGTACTTTTTCCCTTTCAGGGTGAGCTTGTTATCCTAAATAATTTTTTTTTATATAGTACCAATTTAATCTAATTAATAACATTAAAAAAAAATATCATTAGACAAAATTATTTATTCAATCTCTCTATAATTAAGGGATTGATGTTTAATTTGAAATAATTTATTCTTTTTAAATATATTATTTTCTATTAATTTACATCCGATTTCTTAACAAATGTTGCAAGATGGACCACCAACATGAGAAAATATGAATTTAGACAATAAAGATCATATGAGCTTGATGGTGGTGGCGGTACCATCATGATTCTTTCTTTCTTCAGATGAGGACGGACCCTTGACAATCACATTTATGGATGTGCATTTTTACACAATTATAAAGATCATATAAAGCTTTTTTTCAACTTCCTCTTAATTATAATAATATATCTAGTTGGTTTTTTTTTTCTTTTCTGTCTCTTTCTTCCTTGCAGCATTTTCCTTCTATTCCATTAGAAATATTTTTTTATTATCTATCTATCTATCTATATATATATATATATATGGATTCTACAGTAGTATTAGAAAGGAGGAAGTTTGAGAAGAAAAGAGTACAAAGATGGGTTTCTTGACACTCTTTGAGATGGCTTCCATGCCTATACTGCAGGTGCTCATAATCAGCACATTAGGAGCTTTCATGGCAACTGGTTATCTCAATCTTCTTACCCCTCCTACACAGAAATCCCTCAACAAGGTACGTCCCCCCCACTCAATAATATATAAGTTTCCTTCCTCTTAAAAACATTCCTGCGATTGGATGAGTTAAAATGGGTTATGCATTAACCAAGGCCTAATCTAGTTGGTTATCATGACTATCCTAAGGGCTTAATCCTCAAGGGAGATCATGGGTTAAACCCTTCCTAAAAGAGAGTTGAATCAGGAGACAAGTATTTGGTTCCTTGCAATAGTGGAGAGACTAATTCTCATATATGTTAATCTAATAACTAGAAATTGACTTCAACATAAACTTGCTCATTTAATAAATTGGTTTAAGATTGGGTTGAAATGGATACATGTTGGACAAATCAATTTGACCAACCGTTTATTGAATTCTTGTTCTAATACATGGTGGAAATGGTGGTAGTAATGGTAATGGTAGTAGTGGTGGGGTGTGTTGGAAATTTGTAACATATAACTAGGATTATTGAAACACGAAATATATAAACAAAGAAATACACAAAAAGATAAATCATATGAACACACAAGAAACATAAATTTTAAATGTGGTCTTACTATGATCAGAAAAATTACAAGAAAATTATCATAAAAATTAGGAAAAATTGTAGACAAATCTATTTCTAGGAGAGTGTATGATATTAGGTCGAATGATTGTTTTGTTTTGGTTGTAAGAATATAATTAATGAAATCTATTTCAAGTGGATTTTCGGCAGAGTCATAGTTTTGAGTTAAGTTGACCACCTCTATAATGGATATAGTAATTAAGGATGCCTCAGCTCTCTTCATCTCATGACTCATGTTATTGACAAGAATTTTGATGTGATTACAGATTGTGTTCATGGTGTTTACTCCATCCCTAATGTTTGCAAGTCTGGCTGAGACTGTCACCTTCAGAGATCTCATTGCATGGTAGGATACTTTAGCAACTTTCATGCCATTTCTTTGTGTATCCTCTTGAGATCTGTATATTTCACCACCAAAACAAGGTCTAAAGAATAATAAGAATTATGGAAGTTATGGCTTGTAAGAAACTATATAAGAATTAAAAAGCAAAATTTATGGAAGTTATGGCTTGTAAGAAACTATATAAGAATTAAAAAGAAAAACTTTGTATATAATTATGATTAGAGGAGTACTATTCACACACTACAAATTTTTTTTTAATGGAAATTTCATTTCAGTGTAATTTTAAAAAATATTTACATATTAATTAATGATAAATTTTACAACATTAAAAAATAGTTTTATAAAATTTTCATGTATTTGAAATTATTTTTTTAACTTTACCTCTGAATTGTTATTTCCTTTTTTTTTTTTACTACATTTATGTCCCTTAAGCGAAATTACTTTTTTGACTCGATATGCCGGGACATTTCCCTAAATAAGCTAAAATATTGAGGGAATTCCCAAACTAAGTCTATTTTTCAAAGAATTCCTAAAATAGGCTAACTCGCGGTTCACAATCGCGAGTTCAACACTTTTTCACCATTCTCGCGCAAAAGTTGGCAAATCTTAAATTCGCTGTTCCGAAAAGTGAGTTTGATTAAGAACTCGCGGTTACAAAACGCGAGTTTAATTAATTTTTTTTTTCTTTTGAACTCGCTCTTACAAAACACGATTTTGTAAAAAAAAAAATTTGTTCTAAACTCGCTATTATAAATCACGATTTTACCCAAAAAAAATTCCTTTTGAACTCGTGGTTATGAACCACGAGTTTAACCAAAAACACACAAACGTGTTTTTGAAAACATTTGTCACCCACTCTATCTCTCTCTCTCTGACAACTCTATACACACACACACATCACTCACAGTCACCCCATCATTCACACTCAACATATATATATATATTAATATATATTTGTAATTTAATATATACATATATATAAATTTTATTCCATAAAATTGAAACCAATATTAAATATACATAATAATAATTTATAATAGTAAATAATAATCAACTATATAAAATGATTATTTTTTATTTTAATTCTTAATTTTTTTATTTTACTGTTTAGGGATAAAATTTATTTTTATTTTATTTTAGGGTTTAGGGTTTAATTCTTAAAATTTATTTATTTTTATTTTAGGGTTTAGGATTTATAAAAAAAATAAATTTTAAGAATTAAATTATAAATTCTAAACCCTAAAAAATAAATTTGGTTTGAATAAAATGTTCAAAAAAATTTTAAAACATAAACTAAAAAATATGTTTGTTCAAGCCTAAAATATTTATATTTGTATTTATTATTTATGATAATGGGATCACACATATTATAATTGAAAAAAAATTAATTAAAAAAATAAACTGAAACAATATTTTGAAATTTTTTTTTTTATAAACTGAAACAACCATTTATAAACCAACGATTTTTCGGGGCTTCGAAATATTTTTTTTTCAAATAATTTTTTTCAATTAAATTTTTTCCAATTAATTTTTTCTCAATAATTTTTACGAATCACGTTTTTTTCAATTAAATTTTTTTCAATTATTTTTTTAATTAATTTTTTTTCAATTATAATATGTGTGATCCCATTATCATAAATAATAAATACAAATATAAATATTTTAGGCTTGAACAAACATATTTTTTAGTTTATGTTTTAAAATTTTTTTGAACATTTTATTTAAACCAAATTTATTTTTTAGGGTTTAGAATTTATAATTTAATTCTTAAAATTTATTTTTTTATAAATCCTAAACCCTAAAATAAAAATAAATAAATTTTAAGAATTAAACCCTAAACCCTAAAATAAAATAAAAATAAATTTTATCCCTAAACAGTAAAATAAAAAAATTAAGAATTAAAATAAAAAATAATCATTTTATATAGTTGATTATTATTTACTATTATAAATTATTATTATGTATATTTAATATTGGTTTCAATTTTATGAAATAAAATTTATATATATATGTATATATTAAATTACAAATATATATATATGTTGAGTGTGAATGATGGGGTGACTGTGAGTGATGTGTGTGTGTATAGAGTTGTCAGAGAGAGAGAGAGAGAGAGAGATAGAGTGGGTGACAAATGTTTTCAAAAACACGTTTGTGTGTCTTTGGTTAAACTCGTGGTTCATAACCACGAGTTCAAAAGGAATTTTTTTTTTAAAGAATCGTGATTTGAAATAGTGAGTTCAGAAGAAATTTTTTTTGGGTAAAATCGTGATTTATAACAGCGAGTTCAGAACAATTTTTTTTTTTACAAAATCGTGTTTTGTAAGAGCGAGTTCAAAAGAAAAAAAAATTTAATTAAACTCGCGTTTTTGTAAGTTCTTAATCAAACTTCGCCAAGAATAAATAATTTAAGATTTGCCAACTTTTGCGCGAGAATGGTGAAAAATTGAACTCATGACATGAATCATGAAAATTATTTTAATTCTTTGAAAAATAGGCTTAGTTTGGAAATTCCCTCAATATTTTGGCTTATTTAGGGAAATGCTCCCGATATGCCCCCTTACACACCACCAGCCACTCTCATCACCATCATGAAGCCCATTCCTCATTGTCCACCCACCACCCACCTCTTGTCACAAGCCATTACCATCACGACCCTCTTCCCTAACCACCATTGTAGCCCCACACAACTCTCTAACCCCACTGTTTCACTACCTCTTGTCCTCGTGACTACTACTATCATAATCCCTACCTCCCTTGTAGGCCCACATCCCTGCGACACACCACCACCACAACCCCCACCCTTTGCGATTCCAAACCTAGAGAGAGAGAGAGAGATCTGTAGGGTTTTGGTTTCTAGATCTAGGGGTTGAAAAAGAAGAAGAAGAACAACAAAAAGTATGAAGAGGAGTAGGGTGTCGAGTTGGTGATGAGATGGTTGCAGAGGGCAAGTGAGAGGGTGACGACTTAAAAGTTTTAAAAAAACACAAGGGGGTGAGTCTATACAATTTGGAGATAATCATTGACTAATACTGCTATAGTAAAGAAAGTTTTTAAATCGTAAGGTAGGCGATCACCCCCTCTTACCCCCTTTTAGGTCTATCCTTGGCGGCAGCCATTGAGAGTGGTCGTTGGGTGGTGAAGTTAGGGTAAGGGTTAGAGTTTGAAATTAGAAAAGATGAATATATTTTGGTATTATTTAAATATAAACGGCATGAATTAAGAGAAAAAAAAAAGGGGTGAATTACAAATACATTTTTTGAGGTTTACTTAAAATACGAATTGTCTCTTGTGATTTGAAAAATTATAAATATCTCAATGTTAGAATTTTTTATTTAACAGAATTAATTAAAAAAGTGAAATTTCTAACTGTTCACCTATACAATAATAAAATTATCTGAATTATTAATTAAAATAAAATTTTAACATTATTAAAAACTTGTAATTAACTTGATGATTTATTAATAAAATGACCTATTTGTTATGAAATTAAAAATTTTAAGGGGCAAAATGTAATTTTTAAAATCACAAGAAATAATTTGTAATTTAAGTATATCTCAAGGGTTGTGTTCGTAATTTATCCAAAAAAATTAAAATTGAGTGTGGCACGTACTGAGAACAAATGCTAATGCAGCCATAAAACTTGCAAGAAAAACATTTTTAATATGTCATTTTTGCTATATATGTCTGATTAATATACCTATAACTGATTTTTGTGTTTTTTGTCATCCTCTGCTCAGGTGGTTTATGCCTGTTAATTTGGGCCTAACCTTTCTCTTGGGTGGAATGCTAGGATGGATAGCAGTGAAACTTCTAAAGCCCAAATCAGAATTAGAAGGATTGATCATTGCTACATGTTCAGCAGGTGATTATATTATATCATATAAGCAGCTTTCGATTTATTTTCTAAATTTTTACCTAAATTTATGATTCAAACATAGTTTTAACCGATGTTTGGATTGTTTAACAGGAAACTTGGGAGGGCTTATGTTGATAATTGTACCTGCAATCTGTAGAGAGGATGGTAGCCCTTTTGGGGATCACAAAATTTGTAGTTCCGTTGGACTTTCATATGCATCTTTCTCCATGGCGGTATTGTAATTTTGCATGCTTTATTACCCCCCACAAATTCTATTAAGTGTTTTTTTTAAAAATAATTACAATTCAGTGATAAATTTTATAAATGTTAATAATTAAAATTTTAAATTTTTTCATGAATTTGTAATTACTTTTTAAAATTTTCACTGAATTGTAATTTCCTCAATTCTATTGGATGAAATGAATATATTGTTTTCATTTGTCTATTTAAAGAGGATGGCTAGGGATCGAAATTAAGAGACTTACATGTAGGTCTTAATAAATGTACTTATAGTCTAATAGGTCTTATGATAATTAATGATATTTTTCATTAAACACTATTAAAAAACATTATTAATTGTTAATTTTCATCGACAGTTTGAAAACGATCACAAAAAAATGTCACTAATTATAAGTTTTAGCGATTGTTTAAAAAAATCGTCAAAAAAAAGTCACTAATTTTCAACTTTCAGCAACAATTTGAAAAATTCGTAATAGAAAAAGTCACTAATTGTACAATTTATAAAAGTTATGACAAAAAAGTCATTAATTGTCAATTTTTAGCAACATATATAAAAAATTATTTAGCGACAATTTTATTAAGATTTATTTTCAGTAAGACTTTATGAGAATTAAGTCCAATTATAAAAGCTTATTGATAAATTACCCTCAAAATTATTAAATATGGTCGAATCACAATAATATCAAGTCTCAAAAAGGTTAGAGGTGACTCAACCTTAGTCATATTTAACAATTGATTTTAGGATAGTGTTTATTTATTTCTTTTTTTAGGTCATATGAGTGTAATGATGACTCATAGGAGGAATAATAATGTTAATATGATAGTTTATTTTTAAGGTAAAACACCAATAAATCTTAAATCTTAATTTGTTAAATCATTTGGTCCTGTCTTTTATTTTACAGGAAAGAAATATACCTTCTCGTATAATCTTGTTGATCAAGTCTGCGTTCTTCCGTACGACGTTGCTTTGTCACCTGAAAGCACAAACGTGAGCTAGCCGACGGGTGTGTGCCGGAAACCTCTCCGATGCCTAAGTCAGTAAGCAAGACAAATAGGCAAAAGCTCTGCGTATTCAGAAAGCAAAATTGCGTTACCTCTCCACAGGTGATATTGGTGAGCTTATATAGGTTTCGCGTGGCACAATCCTGGTAGGACTCTTACTCCTCCATGTAGAGTCCTCCTAGAATTCATACTCCTGGAAGATAATGCTTATCCTCCAACACCCCCCTCACTGCTTAAACCAAGTGAGATGGTTTTACCACAGCCGAACTACCTTACGACCGAAGTAAAGTACATGTGATCCGCAACCGGACTATACTTAGTCCGACTCTCCAACATGACCGAAGTTACCGCTAGCTCGGCTCCTACCTTAATTTCTCTTATATCGGCTTTCCCATGCTAAGACCGAGCTTTCCATAAGAGTGGAGCCGAACTAATTACTGAAGACCGAATTCCTCTCAAGTCATCTCTTAACCGAAGTAGACACAAACCTTATGTGACCGGACTAACTTCCTTTATTGCGTGGGTTTAACTCGAGGCTATTTCTCGAGGAGTAAACTTATACGGCCCTTCTTCGTAGTGCGGCCCAAAATGACCCACTACTTAGCTTGGCCCAATATACCCAGCTCGGCTCAATTTTCACATAAATTACCCTCTCAGATAGCAGTGAAACTTCTAAAGCCCAAATCAGAATTAGAAGGATTGATCATTGCTACATGTTCAGCAAGTGATTATATTATATCATATAAGCAGCTTTCGATTCATTTTCTAAATTTTTACCTAAATTTATGATTCAAACACAGTTTTAACCGATGTTTGGATTGTTTAATAGGAAACTTGGGAGGGTTTATGTTGATAATTGTACCTGCAATCTGTAGAGAGGATAGTAGCCCTTTTGGGGATCACAAAATTTGTAGTTCCGTTGGACTCTCATGTGCATCTTTCTCCATGGCGGTATTGCAATTTTGCATGCTTTATTACCCCCCACAAATTCTATTAAGTGTTTTTTTTTAAAATAATTACAATTCAGTGATAAATTTTATAAATGTTAATAATTAAAATTTTAAATTTTTTTCATGAATTTGTAATTACTTTTTAAAAATTTCACTGAATTGTAATTTCCTCAATTCTATTGGATGAATATATTGTTTTCATTTGTCTATTTAAAGATCGAAATTAGGAGACTTACATGTAGGTCTTAATAAATGTACTTATAGTCTAATAGATCTTATGATAATTAATGACATTTTTCATTAAACACTATTAAAAAATGTTATTAATTGTTAATTTTCATCGACAGTTTGAAAGTATCACAAAAAAATATCACTAATTATAAGTTTTAGCAATTGTTTAAAAAAATCGTCAAAAAAAAGTCACTAATTTTCAACTTTCAGCAACAGTTTGAAAAATTCGTAATAGAAAAAGTCACTAATTCTACAATTTATAAAAATTATGACAAAAAAGTCATTAATTGTCAATTTTTAGCAACATACAAAAAAATATTTAGCGACGATTTTATGAAGATTTATTTTCAGTAAGACTTTATGAGAATTAAGTCCAATTATAAAAGCTTATTGATAAATTACCCTCAAAATTATTAAATATGGTCGAATCACAATAATATCAAGTCTCAAAAAGGTTAGAGGTGACTCAACCTTAGTCATATTTAACAATTGATTTTAGGATAGTGTTTATTTATTTCTTTTTTTAGGTCATATGAGTGTAATGATGACTCATAAGAGGAATAATAATGATAATATGATAGTTTATTTTTAAGGTAAAACACCAATAAATCCCAAATCTTAATTTGTTAAATCATTTGGTCCTGTCTTTTATTTTATAGACTAATAAGTCCTATTTTAATGTTAATTACGTATATACTCATTTATTTAACGCGTAATATTTTTTTGATGGAGGGCAAATGCAAATTTTTATTAATGTTGTAATGACAAAAATACCCAAAAAGCTTACTATAGACATTTTTATGATTTCCTTCCTTTCTAAACATCAACAACATTAACTATATCAACAACATCAACTACATCATCAAACATCATCAACATTATCAAACATCATCAAAACATCAACTACATCATGAAACATTGTGAACATCATCAATATCACCAAACATCAACTACATCATCAAACATCAACAATATCAATATCAACTACATCATCATCATCAAAACACCAACAAAACATCATCAACATCATCAAGCTTACTATATCACTAACATTGTGAACATCAAGCATCATCAACATTATTCATCAAACATTGTGAACATCAAACATCATCAAACATTAATCATCAACATTGTGAACATCAAACATCATCGCCATCGCCGCGCAGAGGGCTTCGTCGGGGCAGCCCAAGCGGGAGAGGCGAGAGACGAGTGCGTCGAAGGCGCTCTTTCTGGTGAAGCCTCTGTCGAGAGAGGCTAGGGTTTGGGAGAGGTCGTCGAGGACGGAGAGGTCGGCCCAAGCAGGAGAGACGAGATACGAGTGCGTCGAAGGTGCTCTTTCTGGTGAAGCCTCTGTCGAGAGAAGCTAAGGTTTGGGAGAGGTCGGTAGAGATGAAATTGAAGGTGTTGGTGGTGTTGAAGAAACTGTCTCGTGAACGCTTGTTGAGGAGGCTGAGAACGGTAGCGAAGTCCTTTTGGTGGCCGGCGCCGTCGATGAGGTGGTCGTAGAAGGCGGAACTGGGTTCGTCGGGAAAGGAATTTGGGATTTGAGTAGTGAAGAGATTGGGAGACCTACAAAATAAAATCAATATAGGTAAAAATGTAAATTCCATATACAATATATCAAAAATATACATCATACCAAAAATAAAAAAGGATTAAATGGTTTAAAAAAAAACACTTAGAACTAACTAGAGCAACATTTATCAAAATGGAATTTATGAGTAATTTTACCTTATTTTTATATGTATAAAATAAAACTTAATAAGAGATTTTTTTTGCCTACTTTTGCTTTTATTTTTTATTTTTCAAAAATGTGACTATCCCAGATTTTTGAGCCCACAATTTTTTAAATAAAGTATTTGTGTGGTAGAAATTAAATTGATGTAGTGTGAGTTTAAGTGTGAAATGAATCTAAAGCACAAATTGATGTTTCTGGATAAAATTCGAAATAAAATTTCTAAAATTGTAAAATACTTTTTTATGTACATACACACAACATTAAATATTTATAAAAATATAACTTCCAATTTTTAGGAGTCTAGCTCTTGTTTGGAAATAAACGATTTTAGTAATTTTTTAACTTTTTACAAAAAAGTATGCAGAAAAGTAAAGAGTGATATGACAACTTATAATGATTTTTTGACTTTTTTATTAAAATAGTTATTCTCTAAACAAGGCCTTAACTTAATAATAGTCGAGCCTCTATTTAAATGTTGTAATCTATTATTCATATCCGCAGTTTGGTATATTATGTTTTCTATGTTTTACAGCTTGGTAATATCTACATTTGGACATACACTTACCAATTAGTAAGAAGCTCGGCCTTAAAATGCAAAGCTATAGTTCAAGTACCAAACAAGGATTTAGCTGCTAATGGCAAGACTCATCTTCTTCTTGAGGAACAAGTTCAACATGTTACGCCATCAACAATATCTACCCAAGAGGATACAGATAATCAAGTTGTTGTAAGTCCCGTTTGTTTCGGTTTCCTATTATTTACCGTTATTAAGAAGAAAATAAGAGCATTAAGAGCATTTTTCAACCCTTCGCACGTTTTTTTTTTTTTTGGATCAAATTTATTTATCAATTTATTTGATATAACTTAGTCCAATGTTGGGAATCAAAATTTTCGATAAATCTTTTAAAAAAATACCTAACTTATCCCAAAAACCTAAAACTAATATCCAATTCTTAATTTTTTAACAATTTCATCATATTTAAGTGAAAAAAGAATTGTGGAAAATTTGATGAACATTTTGATTCATCCCTGATTTGATGGTGGAAACTTAATTTGATATAAATTTCATGAATGGACTAGATCTTATTTTTACTAAATTTTTCATTAAATTTTGTTAATATAATAATCTATCAGATGCATTAGCCTCTTCTGTCCATTACCTGTAAAGTAAAGTAAACACCACCTTTCGGTGCTTATATTATTAGTTTAGTATTATGCTTTCGGTGCATGTGCTCCATTCTCTCTATAAAGAGAAGAGCTTGTTCTCTTTGTAACACACATCATTAATACAGAGTTAATTCATTTTGCTCTTTCTTTCTCTATCAATTTATCTAACAAATTTAAATTTAATAAAACATTAGAAATGCTTTAAATAGACAAGAACAACGTAATGGAAAGAGAAGAGAGTGTTCAAGTTGTTCTTTTCACAATAAAAAAATATAAAATGAAAGATCTAAAGAATTAAAATCTTTTAACCTGAACTTCTCATAAGATATAAATTATTTGAGGGACTTTTAACCAAAAATCTCAATTTTTAAATCCTAATTAGCATTCTGATATTGGTATATTTCCAAATAAAATGAATTTACCAAATTCTTTAATTATTTGCTCATCCGACACCGACACCACCACCACCACCCTGTCTATACATAATTCAACATTCCTAATTATTTCCAAAAATTCTCAAATTAACTTTAATTGCAGATTGTGTCCGAAGCATCTACCAGCAAAATAGAGCAAGGGAATGCACCATTTTGGGGTAATGTAACAGTAGTTCTCCTCCCATTATTGCAGCAACTATTGACACCGCCAACCCTTTCTGTGGCAAGTTCTCCCAAATTTCACACTTCCTTTATGTGTTCAAATATAAGTCTGAACATTTTTACTGTTTTTCTTTACGCCGAAACATAAAATAGCATATGCATAGTTTTCTCCATTGATAATCAGATTGTCGGATTCTTTTTTGGAGCGGTCCCATGGCTGAAAAATCTCATAATTGGCAATAATGCGCCTCTAAGAGTGATCCAAGACTCCATAAAATTACTTGGGTATGTATATCTTTCATGGCATAGTGACAGAGCAATGGTGAAAAATATGCTTCTTGTTTTTATAATGATGATTAAAAATTATATGATACTATTTGGAACAAAAATTATATCACTTTTGAAATTCATTACTTACTGTATAGGGATGGAACAGTACCTTGCCTCACCCTTATGCTAGGAGGCAACCTCACAAAAGGTAGAATGAGCTCAAAAATGTCCTATTCAAATTTCAAAACTCAAAATAATAATAATAATAATAATGGGAAAATTAGATAGTATTTATTTAACAAATTATAATTGTGCCATGGAATGACTTGAACAGGACTGCGCATGGCAAGTTTAAAACCAATAATGATTGTTGCTGTCATCTGTGTTCGCTACGTGTTTCTCCCTTTGATCGGAATTGGCGTAGTTAATGTTGCTGGAAATCTCGGCTTCCTTCCATCGGATCCATTGTACCGCTATGTCCTATTGATTCAATTTGCAGTACCACCTGCCATGAATATTGGTAAGAATTATTAGATTTTTTTTAATTGATGATTTGTTTGTTTTATTTGCAAAATTGGGATTTATGTTTTGATGATATATTTGCATAAATACAATACTACATACACACCGAATTAAATCACGAAAAAATATTAAAAATTTACATATTAGGACGGTAAGACTCACTAGAAGTATCCTCATTCACAAGTGATGTTACAGTTCGTTCTGGTGAATGGGCCGGACCGATCCAAGCTCCTCAAGCCCACTGGGTAACCTACAAACAAGTTCAACGGGGAATGAGGTAGTCCCCCGGCGAATCCTCCGGTGTGTGAATTAGAAGGGGAAATAGATGATGTAAAGAGAGAGAGAGAGAGAGAGAGAGAGAGATAGGAAAACTTAACCTTCTTCTTGTCTTCAAGCTTTGCTTATATCCTTTGGTAATCATTTCGCTGTCTCTGCCGTTCTGACCTCCCCGCCGAAAGCTTATGCCGTGGTTCGTCTTGTTTAGGGTGAGGGGGTGCCATTCTCTTTGAGAGGTGTTGTCATGATAAATCTTTGTGATGAAATGCATTAATGGTGATGTCTTTGTGACAATAACTTTGAGATCTTTGTCTGCCGACGTGGCTCTGCACTTTTGCGTGTCAAAGCATCATTGACCTTCCTGCCGGTTGGCCTCGGTGTCTTTGATCTTACTAACCGAGTTGTGCAATGGGGTCTAAATGGTGGGCTGGGTTTACTCACGGTGATTTGTGGTCCTTGTGGGCCTATCCATGTCGATAGTCCCCATTCAGAGTCGACTTTAGTCCAACGAAGGAATAATAACAAGGAAGATGAGTCCAACCGATGGGGAGACCGCCGTGAGGCGGCGGCGGAGAGATGCGATCGTGAAGGCGGTGGCGGAGAAGGTTGACCGTGAGGCGGCGGAGAGGTCGGCGAAATGGCGGCCGTGGTGACGAGCGTGAAGGAAGCCGATCGTGAGGATGGTCGGCGGAAAGGTGATCGGCGGGTGAGGCCGGCCAAAGCGGGTGAAAGCCGACCGGCGGAAGGAGAGGCCGTGATGGTGACGGCGGGTGAAACCGACCGTGAGAAAGCGGCGGCGTGCGGTGACAAGGAGGCCGATGGCGTGGTGGTAGCCGAGTGGTGGGAAAACGGGAGGCTTCAAGCGGCGTGCCACGTGATGATTTGAAGTGGAAAAGACAAGGTAAAGGCAGAAGTCAGCGCATCGGGACCATACACGTGGCAGAATTTCGGGAGAGGGGAAAGGTCAAGCGTTGGATCAGAAGTGAAACCAACGTCAGGGTATTATTATGGGCATTGAGAAGGCAGTTTTGGCAGATGATTTGAAAAGTTTTTAAACTGGCGAAAATTAATTTGGATCCTTGGAATACGGGTAAACCGTGGGCTTTTGGTATCATACGATTCACCTACTTCTTTACAAAAACTCAAAACATTCGAAGTATCAGTTCCTTCGTTGCTGACGATACCCCTTTACGACATTTTTGTAACTTTCTTGCACCTGCATCAGAAGCAATCTGTGAGACACGCCATAGACATGGCTCGGAAGAAATGCGATTGTCGTAGTGGATCCGCTTGGAGATGGCAGCAGAGGAACTGGCGGCGCTTGATCTGGTCGAGGAGGGTGGAGAAAGCGATGGCGCGATCCCATGGTTCCACCGTGATAGCTGCGCCACAACCAATCAGCCAAGTGGAACCGGATCACTAGCATTCGAGGGCTGACAAGTCCATCATTACTGTGGCGGAATTGGAGGCCATCCGCGAGAGGTACCAAATTCCGGCGGAGATGGAGTTGGCGCTGCCAACATCAACAGAAAGGCCGTCTGATGCCAGGCCAGGGGAGTTCTCCCTCTACGAGGAGGTGCTAAAGGGTGGGTTCAGATTGCCGCTGCCGCAGATCGTGGTGGATGTGCTCAACCGCTTGGAGGTAGCACGAGCGGTGATGCCCAATCGTGGAAGATTTTGCTATCTTGCGCAAGTGCAGCCAAAAGCGTGAAGGCGAGCCATGACCGTAGATAAGTTCTTTTGCTGCTACAAAGCTTCAGGGCAGCAGGATACATGGGTTACCCTACAGGCGCGAAGGAAGGCTTAGTGGCGGGATTGCCAACCGATCAAGGTTGGAGGCCAAGGTGGTTCTCGTGTCTGATGCAGGGGGTGGAGTCGTCTGACGTGGAAGGTGCCAACGGTCTATGGAGCGAAGTTGGGTGCGGCCGGAGGAGAGGGTAAAAAGTGAAGGAGTGGAGGAGAGGAAAAAAGTCAAGTGGGACGAGCTTGTTGTAGTCCGCCTATTCAAGCGAGTTGGGTCCACGACCGATTGGGGAGGACCTCGACCGATCGGAGTTGGAGGCCAGAAGAAAAGCACAGGAGGCAGAGGATCAGGCCATCTTGGTGAAGGCGCAGAAGTTCAAAGAAGCTCAAGCTGACCGACCGCCTCAACCACTCGCGAGGGAGAGGATTCAACCTCGTCCCAAACCCCTGGGAGAGAAGAACTTAAGTGAGTTTGTGCCACGACCGCTCCCAAAAGACCCTCTAAAGGAGAGGTTGCTGAAGGAGATGGAGGAGCTGGGTGTAAGGAAGAAAAAGAAGAGGTTGAGACGGGGTGAGGGAGAGCCAACCCAAAAGAGAAGGAAGGAGGTGAGGGTGGGAGAGGCCAGTCTGGCCAAGCAGATGGAGGGTGGTGAGGTAGAGGGGACCTCGGAAAGAGTGGTCGTCCCAGAGGCGGTGGAGGCGTCTGTTGCTAAAGATGCCCCAAAGGTGATGGAAGTCAGTCCAACGCCGAGGGTGTGGAAGGACCCAGCTGACAAGGAGGTTGGGAGTGGCAGTGCGAGCCAAGTGGGGAGAACCTTGAGACCAAAGGGACTTGCACTCCGGGAAGGAGGGTTCATCTGGGTGCGACAATTTATCATGTCGTCTTTGTGGTGGGAGGTTGGAGGGAAGAGATCCCGGCAGGCGAGGCGGATCGCCTAGTGAAGATCGTAGAGGAGGTAGGTCTGTGCTCGGCTTCTGGATTCAACGAGGCTGACCTGTTCAGGGGGTTATGCTCTGCCCAAATAGAGGTAATCACCCTGGCAGGGGCCCTGCTAAGGAAAGCTGGGGCGGCCAAAATCAAAGCTAAAGAGGCCAAGGTTGAGTTGGCCAAGCTGAAGAAGGAGAGTGCTGAATGGAAGACCGCCCATACTGAGTTGCAGATAGTCAAGTTGGAGCTGGAGGGGGCACGCCGCCAGGTCGTGTCACTCGAGTTCTAACTTATTGGCAAGCAGCAGAAGTTGGAGGAGGCCAAAAAGGCTTGCGCTGTGGCGGTCGAGCGGCATGAGGAGGCCATGACCAACAATGAAGATCTCGTCAGGCAGAGAGATGATGCAGATGCTAAGGTTGAGGCTCTGTAAAAGGAGGTGGAGGACGGCGTGCAGGCGGTGGAAGCGGAGGAGAGCTGCGCCCGAAGTTGGAGAGCGAGATAGAGTGGCTATGGAGAGGAGACTCTGCGAGCGATTCGGCTTGAGAGGTTGATTCTTGAGGAGGCCTTGAAGAGGAGATAGATGCTAAGAGGGAGAAATTGCGGACAAGGAGGCCTTGATGAGGAGCTAAGGCGAAGAAGGCGGCGGACCTCGGAGAGCTGCCTACCTAATCTGTGCATCATGGCGGTGGAAACGATTCAAGGATCGCCAGACTTTCAGATGGCTATTGATCTGCGATGGCAAGCTTAGCAAGGAGGAGGCTGGAGGCTGGCCCATCAAAAGGCAGCTTGGGGAAGTGAGTCTGAAGTTATTGCAAACTTCCAGCAGTCGGACTTCTATAAACATGAGATGTCAGAGTACTGGGACAGTGGGTGGAAAATGTTCAAACGGAGGGCTGAGGAGCTGTTCCCAGAACTTGACTTTAGTGGCATAACAATTGGGGAAGATGATGTGGCCCAGACCCCTCTGGATGAAGGTGTTGAAGAAGAGGACGTGGGCTCCAGTGAAAAAGGGGAGTGAACTAAAGACATGTACTGAAGAATTTTTGTTTTGTTTTTGTATACACATTGTAGTTGTTTTGTTGTTTGTTTGTTTGTTTTTTTTTTTTTGTAAGTACTGTAGTGGACTGATGTACACATTTTTGAATGAATAAAAATTGCCTTTCAGTGTCTATGATTCGATTATGTTCACATATGTATAAGGCAGTGTCAAAGAAATTTGGGAATGGCGTAAAGATTTAATACTGAACAAAATTAAAGACTGTCTGATGCATGGTGGAACTGAATCTGTCTAAGAACTTAAAAACTCAATGCAGAGCCAGATGGGAGTGGTATGAAAATTTAGTGAAGTTCAACGTGGTGTTGAAATAGGACTTGTATAAAAGTGCAATGCGAAGTAAAGTAAAGTAGAAGACTCCTTAATACTTGCAATTGAATACGTATGGATGAAGGATCCATGGATGAAGATAGAAAAGTAGGTCCCAAGTCGATGGGAGAAATAAGCTAGATAGTGGGGGAGATGATCTGGTTAGTAAATGAAATACGTGAGAACACCTTTGAAATTTGACTAAGGTCTAATGATCTGGTCACCAACTTTCTCTGTTCCAGCAATGGTGGCGCTCAGTCTAGTTGAGGCTTTGAGGGCTCAGTTTGGCTGAGGCAATTAGTGCTTAGTCTGGCAGAGGCTTTGGAAGCGCTCGGTCTAGCCGAGGCTTTGGAAGTGCTCGGTCTGGACGAGGCTTTGAAGTGCTCGGTCTGGCCGAGGCTTTGAAGTCTTTCGATGCGGCGAGGCTTTGAAGTCTTTCGGTCCGCCAAGGCTTTGAAGTTGTCACGCCCGAACCCGCCCTAGAAGTTGATAGCGTGACCGATGGTCGTAGATTACCTCCGCCTTCTTGTGCAAAACATAAATAAGCAGGGCTCATGAGCGAAACACATAACTAATAGTCCAAGAGCTGTGCATAAATATGAACATACATTTACATGCCAAAAATGAGTTAATTACCCACATTCATTACATAACATGGTCTAATACAGCACGTATCATTCAGTTACAACTATACAACAAAAACAAAACAAGAGCTCACAAAACGGCCTTCCAGGCCTGGCCCCAGCTCGGAGGCACTCAACTCATGGTAGGCTTCAAAACGGCGGCTCGGCTCGAGACTCACTTAGGCTCACTGAAGGCTCACCTATAATACATAAATACAAACAATGAGCTAAAGCTCGTGAGTAACGATAACGTAAAGGGGTTAGTGAGCGAACTCCAACATTTCTTATAAAAGTAAAAACATTCATAATCATAATCGGTCATCATATAGAACATACGTAATGGCATACTCCATAGAACATAACATGTGTCGACTAACGACTAAATGTAGGTCCGGACACCGATTAAACACATACCGAGATCTAAATAAGCGGTCATGGGCTTGTCCTTCCATGCCGTCCCCCATGACTCATGATGCATGGGCCTGCATGTTCTCGCCCCCATGACTCAACTGACTATGGATGCCATACTAGGTTCGCAATAGAACATTCGTTCACAGAAAACATTCTCATTTCAAAACGTATCATATCATAACACTTAGAACATAATTTCATAATAACATATCTTTACAGAAATGTCACTTACAGAGGGTTTCCGAAACCGATGGCACGGTCTTCTCAATCTGACCTGCAACAATAACATTATAGCACATTCTCAATATACATTATCCTTAATCATGCACTTCATTCCTTCCTTTACTTTATTTCATGTTCATTCATTTCATTTCAAACTCATGTAATTCATGTAATTCATACCCGTTTCATGCTCATAAGGTGATAAATGATGCAATTAATATGTAGAAATCATGTAGTTCATTTCCCCCAAAATTTCCTGAAAATAGCCTTCCTTTCGGCGCCCACTTGTCGCTCGGCGGATCAGATCTTGTCAAAGCTATTTGGAAGGGTGATTTCTACGCTCGAGCGGGATCCTCTCGCTCGGCGGACCTTAATCTGAAAATCTGGTTCTTCTTTCCAAGCTTCAATCTCACTTTTCACAACCCACTTGGCATTTATAAACTTCAAGGCCCAAAACACTTGAAAACCAACATGATTTAACCATTACATCGTCAATCAAAACTCATATGGAACTTAAACAAGATCAAAAATCATGAACCAAGATGAAAAATCACAAACATATACATACAAGCTTCATATCTCTATAATCATGGAGGTTCTACCTCAAATTGACTAAGCATGCTCAAATTATACATAACTTCCATTCCTATCCATTTCCATAACATAAGATCATTGAAGTATTTCAAGAAATAGGAGAAGATCCTTACCTTAAACACTTAAGTGAGAGGGTTTGAGCTTAATCTTCTTTCCTTTCTCTTCTTCTTCCCTTGCCCTTGGTCTCTATTTCTCTCCCACGACTTCTCTCTTCTCTCTCTCTTTTTCCCAGATTTTCCTTCTTCCTTTTTGAGTCAAAATGGGTCAAGCCTTATCTATATATCATATATACTAAATAAATAAACATTTGTGCCATAATCCTGAGCCAAACAAGGCTTAACGATTCAGACGAAATTCAGTCCTCAATTTATCGTTTCGAATGGTTCTAAAAATTCCCGGTAACACATAGGTGTGCTCTATTTCATTTTCTGAAGCCATTACGGTAGTCAATTTCAGTCCCGAAGTCGTAATTCCAACAGATATTTTGCTAATTCAAACAGATAATCTTCAATTAAATCATATAAATGCATAATTAATTACTGATAATTGTGACACACAGTTCCGGGTCATTACACTCTCTCCACCTTAAGAAGTTTGGTCCTCCAAACTCTACTAAGCTCCATAGCATTCGATGCAAAGGTCATAATGTAATTCATATCGTAGTCAAGTTATTTCATGTCGTTCACATTCGATCGATTACCATAGTCACATATTCAATATTCTCCATTGCATAGGTAATAATGCTATTAAATAGTAAAGTCATACTTGTCTTCGCTTTTCCAGTATTTTGTATCTTTTCGGGAACTAAGCTATAAACTCTTGCTTGCCTTAAAGCATTCCCCTCGGAAGCAGATGTTGCAATCGTCATCGGTGTCGTTGTTGAGTTAACTCCACTAGCAATGGGTCTCTCATTTCTTGTATACACCTGTGGGCAAGTTCTAGCTATATGTCCTTTCTGTCCGCATTTGTAGCAAACTCCGGATCCACGGCGGCAAATACCCCAATCTTTGTTTCCCAGTCTTTACGTAGGTACACCTCCCTTTGTAGTATCATTAATGGTTAGATTCGATTTATCATTTACAGACCTTGATTCACTAATCACTTCCTCTTCGTTTCTTAAATGTCTTACCCTCCCTGTCAGTCATTGTCATTGATTTGGACATTTTCAAAGCCGCAATATTTGTCTCGGACATCAAAGCCCTATCCAGTACATCAACATATTTCTCCAATTTTAGCACATTTACTCGGTCAAGCACTTCAACCTGTAGACCACCCTCAAATTTCCTTGCCTTTTTATATTCGGTATCAACCATATGAGGAGCGTAACGAGCTAGTTCAGTGAATTTACTTTCATACTCTGCTCGACATTGCACCTGCTTAAATTGCTCAAATTCAGATATTTTCATCTCTCATGCATTGTGGGAAATATTTTTCATAAAAGATCTCTTCATCGATCCCATGTCAAATCCCTATTCGATCCGTACCAACATCCACCATCGTCTAGCTTCTTCTGTCAGAGTAAAGGTTGCTAACAACACTTTGTAAACATCATTACACGGAAATACTTAGAAAATCTTTTCTGTTTCTAAGACCCAAGCCTCTGCCTTTAAGGGTTCAATTCCCCCTGCAAACTCTGGTGGTTTCAATTTCTTGTATTTCTGTGTCAAACTGATAATGTCATCATTGTTCATCTGTTCTACTTGCACTGGTGGTGGTGGAGGAGGCGGAAATGGCTGTCTCTGCTGTGGTTGTTGGTTTTGTTCTAGCTGCTGTCTAACCAACCCAGTCAAAACTTCGACCATTCTTTCCAACCGAGTCATTCTAGCATCCGAAGATTCAGTCTCATCTACATTCCTTGCATTGGTATCTTCCATTGTCTATAGAACTCATAGCAAATACAACATTTCATTTTCTATATACTGTTTCCTTTACTGCCTCATCATCATTCAATTCTGGTTTCTCATATACCGAAACACACACACACATGCACATATGCTCATGCTATGCTCTATATCTTTTCTAATACACCTAACAGCTCATATGGACACGTGTGTGGGTAAATTAACTCGTGCGCTCTGATACCACTCTGTCACGCCCCGAACCCGCCCCTAGAAGTTGATAGCGTGGCCGACGATGGTCGTAGATTACCTCCGGCCTTACTGTGCAAAACATAAATAAACGGGGCTCGCGGAAGCGAAAACACATAACTAATAGTCCAAGAGCTGTGCATAAATATGAACATACATTTACATGCCAAAAATGAGTTAATTACCCACATTCATTACATAACATGGTCTAATACAGCACGTATCATTCAGTTACAACTATACAACAAAAACAAAACAAGAGCTCACAAAACGGCCTTCCAGGCCTGGCCCCAGCTCGGAGGCACTCAACTCATGGTAGGCTTCAAAACGGCGGCTCGGCTCGAGACTCCGCCTAGGCTTGGCTCCCTGAAGGCTCACCTATAATACATAAATACAAACAATGAACTAAAGCTCAGCGAGTAACATTAACGTAAAGGGGTTAGTGAACGAACTCCAACATTTCTTATAAAACCGTAAAAAACATTCATAATCATAATCAGTCATCATATAGAACATACGTAATGGCATACTCCATAGAACATAACATGTGTCGACCAACGACTAGAGTAACCGGTCCCGGACACCGTTTAAACACATACCGAGATCTCGTAAACTGGTCATGGGCTTGTCCTTCCATGCCGTCCCCCATGACTCATGATGCATGGGCCTGCATGTTCTCGCCCCCATGACTCAACTGACTATGGATGCCATACTAGGTTCGCAATAGAACATTCGTTCACAGAAAACATTCTCATTTCAAAACGTATCATATCATAACACTTAGAACATAATTTCATAATAACATATCTTTACAGAAATGTCACTTACAGAGGGTTTCCGAAACCGATGGCACGGTCTTCTCAATCTGACCTGCAACAATAACATTATAGCACATTCTCAATATACATTATCCTTAATCATGCACTTCATTCCTTCCTTTACTTTATTTCATGTTCATTCATTTCATTTCAAACTCATGTAATTCATACCCGTTTCATGCTCATAAGGTGATAAATGATGCAATTAATATGTAGAAATCATGTAGTTCATTTCCCCCAAAATTTCCTGAAAATAGCCTTCCCGCTCGAGCGCCCACTTGTCCGCTCGGCGGATATCTTCTTAAAGCCTGGAAGGGTGATTTCTACGCTCGAGCGGGATCCTCTCCGCTCGAGCGGACCCTGCGAAAGTCTGAAAATCTGGTTCTTCTTTCCAAGCTTCAATCTCACTTTTTCACAACCCACTTCAGCATTTATAAACTTCAAGGCCCAAAACACTTGAAAACCAACATGATTTAACCATTACATCGTCAATCAAAACTCATATGGAACTTAAACAAGATCAAAAATCATGAACCAAGATGAAAAATCACAAACATATACATACAAGCTTCATATCTCTATAATCATGGAGGTTCTACCTCAAATTGACTAAGCATGCTCAAATTATACATAACTTCCCTTCCTATCCATTTCCATAACATAAGATCATTGAAGTATTTCAAGAAATAGGAGAAGATCCTTACCTTAAACACTTAATTGAGAGGGTTTGAGCTTAATCTTCTTTCCTTTCTCTTCTTCTTCCCTTGCCCTTGGTCTCTATTTCTCTCCCACGACTTCTCTCTTCTCTCTCTCTTTTTCCCAGATTTTCCTTCTTCCTTTTTGAGTCAAAATGGGTCAAGCCTTATCTATATATCATATATACTAAATAAATAAACATTTGTGCCATAATCCTGAGCCAAACAAGGCTTAACGATTCAGACGAAATTCAGTCCTCAATTTATCATTTCGAATGGTTCTAAAAATTCCCGGTAACACATAGGTGTGCTCTATTTCATTTTCTGAAGCCATTACGGTAGTCAATTTCAGTCCCGAAGTCGTAATTCCAACAGATATTTTGCTAATTCAAACAGATAATCTTCAATTAAATCATATAAATGCATAATTAATTACTGATAATTGTGACACACGCCCGGTCATTCTGAAGTGCTCGTCGATCGCGGCTTTGAAGTGCTTTCGGTCTGGCCGAGGCTTTGGAAAGTGCTTCGATCTGGCCGAGGCTTTGAGCGTCTTTCAGGTCGGTGAGGTTTTGGAGTGCTTTCGATCTGGGGCTTTTGAAAGTGCTTTCGATTCTGGCGGTGAGGCTTTTGAAAGTGCTCGGTCTGCCGAGGCCTTTGAAAGTCTTTCGGTCTGGCGAGGCTTTTGAAAGTGCTTTCGGCCTGGCTGAGGCTTTTGAAAGTTCTCGATCTGGCCGAGGTTGCGAGTGCTGCAAGTGAAAGTTTCATGGGCGACATTGAACGGTTGAATTATAGAAAATTGGAACTCGATCGAATTTGTATTATGTATTGAAAAAGAAAATACAACAAGTTTGATAATACAAAAGTAGGAATTCACTAATAGTAACGCTACAGATGTTGAGCATTCCAGGGATGGGGAAGGTCTCGGCCATCCATGTCTTGAAGTCGATGCGTTTTTGCCGTGGGTGGGCCTTCAGCGTAGGGTCCCTCCCATTTGGCTGCTAGCTTGCCCTCGGATTCTTTGTGGCAAGAGTTGCTTCTCTCAAAACAAGGTCCCCTACAGAGAACTCCCATGGTCGGACTCTGCGGTTTTAGTGTGTTCTCATTTTACTGGCAGTGCAATCGGCAATGCCAGCTAGCCTCTGAGCTCTACGATGAGGTCGAGGTCTGCTCGACGGAGTTCTTCAGTTGAGGCGAGATCCCGATGTAAAACCTTGGGGGGGGGCAGACCGACTTCTACCGGAATGGCCGCCTCAGCGCCATATGTTAGCGAAAGGGTTTCCCGATGAGTCCGGCGATGGTTGTAAGCCTGCAGTACATGTGGTAGTTCCTCGGCCCGAGGCCTTTAGCGACCGAGCTTAGTTTTGATGATCTTTAGGAGAGAATGGTTGGTGACCTCAACTTGGCCATTTGCTTGGGGATGACCGGGGAAAGAGAAGCATGGTTGAATCTGGAGATTTGCACAAAATTTCCTGTATTTAGTGTTGTCGAACTGTTTGCCGTTGTCGGAGACGATGGCACGAGAATCTCGTCGGCGGATGATCGATTGCGGATAAACTTGGTGGTGTTCCTTTCGGTGATTGTGGCGAGGGTTCTGCATCGACCCACTTGGTGAAGTAATCAATGGCAACAATCGCGAACTTGGTTTGGCCTCGACTGGAAGTGGACCAACCAAATCGATCCCCATTTGGCGAGCGGTAAGGGCTGCAGAGGGTGATCAGCTCAGTGGGAGGAGCATGGGGGATGTTGGCGAAGCGCTGACACTTGTCGCATTTAAGCACAAAATCAGTGGCATCTTGGTTGAGAGTCGGCCAGAAGTAGCCTGTACGGAGTACTTTGTGTGCGAGAGACCTGCCACCCGAATGATTGCCACAGATTCCTTCATGGATCTCTTGCATTACATAGGTTGCTTGGGCGGGGCTGAGGCATTGCAGGTACGGTCGTGAAAAACCACGCTTGTAAAGGATGCCGTCGACTAGAATGTAGTTAGCCGACCGAGCTCTGACCTTGGCAGCCTGCTGTTGGTCTTCTGGGAGTTCTCCAGTGGTCAAGAAGAGGAAGATGTCGGATGCCCAAAGGATGGGCTCCGTCTGGAGGAATTGCACTTCTTGTAGGTTGGGCGAGACGGCCGGGTGGGTTAGGTATTCGAGCCGAACTCCATGGCTAAGGTCAGAATGGTCGGCAGAGGCCAGCTGGGCTATCTCATCTACTTTGGAGTTTTCCGCCTGAGGTATGTGTCTGATCTGGAAAGTATTGAAGAGGCGAACAAGGGGGAGTGCCATGTCCCTGTAAGCCTGCATTGTGCTATCCTTGGCTTCGAATTCCCCCGTGATCTGGCCGACGATGAATTGGGAGTCACTGAACACGCGGATGTGGCTAACACCAATGTCTTTGGCCAGACGAAGTCCTGCTATCAATGCTTCATATTCGGCCTCATTGTTGCTAGCCGCAAATAAGAGGTGGAGAGCACATTTGAAATAACCCCCCTCAGGGGAGGTGAGGATGAGGCCAACCCCACTTCCTTCCTTGCGAGACGAGCCGTCAACATTAAGTGTCCAAGAATGAGGATCTTCAGGCTCTGGTGGAGCTGGTGGGGGTGGAGGGTTAGCGGTTGAAATTTGGATTGGTGAATTCAAGATGAAGTCGACTCTGACTTGCCCTTGATTCTTGTCCGGGGCGATAGGAGATGTCGAATCGCTTAGTTCTCTCGACCCTTGCATTAGTCTTCTGAGAGCTCTGGTTCCGCATGACCTTCCTCGTGGCCGGTCGGTGAGGACCACTATGGAATGGGCTTGGAAGTAGGGCGAGTCGTCAGAGGCGGTGACCAAGGCGAGGATGCTTTTCTAATAGGGGTAGTTCTGCCCGCTCCCCGAGAGCCCGTGATGTAGTAGACCGGCCGTTGATGAGCCGTCCTCTCGATGAGAGCTGCACTAATCTGCGGTGCTTGAATCTTGCTAAGTAGAGGAAGAGGGCTCACCCGTGATTACTGTGAGAGAATGGGAGGATTGGCCATGCCTTGCTTAAACTGTTGAAAGGCTTCTTCGGATTCAGTTGTCCATTCAAAAGTCTGCCGAAGAACTTTGAAAAATGGTAGGCACTTATCCGTTGCGCGGGAGATGAAACGGTTGAGGGCTGCCACTCTGCCAGTGAGTCTTTGAACCTCTTTAACAGTTTTGGGTGACTGCATCTCAATCAAGGCCTTGATCTTTTCAGGGTTGGCCTCGATGCCGCGCTGACTGACCATAAAACCCAAGAACTTTCCAGATCCTATGCCAAAGGCACACTTCTCTGGGTTGAGTTTCATCTGATATTTGCGAAGGGTGGCAAAAGTCTCTCGTAGGTCGGTGAGGTGGTCAGTGGAGAGTTTCCTCTTGACTAGCATGTCATCCACATACACTTCCATGTTCCGTCCGATCTGACGGTGGAAGACTGCATTGACTAACCATTGGTAGGTGGCCCCAGCATTCTTTAGTCCGAACGGCATGACACGGTAGTGGTAGGTGCCCCGATCGGTGATGAAGGATGTGTGTTCCTGGTCAAATGAGTGCATCATGATTTGGTTGTACCCGGAGAAAGCGTCCATAAAGCTGAGCATTTGGTGACCGACCGTGGCGTCGACCAGCAGATCAATGTGGGGGAGTGGATAGCTATCTTTGGGGCAAGCTCGGTTCAGGTCAGAGTAGTCGACACAGAGACGCCACTTGCCATTGTTCTTGCGGACTAGAACCATATTGGACAGCCACTTAGGATAATCTACATTTTGGATAAACTGAGCCTCGAGGAGTTTGTCAACCTCTGCGGCCTATGAGAGATTGTTGCGTTAAAGATTGAAATATCTGTTGTTTTTGGCGGTAAGGTCGAAAGTGAGGTTCAATGTTGGCGATGAGTGATGAAGGAGGGTCAATGCGGCATGTTCGAGTGGGTCCAAGCAAAGACGTCGTTGTGCTCGGTCAAAAGGGCAGTGAGGTCGGCTTTTGCTTGGGGGGATAATTGGCTGCCGATCTTGGCAGTTTTCAGTGGGTTGGTGGGGTCAATAGGAACCTCAACGAGCTCTTCCACCGGTTCTCCTCTGATCAGCTCGTCCTCGTCCCTGACATCAAGTCCTTCAATGATCATCGCCTCCTTCAACTTGACTTCTTTAAGTGAGGCAACATAACACTCCCTGGCCACGGTCTGTTCTCCCCTGACTGTTCCGACTCCGAGATCGGTGGGAAACTTGAGGGCAAGATGATAGGTGGATGTGATGGCTTGGAAGGCTTTGAGGGCGGTGCGGCTGAGGATGATGTTGTAGGCAGATGGGCAATCAACCACCAGGAAGGTGAGCAACTTCATGGCTTGCCGTGGGTACTCACCAATTGTGATGGGAAGATCGATGGAACCGATGGAGGTCACGCGGTCGCTAGTGAAGCCGACGAGGGGGGTTTGGAGCAGGGAAAGGCTCTCTTCCCCAATCTTAAGTTGGCGGAAGCAGTTGAGAAAGATGATGTCCGAAGAGCTGCCATTGTCGATGAGGACTCGTCTGACCTTATAATTGGAGAGGATGGCGGAAATGACGAGAGGATCATCATGAGGGTAACGGATGCCTGTACTGTCGGCGTCCGTGAAGGTGATGGGCTCTGTCCACTGCTTGGGTTGTTTGGGGGGTCGGTCTATCGTGGCGACTGCCTTGTCTGAGCCCTGTCGTATTTTTCTAAGTTCTGCCCTCTGAGCTAAGTGAGATGGTCCCCCACAAGCAAGACCACCTGAAATAACTCTAATTTCACCAACTGGTGGAGGTGGATTACCTTGAGGCCGAGGTTGTTGGGGAGGTCAGTCATGACCCTGGTTTGGTTGGGTTGGCTGCCGCGGTGGGGTGCTTCAGCGATTGTCTCTGGGGGTTTCGGTTCTCTGTCTCTGCTGAGAGCGGGTGTCTGTGAATCGACTTAGACACCCCTGGCGGATGAGGGTCTCTACCTGATCCTTGAGACTGATGCAATCGTCAGTGTTATGGCCATGGTCCTGGTGGAAACGGTAGTATTTAGATTGGTCTTTCCGACTGGAAGGGTTCCGCGGAGGGGGAGGCCACTTGAGAGGGTAGTTCCGTTGGATCTGGTTGAGGACATGTTCCATGGGAGAATTGAGAGGCGTATTTCGAAAATAGGCTGTGATCGGTAGTCTTGGCCCGATCCGGGACCAGGGGGCCGGTCGGTATAGCGGGGTGTTGGGCTATGATACTGGGTGTTCGAGGGTTCTTGGTCTTTTCTCTTTTCTCTGGGGGTCGGGTTTTTAGCTGTTAGATCTTGCCGAGCAGCCAATGAATCCTCGGCATTCATGTATTTTTGGGCTTTGGAGAGTAGCGCTGCCATGGAGGTCGGTGGGTTCTTAGAGAGGGAGAAGAGGAAATTGGATGACCGCAGACCGGCCATGAAAGCTGTGAGGATGACCTTGTCGTCATTTTTGGCAACTGCTTGAGACCGGTGTTGAGCCAAAGTAGCTGTGATGACTCCCCCTCGGTCTGACAGATGTTGAGTAGCTGGGTGGCCGGGCGTCGTTGGCACTGGGCGCCAATAAAATGGCTCAAGAAAGAGTCACTGAGATACTGGAAAGTGGAGACCGAGTCCGGTGGTAACTGGCTAAACCACAGCCGAGCCGACCCCTTCAGTGTCACGGGAAAGGCTCGGTACATGATTTCGTCAGAGAAGGCATGGAGGATCATGAGGGTGCAGTAGGTCTCCAGATGGTCGACCGGGTCGGTTGTGCCATCGAAGGAGTCAATGGTGGGCATTTTGAATTTGGCGGGCAGGGGTTTGTCTCGGATGGAGGCGACAAATGGCGAGTTTGCGGTGGTGGAGGGCTTATGCTGAATATTCTGCATAACCCCTTGTAGCTGGAGCTTCATGGCTCGGAGTTCAGCGTCCCAGAGGGGGATGTTGTCACCACCAGAGGGAGACAGGTGTTGGATGCTGCTGGCCTCTCCCTCGTGGGCTGGTGCTAGGACCGATGGGTGTGGGTGTGGGGGTGGGGGAGGCGGATTTATGTATGGGTGGGGAGGTTGAAAGCCGTCCAAGTTGGGTGGATTGGGAAGTGGGGCAGTATGGCCGGGATTGTGTTCTGGATTGGGAAGGATATCTGGAGGTGGCGGTGGAGGAATGGGAAGGTTTCTCTGGAGCAGAGCGTTTATTAGGGCTTATGCCATGGTTCGTCGTGTTCAATTGGTTCGTCTTGTTCGTCTATCGTGGCGACTGCCTTGTCTGAGCCCTGTCGTATTTTTCTAAGTTCTGCCCTCTGACCTCCCCGCCGAAAGCTTATGCCGTGGTTCATCTTGTTCAGGGTGAGGGGGTGCCATTCCGGCTGAAAGGTGTTGTCGCAATAAATGCTGTGATGGGCTACATTAATGGTGATGTACTGTGGCAATAATTTTGCAGATCTTTGTCTGTTGACGTGGCCTGTTCTGCATCTGCCACGTGTCCGAGCATCATTGACCTTCCCTGCTCAGTTGGCCTCCAGCTGTGCTGGGTCTTACTAACCGAGTTGTGCAATGGTGTCTAAATGGTGAGCCTGGGTTTACTCACGGTGGGCTGTGGTCCTTGTGGGCGTATCCGTGTCAACTAGTATCTTCATTATCAGTTCAATTAAGTGTATCTATATTTGATCTTATAGTTACTTTTGTATATAAGCCATAAGCTTTTAGCTTAATAGTTGTCCTTCTTCCATTAAAATCCTAACTCTACCGCTGAGTATATGCAACAACGAAAAAAACAGAAAGAAAAAAGAGTGTAAATGACTAATAAAGATAAGAAAAATGAGTGAGACGTCTAAAAAGAGACCTCTAATGGAACATTAATTTGTCTTTTTCTCCCTCATGTTTTGTCTTTTACCTCACTGTTTTTTTTTTTTTCTTTTTATATGTGGTGCCAGCTCATTAGAGCTGCTTTAGAGCATATCTAATTAGAGCTCTGCAGCAAAACTGTAAAGATAAATGGAAAATTTTATTACTTACTATTTTTGAGCTTTTCATAGATACTGATAAGTGGTGATACTCTTTGCCTTAATAAGAGAGCAAGTAATTATGGAGATTGAATGTAAGAGTGTTAAAAAAAAAATTGTAAATTGAATGGTTTGGTCCTTTTTTAAAGAGATGAATTTATACTAGTTTCAATAAATTAAGAAGCGTTGATTATGGCTATATTTACGTTTAGATTAAAAAAGACTGAATTAAACCAAACCAAATCGTTCCTTACTTTCTACTAATTGTGATATATAGAGAGGTATTCACTAGGAATTTGTTTTGTTTCTCATCGACTTCTCAGAACTTCAATCTTATTTCGATATTAATGAAATCTTCATTCATCCTATTTACAAAATATATTCTCTATATAAGCATTTTTTTTTGTCATTATTTATATGATTTTTGCATTTGCTATATTATTAAACATTGTATTTCTCTAATATACAGAATTGTGGAACAAATCCAGAATGTAACCACTTTTATAATTTAGTTATGATTTGATTCCAAAGATCTCATAATTCAATTTGGTTCTCAAATTTTTGGAACTATAAGATTTAAAAACTGAACGAATTCGGTCCATAAATACCCTAATTAAATAATGATGATGATGATGATGATGATGCAGGTATCATGACCCAACTCTTTGATGTGGCACAAGAGGAGTGTTCAGTGCTCTTCCTTTGGACTTACTTGGTTGCTAGCCTCTCCCTGACTATATGGTCCACAATCTTCTTGTGGATCTTGTCCTAAAACCCCCATTGGCTCACAATTTGTCAAGGGTGATAATAACAAATTTATAGCTTCTATTTAATTTAATTTTGAGCAAGATTTAGAATTGAAATTATTTGTTAATTTTTGTGCTAGAAAATTTTCTAAATTTGAATCGAAATTAAATTGTGATACATCTTTATACTATGCATTTTGCCTACCAAGAGTATATAAAAAGGTACACTCTGTTTTTGCCTAACTAATTTATTTAGTTTGTGTTCTGACAAAACTCTCTAACTTAACTAATTTTTAAAATAAAAATGCTGCATACACAAAAAATAAAAAATACTATCTTTTTCATGGCATGCCAAGTAAGCCTCTAGTTTGAACATGATTATTTGTATAATAATAATATTTTTAAAAATAAATAACTTTGCACAAAGCTTGAGGGGACATCTCTAAAATTCTCTCTCACATGACTAGAAATCTCCATTTGTCAGACATTAGTAATGTAATAAATAAAATAAGACATGTGAGAACGATGGTTGGATCAAAGAAGAAGCAAAGATGGAGCAAGCAACACAAGGGCAAGAAGCCACCAGCTACATGTGGAGAGTCAAAATGAAATAGGCAAAATGTTTCTTCTGATGCAAAGCCCGGTTGGGGGCACAAAATGAAACTTCAATAGCAAAAATGCCTAAGATGCCCATTTTGTTTCATGTCAAAGTTACACTAAGGGAAGAGTGTTCAATAAATTTATATTTGTAAGACCAAACATTCTATATTTTGATATTGTTTGTATTTTGACGTGGATCGATTGTTAGAAATGGTTTTTGGCACAGAAAAATACTCAATTTTAGTCTATTTTTTAAATGGGACCTATGCCTCAAAGTTGGCGGGTCTAAATGGTAACGCATTTTATGCCGCATTGTGATTCATGTAGTATGTTTGGTTGCTCAAAACCATTATTGAGTAAATGAGAAATTGAAGCCAAAGTGAGCTCCTTGGAAATGGGGTTTTTGGTGGAAATTCCTTAAAGGCTTGAATTAAAGGCTTATCCTATGGGTTTATATATAGTTAAAATAAATAACTAGTGTCCATTGTGACAATCTGTATGCCCAAAAACATTTTATGCATTCATACAGTTCAAAACAATCTATACAATCATTTACAAACATTGGACCTAATCCTCGATAATAGTACAATAAGTAGTATCCATACGGTAATACAAATGGGGACAATAACGCCCCAAGCCATCGCATGGCAACTCGAACCTTGAGACACATAGGCTTGACAAAACCGGGGACCAACCGAGAACCTACATATATATATAATGAGCTAAAGCCCGATGAATAACATAATGCGTAAAGAGGTTATGAATGAATGTCCTTGATAATGAAATCAGTTCATTAAATAGTATTTATTTCAATCAATCACCATATGTGGTACATCCATTAGCCTATAGAGGTCCAAAGGACCGGTCTTAACAGACCCAACAATAATGATGGCCATCAATCATGGTTCCACAAGGGATAATAGTAAGTGCTAAGGATGCGACATACATTCATTCAAGAAACAATATTAGTTCAATAAGCGATTATTCAAAAGATAACCATTTTGAACATATCTTTACACAATCGTTACTCACAGAGATTGGGCTATTAGAGAGCCAACCCTAAGCGGTTAACAAATAGAACACACACTAAGTTTCACGGAAGGATGATAATTAAATCCCTAAATTTCCTCGGTGGTTCTATGTCTAAATCCTCATTAAGATGTCTAAAACTAGGCCTAAGAATGCCTAGGATGGGATGATGATGCAAAAGAAGGCATTTTTCAAAAGTTGGTCTCGGCGAGCCTTCCTTCGGCGAGGTTGCAAAATCAAAGGATTCGGCCGAACAAGGATGCTCGATTTTAATCCTTCGCTCGAGCGTGGCTCCGGCGAGAATAATTTCTCAAACCAAGCATTCTCAACTCAATTCTCGACCTCTTGGGCCCAAATTCGGAAAATACATCCCAAAACAATGTATAACAAGTTTCAAAAGCCAATTTATGAATTCAAGCCCCAAAGGTGAGTCAATTAAATCCAAAATTCAAACCCATTTCCAAGAACAATTTCAAAACATACAATGCATGAGTTTTTAACCAAATTCAAGGTTCAAATCTTGCTCTAATGAGCTCAATAGTTGGAAAACAAAATGAAAACATGGACTTTGATAGAAACATGAGCATGCATGTACCTTCTTCACATGAACTCAACTCAAAATGCACCAATTCAAGCATGCATGCAACAATTCAAGCATAATCCAACCTATTTGCACTAAATCATGGCCTAGCTCTCTAATTGGGCATGAATCATGCAAGATTAAGCTCAAACACTAAAATAAGAAAATGAAATGCTACTTTAGACCTTGAATTATAAGATGACAAGCTCAATTATACAATCTATGCCTCAAATCTTCAAGTTCTTCTAGCAATTTCAACAATTTGAGTCCAATTCTCTCTTATCCCTTACTCTCTCTAGTTTGGTCGGTTGGAATGCAAGAATAGGGCCTTGGAATGTTTTGATCAAGTGTATAGGCTCAAGTGATAATAATAAATAAAGGTCCACTAAGTGGCTTAAGTGTAATTAAGTCAATCTTGGCATTACATCAATATTTAATCTAATTTAATCATTCCTAATCAATTTTCAGATAAATATACCATTAAATCACAAATATTCTCTTGATCCCAAAACTCTACGGTTCCTAATTATAAGGCCTTCAATTAGGAGTTTAAACAGATAATCAATCAATCAAACAGATGCAATGTGCAATTCAAGAGATAAACTTATTCAATTTGATTTCAATCGGTCCATTTTAATTCAATTGTCGGTCATTATCAGCTAATTCAGTAGGTTATCGATAATCAGTACGAGGGTTATTACATTATCCCATATTGGTTTGGTGGGAAAACTTTTATGAGTTTATAAGGCTTGCATTTAGAACTTGGGGTAGGCCCTAAAATGCACTCAAGTTTTGTAGAGGGGGAGGTTATGGGCAAAGTGGGCTACATCCATTGAACCTAAAATAAACACGCGTGCCGCCGTTGTCCATCCGACTGATCGAGCGGGCTGGCCTGGGCTTGGGTGCATGGTGTGAGATTGAGTTGGGCTTGTCCGACCCATTACTTATCTTTTTGGGCAAAAAATATTTGAATTTATTTTCATATTTTATTTTTTTGGAAAATAAATTCTGACCGTTTGAATTTAAATTTCCAACTTAAATTTCAAACCCAAACAGAACATTCCTGTACAGTCCCATATTTATCAGAACAGATTCAGTTATCTATACAAAATACAAACCGAACAGATTGTATCTATTCAAACAGGATCAAACAAGTTCTATACCTGTTAGATTTGCACCTATTTAATTCAAATCTGAACAGCCACATTTTTTTCTATAAATAGATAGACCCTCTATTGATTTTTGTCATTCAAAGATTTCGTTCTTCTCTACTGCTTCAATCACTGCATTTTGCTGCATTAATTTTTCTGTGAAAAAAAGTGTAAACACAAAGTGTGTTCGTTGTGCAAACAGTTTGTAGTACTGCTACTGTTTGTTATTGATTATTTTATCTTGGGAGATAGACGCTCATAATCTAAAAGCACCGTGGAGAAGACGAATCTGTCTTAAGGACACAGTGTTAAACACTAGACTTGATCAGAATTTTATTTAATAAATACATAAGGTTAGAAATTAATTTACTTTCTGTTTTATCTATTTATTTTTATCAGATTCTGATTTTGTTTTTGTAACAAAATAAAAATCTATTGTTTTATATTATCTTCTTTACTAGTTTGATTTTTGTAATCAAACAATCTCTCTCATTTCTTTATTACTTTAGTTTGTTGTTAAGTACACAAACATTATTTATTCCTAATACAGTGAAGATTGTCCAACAATCTTAAGATAGAGTATTTTTTGGTGTCTTCATTGTATTTATTTTCTGTGCTTTTTACAAAGTGATATTCTGGTTGGAAAATACAAATAGTAGTCATATATTGTTTGACAAATAGTAGTAATATACTGTTTATTTTCTTTGACAACTAGTAGTAATATACTAGTGTCATTAACAATTTAAGAATATTAATTTGTGTAATAGTGTTACAGAAAATTATTGTGTAGTAATTTATTTTCCTGGTTTTAGTAACTAGAAAAATAAAATTATTTTGTGTTATAATTTATTTTCTGGTTTGAGTAACTATGAAATTAATTTGTGTTCTTGTTTTTCTGATTTTTGTAATCAGATATTATGGCTGTTGAAAGTAGTACTCCAAATTCGATTGTTACAACGACTCTGGTCCCTACCTAGAACCATATTCAAATTCCAATAAATCATGGAGAAAAATCGCAAAAATTTAATGGTATTGAGTTTAAGAGATGGCAGCAGAAAATATTATTCTATCTTACAACTCTAAATTTGGCTCGGTTTCTCCGTGAAGAGGCTCCAATACTGAAAGAGGGTGAAAATGATCGGCAAGTTGTTGCCACTGTAGACGCTTGGAAACATTCTGATTTTTTGTGCAGAAACTACATCCTCAATGACCTTGACAACATGTTGTATAATGTTTATAGCCCTCTAAAAACAGTAAAAGAATTATGGAATTCTTTGGAGAAAAAATACAAGACAAAGGATGTCGCGGCACAAAGAAATTTGTCGGTAAATTTCTGGACGTCGTTATGGTAGACTCCCAAACAATAATTTCTCAAGTTCAAAATTTTCAATTAATTTTGCATGATATTCATGTTGAGGGTATGTCTTTGAGCAAGTCTTTCCAAATCGGTGCGTTAGTGGAAAAATTACTACTGGATTGGAAAGATTTCAAAAATGATTTAAAACTTAAACACAAGAAGATGACCATGGATGAATAGATTGTAAGACTAAAAATTGAGGAAGAAAACCGTAAGGTTGAAAAGAGGAATGGTAAAAATCCCATTGAGTCCAAGGCTAATGTGGTTAAACATGTGCCCAAACCACATAACAAAAAGAGGAAGTTTGGTGGAGATGTCCTAAATAAGGCGACAACAATGGCAATAAAAAGTTCAAAGGTAAATGCTATAACTGTGGCAAGGCCAGACATCGAGCCTCTGATTGCCGCCGCCCTATGAAGGATCACGGAAGTATAAGCAAGAAGACTACCAATTAAGCTAATGTGACAGAACTTGATTACATCTCTGACAAGGTGAATGACATCAATCTCTCTGTTGTGGTGTTTGAGACTAATTTGGTTGGAAATCCCAAAGAATGGTGGGTTGACACTGGGACAACTCGTCACATTTGTGCGGACAAGAAGATGTTCACTACTTACAATGAGGCTGCAAATGGTGAACAACTTTTCATGGGAAATTCTTCTACTTCTACTATGGCTGGACAAGGAAAAGTGATCTTAAAGATAACATCAGGGGAAGAACTTACCCTCAATAATGTACTACATATACTAGACATATGAAAGAATTTAGTTTTTGATTCTTTATTAAGTAAAAATGGTTTTAGGCTTATATTTGAGTCTAATAAATTTGTATTAACAAAGAGTGATATGTATTTTGATAAGGGATACATGAGTGATGGTCTTTTCAAGTTAAATGTAATGACGGTTGTACCAAAACTTTATGTTAATAAGAATAACACATCTTTTGCTTATATTCTTGAGTCAAATTTATGGCATAGTAGATTTGGATATGTAAATTTTGATGCTTTGCGTAGACTAATTGGTTTGGATTATATACTAAAGTTTGAAATTGATCATAATCATAAATGTGAGATTTGTGTAAAAGCGAAACTAATGCTCCATTTAAATTGAAAGAAAAACCGAACCTCTAGAATTAATTCATACTGATGTATGTGATCTTAAATTTGTTCAAACTAAAGGAGCCAAAAAGTATTTCATAACATTTATCGATGATTGTATAAGATATTGTTATGTATACTTACTTAGAAGTAAAGATGAAGCCTTAGAAATGTTTAATCTCTACAAAACTAAAATTGAAAATCAACTTGGTAAAACCATCAAAATGGTTAGAAGTGATAGGTGTGATGAATATGATGTACCATTAAATGAATTTTGTGCACAACATGGCATTATTCACCAAATCACAGCACCCTATTCTCCACAGCGAAATAGAATTACTGAAAAGAAAAATAGAACCCTTAAAGAAATGATGAATGCCATGTTACTAAGTTCAGGCTTATCGCAAAACTTGTGGAGAGAAGCAATATTGTCTGCTAATTATGTTCTTAATAGAATACCCCACAAGAAAACCAACAGTACTCCTTAAAAGTATAGGGGTGTTTGGCAAAAGTTGAAATTTCTGTTCCGAAAAAGACTAAGATGTAACCAAAAACAGTGGATTATGTGTTTATTAATTATGCTCAGAATAGTAATACATATTGGTTTCTGACATATAAATCAGAAATACCTGATATAAATGTAAACACTATTATAGAGTCAAGGAATGCTGTATTTTTTGAATATGTTTTTCCTTACAAGAAAGGACAAGAATTAAGTTCACATAAAAAAAAACTTATGATTGTACACAAAGTCAAGAGATTAATGACAATCAAGCACAAGAGACTAATAATGGTCTCGATTAACAAAATTTAATTGATGATAAGCCAAGATGAAGTAAGAGAGCAAGAACATCAAAATCTTCTGGTCTAGATTTTCTGACATACTTGTTAGAAAATGAACCTCAAAGCTTTAAGGAAGTAATGACAGGTCCTGAAGCACCTTTGTAGAAAGAGGCTATTAATAATAAAATTGAATCCATTATGCAAAATCATACTTGGGAATTGGTGTATCTTCCACTCGGTTCTAAACCTCTTGGATATAAATGAATATTCAAAAGAAAAATAAAAGCAGATGGTTTAATTGACAAGTATAAAGCAAGACTTGTGGTAAAAGGTTACAGACAAAAGAAAGGTTTGGACTATTTTGACACATATTCCCCTATGACAAGAATAACATCCATCCGCATGCTTATTACTATAGCAACTTTGTATAAGCTAGAGATACATCAAATGAATGTCAAGACAGCTTTCTTAAACGGTGATCTAAATAAAAAGATTTATATAGAGCAACCCGATGGGGTTGTAGTGCCAGGGCAAGAAAAGAAAGTTAGTCAGCTTGTAAAATCTCTTTATGAATTAAAACAAGCTCCTAAGCAATGGCATGAAAAATTTGATCATGCTATGCTTATTAATGGGTTTAAGATAAACGAATGTGACAAGTGCGTCTATGTTAAAAACACTGACTAAGGATATGTCATAGTCTATCTTTATGTAGATAACATGCTTATCATTAGAAGCAGTCAAAACATGATCAAATCAACTAAGCAAATGTTAAACAAAAAATTTGACATGAAAGATATGGAGGTCGCAGATGTAATATTATGAATGAAAATTAATAAAACATCTAATGGATACGCATTATCTCAATCACATTATATTGAGAAAATTCTTGGTAAATTTATCAAGGATGATATGAATGTAGCTAGAACACATGTAGACATCAGTCTTTATTTATCGAGAAATAAAGGTAATGCGGTGTCTCAGTTAAAATACTCCCAAATCATTGGAAGCTTAATGTACCTAATGAATTGTACTCGTTCTGATATAACTTATGTTGCTAGTAAATTGAGTACAGGGGTTTAAGGATGAGCTTTGCTTTTAATGATTACTTATAGCTTGATTTAGGCATAAAAATCAAGACAAGTTCTAGAGATACTCACAATAAGAATCACCTACATGAGTGTCGAACTGGGGTCGGTTCTATAAGAATGAAAAGGCTAAATTCTCTAGAAGCACTCATGAACAACCAGGAGCATTTAAGGCTAAAATGAATACAACCGTGAGAACCACGATGTGTCAAAAGATATTTTGTGTAAAATCTATTGTCTTGACTTACACAAACGGCAGAACAATTTAAAGCATTGTGTCCATTGGTTAGCTGGTAAGTCCGATAGGTTATCACTAGGAAAGGTTCAATACCGAAAGCTGCCTATCCTGATGCAAGATATTTTTTATTTATATTTTTTTGACAAATTCTGCATATTGTTGCATTTCTGTTATCATCAAATTCCATTCATGTGAGGGATTGTTAGAAATGGTTTTTGGAAAAAATATCTATATATTTTTCCTCAACTTTGGTCTATTTTTTAGGTGGGACCCATGTCCCAAAGTTGACGGGTCTAAGTGGTAATGCGTTCTATGCCACGTTATGATTCATGTAGTTATTTGGTTGCTCAAAACCATTATCGAGTGAATGAGAAATTGAAGCCAAAGTGAACTCCATGGAAATTGAATTTTTGGTAGAAATTCCGTAAATGTTTGAATTAAAGCTTGTCCCACATTGGTTTGATGGGAAAACTTTTATGGGTTTATAAGGCTTGGATTTGGAACTTTGGGTAGGCCTCAAAGGACACTCAAGTTTTGTAGAAGAGGAGGTTATGGGCAAAGTGGGCTAGACCCACTGGACCTAAAATAAACATGCGCACCGCCATCGTCCATCTGGTCGGTCGGGCGGACTGGCTTGGGCTTGGGTGCGTGGTATAAGGTTGGGTTTGTCCGGCCTAATACTTATCTTTTTGGGCCAAAAATATTTGAATTTATTTTCTTATTTTATTTTTTTGAAAAATAAATTCTGACCATTTGAATTTAAATTTCCAACTTAAATTTCAAACCCAAACAGAACCTTCATATATAGTCCTATATCTGTCCGAACAGATTCAGTTATCTGTGCAAAATACAAACTAAGCAGATTGTATCTGTTCAATAGGACTGAACAAGTTCTATACCTGTTCAAACAGGTTTACACATGTTTTAATTCAAATCTTAACATCCACATTTTCTCCTATAAATAGACAGACCCTCTATTGATTTTTGTCATTCAGAAATTTCGTTCTTCTCTGTTACTTCGATCTCTGCATTTTTGCTGCATTAATTTTTTACTGAAAAAGAGTGTAAACACAAAGTGTGTTCGTTATGCAAATAGTTTGTAGTGCTGCTACTGTTTATTGTTGATCATTTTATCTTGTGAGATAGACGTCCATAATCTGAAAGTACCGTAGAGAGGACGAATCTGTCTTAAGGATACAGTGTTAAACACTGGACTTGATCAGAATTTTATTCAATAACTATATAAGGTTAGTAATTAATTTACTTTCTGTTTATTTATTTATTTTTATCAGATTCTAATTTTGTATTTGTAACAAAATAAGAATCCATTGTTTTATATTATTTTCTTTACTGGTTTGATTTTGTAATCAAACAGTCTCTCCCCTTTCTTTATTTCTTCTGTTTGTTGTTAAATATACAAACATTATTTGTTCTTAATACAGTGAAGATTGGATAACAGATCGATATACTCAGTTTTCAATGGTGAGTTTTACCAAGGTTTTAAAATGCAGCCGCAACCATTACGTAACGGATGTGATGGTTACTTCCACCCATTATGGCCGCTATAGCAGTGTGACGGAAATTCACATGTGTAATGGTCGTTTTGATATTACGTAACGGCCATAACAGTAACGTAAAAGCCGCAACGGTCCATTACATACTTTTACAATATTTTGAATAGCTTCATTTCTTAAAAAAACAAAAACTAACACAAAAAAAAAAAAGAACAAATACTCAAGTGATCCAAACCTAAAGAAAAAATCTTATATGAATTTTTTTAAAATTTTTTTTTATTACATTAGCATATAAAATATATATATATAAATAGTGGTTGTATTTATTTTTATAATCATTTTATTTACTAACGTTTAACATAAATATATGTCATTTATCTTATAAAATCTTAATATCAGGAACCTTAAAAAAAAATTTCCTAAAATCTATAACTCAAAAATAATTTTTGTTTGTGGCACAATTTTTATTTTTATAATCATTTCATTTATACTTAATTATAAATAATTTTATTTAGTTAGCTCTAAAGTAATGTCTAAAAAAATGCCTCAAAAATTTTTTTTGTTTATAACATAATTTTTATTTTTATAATCATTTCATTTAATAATTTTAAATATTTTTTATTTAGTTAGTTCAAATATTGGTCAAAAATAATTTATAGACATTTAAAATCAATTATTTTTAAAGTCATTAACTATTGAAATAAAATATAAAAACTATGGATCATACTTAAAAACTAACAAAAATTGATCAAAATCTATTTTAAACTCCAATAAATGTGATTCTTAAAAAAAATATACATATCAATAAATTTTTTTCAAATTGTGTAGAAAATAAAATAAAAAATCACGATTCTAATTACCACAACCATTATACTACAACTTTTACACACCATAACAACAACCGAAGGGGTTTGTATTAGATTCAACCACAGCCTTGAGGGAAATATCTTATGAATAAAAATTCTCAAACATAATTGCAAATTAATAAATTAATAGAATACCAGAGAAACTAGTACTTAGTACAGGTAAGAACTGTACAAAATGACATAACATTCAATCGCACTCTCACTAATTTGCAATTATTTGTCTCATTTCTAATTAGGCTAAAACACAAATAATTTTCTTTTTTTAAGATCAATCTGTAGGTACAACATACAAAGCCCTTGCCAAGCCTCTGCCCCAATGAGAGCCTTTGACTGACAATTCACATATTGAACAACACAATCATTTACACATAAAATGGAAACAAATGACAAACCACAATGGCAGAAATGCAGCCCAACTCAATGTGATAGTCTCTCTCTCTCTCTCTCTCTCAATATATATATATATATATATTATAAAAAAGTTCTAACAGCTTAGAGCCAACTGGGGCTTCAGGACAAGATCCACATGAAGATTGTGGACCATACAGTGAGTGATAGGCAAGCGACCAGGTAAGTCCACAGGAAGAGCACTGAACACTCCTGTTGTGCCACATCAAACAGTTGGGTCATGGTACCTGCATCATCATCATCATTCAATCTCCATAATTACTTGCTCATATTAAAGCAAAGACTAGCGTCAGTCTATACGATGATTTTAAATACCAGTATCAGTTATGTAACAGTATCAGTGATACGGCCATACATCGGCCAATATCAGAGTATCAGTCAATTACAGCAAACTATATTTGCAAAAATATGAAGAATGGATTGAATGCAACAAAAGTTGGAAGTGGAAGTAGAGGTACAATATCATTTACTTCATAATTAGAAAACCAGTAAGTGATCTAGATATATCAGAATTTTTTCTAACGAGGCCTTACCAATATTCATGGCAGGTGGTAGTGCAAATTGAATCATTAGCATGTAGCGGTACAACGGATCCGATGGAAGGAAGCCAAGACTGTCAGCAGCTTTAACTACACCAATCCCGATCACAGGAAGAATCACATAACGCACACAGATTACAGCAACAATCAGTATTGGTTTTAATTTTCCTGCTTTCAAGCCTGTTCAGTTCATAGGACAAGTGAAATTTGTTAATTGTCTAGTTTCCCCATTATATAGTTATGTCAGTATTGACTAAAACATTCAAAGCTCATTCTACCTTGTGTGAGGTTGCCTCCTAGTATAAGGGTGATGCAAGGTATTGTTCCATCCCTGCACAATAAGTTATTCTGCAGTTTGTCAGCAGGTAATAAAACTTAAAAAGGGATTTACAGACATTAATGCAATTACAAATATATAATATATACAAAAGTAAATCATTTGAAACTACTAAAAATTACCAGAGTTATACAACTCTAAACTTCGTAAGAGAGTTCAACTAAAGTGACAGAATGAAGAGTTTTCTAACTTAATTGTAGTTATAAGGTTAATTTCACTTTTATCCCCTATACTATCGTCATTTTTTTTTATTTCATCCCTAAACTATAAATTGCATCTATTTAGTCCTCAAAATTTTATGATTTGAGTTCATGTGGTTCAATTGGAGACATTATGTAAAAATTAACAATGGTAGAAACCTAATCCAATGAGCAAAAGAGTTATTTTTACAATTTGAAAAACTTAAATCGTACAATCAACCACTGGTTTTCTTACTCACAATATATTAGATAACTTATCCTCCATAACCAAATACCCATGTTCTTCTCCACTCCTCATTTCAAAATAATGAATGCAAAAAACGAGTGTTGGACTGTATGGTTTAAATTGTTTGAATTTTGAAATGACTTTTTTGCCTATCAAATTAGGTTTTGACATCTCCAATTGGACCACATTAGCCGAAATTATGAACTCTACAGACTAAATAGATAAAATTAATAGTTTGAGCATGAAATAGAAAAAAATAACGAGTGTAGGAGATAAAAGTGAAATTAACTCTATTTATAAAAGAAGCAGCACATTCCACCAGTTCTCGATTACTTGTCGTGAAAGATAAACATACCCAAGTAATTTGATGGAGTCCTGGATCACTCTAAGAGGTGCATTATCACCAATTAAAAGATTCTTCACCCATGGGACCGCACCACAAAAGAATCCAAGAATCTGATAATGGATGGAGGAACTATGTTATTTATGTTTTGGAGTGATGGAAACAGTAAATCTCCAAATTCATATTAAACACGTAAATGAAGCTGAAAGTTTGAGAAAACTTACAGCACCAAGGGTAGGAGGTGCCAATAGCTCCTCCAGTAACTGGTGGAGAATTATCATTGCATTACCCCAGAATGAAGCATTCACCTTCTCCAGTTTGCTGGCAGACACTTGGGGAACAATCTGCAATTTGTGATTTTAAAGAAACAATTAGGAATGTTGCTTTGTGGTGCACTTTTCACCTCTTCTTATTCTGTGCTTGGATCATGGATTTGGGTGGAGATTTGGAAAGGGAAAGGGAAAGGCGAGGGAAATGGAGAAAATTTTTAGATTATATTTCACTCACCTTTTCCTCTCCTTTTTCAAATCTCCACCCAAATCCACGATCCAAACAGTCTTAATGACTGCAAATACTAGGAAAATGAAAGAAACTGAACTTACATCTTGATTTTCAGTATCCTCTTCTGTAGATATTGTTGATGGTGCAACTATAGCAATATGTTCTTCAACTTCTCCCTCCAGAAGATGAGTCTTCTCATTCGCATCTGAATCCTTGTTTGGTACCTTTGAGACCTCCTCAGCTGCTTGAAGAGCTTTGTATTTCAAGGCTGAGCTTCGTACTAGTTGGTAAGTGTAAGTCCAAATGAAGAAACCGCCAAGCTGCAAAACATAAGGGAAAGGTGAGAAAGACAGATATCTATCACAAATAGGAATAACAAAGTTGAAATATTTGAGACTGTATGATGTGATTTGAGCAGATTCTACTGATTTGGATCCCTACTCATTTTATATCGACAAATGCCAACATAAATAGGAATGCTTAGGAATTCTGTTCCTAGGTTTACTAATCTTCTGTTCTATCATAGTTTGCCATTGCATAATAGTTAAAAAGTCTTGGTACCATAAACAATTCTATGGAACAACTTCTGCTGATGACTGAACCATGTTAGGTTTCATACATTACAGAGTTGAACAGTGGGCTACCGATTTGGGCAGTGTTATTAAAGGTGATAGGCGCACCAAGGCGCCAAGGTCTCCTGGGGCCTAGGCACAAGGTGAGGCGTAGGCTTCACCGAAGTGAGGCGCACCTCGTTCGGAAAAATATATATAATTTAATATAAGTAAATAATTTAAGGTTCAACATAAACAAAATGAAATGTTAAATATTTAGTGTTTTTTGGAGATTAGTAATTAGGGCTAATTTCTCTTCTATCATTGATTTGGGGTTGAATGCCCAATGTATCGGCATCTGTAATAAGAGTAGGGATCTTCTATAACTGCATCATATTAAATCAATAGTTAGATTTTAAACAAAACCAATTAATGCAACAATAAAAAAGCCCTCAAGACTCAAGCCTCGGGCCAATCAGCCACCTTATCACAATTGTCTGGCCTGGAACACTACAAGGCACAACAAACCTTGGGCCTAGGCGCACTCCTAGTGCCTTATCAAAGTCGCCTGGCCTGGAACACTACAAGGCCCAAACCTTGGGCCTTGATGGGACTTGGGCCTAGACGCGCCTTTAATAACACTGGATTTGAGGGTTCCTAATGACTGTTAATCATGTCATTTCGTATTTGGATGATCAGTGAATGAATAGTGGGTATAAAGAATGCAAAATCGACTTACTGCCATGGAGAAAGATGAATATGAGAGTCCAACAGAAGTACAAATTTTATGATCACCAAAAGGGCTGCCATCCTCGCTACAGATTGCAGGGACAATTATCAAGAGAAGGTTTCCCAAGTTTCCTGTTCAACGAACAGCACAATATGACAATGAGGGTTCAAAATTGTACCCCTAAATGCAGAGAATGAGCAGGAAGCTGTCTATCTGACAATTACCTGATGAACATGTAGCAATAATCAGTCCTTCCAGATGTGATTTCGGCTTCAGTAGTTTCACTGCTGTCCATCCTAGTATTCCTCCAAAGAGAAAGGTTAGACCAACATTTACAGGCATAAACCACCTGAGGAGATGATAAAAACAAAAGAGTTAGGTATGTTAGACATGACACAAGTGACAAATTTTGACGGTTTCCTAGTATGTTTTAAGGCAGCATTTAGCATTTATTTTCAGAACTGCACCATGAAACTTGAACTTTAAAATTTGTTATGTGTTGTGCCAGATAGAAAATGCCTAGCTGTCCACAATAGAATCAAAATATTTAGTTGAGTCATTACCATTTGAGAGGTTTTTATACAATATAAAACAGGCATGTGTTTTTTTCTTTTTTGATGGTAACCAAATTACAGAGAAATCAACTAGCAAACAGCATCAAAAGCACCCATGTTATTTGCTGTAGGGTCAAATCTTTTTGTTCACATAAGAGGACTCACTGGATAGTCCCAGCAAATTCTGGGCTAGACATTGCTATACATGATACTATGTGGTTTGCACACGTCCATTATGTACCCCAACTTAGGCCTCGTTTGGGAACAGACTATTTTAGTAACTTTTTGGCTTTTTACGAAAGAATGTGTAGAAAAGTAGAGAGAGTGGTATGATAACTTATAGTGAATTTTTGACTAAAATGAATAGTTGACAATCGAGGCCTTAAGCATTACTAATTAGAATTTTATTGCAACTGTTAAGACTGGTGATCAAATTGTTTCAAGCCATTAAATAGAAAACAAGGATCTTCCACACAGAAAAACTGCCCAAAACTTTTCTGCATTGTATGTTGTAATAATGCAAGTTACATTGAAATGGAGCTTACTACAATTTTTAAATGCTTTGTAACTCTACCATTGTGGAGTACTTATATCTTACAACTAACTAATGTATATAATTATTTCCACATCCATGTTTCATTTTGCTCTCTAGTCCCAGGGGCCAGAATCATCCCAGCACCCCTCATTACCTTGTAGGACTAATATATTTGTGTCAATTAGATACAAAATAAATAATAATAATAATAATAATAATAATAATAATAATAATAAAATGCTTTTCAATTTCTTGCTTATTTTAAGCCATATCTTCCATAATTCCCATTATTCTTTAGACCTTGTCTTGATAAACAAAGAAATGGCAGGGAATTTGTTCCAAGTATCCAAGGTTTCGAAAAGTGGTTGTGGTCGCCGTAATGGTTGCAGTGGCGCAATTGCAGTTGCGGAGTGTAAAGGTCATAGTGTAACGGTTGCGATACCCGCAGCCATGAATTTTTTATTTTTTCGCACAATTTGAAAAAAACTTACCGATACGCATATTTTTTTCCCTTCAGAATCACATTTATTAGTGTTTAAAATAGATTTTAATCAATTTTTGTTAGTTTTTAAGTATGATCCAATATATTTCATATTTTTAAATCATTATAAAATGAGCTTTTTACATTTTATTTCAATAGTCAATGATTTTAAGAATAATTGATTTTTAAAATTATTTTTTACCGATACTTGAACTAACTAAATAAAAAATATTTACAATTATTAAATAAAATGATTATAAAAATAAAAATTGTACCATAAATAAAAATTATCTTTGAACTAATGATTTTTTTTTAAAAGACAATTTTTTAGACAACACGTTACAGCTAACTAAATAAAATTATTTACAATTAAATATTAAATGAAATGATTATAAAAATAAAAATTGTGCCATAAGTAAAAATTATTTTTGAGCTATTGATTTTTTTAAAGACATTTTTCAGACAATACATTATAGTAACAAATATATATATATATATATATTTACAATTAAATATTAAATGAAATGATTATAAAAATAATTACAACCATTGTTTATATATTTTTTATTTTACATGCTAATGTAATGAAATAAAAATTAAAAACTAAATTATAAAGAAAAAAAAATTCATACAAGTTTGTTCTTTTGGGTTGGATCCCTTGAGTATTCTTTTTTCATTATAAGATTATTTATTTTTTTTTTTTAAAGGAAGCTATTCAAAATATTATAAAGGTGTGAAACGGTGTGTAAACAAGCCGTTAAGGCCTTTACAATACCGCTACGGCCATTACGTAACACTGAAACGGCCGTTACACATGTAAATTTTTGTCACACCGTAAAAGCCGATGTAACGGGTAGCACCTATCACCACAACCGTTACGTAACACCGTTTTTTGAAACCTTGCAAGTATCCTACCAGGCAATGAGATCTCGAAAGGTGACAGTCTCGGCCAGACTTGAAAACATAAGGGATGGAGTGAACACAATGAACACAATCTGTAATCACATTTGAAATTCTTGTCAATACCATGTTTCTTGAAATGAAGAGAGCTGACAACATTCTTAGGAAAGTAGAGACATAGGAATGTGTAATTGAGAGTGGAAGGGAAACTTTCTGAGGGGATCTTACCTTGTTCAGGGACTTCCTTGTAGCTTCGGGAAGAAGATTGAGATAATTAGTTGCCATGAAAGCTCCTAATGCGCTGATTATGAGCACCTGTAAAATAGGCATGGAAGCCACCCCAAAGAGTGACCAGAAACCCATCTTTTACTCTTTGTTGTGAACTCTACCAAAATTTAAAAACAAATAAAGTAGGTTTGCTCCTCCAAACACTGAAATCTACTGTTGCTGTTGTCTCTGTGTGCTTAGAATATAATCGATATATTCCTAATAGCAGAGAAGGAAAATCCTGCAAGGAAGAACCAGATAGAAACCAAAGAGATTTAATCACCAGAACTAAAACAGAAGATTACAAGGAAGTTCAGTAAAAGCATGTACGGTCTTTTTAACTATGTAAAAAAACGTATTCTTAAATGTTAATTGTTAAGGGTCTGTCTTCATGTAAGAGAAGGAACGAACCATGAAGGTATCACTACCAGTTGCAACTCAAATAACAACTTAATGTAATCAAAATCTACTTACTTCACAGTTAACTTCATAATTTAACCGTAGAGGATCTAGATTCTTGTATATGTGCACTTTACTAGAAGGTTGGCCAATCGGAGGCATGTGTTCCACACTACCCATTAAAATTAGGAAACAAAATTTTTCAATGTGTCAAAGTTGTCAGCTCACCACTAGTTTCAAAAACTTAAGTTGCTAGAAAAGAGGTCTAACAATGCATATCAAGCTCTCCAATACCTTCCCTCATGTGCAATCCCGCCTTTCACATATAGAGATTCAAAAAATCCAAACATGTAGAGGAACATAATGCAAATGGAGAAACTTGAACCCAAAACATCTCAGATGAGCGCTGACACTATGTTAGCTCATCACTAGTCCCAAAAGTTTAAGTTGTTAGACAAAAGGTTGGACAATACATATCAAGTTTTCCAACAAAAGTCACTTAATGTGGAAGCCTTTAAACAAATGGCATCCAACTATTCAGGTCCAATGATCATTTTAATTGAACAAAGTCGAAGGATTGTACCTTAACCAGTGACCCAATGGACCAAAAGCTATAGCTTCATTTTTTTTACTGTTTATGAGAAGATTTCATTTGTTTTCATGCTAAGACATTGCCAAAGTTTAATTGTCACAATTTGAAAGAAAGCCAGCCTGCCACACATTGAATAATTCAAGACTCAGCTAATTCATTTATTATTATGGTCATAAATGACGCATTTGAAATTCATTTGTTTTTTTTGGGGTCATAATATAAGTTTCATTTAAAAGATGCACCAAGAGGGTGCACAAACCCATATACGAGAATGAAACTATACCTATCAATTGTATTTCAAACCTATTCTGAATTTTCTACAAAATTCAAAAATTGATTCAAGAATGAATTGACATCCTAGAAAACCAAGTCATTTCATACCCATGCAAGAAAAAATTGTAATGCCATACATAATCTAATTTTCTCACTCTGGAGACACACGGTAATGGGGTCCACGTTAACAAATATATTGGAATCCATTCACTTCTGTTTAAGTAAGTGAAAATGTGATGAGAAATAAGATTATGCATCATATTCTCCAAAGACAGACTAAAGATTATTATGAAAAACAACAAACAAGAGAGTAATGGTTCAAGCCTATGGAGTAGAACAAACCTTATCATGTCTTTGAACTTTCAATTTCGACTCTTATGTGCAACAAAGCCAAGCTCATGAACAGCTCGATAATCAATCCAACTTGAGCTTATTGCACAAGATAATAAGGAAAACTACTTGAATTATTAAATTAACTTGTTATTTTCATTCAGCCCTCGATGCTTCGAGAATAATTTTCAAATTAAAAAATGAAGAATTGAATATATTAATTAGCTTTATTGGTTAAATTATATTATTGGCAGTCCATCTTCCAATAATAATAATAATAATAATAATAATAATAATATGCCAATGGGTAAATAAATTTGATAACCTTTCCAAAAAAAAAAAAATTAATAATTATATTACAGAAAACCTTTCTGTTAAGCAATTATCATTAGATTATTCCAGAAGAAAGCAAGTGAAAGAAGTTGGCCGATTAAAAGCGAACAAGGAAAATAAAATAATACCAAATGAAATATCAAAAATGCTTGGACACTCATTTTTTAGGGATTTGGAGTGACTGCTCACTATTGTGCAGCCAAATGGGCCTATTTCGGATCCATTTTAATAATTCGAACAATTCATATTTGAAAATATATCAAGTAATTTATATTTGTAAAATATCAAATTAATCGGATATCGCACAGCAGCCACCCAAACCCCATGACATGTAATGCACTATGTCAAGGGATGAGTCCACACCCTTCATCCCTCCTCCCTCTCTCTCTCTCTATCCCGCTGTATTCTCACTTTCACTTTTATTAGAGTCAAAATGGGAGTGTTATATTGGTGGATGTATCATATAAATATATATAAATAAATAAAAAGTACAACAATTCATGTAAAAATTATCTATTCATGTAAAAATTAACTATTCTCTATCCCGCTGTGTTTGGTTGGGATTTGAGAAGAAATTTAAAAAAGAAAAAAATATATATATAAAATATATTTATATTTTATCTTTTTCTTTTAAATAATTTTACAAATCTCTCAACTAAATACATACAGTATTAATATATATATATATACTCATATTTTTTCTTGTTTGATAGCTAGAATAAATAAAACAATTAACTGAATATTATAATGAAATCGAAATTGGAATGAAGTGTAAAAGCGCAAAGAAAATACATAAAATAAGATGACATGCAAAGGTACAAGTAAATTCCATTAAAATATCATTTCAGTGGAATTTGAAGAAATATTAAAAAATAAATCTATAAATTCTTTATCAAATTAAAATTATTTTATGAAGTTTCACATATTTTTCCTTTTTTTACCATATTTATCCACAGAATAACATAAAAAAAATTCCAAAAAAATAGCCTAGAAAGGCATAGATCAGTACAAAAACTGAAACAATTATTAACGAAACAGAAAAACATGAGAATATTTGAGAAAATTTCAGCTCGGAGAAGATTGAGCAAAGATATATATATATATATATAGAGAGAGAGAGAGGGAGGGAGAGAGAACCTGCAATCAAGTATGGGGAGAGAGAAGTGAAAGGTAGGTATCATCATCGCCATCGCGGTGGGAATAGGAAGCAATAAGAGTGGCGCCGATAGTGAAAAGCCATTGGACTCTCTCTGCTTTACTCTGCTTCTTTAAATGGAGACGCTAGAGAGTGCTTGGACTTGATACGTCATTTTGAGACCTATTTTACTCCACGTTTGGCATGTTAGATTTTTTGACTTTTTATTTATTTTAATTATAAAAATATAAAATAAATTTAACAAGATAAGACATTATATCTAAATTATAATTATTTTATTTTTTTTCTTACAAAATTTTAAAAAATCAAAAAAATATCTCAAATAAGATTTTTTTAATCCTAATTAAAATAACTAAAAAATCAAAAAATTAATCCACAGCCCAAGCAAAACTTAGTGAGTTGGATTATTTATTTTTTTAAATTTATTGAGTAGAATATTTATATAAATAATTAAGATGATTAAAAATTAAAAATTATATATTTGAATCATATTTATTTTATAAAGATAAAAGATAAATATAATTTTAAAAATAATAATTCATTTTCATAATCAGACATCCGGAGAATTTCCTTTGAGCGCCATTTATCCCTTTCGTAGAGCGGGCGAACAACAACAGAGCACCACATTGGGTGGCTAAAGCCAAATTGTCCAATAGTACACCTGTTAGTTGGGTTAATTTCTTTCCTGTTAGCTTTGTTTCAGTATTACTTTTTAATGTTCTTGCCCCTCTTGATCATTGAAAGTTTTATTTTGGTGTTAAAAAATGTCTGATTATCTTAATTTTTTATATAAATTTTTTATTTGATAAATCTTATAAAATAAATTGTTTAAAAATTATCGAAATTAATCCCAAAATTAACTTACCAAGGCCAAACATTATCTCAAGTCGAGATAAAATTGAGAGAAGTCAAACCGATGCATATTGATAACATAATACCAACGGGTTTGGTCTAGTTTAAAAACAACTTATTTTAACCTTTTGGCTTAGTTTAAAGTTGATTTTTTTCTTATATGATATGTATAATTCTAATGCAATATTAGGGTTGTAAGGTCCCGGTGTCCTACATCGGAAATTGAGAGGGAGTTCTTGAATTATAAAAGTAAAAATATAGACCCTTATATAGTATCGAGGCATTTTCTCGGGTGGTGAAATCTCTAACAGAACTCCCTAATTAAGCGTGTTTAAGCTAGAGTAGTTCTGGGATGGATGACCTATTAGGAAGAACAAATCCCTGTAAGAAAGAACAAATCCCTGCGAGCGTGGCCTAAAGCGAATAATATCGATGACATATGAAGGGTGGGACCGTTACAAGGGTAATGACTCATACCACATATGTATATTTCTAATGCAATAGTAACAACTAAATTAATACATTAAATAATTAAAAGGGAGCTTTTTTGATAAATCCACTTTCTAAGAGCTTTATTCCATCCAACCCATATTCTTTTTAACTATTCCATTAGGTCCTATTTGAGATAAGAAGACCAAAATACTATTTTCATCTACTTATGTTCCATTTAGTTCACATTATTTTCTTATGTTTCAATAAGTTCTATGGATGACATAATTACCAAAATACCCCTAATGTGAATGTTCACACCGTTAATATGAATGTTCATATCGTCAATGTGTAGGGGCCCGGCATATGTCGATCCTTGTGGGTGTCCGGAAAAATTAGGGCAGTCGTGGGCAAAAAAAGCCCAAAAAGGCTCAGGCCCCCTAACAGGTTATTATCGGACTTTAGAATAGGTGGGTGAGCCTTGGAGGTGGGGCCCGATAGGCATGGGCCTAACCTCGGGCTTGGGTGGACTTGGCCATTTTTTTAATTCTTTTTAATTTTTTCTAGCAAAATTTTATTATTTTGCACAAAAAAAGACACTAGGCCTCGGCGCGGACCGGGCCTCGAACTGAGTCTTGAATAGGCATTAAGCGGACTAATGGGTCAAAGTGATGGCCTAGCGTTCTTTTTTACTATTCCATTAGGTCCTATTTGAGGTAAGAAGACCAAAATACCCTTTTCATTTACTTATGTTCTATGTAATCTATATTATTTTCTTATGTTTCAATAAGTCCTATGGGTGACATAATTACCAAAATACCCCTAATGTGAATGTTCACACCATCAATGTGAATGTTCATACTGTCAATGTGAATTTTCATATTGTCAATGTATAGGGGCCTGGCCCATTTCGAGTCTCGTGGGTGTCCGAAAAAATTTAGGAGAAGGGGCCGGTCCCACGGCCAAAAATTATATTTTTTTAATTCTTTTTAATTTTTTCTACCAAACTTTTATTATTTTTCACAAAAAAAGACACTAGGCCTCCGATGGGGGCAGGGGACAAGGAGCCTTGAATATAGGTAGATGGTAGGGAAGTAGAGCAAAGTGCAGTGCCCCTGCCCTACCTAGGATCTCGGAATAGCTCACCCAGGTAGAGCAGCACCTCGGACAGGGGCGACGGCCGGGTAGCCTACGTTCTTTTTGACTATTTTATTAAATCCTATTTGAGGTAAGAAGACCAAAATACCATTTTCATCTACTTATATTCTATTTAGTCCACATTATTTTCTTATGTTTCCATAAATCCTATGGGAGACATAATTACCAAAATACCCATAATGTGAATGTTCACATCGTCGTCGATGAATGTTATCATCATCAATTGAGGAGGGCTGAGCCCCATGCTCGAGCAATTCTTTTTAATTTTTTACCAAAATTTTATTATTTTTAATTATTCCTATCTATGTATATGTTAACATGTCAATGTGAATATTCACATCTTATCAATGTGAATGTTAACATGTGAATATTCATATTATCAATTTTACACTCATATTAATGTGGATGTTAACATGTCAATGTGAATATTCAAATTTTACATTCTTACCAATGTGAATTTTAAAATATGAATGTTCACATCATGAAATTGTTAACCGTTCAAAAAATATTTATAAGGGTATCAAAATTAAATATAAGGGCATAAGTGTCCAAGAAAATAGTGTAAACCAAGAAAAAGGACTTTATGGAATAAAACTATATATACATGGGACTAAATGGGTCAAAAAATTCCTTCATGGACTTCTTGGGTTAAAACACTTCTAAATGAGATTTATCAATAAAAATCCTTAATTAAAAATGATAATAATAAAATTAAATAATTATTATATCATTATTTTTCCAACAAATAATTGTAAGCCCTGTTTGGTGGAACTTTTCTTAAGATAGAAGATGATAATAAACATTACACAAGTTAAAAGTACCTCTTCCTCAGCTTCCAAATAATCAGTTTATTTAAGTTATTTTTGTTGGAAAAAATGATTTTATGGTGACTTTAATGTGAAATTAAAGTAGGTTTCAACCATTGGTTGATGTGTGATTAAATAGGTTTAGATTCTTTATAATAAGATTTTTACACCATAAAAAAAATGACAAAAAATTATTAAGATTTGAAAGAAAAATTGACTCATTTAGTTGACCTCATAAAAGAGGTGTTTGGAAAAGTGGCTGCAGGATTATACACAATATACATGTGTATAAAATCTGGTAACCCCTTTGTATTCATGATGGATTAAAGCCATCAAAATTGCAATTTATGTCTTGAGAGTTTTGCAAAATTAAAACCTGCATTTGTTGTAGGAGCCTTTTCCTCTCTCCCTCCATGTGTATAAAATGAGACCCTCTCTTTCATTCTTCCACACCAGAATGTTTGCTCTTCTTTTATGTTCAAAGTTTTCTCTAGAAATTTTTATTCTTCTTGTGTGAGAGAGTGCTACCATTGTTGGTTCGCCAAAGCTAACAGAAGGTGTTTCTGCGTTAGTCGGTCTAAACCGTCATTTCTTAAGAGACAGAAGTCGACGTACCTCCAGCACCCACGATGAGACGGCTAATCTATTTTAAGGAGATTGTGGTACTACATAGGTTTCGGTTTGCTTTCTTTACTATTTTATCGTATTGTGTATTTCTGTGAAATATGATTGTAATATTCAACATGTTTTTCTTATTATGTAACGTAATTGATGAATCATGAATCTATTTATCTTGTTTAATTTATACAATTTGTCTAACAATTTCTACCTAATAAGTTATAAGCAAAAGTTGTACTAAACAATTTGACATAAACTCTTAAATTAATATAAGTTATAATCACTTTCTAAAAACTATATTGAACAGCCCCGTAGTCTAATAAGGTCACTATAAATAGTGTTAAAATAATCGATGAAATCAAACCGATCATTCAAGACTTTGAAATCTAGTTTTCGGTATGTTTATCATAATGTACTGTTTGTTTAGATTTCAAAAAGTTTTACACATACACAAATTTAACTGACCGAGTTATTACATTAATTTTTTTTATATTTTAATTCCTTAAGTTTGGAAGATAAGCGACAAATAATACATATTTTTTAATAAAATTTAGGGAGAGAGGCATTAATTTATAAAGGAACTTTCATCATTTTTTTTTTCATTTATTGATAATATAAAATTTCAATTTTTTTTATAAAATCCTTTAAAACATCACAAGGATTCTTTTTTACACTAAATCGATATAATTGAATCACAATACAAGTTCTGTTTCAATTTCTCAATTAACAAAAGTAAAAAATTTAATTTGATACTAAATTTTATCTCAATCCCAACCAAATCCAACCATTTATATCCTAATAATAAGAAATGCTCAGGTTATGTAGGTAAAGCAGTGGACCTTTTCAAGCTGGTTGTTCATACATGAGCACATGTAGGGCCGTCAATTTATAATAAGTGGAATATGATTGAGCAAAAAAAACAAAAGGTGGTCCAAGCCACCCACGTCTTCTGTGGGGCTTTGCTACTCCCACATTATGATAAACAGCAGTGCTGGCCACCCCAAGTGGGTGACCCCAGCACCCCCCCATCCACCAAGCAAAACCTAGCCCCTACATTAATTCAATGGGTCCCACCCTGGAGCTTTATTAATTGGATTTTAGGTATACCTTACTTTTGTTGCTTCATTTATTCATTTTTTAAAATTGAGTGTCTGCGTGTATCATGATTAATCTTAGAGAATTAATCTCATCGTCTATTTACGGAATTCCATTTAAAGTTAGGATGAATGCCCTATATAGATATGGCCTTAAAAAATTCATTATTGTTAGTGGGTATTGTGACAATCCTGACCTATCTTTAGTATTAATTCATGATTAAATATGCTAAGTAAATGATTAAGATAAAATCTCAAATTGATTATGTGAGTGTGTTGTTTTAATTGCATTTTTATCTGTTTGATATAGAACGATCTATTCACGTTTTAATTTCGAGTTACGAATTGAAAGTCTTATCGACGACTGATTCAGAAATTGATTTGTGTTATATGCTAATTAGAAATTATAAGATTTTATGGTAGGTCAAATTGAAATTTGATTTAGAACAATTAGATTAGAATAAATCATGTTAAATCACTTTAGCTTGAATTATTTACACATTTGCCATTGGTGGGCCTCTACAAGGCCATTTGTTTGATTTCACATATGTTTGGCACACCATTAGCCTCCATTTTCTTGCAAAAATGTGAGTGAGAGGAGAGTAGGAGAAAATTGAATTCAACATGAGTTTTGCTTAAAAGTTAGAAGAATTAAAGAGGAAAGCTTGAAGAATTGTTCATTGCTCAAGAATTTTTGCTTAAGTAAAGCTTGATTGAGTAGCCTAAGTAAGAGCCCAACCTTTTAACCTTGAAATTGAGCCATCTAGTCCTTGAACACAAATTAAATAGGTGAATTAATGAGAGGATTGAGCAAGAATTTGAGGAAGCTAAGTCAATCCATGCATGCATGTCCTTATCTGTGAACTTTGAGATTTGTTTTCATAAAAATTTCCACATGCATGTTCATATTATGGTTGTACCTTAGAGATTCACCATGTTTTTGAGTTGAGTCTTACATTTGATCATACTTTAGAGTTTTGGAGTTCTTGAGAACTCATGCATGTCATGTCTTTGAATCAATCATAAAGTTTTAGTTGAAATTTGGTACAATTGACACACTTTTGGGCTTTAATTTTATGAAATGATCTTCAAAATATGTTGTGTTATGAGTTTCTAAGTGTTTTCCTGAGAATTGGCCCAAAAGGATGAGTTTTGACATATTAAATCTATGGTTTGAGCTTTGGGAATAAATCTGGAAAACCCAGAATTTGGTTTCCTTACTCGAGCAAGGGATTTCACGCTCGAACGACCACCTTTGTTTTCAGACTTTCGCTCGAGCGACGGAATGCTGGCTCGAGCATAAATTGCAAGCTCTCAGAATTTTTGCGTGTGCAAAAACACGCTCGAGCAACAAGACTTGCGTTCGAGCGAAGAACTGTGTCTCATGCTCGACCGAGCATCGAGCAGGGATTTTCAGCAACCAGTACTTTTCACATTTTTGCAGATCGCTCGAGCGAAAGAGTCTATGCTCAAGCGACCAAGCACATTCTGCATGTCCGCTCGAGCGAAGGAATCCACGCTCCAGCGAGACTCCTGTTTTCAGCAAGTTTTGAAAAAATATTTTTAAGTACATTTTAGCATCCTCATTCCATCCTAGGCATTCCTAGGCCATGTTTAAAGGCATCATAATGAGGATAATGATTTAGAACCACACCAAAACAAGCAAGGGGCTAAGTTATTGACTTCGGGTGTGTAATTTATTGTGTGTTCGTTCTGTAACTATATAGGTTAGGCACCCAAGGAAGCTGTTTAGCCTGCTTATAACCCTGTGATTTGTGAGTAACAATGCTGTAAAGCTATATTCAATTATAATTATTTTCTGAATGATTAACTGTACTGCTTTCTGAAATGATATTGTTTACTAAATGAATGTTTGTCCTATTTGTCATGACCCAAACTCGCCCCTATGGATTTAGCACTGTAATCGGCCAATAATCCGTGATTACCGAAGGCCTGCTTAACAGTAAGGCAGTATTACAGAGTATAGGGGCATGACGGAAGCCAAAACAGTAATTAAACAATGTCCAATGAGCTGTGACAGTCTGTGTGCAAAAAGACTTTTCATATATATACACATTCGGAAACAGAACAGTATTTACAACGTATACAGAAATATTTAGTACAGTACAAGTCTCACTCAGTCTATACAGGACACAAACAAAATGAGGAATCTAAAACACCCCATAGCCTTAGCTTGAACAGTACTGGAACCTCGAAGTGAGGCACAAAGGTTGGCTTGACAAAACAGTGCTTAGCCTGACGCCCCTGGCAGCGGTCCGGTGCCTGAACACCTACATATATATATGAGTAGTGAGCTAAAACCCAGTGAATAACATAATGCGTAAAGAGGTGAAGAATGAATGTCCTTTCAGTATTGAAAACAGTCAATTGATTCAGTATATCAGTCATTCGGTTATAACAGTCATATGTGGTACATTCATTAGCAGAACAGTACAGTAAACAGTAGGTCTTGAAAGATCAAGCAATCAATGATGGCCATTATAATAGTAAATAGAAGTTCCAAGATAAGAACTAACAGAGTTCTCTGTAACATGCGATATGATAGTAATGCGATAGTTGCTATGGATGCCACAATGTCTGATTCGAGAATAGAGGACATACATTCATTCAGTTAACAGTATTAATTTAGAAACAGTACAGTTTAACCATTCAGAAGATATTCATATTTGAACATATCTTTACACAGTTGTTACTCACAGAGTTCTGGGCTACAGATAAGCTAGGGCGTCTCCGGATGCCAACCCTACACAGTTACAGGATGAACACACACTAAGTTACACATTCGGGAATCAAAGACTTAATCCCTAATTGACTCGGTGTGGTTCTATATCAATATTCTCATTAAGATGCTTTAAACTAGGCCTAAGGATGCCTAGAATGAAATGAGGATGCAAAGATACACTTTAAAAACATTTTCAGAATTTTCAGAAAAACAGGGTCTTGCATGCAGACAAAGGTTCCCCGCTCGAGCGGATTGCAAAACATGGCAAAAGTACTGGATGTGTGAAAATCACACTCGATGGGCGCTCGACACCCGCTCGAGTGTGTGACACAAGTCCCCGCTCGAGCGTGCATTTCCCCGCTTGAGCGGACTGTAAAACAATGCAAAGTGCTGGGAGCACGAATTCCACGCTCGAGCACCAATTTCCCCGCTCGAGCGTGAGTCCAAATTCTGGAAATTCCAGATTTGAACCTCAAGCTCAAAACCAAGTTTTAATGCACCAAATTCGATCCTCTTAGGCTAATTTTCTAGAAAACACTTGTAAACTCATAGTATAAAATGTTTCAAAGATCAATTTGAGAAATCAAAGCCCAAAGGTAGTTCAATTAAATCCAATTTCAAACCAATCTCATGAACATGATCTAAAACATAACATGCATGAATTTTAAACAACTTCAAGCTTCAAAGACATGCTCAAATGAGTCAATTGCCTAAAAAACAAGATAAATTCATGAACTATGGTCAAAAGATGGATATGCATGAAGCAATTTCATGAAGAACAACTCCAAAATTAACAATGTAAACATGCATGCATGATTTATGCTATAATTCAACACATTAACCTAATTTTGACTCCAATCTTCAATATTACAAGAATTAAGCAAGAACTAACTTAAAAGACAAGTTTAAGAAGATGGATTCTCTACCTTAGACCTTGAATATTAAGTGTATGAAGCTCAACTATGAAATCAACCTTCAATTTCTTTAATTCACCAAGCAAAACTCCAAGTTGAACTCAAATTCTCTCATTCTCTCCCTCTCCTCTCTCTTGGTCGGTTTTGGTCTCATGGAATGGCTGAGGAAATGTTTTGTTTGAATGAAATAAGGCTTCAATAAGTCTTAGGTAGTGGCCCATTAAGCATGGCAAAAGGGTAAATACTTGGACTTGTGTGATTTAGTTTATTTTAATCTAATTTGATCATACCAAATCACATTTTAATTAAATATACCATAAAATCACATAAATTCTAATGATCATAAAACATCGATCAATTTCAGATTCGGCCGCCGACAAGGCCTTCAATTTGTAGTTTAAAGCATAAAACATGGACAGATAATTTAACAGTCAAACAGATAGAAATGCATTTAAACTAGTACATTCAATAAGTCAGTTTAGTGTTTCAGTCGATTCAATTACTTATCATAATCAGTCTCAGGTTAGCAGTAATCAGTGGTTAACCAGTAATCAGTGGTGAGGGTTATTACACTATTTTATTATGCTACTCACTCTTTATTCTGAGAGATCTCATGCATTCTAATTTTAGAACTCTTTGATTCTTGTTTGATGACCATCAATTGGTATTCGGTCTTCTAAGACCCTCATCTTTGATCGCTATTGGATGTACGCGTAATGATTGCTATAATTACTATATGACAGATATGATACGAAATATGAGATATTGATCGAATAAATGATCTACTGATGCAATTGACTGTTTTAAATACTGAAAGAACATTCATTCTTAACCCTTTTACACATTTGTTATTCACTGGACTTTAGCTCACAGTTTATATATATATGTAGGTGGCCAAGCACCGGACCAAAGCTAGAGACGCCGGCTTAGACTCATGTTTTGTCAAGTCAACCATCACGCCTCATATCGAGGTTCCGAACCAGCATGAGTCAAGACTGTTTTGGGGTGTTTTAGATTCACCCCTTTTTGTCTCTATTAATGTAATGAATGTCTAAGACTTCTGATTGTATAGTTATGGTAAAAGGATTAGATTCCTAACCTGTATGCTACTTTGTATAGGTGTTTTGGCATGTATGTATATATGGCTATGAATGTGGTTATGTCCATAAAAGTTTTTTTTCCCATTCAGGTTTTCACAGCTCATTGGACGATGTGAACTATTACTGATTGGCTTCCGCCAGTCCCTTTATATTGCATTACTGTCATTATTGTTAATCAGGCCTTCGGTAATCACAGATTATTAGCCGATTACGATGCTAAACCTACAGGAGCGGGTTTGGGTCGTGACAGGTATTAAACCTGAGGCCTAAAGAAAGCCCATCCCCAACTCCAAATTATGCCTACTAAATCAACCCTTTAAAATTCACTTATGTCTTTCTTTGCTCCAAAAACAAGTTTTAACTTGTAATAATCTTGCAATGTTAGTTTATGTGCTTAAACATCATCATTAGATGGTTTAGGAGTGGTTTGATTTTATAATGTTGTGGATTTGTTTTTCTAAACTAATAATTCAAGGTTATTACAAGTTAAAAGTAGTGCAGAGAATTTCAATCCTAAAAATTATAAAAGTTGCTACATTTTTTAAGTTTCAATTGTGACAGAGAGACATGAATTTTGATATATGATTAATGAGTAGAAAACAAAGAAAAATTTAAAAATAAATTACCTCACACTATTGGAAATGGTGTACAACTCTACACTTTTACCATACATATATTGTACTTGCACCCTGTACAAGTCTTACTTGTACTCGAAGAATATTTTGCAACAACAGGGGTAGGGTAAGGGGTTGACAACTCTACACTTGCACCATACATATATTGTACTTGCACCGTGTACAAGTCTTACTTGTACTCGAAGAAAATTTTGCAACAACAGGGGTAGGGTAAAGGGTTGCGATAGGGAGGGATAAAGACAAAATCAGTATTTCATTATTGGAGAGACTAAAAAAAAAATAAAAAATTCACTATATACACAAAGCACACATGTATGTATATATGATATATAAATTATATATACATAAAAAAAATTTAAATACCATAAAAGCAATTTCATTATTGGATTGAATAAGTTTTTTTTTTTATATAAAATAGAAAGAGAATTCAAGATAGAAGAACAACGACATATATATTTTTTATAATGGAGGGCATTTTATATATAAAATGATATATATATATATATATTAAGTTCTATGGCAAATAATAATGAGGGTAGCCAAGGCCTCTCATAGTCTTTTCCTAATTTCGTCTCTGAGAAAGGGTTTAGGGGCATTAAGTGACTACAGTTTTGATCAATTTGATTGTTAGTTAGGATGTGAATGGTTTGGTAGGAGGAGGAAGTGAAAGAGGGTCAGGGAGTGACAGGAGTCGATGGAGAGGGTGGAAGACGGGTTTGGAGTGGTGGAGATGGTGGAAGAGGAATTTGGAGTGCCAGAGGTGGGTATGAGATGCGTTGGGAATCATTAAAAAGTGGTGGCCAAAGTTACAGCAATAAAAGAATGAAAAAAATAGGAGACGGGAACAAGATAAGGACATTTAGGTAAATTAGATGGGTGATTTTTTTTCACTTATTTGTAATAAGTTTTAGAATGCTACTATTCCCCCAACAATCACCACCAAATTTTTTTAAACTCCCCTCTCCGAATTTAAAATTAATTTTATTTTTCTTTGGACCTTCAACTAATTCTTAATTCTACCATCACTCCCTATACATTAACCCTAACCCTAACCCCCCACCTTCACTTCTATGAGACATTGCGCCCCTCCTGCAAATCCCCTCTTCATTCAACAATCTCCATCCCTACAACTCCTATTCCCTACTATCTTTCTCTTGCGACCCCCTTCTTAACTACAACCCTAGCCCCATTCATCCCCATCAACAACCCTCTCTTCCACCCCTCCTAATCCTCATCCTCACAATGCCCACCTTTGCAACCTCTAATATTACAATCACCACCTTTTTGGTATATCCACTGTCACAACCCCCGCCTTCCGATTCCATAGCCCCAACCATAATAGAGAGAGAAAGAGACAAACAAAGATAAAGAGATTGAGGGAAAAAGAGAACGATAGGGGAAGAGAGAACGAGTGCAAAGGGTTGTTGGAGCTAGGAATAACAAGATGAGGCGCCGACCAAGGTTCGTGGAATAGGGTTAGAAGTAGGATTAATGTTAAATTTAGGGAGGTTAAAGATATAAGCAATGATGAAATTTTATGTTAAGATAAAACTATAATAAAAATAGATAAAAGAAGAGAAGATCAATAACAACAACAACAACAACTACTACTACTCAAAACAACAACAACAACAACAACAACAAAATCATCAAATAGTGATACTCTTAATTTCATTATTCTCATTTCAGTTATAATTTCAAAAAAATTACCTCTAATTTGTATTTTACTGTGTCTTAGCTTCCCTTATCATTTTGGGAAAATTTCAATTTAGTGGAAATTTTTTTTTAAAAAAAAATTATAATTAATTAATTATTTATTTAAAAATATGTAGTCATTTTGTAAAAATTTAACTGAATTATTTTTTTTAAATATTTTTTCCTGTAAGGCTGTCACTGTGCAATGATTGCTTGGTTATTTTTTTTTTTAAATGTCAGGCAAGCTTCCAACCAGCGTGGCCCACCATATTTGTGCTTAAAACAAATAATTGGCTCTCTGACTCTCGTGTAGTCAATTGAGTAATCATTCATTTCTTAATTTTGCCCACTTAATTTATTTTTAATGGTATGAATTAAGAAAATTAAATGTGAGAGAAGAAAAATGTGAGATTCCTTTATATGGAGTGAGTCATATCGCTAAAAGTAAAATTGAAGAGATAAAATTAGAGATATAACGGGTTCGTGTGGTTTGTATTTGTGAAAAATTTTTGGGAAATTTTCTCTACAAATAAGTTTTTAAAAGTAATCAAATCAAACAAAATTTTTAACGTTACTCATATTAAGGTTAAATTTGGCATACATAAAATAATTCATCTTTTTATCTTTTTTTATCACATCACTTCTTTACTTTTCTGTATATCTTTTCGTAAAAAGATAAAAAATACACTTATTTAAGTCATCCCAAACAACCACTAATTATTGTGAACTTCTCTTTTTTGGGACCATCTCATTTAATTATTATTTTTAATTTTATTTTATTGTTTTGTTTATAGGGGATTTTTTATCTTTACACAGACAGCCTTAAGCACTTGTAAGAGTACTGTTGAATGTTAGTGAGGATAGTTTTACTGTCAGCACTAAGCGGTTGTTTGAGATGTGCTAAATAAATGTATTTTTTGATTTTTTATATAAAAGACGTGTAGAAATGTAGAGAAGAGATGTTAATTGATATGATTCAAAAAAGATAAAAAGTATAGACTTATATAATCTTCTTAAACAAGGTCTAAATTTTGTGTCAAATTCTTTTTAAACAATCCAATCGCACTTAATCAAAACATAAAACTTTGTTTGATCAAAAAGAAAAATGGTAAAAGAAAACAGTATTGCACAATTGAAAATTTCAAATTAAACATCAAATCTGATAGAGGATCCATCGGGACAACACTTATCTTCTTTTGTTGTATTGGGAGGAGGCTCAATTACAAGCTGATAGTGTGAATTGGATTTATTTATCAAAAAAGTTTATTTTATTTTTTAATGATAAATTTATGACTGTTGAAAAAAATTCAAAAATACAATTTAACTACTTACACTTCTCATATCATATATAATACAAATGAACACAAATAAACTAAAATAAATCAAAAATTACAAACAAAAGTCAAAACGTCACAATCATTTATTACTTTGATAAATTTAAAATATCATTATCAATACTAGATATTCATACTGCATATACAAAACACATTCAAAAAGTCTTAAAAGTTTCTCATTGTCAAAACAAGGGATTGATAGCTAAATAACATAAAAATAAAAAAATAAAAACTTATGAGTAAATAAATTCGATCAATAAAATTGACTAGTAATTATTTCTTTAGATTAAGGATTTGAAAAAAAAAATAAAAAAAATCGTGAAAAGCAAATGAAATATAAATTGATTATATATATATATATAGAAAAATAATTTGTGGCACTAAAAAGTTGAGCACTAATGCTCCTAATTTTTATTTTGGGTAACTGTTTTGTTTTGTTTTTTTTTTTTTTTGCCTTATATGAAAATTAAGAGCATTAATGCCCAACTTTTTAGTGCCACAAATCAAAACCGATATATATATATATAACATTTTCCTGTTCCTTCATTTTTCAGCCCCAAATTTCTTCTCAAACCTAAATCCAAGTACAAATAATTTTTCCTCAACCCTTCTTTCACAAATCTTATTTTCAAATACAATCTCAGTGATTAGTAAAAATAGCAATATTAGGTATCATAAAAAAATTTTCATGAAAATAATTATGAAAGATTTATTATCTTTAAATTACACTTAAAATAAAGCACCATAAACTAATCCAAAAATCATAAATCTTTCATAATTATTTTTATAATTTTTTTTTCATAATTCCTAACTTTTTTTTTTTCATAAAAAATTTCAACTGTCAGCCAGTTTCTCATGAATCACATTGATTGGACTAAAATAGTTGTAGACTTTCTTAGCTAGTGGATTCTGACTAAGCACATCTAAGATCACTCTAGAAGTTCCAAACTCCTCTTGATTGAACATCATGACATTGTCTTTGCTTCCATTAATGCAAAAAAATAAAATAAAATAAAAATAAAAAGTGGTTAATTACATCCCAAGTTTACCATAAACTATGTTCATCATAAAATATATTTATATTTTTGTTGTTTTGATATATCATTTTATAATGAAGTGTAGAAGTATATTTGAATCATAAATTTGGATAAAAATTTAAAAAGAAAAAAGAAAATGAAAAAAAATTACTCATATTTCATTCAAAAAAATTTCACTTTTTTCTTTTCTCATTTTAAATTTCTGTTCAAATTTTTGATCCAAACACAACTTAATAAATTATAATTATAATAAAAGTTAAATATGACATATAATTAATATTTAAATTTTTTTAAAATAAGATAACAATCTTAAACAAACACATGGACTAAGATCTACATGTAAATAAAAATAATAATAATAATAATTCTTAATCCTCTAATAAAGTGCATGATTAGTCCTGTTTGTTAACTACGATTATTATGTCTTTGTTCACATAAAAAGAGATTCCAATTTTCTTTTTCTTTTTCTTTTTCTTAACTAACCCATTCAAGTATTGAACCACATAATTTTGGTGAGTTTAAATACTTTGATACTGTATTTGAATCATAAATTTCAGTAGAAATTTGAAAAGAAAAAAGAATAATGTGAATGAAATGTACATTTTTCACACTTTTTCTTTTTTTCTTTCTTTCTTTTTAAATTTTTTTTACTCAAATTCATAATTAGTGTTAAGTTCTTTCCATCTAACCACGCAAAAATAGTATTATAGTAATTAAAGTTTTTGAGTATTAATTTTTGAATATTATCTAATAATGCGTAGATATAAAAGATATGAAAGGTGGAGCTTATTAAACAATGGGATGATATTTAAAATTAATTATTCAAATTTGATCCCCATAATATGATTATGAGATGCTGATATTTGATGAATCATAATGTAAAAGAGACAAAAGTCATTTACACATTGTGCCCTACCAAATGCTCACTTTTCTTTTTCCCCTCAATTATGTGTTTGGGAGAGAGTGACTGAAAGAAGCCATGCATCAATAATGGAGAGTTTTGCTTCCTCCCGTTCCCGTTCGTATAGGGTGTTATTGGGCCTACAGAGGGTTATCATGAGTCATGTTTTAATAATTTGAACTGTTTAATGTGTAAACTTGTCTAGTGTTATATAACTGTAAAAAAATTATGTTAATTGGATATTGATAATTACGTGATCAAATCAGTTTTGTATAAAAAAAATAAAGCTATCGATATCTGATCAATGTAATTTTTTACAAGCATAATATATTCGACGAGTTCTACACATTGAATGGTTTAGATTATCAAAACGAAACCCATGATAGATCTCTACAAGTCCAATAATACTCTTTAGTCCGATCACAAACTAGAGAGAAACTAATCCCTAAAATGGAATCTAGAAAGTCCCCAAACAATCACCAAACATTTTGGTGCTGAAAAACATTTGGTTATTTTACCTTTTTCAGTACTGTTTATGTATAAAAAAGCTGTAAGTCAAAATTATACCAAATATTGTGACATAAATTCTCCAAATAAATAAATAAAATCTATGAACAGCCTCAATAAATTACAACCAATCACGCTCAACTTTTATGATGGTCATCAACCTCTACTAACAAACCCATTTCACGTCGGCTGCATGTTGCTAGACTTACGAGTCCAGATCACTATTCACCTTATTACATCTATTATTGGATTCAAACAATCCCATCAAATTTCTGTTTGGCGTAACTTATTGAGCTAATTATAACTTTTTTTTTATTTTGAAAATTTGTACTAGAATATTTGATACAACTTTCTACTTATAATTTATGAGACACAAATAGTTTAAATAAGTTAAAAACATTAATTATTGAGAAATAATAAAACATGTCCTTCTAACTTCGGTTTTCTGATTATCTATTTCCAAAAAATTGCACCAAACGGGTCTTAAAATCAATATGGTGGATGGAGTTCTCCCTAACAGAGTGTAGTGTCCCAACTTGAGTCTCATGATTGCGTGATGTAGCTTTCTGCTCCCTTACTATTAAAAAAAAAAAAAAGAGAAAAGAACAAGGCATCCACACATTTAGTCGATGAAGAGATAAGAGGGCATCATTGCATGTGTAGTAAACCTTTATGAGAGTAAAGTTTGATATAAGAGGCATCCAGTTGTGATCATCCCAGAAACTTGGTCTTACATAAGGGCCCCACCTTGAGCCCTCAGTTTACTAGTGAAAATTTAAAGGATTTGTTTCAAACATTTCTCATCTATAAACAACTTCACGATATCTTTTGAACAGTTTGTCATATGGAAGCCTCAAGTTCATCCGGGCTTACAGCAGTTCCATTTGGTGTATCATCAGCACGGAGCTGCGAAGAGACGTCATCTATGGCAGAGTTCAGCTGCGCGATCTTCTCAGTCAGGATTTTGCGTGTCCTCTGTTCTCATCAAATCATATAAAGTGGATGAGAGTTCATATTGTAAATATGAATCAATGACAAGATCCCTAGTAAAAATTAAAAATATACCATATTATAGAAAAAAAAAATTATTAAATTAAATATTTAATGAATAACGTATATGTCATGTACTATGTGATAAAGAAAACAGATTCTGGGGCTGCTTGATCATATCAATCAACCTTCCAAAAATATGATGAATTAAGGGTAAACCACAAATAGATGACCATAGATGAATGAAAAACTAAATAATAATAATAATAATTTATTTTATAAAAAAAATTAATAACAAGAGGACGGTTCTACTTCTCAAACTCCTGTTTTATTAACATCATCATCATCATCTTAGGTTGGTGGAGGGTGGCAGGGTTTAAGAAAAAGAAAGCTTGAGGTGTTTACGAAGAGGAGATCTTTTGATAATGTTGAGAGCTCCATTTTGGATTAAAAGGGGTAGTTCTTGTCTCCTTGATTTTTTATTTTTTATTTTTTGGCTTCAGGAGACTTTTCCTTTTTCTTTGTGTGATTTTGCTGATTTCTTGGGAGAGTTGTATATGCTTGTTGATATATAGGAGATAATTACACAAGGGTATACTTTGATGTTCTGTATATGTACTATGTATTTTGGTGCCTTTTGTATATATATATATAGAAAAAGAAAGCCTGTGATTTGTTCTAATAATTTCCTGGATGGTTGTGTCTTGGGTGTTGAATACGTACATCTCAAGGTCCAAGGATTCACAAGAAAATTGGAAGTTGTTAGGGTTTAAAATTTTAAAAGCCTAAAGGAGGAATTCAAGGGTATGGATCCAAACTATTTCAATTTTTATTTTTAAAATTAATCTTTGGCTCCCATTTTGATTTCTTCAAATGTGTCTCTTATGCCTGTCTAGGTGATAGATACACATTCCACACGTCTCCAAAACACGTTCAGTTTAAAAGAAAGTCGAAAATTTAGTAACAAATGTTTGGACGCATGTCCAGCACGTTTCTCAACATGTTTCAGGCATGTCGCAGACTCTTATGTGGACTTGTCATCCTCAAAGGCTCCATCCTTCGTAAGTGGGAAGATGAAGGAGAAAACCAAAGATAATTGCGATGCACAAAGCTAGAAAAGTATAAATTAGGGTTCAAAACAAATCAACAATTGCACCAGTGGAGACCGGTAGGTTTTTAGCTAAAGGTGAAGGTCAAAGGAAGAGTTAGCAGAGACATTTGTGTAATTTACATCTCAGAAGATGATCTGCACACAATGCAGCACAATATAAAGCAAATTACTAGAAATTGTGGAACTGAAACGAATTCCAACCAGGGGTAAGACTTAGATAACGGGTGCCCAAAAAAAAAGTCATAATAAAGGATGAAAGTCAGCTCCACAAAAGGAAAAAAAAAATAACCAAGAAATTTTTTTAAATGGAAGCCAAAATGCAAGAGAAAGATCTCACCTCCAAGGCTTTCTCTTCATCATATATGAATTTTGGCAGCTTTCTCATCAAATCTTTCCTGTCTGCTCCTGCCAGTGCCTTGCTGATCTGTAAGGCAAATGAACCTCACAGCAACTATGTTATCCAATCAAATTTGAAGTACCTCATATCAAACAAGCCAGAGATTTGACCAAATAAATCCAATTCTAATGGATAGACAACAGTTCAGGAATACACACATACCTGGGGTGCATATATACAGCCTAGTGCTCCAACAACAATTCCACCCAAGACAAAGCCACCGACAAAGATACTAGCACTACTTGGTCTTCCACCATCCGCACTGCACATGCACACAAAGTGAATAATCGTCTTAGAAAAAATAAGTTCATTCTGACAGGAAGTCACAACAATTTGCTCAAGAACTAAAACAGGATTCTTTGAAAATCATCATAGATGTAAAAGTTTAGAAACTATCTTTTGTAGTCAGCATCAGCAAGGTCATGCTTAATCTGAAATGGTAAGCAAGCATCAAGGGGACCAGAACCATGCAACAATAACTAAAAGGCAAACAATTCATGCATGTATGCATTTGCATGTCCATATGCATGAGAGAGAGAGAGAGAGAGGCAACTTGCTGTGGATGCAATTTTTTTATCTTGCGACTGTCAGACCATTTCAACTACATGCAAGTATGTCCAAACAAAGAATCAACATATCTATGCTCAAAAATAAATTTACCTTGCTTGCACTGTAAATGGCCTTTTGTACTTCAGTGCTTTCACTTTTCCCTGGTAAGTAGTGCTCATCAACAAGTTCTTCGAGCTAAGACATTGGTCCACTTGCATCAAAGACGAACCTAACATCATATGTTTGGTTACAATGAGAAAATATTAAGAACCCCAAAACCAAATGCCCCAATTAAATGCATGAAAGCTTATTTAATCCGTCATATGTGACCTACCATAGCATGGCAAATTATGTTCAAATATATTCACAACAAATTTAAATGCTTGTTCAAATAATTAAAAACTGGTCAGAGGGTTAAAAATGCAGAGACACTATTTTTTTAGACACTTTTTTGACTGCATGCATTACAGAGCACCACGGTATAACTTCACGCTTCAAGCTTGACACACAATGCAATAGAACACTGATAACTCTACAACAAGATCACTTTTGCTAGCTACCAGATGATGGTCAACCAAGACTCAATGCCCTTCCGTGATGTGTACATCTAATTCATCACATGGCAAGCCAAGTCATCTGCACATCATCTCCCTGAGCCTATCACATCAGCACATTGGATTCACCAGTCAAACTCGGCACATGGCAACTGAACCAACAATATGCTCTCCTCCAGGGTCAAGCCAGGTTGGCCAAGGATAACACACGCAATGCCCTAGTCCTTGAGCCCAGGGAAAGAGACAAAAGTATCCTCTTTATGTTCTTGACGCACAGCTTGGCTAGGCTGAGCATATCTCAACCAAAGAACACCACCATTTCCACTGCAGCATATGCTTAGAACCTTGGCTCAGACTCAGTTGAGCAATTGCCCATCCAAGCATGTCCCCTAGTTGTTCGAAGTATCAATCTCCAATTGCTATGCACACTCACTCTTCAGCCAAGCGTGCCCTCCATCCAAAGTCCGCCCAATACTCTTGGGAGCCTTAAGCAAAATCTTAAAGGGGGATTTTTATATTTAAATAATATTCATTAATTTTTTATGTTGTAACATTTTTTGTGCAAAATTCACTTTCCTTGCACATCTATTCTTATAGTTATAATGAGGTCTACCACAATTACTATTGACAGTGCCTCGATAAGAATGGTTTTCATTTTGTTAGGCCTTTTGAAAAGGATTTTTCCCCCCCCCTCTCTAGACCCTTATCATTAGGGGCCAATGGAGAATAATAGTTTTTATTTTATTGAGCCTTTGGACAAGTTATTTTTATTTCTTTGGTAGACCTTTAAATAAGGAGACCTTTTGTTTTTTGTTAAGCCTTTGGACAATTTTTATTTCGTTTGCCCATCAAACAAGAAATTTTTGATTTTGATTTTGATTATTTTATTATTATTTTGCGTGAGGCTAGCATCTAACTTGCCTAAGGGAACAATAACTTATGCTCCGTCCTGTCTCAGCTAGGTCTGAGCATGCACGTCTATTACAAACTCCATCAAAGGGCACCTTGATGCTAGGACGCTAGCCTAGGTTGGAAGCAAGTCTTGGAATCCTATCACGATTGGTGACTCAATCATGGGAGACTCAAGCGACCCATAACCTCACTCAAGATCACCAGAGGATTTGTGGGTTGGAAGCTAGAGTTGAGGGTTCGTTCAGGTGATGTCTTGTCCCCTTCTCCCATGGGAGACCCGCGCCTCAACATATCTTAGAAAGAGAGACCACAAGATGATAAGGGGGATATTGATCAAGAGATGTGACTCATTATAGGGGTGGGAATCATGCTGTGTCATGTCGTTTTCGAGTCATTGCAGGTTCGTGTCCAAAACACCTTAACACTAACACAGCCCATTTAACTAACCGTGTCAATTATCTTGACAATAGCCCGACCTATTTATAATCATGTCAACCCAAACACGACACGCCTAACAAAGTTAGTATAAGAATTTGTTATTTCAAGCAAACTTGTTTCACATTACATGCATAATAAGGGTAACATGTTTAAAAATTAACACGAAACGATAATATATATGGGAAACTACATTTAAATGGGGTCAACTCAAAGTAATTGCACTTCCATGGACATGCAAGCCACAACAAGTGAGTTGTGTTCTATGCCAAGGATTTTACTTGCACAAGACCTAAGAAGCACGGACACGGACATGTGACACGACACGGACACGTCGACACGCCAATTTTCAAAAAATGCAGGACACAACACGTGAGGGACACGCATAAAATCTATAATTTTATATATTTATTATATGTTATATATATGAATATATTATTCAAAGATAATAAAAAATTACAATATGACACTAATTCCTATAAATTTATGTGATTTTTATTTTATTATTATATTTTAAGTTATTTTGTTCAAACTTATAATTAGTTTCACCTGTGTCTAATCGATAGATACGTGTGTTTAAGCAATAGACATGTGTGTCCTCCAAGTATCCAAAGAGTGTCCAGACCTTTAAAAAAAAATTAAAAAATAGGACATGTTTTGAAGAGTGTCGGACACGTGTCGGGAAAGTATCCAAAGAGTGTTGGTGTCTGACATGGAGACGATACGGATACGTCACCCTCTTAGAAGTGTCTGTGCTTCTTAGCACAAGACACATGCTCACTAGCACTTTCATGAAAATACAATTATATTTCCTATTTAAATGCATTTTTTTCTAAGATATATGTCAATATGTCATGAAAATAATTCAAAATATTTATTACGAATCCACCGCACATCCAATTTGAACTATTGTTACACATTAATATTCAAACATCCAACAAAACTTCAAAAACAAAACAAGTTCTTTCAAACCAATATATAATTCAATGGTTGAGACTAAAGCATTTAAGATTATAGGGCTACTAGATTCAAGTTGCATTTGGGTTACTTGTGGTCAATAGTGGGTTTGTGTCTATACATTGACACAAATTATTAGATGGGTTGTGTTTGGGTTACACATGTTCAACCCTAACACAACCCATTTAATATTCATGTTGTTAGGTTGTGTCATATTTGTGTTCATGTTAAAAAATGACCAACCCTAACCCTCCAATTAATTGTACGGTTCGAGTTGTGTTAACAAGTCACATGTCAAATTCCCTCCCCTCAACATAACTACCCACTTTAGATTCTCTAGTACAATCACTGAGGTTTAATATACCTTCTACCATTACAGCCCATCCGAAATTTGATCATCGACGCAATTGGTAGTTGGGAAACCTCCAAATTGTCAAACCAATGGAGTTATGCTACTTGTCCCTGAGCATATGGCATAATGTATGGATGAGCTTGCTCCCACAGTCCAACTTTCCTATATGAGGAGATTCCACCTTCATGCATTCAAGACACACATACGTACTACATCCACCAAGCTCATAAGATTTCGCCGCCATTCTCTCTCTCCATCAAAGATCATTTCTACTCTCAAATCCTACACCTCTGGTGACACTAGAGATGGCAATCCAACTTGACCCGACCCGCAATCTCTGTCTCCACCCTTGATGGGAGTGGATTTCTGCCATTTTGTCGGGGTTCGGGATGGGTATAAAGATAAATTTTTAAAACCCAATTGAAGTCGGATTGGGTTGGGGATACCCACACCCATCCCCATCCCCATCCCCATCCCCATCCCCGTTTATTTGTTTTTTAAATAGCAGGTGCGTAAAATATAATGTTGGGAACAAGACTCGAACCCAAATGTTTTGAATAGCATTTAAGGAGACTAACCAACTGTACCACTTTCCAATTGGTGTAATTAGCTCCTTTAATATTTTATATATAACAAGAGTCATTCTACAAAGCACGACACCCGTTACAGCATAATTCCACCAATTAAAAATTATTATCAAAATAATGGGCATTCTGTTTTTAAATAAAAAGACCACAATATACCACATCGTTATGTATAATAATTTTGTATATTTTTCTATTTGTATAGAACTACTCATTAAATATTGCTCAGGTAAAAAAGAAGAAGCCTACAATGGGAAAATATTGAGTGTAACGGTGACATCATTCTATGTGGTGTCACCAGCTAATAAAAAGTCACAAATGGAATTAGTTGAACAAGTCTTGTCTCTCATTAACCTAACAATATTGTGAACCTTACCGCAAAACAAGATTGCTCATTGCATAGTAATACTATGTGCACTTGAATTTCTCCCTGAACTTCTTTCTTTGGTTTAATTAATTTTACAAATTCCCGTAACAATTAAGGCAACGTGATTATTACGTAGTTACCCCACATTAAGCAGTGGGCTAATGCAGTAAGAATTGTCAAGATAAAAAGCATTCCTTATATACAATCAGTATATATATAAACTATCACATCATGCCAAAATCTCCCACATTAATTCTCTTACCTACCACTCTCTATTAACTTATCGACTATCATACATGGTGACATTTTTCTTTGCCTAGTTAGATATCTTCTTTTTTTATCTGCTTCCCCCCCCCCCCCCCCCCCTTCTTCTTTGCCTTGATTTCTTTTGATTTTACCAGAGAAGTAGTATAATTTTGGGGATCAAGGATGAGGCGGAGAAACCACTCCTGTTAGGGGCAGGGATTGGGTGTCAAAAATAATCTCAGTCAAGGATCGAAGCGGTGGCAGGGACGAGGTAGTGAAACACATCCGGGGATCAATGATGGAGAGTGAGGAACCCACCCCACCTTGCCCCGTTGCCATCCCTAGTGCACACCATCTTCCTAGAAGGCTCCATTCCAACCATCTCACCACCATCCACACCCCAACCTTAAAACCCAACAACGAAGAAGAAATAAAATTCCCATTTCAAAATTTACCTTTTATGATCCTACTTTATCCTGGAAAATAAAATTTTCTACCATAATAATGAGCTTAGAAACTACATTCTAAAGAGATCATCTTGGCCTATATATAAATGAAGCAGTGCTCCCTAATCCCCATTTATGTGAGAGAAGCAATGTAGTCTTTATAAAAACTAATAATTGTTCTCAACACACAATAAACCCCATTCTCCTTTGAGATAGCTTCATAGTTATTCATTGTTATTAATGCTTGAATATGATCTATTAGATAAATATGACTTAATTATTTTACTATCTAGTAAAATGCCAAACAAGGCTCACTTTGTAACCGTCTATGTTACATGGATTTCAGTACAGGTATCGAGTGTGGGTTCGTATATAGAGGTCGGACCCATCAAACTTCAAATTCAAGGGTGCACAAACTTGACATAAAAACGCCATGTTTTTATATTTTTAATCTAGTATTTAAGATAAAATGGTGTTATACGTAACAATGTCAAAAAGGAATTTTATTCATTTTATAGCAATTATGTAATAATATATACATATAATCATAGTGTTAAATACAAATATATAAGAAGTGTCCGACGAAAAGTATCGGATACATTTCCCACACCCTTGTCCAAGTGTCGAGTGTCTAACACGGGTATTTGATTTATTTTGAAAAGTTCATATAACATTAGGTGACCATCATAATTAAACCAACATTTAGCATAGCAACAACTCCTATGTTCTCTTGTCCTTTCCAAAGATTGCCCTTCATACTTGAACTCATGATGCAAAGTTTGCTCCACGTTAGTGGATTCCTTGTTGGAACCCAACACCACAATGTTGGCCAATTCCAAAAAGGAATCCAAAAATAGCAAGAATCATCCTTCTTCACCAAATAAAGGTGGCTCCAAACGAAATAAAACTATAAAGGTCTTATAGAATTGAACTACAAGGGTTGTGTATCCTTATTGCATTATGTAGCTCTTCTTTATTTTCCTTTAAGGTGTTCCAAATCCAAATCCAATCCAAATCCAATTCACTCTCTCTCTCTCGATTGTCCTTTCTTCTATTAAGTGCTATGGCATAAATGTAACTATAACAAAAAATTTGATATACAGAGCTCTCTTTTTCTTTTATTTTTCTCTCTTATTATTATATTTCCAAACCCAAATCTATTTACTTCTTGTTCCTTTTCTTTTGTGTACTTCTACTAACAAGTGCAAAGTGTCGGTTTCAAATCATTATGGATTTTTTCATTTTTTTTGGCACAATCTTACAATCCCTTATCCAATCTTGTATCCCCTCCAACAGTCCTAGGATTTTGATTTTAACAACCTTGTTCGAAACTAACGTATAAGATTTATACATTAGTCTTGGTTGGTGTAGTGTGGTGTGGAGTGGTGTGGAGGAATATTGACTACATATTTTGCTCGGCCTCCGCAAAAAGAAGCCATATCATGTCTCTCACCCAATTTTGGCCTAACTTCTCATCCAGGCAACTTGAGAGTGTAGAAACAGCTGGAAAAACTCTGTTGTTGGCAAGGAAAGTGGAAGAACCAAACCCCACTTCATCATGAAAATTCAGTGACGAAATGACTTGACCAACCAACCTAAGTTTAGATGCTTTTTTGCTGCTATAGGGAGCTTATTATCCACTAATTTCAATTTGTAATCTCTTTCTTAGTTTTCCTTTAATCTTTTTTGTCCATTTTGGTGATATATATATATATAGTTGAAATCCATTGTTGAATAATGAAGAAAATTATTATTATTTGATATTAATGAATCAAGGATCTTTCCTGGATGATTATAATTTATATGCTTCTACAGCTTTTACAAGTTGTAACCAAGTTGCAAAGAGGACACGAATATGACACGCATGAATATGACAATGACACGTTGACACATCGATTTTCAAAAAATGCAAGAAGTGATACTCCTGGACACTTTAAAAATTTATATGTTTATACATTTATTATATGTCACATATATAATTAGTTTATTCAATGGTAATGAAAAATAAAAATATAATAAATATATATAAAAAATAAAATAAAAAACATACCATAACATAAATTCCATAACTCAAATATCAAGATATCATCCATACAACAATTCCAATGTAAAGAATGCAAAATATTGTACAACATTCAAATACATATGATTTATTCATCTTATAATATTTCCAAATATATTTAGAGTGAATAAGTCACATTCCAAAAAATACAAAATATTGTTACTATAAAGAGATTCATCACATTAAAACCATATGATTCGTATCTCCAAATTAGAACTACATACAAAAAATATGTTCAACTTTAATGTTGAGTAAATTAATAACAAAAGCTAAAATAGGAGAAAATAAGCAAAACATTGGTTTTAAAATGTAACAGCCGCCGCCGCCGCCGCCACCACTATTACGTAACGGTTGTACTAGTGCCGTAACAGGCGTCACAGGTGTTTCGTAAATGGTGGCGACTGTTATACCTGTGAAATTCAATCACATTGCTATAGTGGCCGTAACGGGTTGTGGTGATTCCCTATACAGTTAAGTAAAGACATTACATAACGGTTGCAACCCCTTTTTTAAACCATGAACTTTCAATAATAAATTTATAACTATAAAAATATCTTAAAAACACAATTCAGCTATTTACACAAATAAACTAAAAATAAATCAAAACTCATAGATAGAGAGTGTTTGATCCACCAACTTGAAGCCCCATGACAAACAACCATGTCAAAATAAGGCCCTTTAATTACTTCAGAGTGTCAAAACATTCAAAAACTACTCAGCATAGAATCATTCATTAACAATTTAACACCACAAAGTACACAGATAACCAAGAAACTTCTGAAAAAGCAAATAGAAACACATCTAGTGCTCATTTAGGTATCTCCGTGGGATTGCAAAGCTACACCGAGAAGCACATTGCGATTTACCAAGAGAATTCACAATCACAGCCAGGACAATTTCAAAATATGGAAGTTACATCACAAAATTAGAGAACCCAAAACCCAAAATTGGTCGCTGTATCAATCAGTATTGGTAGCGGCTTCTAATTTCTTGACTATCAACAGCTTCACCTTCAATTGTTCAAATTTCAAGTCCGAAACCCCATGTTGAGATATTACAACTAGCTCAAAAAAATCACTTAGGTTTTGCACAATCATAAATCTCAGAAACAAAATTCACATGTATGTATATGAATTTGAGAAAATTGAAGTAGTGATTTGGTTCTTTCAAAACAAGAACGACCCCAATGAATGAAAAATGCTTATATGTCATGCAAAGATAGAAGAACTGATCAGAACAAGTAAATTAGGAGAAAATTACCTGAGAATAACTGGGTCTGAGGGTTTCTTGCTGAAATCAATGGACTCGAAACACAAGTCATCCTTCGAATTTTGCAGGAGAGAGAGAGAGAGACGAATGAAATGAAATGAAATAAAATAAAATAAAATGAAATGTTTTCGATGATATCGAATTACCACCCACTTGGTCTAAACAACTGTCACACAGAATATGGACAGGTGGAACTTGGGAAACATCGGAACACTATATGGGCCCATACTCTATGCCCAAATATTAGTGCATCCATGTTCCGGCCCGAAGACCAGAGTTAGGCCTCGATTAGAAATTCACGTTTTTAGTAGAGGTAGGTATCGGTCAGTTGGCCCGCCTCCGGCTCAGCCAGTCCTATTTTTTTAGAGTTTGGAAGGATTGTTTTAGTCTATAGAGTTAGGCTGGACCAACATTTTCAGTTCGATATATTAATAGGTTAGGTTTGAAATTTATACTTTCAATCCAATCCAGCCAGTTATTAAATTAATTTATTATATATATTAAAAAATATATTTTTTGTTGAGATCTAAATTTTATTTTTGTTGATATTATTAAAATTCACATTTGTGATGACATGTGATTGAATTTATTTAAGAAATCTTTTAATTTATACAAAAAAAAATCTTTCAATTTATAATGATGTCAGTATATTTATTTAATAAATATAATGTGTGATTGAATTTAATTATGGAATGTTTTAAAAAAAAAATTAACATATAAACCAATTGGTGGGTTTTGAATTTATAATTATTTTTTGGGCGGGGCTTCGGTAAATATAGAAGCCTGATGTTAGGGTCGAATTTGGACAAATACAAAGTCTTTTATTATGTAGTGTCGGACCAACCCAACGAATGTTCACCCCCTAAGTTTTAGTGGCTTTTAATTTTTTTATGAGGTTCCTTTTTCTTATCTTTCAATGTCTAATTTTTTCAAATTCATATTAATTTTTAAATTTTAAATTCAATCATACAATTTATAATCTTATTTTTCTAAAATAAAATAATTATATACACATGCATCACATGTATAGTCACTTCTAATATGACTTTAAAAAAAAACCACACACGCACACATACAAATGTTATCTAAATTAAAATATAATTTTTTAACAAAGGTGAGCGTAAATTACCATTTAATTTTATTTTTTTTGTTTGAGCAGAAATTACCATTTAAATTAAAACATAGACATGCATCGTTCAAATACGATCAAATTCCTTCTTAAAAAATATTTCATGGCTCATGTGACATTACCCCCACACAAATCAAGCCATTTATTTTTTGGAGCCAATGCTACATTGACATGAAATATTTTTTCTTTAGGCACGGGAATGAGGATATTACGTGGCACTTTCCAACTGGTCCAATAAAAAAATTATTGGTTGATTTAGAGCCAATGTTGCTCCCCATGCATTATGATTTTTAAAGATAGTGGAGCTCATATTTTTATATTGAGTGATTAAGAAATATAAAAAAATAAAATAGTTTATAATTAGCCAAATCTATAGTTACGTGATACCCTGGACCAAACTTATAATTTTTATTGAAATGGATTTAATTGCAAGGTAGGCCCCTCAGGAGGAAAAATACACTAGTTGAAAACAATATATTGGTCCTGTTTGATAGGATTTATTTTCAGTTTATTTTAACTTTTAGCTTAATTTAAATTATTTTGATATGTTTGGTTAAGCTTAATAATACAGCTTATAACTTTTTGTAAATCAAAATTCAACTTATTCTTTGAGTGGGGGAGGAAAAACTCAATTTATAAGTAAAAAATCAGCTTATGTTCACAGTTATAAGGTATAAGCTGTTAAGTTATAAGTTATAACCACTTTTCCACAGCTCTACTAAACGGAGCCATTGTTGTCTATGTCAAAAATGCAATAATGGAATCTGTATATTATAAATTTAGTGGTTATCAAATAAAAATATAAAATTATAATTATTTTAAATTAAAAAATAATAATACACTTATTATTAGATAATGTAATGAAAATTTTATATTATAAATATGTAATGGAGGGAATTACGTGATCTTTGTAACAATTTGATTGGACTGTATTTGTATTATATGTTTGTTTAGTCATGTGATTAGATGTCTGAATTGGATTAGTTTATTAAATCTTATGTTGGTTTAGTCATGAGATTAAATATTTGGATTGGAATATTCTATTGAATCCAATGTGTATCCTATTTAATTTAATTTTTTTACTAAAACTTTTAAAAAAATTAAATAAATGGAATATCAATAAAAATATCATATAAATTTATTTTAATTTTTAGTTGAAGTTTTTTAATTTTATTTTAATTTGAACTTTTCAATAAATTGAACTTTTAATTTTATTTTTAATTAAATAAATTGTATAAATTGAATTTTTATTTTTATTTTAATTAAATAAATTGAATTTTTAAAGGGGGATTATAATCCATTGGAGTGTTAATTTAATTTAATTTTTAGTTGAGATTTTTAAATTTTATTTTACTTTACTAAGTATAATTAAAAATAATATAAATAAAAAAAATGAGGGCAAAAAATGAGGGCCAAAATTGTTATTTTAACCTTCAAATTCGGATGAGGAGTTATCCTACCTTTTTTTATCCCACACCCCTCCATTGGACACAATAATCTCACAAATAAGGGATTGACAGTCCGGTTAGACTATTAGTCCAACTTATATTTTTTGAACTAAACATCGGACTATCTCATGCAATAGACAAGGAGTCCTATTCCACACTCTAATCCTTCTAAACAAACACCCCCTAAGAAATAATGTTATAGTACATATCCTCACTATATGCAAATTATCATATTTATGGATTTAATTTCTAAAATGCCATAATTCAATCCTATGAAAGTTATAATTAATACCTATATATATAGTTATGACCAAACACCATATAAAATATAATTAAAAAAACTCTTAAATCATAGCAAAAATAATGTCATATCTTCCTAACTTAATTTGATGTCAACTTAGTTTCAATCAATTAAATTGCTTAACATGGTTGAAATATTTTAAGAAACTTACATGAAATTTCAATAAAATAAAAAGCACCAAATAAATATAATTATATTTATTTATTTTTTGAAAAAAATTAAAGTAAACTTAATTCTTGTTATTTCATTTAGACAGTGTAAAATAGCCCATTTAAACTTACATTTTACAGTTTGAGATGTGTAATGTGATGGTACACACTCTTGTTGGGTCGGTAGATTCAGATAAGTATTGTTCACTCAACCCTACTGTTCACTCAAACACTAGGTCCAATAGGGGCGCCTCTTTTGGACCCTGATAAGCACCTTCCGTGTAACACTAATTCTATACTTATAAATAGATAAGGAGACACTTCTTTTAGGTTAAAAGAGAGTTGTATTTTTTTGATCATAGTGAAAACGGCAGCAGCTGTGGACGTAGCCCTATTTTGAAGTAATCCACGTAAATCCTTATATTCTTGTGTGTGATATTTATTTGATTTGTTTTTTCTTCCTTGTTTGTTATTTCGTGTCTCACAAATCTTAGTTATGAAAGGTCAATTCCTAACAATTGATATCAGAACATTGGTTCGAGTGGGAGCGATGGCTACAGACGAAAAGGTTATAATCGACAAATTCAATGGCACATATTTCGAATTCTGGAAGATGCAAATTGAAGACTATCTGTATCAGAAAAAACTATATGAGCCCCTTTCAGGGACGAAACCAGAAAAGATGAAGGATGATGAGTGAACTCTTCTTGATCGCCAAGCGCTAGGCGTTATTCGGCTAACATTGTCTCATAACATTGCGTTTAACCTAGCAAAAGAGAAGACTACAGCGGGTTCATGGCGACACTCTCAAACATGTACGAAAAACCCTTTGCCTTAAATTAAGTTTATTTGATGCGTAGATTGCTTAATCTGAGGATGATAGAAGGTGCTTCGGTGGCTAAGCACTGAACGAATTTAATATTGTGGCAACACAATTGAGTTCTGTATCTATCGAATTTGATGATGAGGTTAGGGCTTTGATTCTTTTATCTAGTTTGCCAGAAAGTTAGAATGGTACTGTAACGGCAGTGAGTAATTCTTTGGAAAAAGAAAAGTTAAATTATAATGATATTCGAGATTTAATTTTGAGTGAAGAAATTCGTAGGAGGGAATTAGGGGAAACATCAGGTTCTACCCAGAATACAGAAACCAAAGGAAGATCGGTAGGAAAAAACCCAAACTGCAACAGATCAAAATCCAAACACAAAAGCAAGTCAAGAACTGGAGAGGGATGGAGTTGTTGGAACTATGGAAAGAAGGGACGTCTAAAAGGAGATTGCCCGACATTGAGGGGTTGTTTGGGGTGTCCTAAATAAGTGCACTTTTTGTCTTTTTAGACTAAAAAGTTGAGAAAAAAATATATGGATGTTTGGGTTAACTTTTTGACTTTTTATGAAAAAATGTGTATTAAAAAATTGTATAAAGAAGTGTGTAAGAGAAGATTATAAATATGTGGGGTACAGCCGTACAACTTGCCAGCCAGTTTGATGACCATAAATTATTGGCTATTTTTCGGGGCATTGCATTTGATAGTTTTGTTCAGCTCGTGGGGCCTATCACGGGTCCCATTTTGATAATCTGAACCGTTCAATGTGTAGAATTTATCGAGTACTATATGCCTATAAAAAATCACTTTGGTCGGATATTGATAGCTATCTAATCAGATTTGTTTTTTTTCAATCGTTAATTATAATACCACCCCTTTTTTTTTATATATAAAACTGATTTAATCATGTAGTTATCAATATCTGATCAATGTGATTTTTTACAGACATATAGTACTCGACGAGTTCTACACATTAAACAGTTCAAATTATCAAACCCAAACTATGCAATTATTTCTAACACAAATTTTGCCTGGCTCGGTAGTATATCATTGCTAAGTTGAAAGAAAAGTATGGAAAATTAATTTTTTAATATTTTTTTTTGGTGAATAGTGATAGCTTTTTAATTTTTTAACTTTTTAAGTAACTTTTTGACTTTTTGTCTTTTTTAATAGATCCCAAACCAGCCCTGAATAAGAACAAAAGTGATCAAAAGCAGAATTCTGTTATTGATGCAACGAAGGAGATTTATGATGTTTTGATCTTGAGTATTGATAGCCCTCTTGAATCTTGGATTTTAGATTCTGCGGCATCATTCCATTCTATTTCACAGAGGGAAATCATAAACAATTACATTAGTGTTGATTTTGGAAAGATCTATCTGGCTGATAATGAGCATTTGAAGATTGTGGGTAAAGGGAATGTAACAATCAAGTTGCCAAACGGATCTGTTTGAAAGATACAGAATGTCAAACGTGTGCCTGGTTTGAAAAGAAACTTGATTTCTATTGGACAACTTGAAGATGAAGGTCATGTTGTAACCTTCATATGTGGTTTGTAAAAAATCACCAAATGAGCCATGGTTGTTGCTCGTGGTAAAAAAGAATGCACTATTTACATGACTACCAACAATAGGGATGCAGTAGCAATTGCTAGTAAGAAGGAAGACTCAAATCTGTGGCACCAAAGACCTGAGCATATGAGTCAAAAAGGGATTAAGGTACTTGCATCTAAGGGGAAACTGTCATATTTAAAATCGATGGACATTGTCTTTTATGAATATTGTATCTTCGGCAAACAAAAGAGGGTCAGTTTTTCAAAAGGTTGCAGGAAACCGAAATCAAAAAAGTTGGAGTTGGTTCATACAGATATGTGGGTGTTACCCAAAAGACAACCTAAAAGGCGGGGTGAATTAGGTTTTTACAATTAAAAATTAATAATACCCTAATAAAAATTATGACTAGCACAATAGATAAATATAATTAATGAAATAAAAATAATTAAAACAAGTGTCTTAACAACTATGTCAGTTAATGATTTTGGCATAGTAAAAATGTGAAATATAGCTATGGTAATTTAAAATAAAATAAAGAGATAAGGGAGAGAGAGAGACAAACAAATTTATAGTGGTTCGGTTTCAACTCGGCGTGCGTCCACTCCTCAAGCTTCACTTGAGATTTTTCACTATCTTCTAGCTTCACTAGGGTGCTAGCAACCTCTTTACAAATGGAGCAATCCTCCACGAATTTTACACAGACTTCACAAGCCCAAACCCTTACAAATCTTAGGTGATTCACAATCACTCTTAAGATTTGAAAAACACAGTGTTTGCAACACTTTTACAAGATGAAATGGTATTTTTGCTTTCAAAGAAAGCTTATAATAAATATCTCTCAAAGATAGATATATAAAATGAAAATTTGATTTTTCTGTAAATCTCACACAAGAAAGATGGACTTAAAGCTATAAGGCTCAGTGTATAATTTTTGAGAAAAGATGTGAGTGATTATAGATCAAAGAATATTTTCAAGTTTTTTGTAACTTGTTTACATTAAAAGCTTTGGTATATATAACGGAAATTATAGCCGTTTATATCCGTTGTATTCATTTGAATTTATAGCCGTTGTATTCATTTGAATTTATAGCCGTTGTACTTCTATCATTACCAATTTGAATATCTTCCACTCTATCATTACAAATTTGAATATCTTCCACTTGAACCTTTTGGCCTTTTGAACCTTTATAGCCGTTTATAGCCTTTGTACTTCCATCATTACTAATTTGAATGTCTTCCACGTGAACCTTTTAAACCTTTTGGCCTGCTACAGTGCTAGGCTGTTTGAACCTTTGTGTTGAGCTGTTTGAACTCCTGATTTAATCAAATATTAAATACAATCTAACAACATTTTAGGATAAAGGTTTAGATGAGAAATAATGGGACAAAATAAATTTTGATTCTATTTTTATCTTTCAAATAAATCATCAAAATAAATTTTGATTATATTTTTTTCTTTCAAATAAATTAAAACATAATTAAATAAATCATCAAAATAAATAAGTCTAACAATCTCCCCATTTTTTATGATGGTACACAATGATATTTTGATTTGATTTTGGAGTAACAAGGGCTTCCCCTCAAGTCATGCTCCCTGAATTCATTTCTAAATACATAGGTTAGCACGTGTGTAATAAATAAGCTTTAATCAATAACATGATATAAGATTAAGATATCAAACTATAAAGACATAATATCATATTAGTTTGAAAATAATACCATAATACAGAACATCATATAATTTTCGCCCCCTGTGACATTATCAAAAGAAAATTATGGCTCAGAATCTGGAGGAGGAGGAGGAAAATGATAGTGATAAATGGCATCAAAAATATATATAGCAAATATATATATATATATATCAATCAACGGTCAATCAACAAATATATATATTACATATACAACGCTTCTGCATCGCTCTCGTTTTTCGCAAAACGCGGTTGCCACGCGGCCTGACTTTTGCTTCATTGGCTGACTAAAACAGCTCTCCTCGATTGCCGCTCGCCTCGGCTATCTCGCCCTCATTGTCTTCTTCTCTTGAGCCTCTTCTCTTCAGCCTTCTTCTAAATCACACACTCTGCCATTTTCTTCTTCACCATTCTCTTCTATCTCTTCTTCACCACTCTCGTCTATTTCGTCTTCCTCATCGAGAGACAAAAAAACTGAACAGATGAGGCCAAACCTCAGTCTATTCTCTTCTATTTCTCTGCAACTCATTTCGTTTACAGCTCTCACCTCTAAACCATGGCTTCCTCATCCCGTCCCCTCACTCTATTTCTGGACCTGAACGATCCCATAAGCTCTGCTAGACCGAGTGCCCCTACTCCTATTCTTCATGTCATTCCTCTTCCTAACCTTCCTATGATGTCGATTGAGCAAATAATGGCAACTCAATCAGACATTGAAGCCAATCATTTCACACTGACGTCCTGTATGGAGATGGTGACTGCAATCACAAAACTAGCTCACCGATTGCAGAACAGGACGAGTGAGCTCCATCAGGTCAACGCCCAGCTTTCTCTGCTTCAGCGCATGTACAAGGATGCGCGAGCAGAAATAGGCGCACTGAAGGCCGAAAATAAAGAGTTTAAACGGAAGACCACCTCCATGGCCCGATTTGGAGCAACGTTGTTCTTGGCCTTTGATAGTCAGTGGGGAGTCGTCGTTCTCGACGAAAGCATGGGGGCAGGGGCGTCAAGGGTCACCCAAGGTGATAAAAAGAAGAAGAAAACGGTGGAAGAGGCAAGTAAGTGAGGTCGGCGTATGGCCGGAAAAAAATGAAGGGTTGTTTTGTTTTGTTTTTTTTTTTTTTTGAAATATGTTTAGTTTGATCGGCGTATGGCCGTAAAAAAATGAAGGGTGTTTTGTTTTTTTATGTGAATAGTTGTATTTTGATTTGTTTTTGTTTTTATGTTTAAGTATTGAAAAATGAAATTAAAAAGCAGAGAAAAAAAAAGAAAATTAAGCCCAAATAAAAAATAATAATGAAAAAAATAAAATAAAAGAAATTAAGCCTAATAGCAAAACAAAAAAATAAAAAATAAAATAATATAATATAATACCAGCAGAAATTAAACTTAATGGGGGTGTTAGTGTTGCTGGAATGGTAATGAAAAAAAAAATACTATGAGGATTTTAAAAAAATCAATGTATGCAAAATTAATTTTACCTTAAGATGCAAAACCTAAAAAAAATTACACAGTTGAGAATAACAAACTGTTAAAGAAAATAAATGTATGAAGACTTGAGAGCATTCAACTGATATAAATATTTCCATATCAATGAAGCAATACACATATATCATTTTAACAAAAATTTAAGTTTCACAGTCATAACAAAACTTTTTAAGTAGAAATTGACATTCCAAGCACGCTACGAATAAAATTGAAGCAATCCTCGCTTATGGATTTTGTGAAAATATCCGCCAATTACTTGTCAGTGTTTACAAATTCAAGTACAATATCTCCTTTTTGAACATAATCTCTTAAAAAATGATGCTGAATTTCAATATGTTTTGTTTGTGAGTGTTGAACTGGATTTTTGCTTAAATTGATTGCACTAGTATTATCACATTTAATAGGGATATGATCATAATGCAAATCAAAGTCCTCCAATTGTTGTTTCATCCAAAGTATTTGGGCACAACAACTTCCGAAAGCTATATATTCAGCTTCGGCCGTTGATAAAGCAACAAAATTTTGCTTTTTGCTAAACCAAGATACTAATGAGTTACCAAGAAAGTGACAAGTGCCATTGGTGCTTTTTCTATCAAGTTTGCATCCGGCAAAGTCAACATCCGAGTAACTAATTAAATCAAATGCAACATCTCTAGGATAAAACAATCCAAAATTTTGAGTGCCAACAAGATATCTAAAAATTCTTTTAACAGCACTGAGATGTGATTCCTTAGGATTTGATTGATATCTAGCACACATACAAACACTAAACATAATATCGGGTCTACTTGTAGTTAAATAAAGAAGTGAGCCGATCATACCTCGATATTTTGTTTGATCAATGGACTTACCTTTTTCATCCTTGTCTAGCTTAATGGATGTAATCATAGGTGCTCCAACTATTTTTGAGTCATACATACCAAACTTTTTGAGTAGTTTTTTTGTGTACTTAGCTTGGTTGATAAAAATTCATTCCTTACATTGTTTGATTTGAAGCCCAAGGAAATAATTTAGCTCCCCCATCATGCTCATCTCAAACTCACCTTGCATACACTTAGCAAATTCCTTACATAAGGCTTCATTAGTAGCACAAAATATAATGTCATCCACATATATTTGCACAATAAGTAAATCATCATTTTTAGTTTTAACAAAAAGTATTGTGTCAATCGTTCCTTTAGAAAAATTATTTTCAATCAAAAATTTACTTAATCGTTCATACCATACACGAGGTGCTTGTTTCAAACATATAAAACTTTTGATAGTTTAAAAACATGATTTGGAAAAGCATGATCTTCAAAACTTGGGAGTTGTTTAACATAAACTTTCTCATTTATAAAACCATTAAGAAAGACACTTTTTACATCCATTTGATAAAATTTGAAATCTCTAAAACATGTGAATACAAGTAACATGCGAATGGCTTCTAATTTAGCAACCGGAGCAAAGGTTTCATCAAAATCAATACATTCTTCTTGATTGTATCCTTATGCAACAAGTCTAGCCTTGTTTCTTATAATTGTGCCGGATTCATCAAGCTTGTTCCGAAAGATCCATTTGGTACCGATAATGGTATGATCTTTAGGTTTTGGCACAAGTTCCCACACTTTGTTTCTCTCAAATTGGTTAAGCTATTCATGTATAGCTATCATCCAATGTTCATCGAATTCGGCTTCTTGAAAGTTTTTAGGCTCAATCTGTGAAAGAAAAGCCAAGTTACTACAAATATTTCTAAGTGAAGAGCGAGTTTCAATACCTTTTGTAGGATCACTTAGGATTAAATCCTTAGGGTGATTATGAACAAACTTCAATTCTCTTGGCAATTCATCATTGTTTCCTCCTTCTTTTTGAGGTGAGAGAATAGGTTGTTCAATCTCTTTGTTCAACTTACATGGTTGGTTCTCTTCTTTGTAGATACTTGAATCTTCCACATTTGGTTCCAAATCTATATTATCACTAACAATTTGCTTTTGAGCAGAAATGTTAGTTTCATTAAATGCCACATGTATAGATTCTTCCACAACAAGAGTTCTTTTATTAAAAACACGATAAGCTTTACCAGTTAAGGAATAGCCAAGAAAAATTACTTCATCAGATTTTGAATCAAATTTACCTAAGTTATCCTTACCATTATTATGCACAAAACATTTACAACCAAAAATATGCAAGTGACTAATGTTGGGCTTTCTATCATGTCAAAGTTCATAAGGAGTCTTTTTGAGAATAGGTCTAATTAATGCATGATTTAAAATATAGCATGCGGTGTGAATGGCTTCGACCTAAAAATATTTAGGAAGATTATTTTCGCAAAGCATTGTTCTACTCATCTTTTCTAAAGTTTTATTCTTCATTTCTACTACACCATTTTGTTGAGGGGTTCTAAGTGCTGAAAAATTATGTCAAATACCATGCTCATCACAAAACAATTCAAATTTCTCATTTTCAAATTCTCTATCATGGTCGGTTCGAATATTAGTAATAAGAAAGCCTTTTTTCATTTTGAATTTTACGACAGAGTTTTATGAAAGAAGAAAATGTTTCATCTTTGTGTGCTAAAAACATAACCCATGTAAATCTTGAAGTAATCATCAACAATAACAAGACAATAACGTTTACCACCTAGACTATATGTCCTTGAGGGACCAAATAAATCCATATGTAATAGTCGTAAAGGTCTAGTTGTGAAAATATGAGATTTTGATTTAAATGATGTTTTAGTTTGTTTTCCTTGTTGATAAGCATTACAAAGATGATCTTTTTCAAATTTAATTTTTGGAAGTCCAATGACCAAATCATTTCTCAAAAAATCCATGTGAGTATAACCAAGTCTTCTATGCCATAATCAACTATTTTCATTATTAACATATAAACATTTAACATCACTAGCATAGAGATCATTAAGATGAAAAACATAAACATTATCATGGTGATTACCAACGAATATAACTTTATGATCATTTGTGCTTTCAATTGTGCAATATGATTTATTAAAAATAACTCGATTACCTTTATCACATAATTGACTAATGTTAAGTAGGTTATGCTTAAGTCCATCAACAAGTAAAACATTTTTAATAGAAGGGTTAGGAGAAATACCGATGCTACCAATACCGATGATTTTTCCTTTCTTATTGTTTCCAAAGGTAACAAATCCTTCATCTTTCGATGATAGTTTAGTAAAGAATGATTTATCTCCGGTCATGTGTCTGGAACATCCACTATCAAGGTACCACTTCCCTTCTCTAGCTTTGGACTTAAAGCAAACCTACAAGATGACAATCAAGTGTTGGTTTTTAGTATCCATAGTTTCTTGGGTCCTTCTTGATTAATTTTGCTAGATCCCTTAATAATCCAAATCTTTTTAATTCCCATGTTCATATTCTTTTTGAATGGACAATAAGATATATAATGGTCTTTCTTTCTACAATAATGACAAGTAATATGAGAGTGTGTCATGAGAGGTGCATTTTCAAAAATTGTATTGAGATTCTTTTATTTTTTAATAGAGTCATATCCAATGCCCGCCTTATCGAAAACACATCTTTGATTTTCAAGAAGTATGTTGAGATTATCTCTACCTTTTACAAAATTTTCAAGTATTTTTGTTAAATCATCAACATTGTTTTGTAAAGCAGTTTTCTCATTAGAGATGGTGTCAAAATAATTTTTCAAAACAATTTTTTCTTTCTTTAATTCTTCTACATTAATAGATAAAGATGCAACAGATTTCTTCAACACATTATTTTTGGCACAAACTTTTCCAAATTCATTTGATAGTTCATGAAATGCACTTTCAAGTTCTTCATAAAGAATAGTTACCTCATCTTGAATAGAGTCTTCATCTTCAAGAGCCATGAGACATAAGTTGGCTACTTTATTTTTAATTTCATTACTTGAGCTTTCATCTTCACTTTCTCCCCAAGCTGCTACCATGGCCTTTTTGTTTCTTTTGTAGTCTTTTTCATGATTCTTCAATTTTGGACAATCCATCTTCATATGTCCAATATTTTTGCACTCATAACAAATTATAGGCTCTTTCTTCTTATCTTTGTTGTACTCTTTCGTGAAAGGTCTTTTTCCTCCATAATTGTTTTTCTTGAAGTGTTTTTTGAGATTTCTACTAAACATGGCATAGCTTTCATCCTCACTAGAGTTTTCATGTTCTTCTTCATTTGATGAGACTTTGAATGAAATTCCACTTTTCTTTTTATTTTCAACATCCTCATGTCCTTTGATGGTGATCTCATGAGTCATAAGAGAACCCATAAGCTCATTCAATCCAAGTGTAGAGAGATTTTTGGCTTCTATAATGATCGTGACCTTTGTTTCTCAATTCTTTGGTAAAAACCTAAGAATTTTTCTTACCAACTCACTGTTAGTATAAGTTTTGTCAAGAGATTTCAAAGAGTTTACAATTTCAGTAAATCTAGTAAACATACTTGAAATAGATTCATCAGAGTTCATTTTAAACAATTCATAACTATGAACAAGCATATCAATACGAGATTCCTTTACTTGGTTTGTACCTTCATACGTTACCTCAAGTTTGTCTAAAATTTCTTTTGCCGAATCACAACTTGAAATTCTGTTATACTCCTTAGAGTCTAATCCACAAACAAGGGTGAGTTTGGCTTTAGTATTGGCTTGCAATAATTTATGATCTTTCTCATCACATTCATCTTCAGTTTTAGGTACACTAATATTGTCTATTAATTTGGTAAGAATTTTTGGACCTTTGGTGACAATAATCCACATGGCATAGTCAATGGCTTATAAGTATAGGGTCATTTTATCCTTCCAATAACTATAGTTGTTTCCGTTAAACAATGGTGGCCTATTTGTGGCTTGTCCTTTAGCTAAGGTTGCCATGGATCGAAACTCCTAGATGGTTAAATCTAAAACAAGTGTCTAGGCTTTGATACCAATTGTTACCCAAAAGACGACCTAAAAATGGGGGGTGAATTAGGTTTTTACAATTAAAAATTAATAATACCCTAATAAAAATTATGACTAGCACAATAGACAAATATAATTAATGAAATAAAAATAATTAAAACAAGTGTTTTAACAACTATGTCAGTTACTGATTTTAGCACAGTAAAAATGTGAAATATAGATATGGCAATTTAAAATAAAATAAAGAGATAAGGGAGAGAGAGAGACAAACAAATTTATAGTGGTTCGGTTTCAACTCGGCGTGCGTCCATTCCTCAAGCTTTACTTGAGCTTTTTCATTATCTTCTAGCTTCACAAGGATGCTAGCAACCTCTTTACAAATGGAGCAATCATTCACAGATTTTACACAGATTTTACAAGCCCAGACCCTTGCAAATCTTCGGTGATTTACAATCACTCTCAAGATTTGAAAAACACAGTGTTTGCAACAGTTTTACAAGATGAAATAGTATTTTTGCTTTCAAAGAAAGCTTACAATAAATATCTCTCAAAGATAGATATATAAAATGAAATTTTGATTTTTCTGTAAATCTCACACAAGAAAGATGTGCTTAAAGCTATAAAGCTCAGCGTATAATTTCTGAGAAAAGATGTGAGTGATTATAGATCAAAGAATATTTTCAGATTTTTTGTAACTTGTTTACATTAGAAGCTTTGGTATATATAATGAAAATAATAGCCGTTTATAGTCGTTGTATTCATTTGAATTTATAGCCGTTGTAGTCATTTGATGTCACGACCCGCTCCCCGTACCCAAGGGTTAAGCATCATGATGGCCAGTAACTGAAGTTACCTCCGGCCAATTCATAAACAAATTAATAAACGCGAGCATAAGTAATATTTAAATGAGGGTACCAAAATAATCATCGGAGCTTCTATTTTTATTACAAAATTTATTGACTAAAAAGGCCGATATTTACATAGAAAAATATCATAAAAATACTGTGTGTGTCTATTCCGTAACCCGACTTTCCAAAAAGCTATTTCGGAAGTGTATTGTTTCCTGAAAATTGGTAAATAGCTATAAGTACATGGCAGAGTGAGAAATATTATACCAAGAGTATAAGGGACACGAAATAACTATGGATAGTTAGTTAGGCCAAAACATTTAAGATAACTTAGTCGGAACAAATAATCCTTTAAGTAGCAAAACTGAGATTATGTAAATAAATTATCATAACCACGGTAATTTGGTAAACAAATCATTTAAGTGGCAGAAAGTGAAATACAACAATTATGTAAGTAAATAACCATAACCACAGTATAGAACAATACAGAGGTCATTGAAGTGACCGTTAGAACAGAGGTACGGATTCTAGAGGTGGCTCCCACAATAGTCTAGCACTTAACTCCGACAGCACTTTGCTCCGCACAGAACAGAGGTCAATGAATCCATGACAAACAGAGGACTACAAAGTGGTCAAACAGAGACCAATGGATATGTAAGTCCCGCAAGGTATGAGACTCCTGTGATGGTACTTACAAAACATAATTATATATAAGGTCATAGTCAAATATTCTTAAAATATAAAACAAACATATCCATGGGTTTCCTTTTAATAAATAGGGTTCAGAAAATAAACCACGTAACTGAAATATTTATATAATTTATAATAGTTTATAAAACATAACTTGTATAAAATAAATATGGTAAGTCAAATCATAAGTAAAATACATTTTGGTGACTCAAGGTAAAATATAACTCACCTTAACTTTAATACCTTACTCGTTCTTTCCACTGCCAAAAACCCTTTCAGCTTCCATTATTTTTTCTTCCTTTCTTTCACTCTTCTTTCTTTCTCTCATTTCTTTCTTTCTTTCTTTTCCTTTTCTTTCTTTTCTCTCGCCCAGGTGAACCCGCTTTTCCTTAAATAGGGAGGAGAAACCATTCTCTCGCCAACACGAAGCTAGGCCCAAATCATTTTGCAGATTCGTTCATTAATTTATAGATTTATACTTATCTTTTAATAAATATTTAAGATAATTATATTTTGATCTAATATTTTAATATAATTATATAAATTAATTAATTCCTAATTAAATTACACTCTATCATATACCAACATAAAATTAATTATTTATTTACTACCACACCCATTATTATTATTATTTATTATTATCTATATTATTATTTTTTTTATTTTGACCCTTAAACTTTTGCTAATTATATTGTTTTACAAAATTACGCATAATAATATATAATAAATTATATATTTTTCGAACTGAGATTAAATAATATTGTTATAAATTTTACACAATAATTAAAAATCTGGTTTGTTACATTTGAATTTATAGTCATTGTACTTCTATAATTACTAAGTTGAATATCTTCCACTCCATCATTACAAATTTGAATATCTTCCACTTGAACCTTTAAAACCTTTTGGTCTGCTGCTGTGCTAGGCTGTTTGAACCTTTGTGTTGAGCTGTTTGAACTCCTGATTTAATCAAATATTAAATACATTCTAACAACAATTTAGGGTAAAAGTTTAGGTGAGAATTAATGGGACAAAATAAATTTTGATTCTATTTTTATCTTTCAAATAAATCATCAAAATAAATTTTGATTCTATTTTTCTCTTTCAAATAAATTAAAACATAATTAAATAAATCATCAAAATAAATAAGTCTAACAGTGGGGACCCGCACCAGTTTCATCTCTTGGAGGATTATCATACTATGTTACATTTATTGATGACTCAACGAGAAATGTATGGGTTCATTTTCTGAAACATAAATTTGAAGTTCATACTACTTTTAAGAAGTAGAAAGCCTTGGTGGAGACTGAAACATATATGAAAATTAAGTGCTTGAGATCAGATAATGGAGGGGAATATGAAGATAATGAGTTCAAGAAATATTGTATAGAAAGTGAAATTAGAATTGAAAAAACTATTCGAAAGAAATCTCAACAGAATGGCATTACAGAATGCATGAATGGAACTCTAAATGAATATGCTAGAAGTATGAGGATACATGCCGAATTACCAAAGATGTTTTGGGCAAATGCAATTAACACTACAGCATATCTGATTAACGATGATCCATCTGTTCCATTGGATAAAGAGTTACCAGAAGAAGCTTGGCGCGGTAAAGAGGTAAATCTTTCTTTTTTGAAGGTATTTGGCTGTGTTTCATATGTCCATATAAATTATGCTGATAGAAGTAAACTGGATCCAAAATTTGTTAAATGTACTTTTATTGGTTATGGCGCTGATCAATTTGGTTATCGATTTTGGGATGGTAAAAATTGAAAAATAATCAAAAGTAGAGATGTCATATTCAATGAGAAAGTAATGTATAAAGATAGGAATAAGTCTGCATCTGAATCTGAATCTGTTACTTGTCATGAGCATGTTGAGTTAGAGGAGATTAGTGAGAGTGATTTGAATAGTAGGATTCAGAATAATCCTGAAAATGTTATTCCACAAACTGAGCCACATACTCATACTCCTAAGTTAAGACGGTCAGAAAGAGGGTGTAAACCTACATAGCGTTGGTCTCCATCTTTACATTATTTGTTGTTGTCTGATGGGGGTGAACCCGAAAGTTATGATGGGGTTTTACAAGTTGATGATTCAATTAAGTGGGAGTCAACTATGTAGGATGAAATGGATTCACTCATGGCAAACTAGACATGTGAGTTGACTGAATTACCAGTGGGTAAGAAAGTTTTGCACAACAAATGGGTTTACAAGGTCAAAAAGGAACATGATGGAAATAAACGTTACAAGGCCATATTGGTTGCAAAGGGATTTTAGCAAAAGAAAGGGATTGACTACACTGAAATTTTCTCTCCAGTTGTGAAGTTAACCACTATCAAATTAGTGTTAGGAATTGTGGCTGCTGAAGATTTGCCTCTTGAGCAGATGGATGTGAAGACGGGTTTTCTCCATGATGATTTTGAAGAAGAAATTTACATGAAACAACCACAAGGTTTCTTAGCATGTGGCAAAGAGGAGTTTGTATGCAAATTTCGAAAAAGGTTGTATGGTTTGAAACAGGCCCCAAGGCAGTGGTACAAGAAGTTTGATGGGTTTATGTGTAGCAGCGGTTTTACAAGATGTTAAGCAGATCATTGTTGTTATTTCAAGAGTTTTGATAAAAGTTATATTATTTTGCTCTTATATGTTGATGATATGTTTATCGCAGGATCTAGTATTGAAAAAATAAAAAAATTAAGAAACTTTTGTCCAACCAAGTTGAGATGAAGGATCTTGGAGTTGCAAACAAAATCCTTGGTATGAGGATTCATTAGGACAAGGCCAATGGTACTTTGAAGTTGTCATAGGCTGAGTATATGACACCCTGAACGTTTAATTAAATGCCACATAAATATTTATAGTTATATATAATTGTGAGTGTATGTGATAATATATTATTAAATAAATAATAATAAATACAGAATCTAATTTGGCATTGAGTTATCAAATATGAGATTAATTAGGGATTATTATTTGGGGCCAAATTAACACAAGTGTGGAATTATAATACTAATTGGGCCAAATTAAAGTCAAAGATAATAAATAAATAAATAAAAGTAAAATAAAACAAATATAATAAATAATTTCCACGTATTTGATCATCAATTAATGAATAGATTTGCAAATATATTAAGCATCAAATGAATAGATTTGTAAATATTTACAAATATTGCTAAAGAAATAAAATGAGGCCATCTATACATCTCGGCTTGGAGAGGGGAATGATTCATCATGTAGGCCATTAGATAAGGATGAGTCAGCACTTGAAGTACGTGTATAAATAAGGAGATCAGTAGAAAAGGGAGGAGCCGAAAACCAACAAAAATATAAAGCAATTAGTAAGACTCAATCTTAAGGTGAGTTATATTATACCTTGAGTTACCATAATATATTTTACGTATGTTTTGACTTACCATAATTTATTTTATTCAAGTTATATTTTATAAGTTATATTAATTCAAGTTATGTTTTAGAAATATTTCAGTTACGTGGATTAATTTCTAAACTCTATTTGTATAAATGAAATCCATGATATGTTTGTTTAAATTTTAAAGAATATTTAACTATGACCTTATAAACAATTATGTTTTGTAAGTACCACCACGGGAGTCCCACGCCTTGGGAGATTTAAATAGCCATTGGCTTCTGTTTGGCCACTTTGTGGTTCTCTGTTTGTCATGGATCCATTGACCTCTATTTTGATTGTCACTTCTGTGACCTCTGTTCTGTTCTATTCTGTACCGTGGTTATGGCTATTTGTTTACATAATTTCTGTATTTCAGTTTCTGCCACTTAAATGATTTATTTACCAAATTGAGTTATGTAAATGTTTTGGCTTAATTAATTATCCATAGTTATTTTGTATTCCCTATACTCTTGGCATAATATCTCTCACTCTGTTGTGTGTGCTTATAGTTGTTACTCTTTCAAGTGACGAGATGTAGGGGAAACCCATAACCTCACGAAATGGAACCTGCACATGGATTGATGTTGAACCTTTTTTTTTCTTTTTTTTTTTTTTTTTTGTCTTTCTTCTCTTATTTATTTATTTATGTTTTTGCTCCCTTTTGTTCTACTCGGAGCCGGTCACTGAATAATAAAATAATGAAAGTCCTATAAATGTATTTTCTCTTATTAAAATAGTAAAATGGAGTAATTTCCTGTTTAATTATTTTTATTACCGCTTACGCAGTTTAATTTGCTACAAATAGAAAAAGTTATAAAGTTGCGATTCCAACCCTAAGCCCCTGGGGTTGGGTCGTGAGAGAGTATGTCAAGAAAGTTCTCAAGAGGTTTAGCATGGATGATACAGAACCAGTGAGCACTCCATTGGTTAGTCACTTCAGACTTACCAAAGCGCAGTCTCCGAAGACTGAAGAAGAGCAGGCTTACATGGAACGTGTTCCATATGCTTCAGTTATCGGTAGCATAATGTATGCTATGGTTTGTACTAGACCAGACATTGCACATGCAATAGGAGTGGTTAGTAGATGCATGAGTAATCCAGGCAAGCAGCATTGGCAAGTAGTGAAGTGGATCCTTAGATACTTGAGTGGTACTACAGAATGACACTCTATTTCAGACGAACCAGCATTGGGTTACATGGTTATGTTAATACAGACTTGGCTGGTGATATGGATAACAAAAAGAGTACTACTGGTTATGTTTACACATTGGGTGGTACAGCTGTGAATTGGATTTCACAGTTACAGAAGATTGTGGCCCTTTCTATAATAGAGGCTGAGTGTATTGCTATTACTGAAGCTGGGAAAGAGATGACTTGGTTACAGAATTTCCTAGCAGAGTTTGGTAAGACGCAAGAGATCAGTATTTTGCATAGTTACAGTCAGAGTGCTATTCATTTTGTAAAGAATCCGGCTTTTCATTCTAAGACGAAACACATTTAGCTGCAATACCATTTCATTCGTTCACTTGTAGATGATGGAGTCTTGTCACTTGAGAAGATCCAAGGCAGTAAGAATCCAACAAATATGTTGACTAAGACAGTCACCATTGACAAACTAAAGTTGTGTGCAACTTCAGTTGGCCTTCAAGATTAATGAAGGAAGATCAAGTTGTTGCGGCATTTCTCTATGTGATGAAGATGATGAAAAGCTTGTGTTATCAGGTTCCAAGTGGGAGATTGTTGGGTCGGTTGACCCTGATAAGTACTGTTTATTCAACCCTACTGTTCACTCAAACACTGGGTCCAATTGGGGGTTTGGGGGGCCTATTCTAAAGTGAACCACATAAATCCTTATGTTATTGTGTGTGTGATTTGTTTGATTCGTTTTTTCTTCCTTGTTTGTTATTTTGTGTCTCACCGATCTTGGTTAGGAAGGGTCAATTCCTAACAACTCTCAAAATACATTTTTGTGATATATGTTATATATTTTATGGTAAATGTTACTTATTTTTTTTCTGGTAAAGTTACAACATAAATGAAATTACTCATTTATAATAATTTTTTGTGATAATGTTATACATTTTTTTATTAGAAAATGTTTGAATAAAAAAATAGGTAATATTACCACACTTAGCTTAATTTTTAAGTTATAAATTGTCGTAACTCTACTAAAAAATTACTAACATTTAATTGATTAAATTCTAAAATTAAAAAATTAAAGTGCAACAAAATTCATAACTTAGAAATTATTGGTGTATTTGTATAATAAAAATAAGTTTGGTTTCTTTCAAGTTTGTCATATTCATTTGACAGAATGTTTGGATTTGATAGGACTATTTGAGACCTATTTTGATGATTCAAGCTATTCATTTTTTAAGACTCGTTGAGTAAAATATTCATGTAAAAAAAATTAAGATGATTGGATATCGATAGCTATATGTTTAATCAAATTTATATTACAAAAAATAATAGGTATTCTTAAAATTATATTTATGTTCTATTTTTTTTTAAAACAAATATCATTCAAATATATAGTTACCGATATTCAATCATTTTAATTTTTTACATAAATATTCTTCTAAAAAATAAATGATTTAAATTATTGAAATTAAGATAAAAATAAACCTATCAAACTAAAACACTTTCTCAAATTGAGAACCTAAAAACACCAAACTCTCAAAAAAAATATCTATACGAACAGTCTCTCTCCAACAACACCCCCAAAGGGGTTCCTATCAACCTATAATTTATCCCCAAAAAAAAAAAATGATGGTCTAAATTTATTTTACTTATAGATTCATATTTTATCAATTTAATCTCTGCCACATAAATATATTTGGAGTAAGTTATGAGCTTATAAGGGTATGTTCCTAGCATTTTTCTTCTCTCTCTTTCTCTGCATATATATACAGTGTCACTACATCTATTAAATTTTGCTTCGTCCAAATTGCCTAAGATATTCATTCTGACAATTCAAAAGGAATAAAATTTGATAAATCAAACATTATTCATATACATATATGAAAATTTAATAAATACATAAAAATATGAAAATATATTAAACTTTATTTTTTTTTGTACACTATTACAAAAATAGTTAAAGATCACACTTTGACAAAAAAAAAATCTCACTTTTATTGAAAGTGTGATAAAAAAAAAATTAGATTGATATTTTAATCACACTTAATTTAATTGAGTGTGATAATATTTATTTTTTATGTCACTTTTCAATTAAGTGTGATTATATATATATATATATATTTTAATCATACATTCTAATTAAAGTGTGGTTATATATACACTACTACTTTTTAATCACACCTTTTAAATAAGTGTGATTAGATATATATTTTTTAATCACACATTCTAATTAAAGTGTGATTATTTATATATTTTTTAATCACACCTTCTAATTAAAGTGTGATTATATATACACTACTACTTTTTAATCACACTTTTTAAATAAGTGTGATTATATATGTGGGGATATATTTTCTGAGTACCAACACGTGGCCAAGGTGACGCCGACATGTCAGCCGAGGTATCACGTGTCCTGGTCATGACGCCGAGGTGATCTCGGAAAGGCCGAGGTTATCTCCGAAGATGTCGGAATCCGAGATAAGCGAATAGGGCACGAGAGTCCTAGAATGATGAGGGGACTCAGCCTGGATAAGGATAAAGCTCTTAGGGAGTTTATCTTTATCTATTAAAGAGTCTTGGATAAGTACTGAGCTAAAGTCCATTGAAGCTAGGCTTCTGTTGGGACAAGGATTGAGTTAACTATAAAAGAAGGGCACCCCCGTTGGGTCTAAGGTACACAATCTATCCTGAGAATAGTGAGTTTAGCAATTGATTATCTTTGAGAGATATACTGACTTGATCGTCAGAGTGCCTCTAGGTGGACGAACCACCGTCGGAATCTTCTCTTTCTATTACAGGTCAGTCAGGTGTCATCTATTCTGCCAGTACTCTCCAGTTGAATATTGAGTTGGCAGTGTGGTCAGAAAATCACTCACACAATTTGGCGCTGTCTGTTGGAAAGAAAGAAGAATAGATGGCCAACGACAGATAGAAGGAGAAAGTTGGTGATGACACTCCTAACGGAAATGGGAGACCTGTTGACGTTGACGTCGAGAAGGACAATTGCAATGAAGACTAGAATTGAGGAGTGAAAGACGTCGGCCAGGAAGGCGACACACCAAAGCAAACAGACCAAAGTAGGTACTATAACGAAGATAACCTCCAGATATGGAAGGATAGATGCCTACGGAGGGACGAAAAGGTTAAAGAGATGGCAAACAAGTTAGCGGACCTGCAATCGGTTGTCAACTTCATGATGTAGAATAACATAATGCAGCCACCATTCCTGCTACAAAACACGCCGATTCCAGCGGCTAATGCCCAGATGGGAGGACAGAAAACTATCCCTATAGCCCCCCAACACCCCAGAAGCAAAAGACATTCTCACCGGCCTTCAAGAGAGGTCGGGCGTGGAGATCTAAGAAGGGAAGAGTCTCGAAGGACACATCGCACCAAAGAGGCAGACCCCAGAGAACATCAGCATGTTCAGAGGCAGCAGTTGTGCTTCGATGTGACCAACGGAGAAAGATCAAAAAGGGCTCACAAGGAAGCTGAAAGCAGTGCACCTAAGACATTGAAATCAGGAGATAGCCGAGCTCTTGGGCAGACCAAAGAGGACTTAAGAGATTACCTCAAGAGGAAGCAAGATCATGTCGAAGTAACCTCAACTATTAAACCGAGAACACCATTCTCGGTAGAGCCAGATAAAGTTGAGGTCCCGAAGAGATTCAGTATGCCGAGGTTCCAGATATACGATGGGAAGTCGGACCCTAACTTTCACGTCGGATTATACCTGAACGCGATGTCGTTGTACACTGGGAACGAGCTGTTGCTCTGCAAGGTGTTCCCCTCATCATTCGAGGAGATTGCATCGGATTTGTTTCACAAACTGCCGAAAGGAAGTGTGAAGACCTGGGAAAGCCTGGCCGAGACATTCGTGGCCAGGTTCGTGACAAACAAACTACAGCCCTTAAGGATAGACGCCCTAATGGCTCTGAAGATTGGCGAGGACGAAAGCCTGAAGGCCTACGCCAAGAGGTACTGTGAGGTGTTCAACCGAATACCAGAATGCAACCAAGAAGTGGCCATCGTGTCATTTAAAAACAGCCTGAAAGATGGCTACCTACTCCAAAAATCACTAGCAAAGACATTGTCAAAAAGCATGGAAGAGTTCATGGCTAGAATTGAGAAGTATGCCAGAGCCAAGGAAGATACGTCGAGGACGAAGGAGACAAAGCAAGAAAAAAGAAACGGCTCGCCGAAGCGAGGCCGAGGAAATAATGGATCCAGTAAGCAAGAGATATGACTGAGGGCTACACAGGCAGTTACAACTGTGTTCCGAATCCCGATTCACAAAGTCCTGGATAAAATTCGGAGCCAACCCTATTTCAGAGCACCAGCGAGGGCACCAGGAGAATTTATGGGAAGGAACCTTGGCAAGCATTGTGCTTACCACAATGAAGATGGGCACATGACTTAGGGTTGTAGAGCCCTGAAAACACACTTAGAAGACCTGGTGAGGCAAGGCCATCTGAGAGACCTTGTCAATGAAGCCAGGAGAAGAGAAGAGCAGGCAAGACTGCCTCAGGCACTAGCGGCTCTACCTCCCCCAGCACAACAACCTCAAGCAGGAGAACCTCGAGTAATTAATGTAATTCACTCGAAGGTCAAAGAGAACGAAATGAGGGGGGAGACTTAGAGGGTAAAGCACCTACAGCATGTCTACCAAGTCGGGGAGAAGAGACATCGGACAGAGGAGTGCCAAGGACCAGTAGTGTCCTTTACAGAAGCCGACCTTGAGATGGTGCAGCATCCACATAACGAGGCCTTGGTAGTATCCCTCCAGGTTGGGGAATGCCAAGTGAAGCGCATCTTGATTGACCAAAGCAGCTCTTGTGACATCATGTATGTCAGATGTTACAAGGAGCTGGGCCTTCACCCAGACGATATGGAACAATCTAACGGCCCAATGGTTGGGTTCAATGGAACGCCGACATGGCCACTGGGCGCAGTAAGCTTAGATGTGCAGGCTGGCACAAAGAAGGTAACAACAGAATTCACCGTAATCGACACACCCTCCCATTACAACATTATCTTGGGAAGGCCATGGTTGCATGCAATGGGGGCTATTCCCTCAACATTGCATCAACTATTGCGGTTCCCAACAGAGCATGGGATAGAGGAGGTCAGAGGAGATTAGCTGCAGGTAAAAAATTACTCCATGGCAGCAATGAAATCCACCTGTAGCATACGAGAACCAGAGAAGGCAGATATCGAAGACGAGGACGTGGAAGTCCTAGAGGATGTTGGCAAAGAGCCAGCCGAGAAGAGTGAAGAAGCACTGAAGAAAATCCTCGTCTAGGAGGGGGATGAAGAACGCTTCTTTTTTCTCGGTTCGGGCTTAGCCGAAGAAGAGGAAAAAGAGTTAGAGGCGTTCTTGAGATCAAATATTGAGGTGTTTGCTTGGACACCTTATGAAATGCCCGACATTGACCCCGAGGTCACTTGCCATAAACTGAACGTTGACAGGTCGGCCAAACCTGTAATTCAATGAGCAAGAATATTGACGTTGATATACGTTGAAGCAGTGGAAGAGGAAGTAGACAAACTTTTGGAGGCCAGGGCCATTTGAGAGGTAAATTTCCCGACATGGTTATCAAATACAGTGGTGGTGAAGAAAAAGAATGGTAAATGGAGAGTCTGCGTGGACTTTACCAGCCTGAACAAGGCCTGTCCCAAAGACAGTTTTCTTCTACCCAAGATTGACCAACTGGTAGACGCCACTTCAGGGCATGGAATGATGAGTTTCCTGGATGCTTACAGGGGGTACCATCAGATAGCCATGTACCCCCCAGATGAAGAGAAGACTGCATTTATCACTTCCAAAGGGCTGTACTGCTACAGAGTGATACCTTTTGGGTTGAAAACGCAGGAGCAACTTACCAAAGACTGGTAACCAAGATGTTCAAACACCTGATTGGCGGAACGGTGAAAGTTTACATCGATGACATGGTCGTGAAGGCCAAGGAACCTGAAGGTCATCTGGCCGACCTTAAAGCAGTCTTTGACATCCTTAAAACATATCGGCTCCGACTCAATGCATCGAAGTGTGCATTTGGAGTGGGATTTGGTAAGTTCTTGGAATACTTGGTGACTAGAAGGGGCATTGAGGCTAGCCCGAATCAGATCAAGGCCATTTTAGAGTTAAAGAGCCCAACGTCGGCAAAATAGGTACAGATGCTAACTGGAAGGGCTACAACCCTGAATAGGTTCATAAGCAGAAGCTCAGATAAATACAAACCTTTCTTTAACTTAGTAAAGAAAGCCACAGACTTCTTATGGACTGAGAAGTGCGAAGCCGCCTTGGCCAACTTGAAGAAGTATTTAACCACGGTTCTAGTTCTCTCAAATCCAGAACCTGAAGAAGAGTTGTTTTTATACCTAGCAGTTTCAGAATACGCAGTAAGCGCAGTGGTAATCCGAGAAGAAAAATGGGAGCAAATGGCTATTTACTATGTAAGCAAAACCCTAGCCGATGCAGAAACGAGGTATCTACCCTTAGAGAAATTGGCACTGGCTTTAGTAATGGCTTCAAAGAAGCTGAACCATTACTTCCAGGCCCATAAAATTGTGGTGCTAACTGAACACCCCCTGAAGTCCTTACTGCAACAAGGAGACTTGCAGGAAGAATAACCAGATGGGCGATATGACTGCAGGTCTGAGACCCAATGACAATCAAAGGCCAAGTTTTGGCTGACTTCGTGGCGGAGTTCACGCTAGAATCCATCAAACATCGGGCTCCGCTGAGCCAAGGTGAACGATGTCCAAACAAGCAAGGAGGAGCCCAACTAAAGGCGAAAGAACAAAGGAAAGAGGAAAAACTCAGACCCTGCAGCATTTACATCGGTGACTCCTTTCGACTGTTCGTTGATGGGAGTTCAAACCGACAGGGAGTGGGGGCAGGAGTGGTACTGGTCTCTCCAGATGGGCAAATACTAGAACAATCAATTCTTTTGGGGTTCAAGGCCTCAAACAACGAAGCAGAGTATGAAGCACTCATTGTAGGACTAAAACTGGCAGCAGCAATACAAGCAGATGAAGTAATAGTCTTTTGTGACTCACAACTTATAGTTAACTAGACAACGGGCGAGTTTGCAGCCCGAGATGAAAGAATGTTGGCCTACGCAAAGGAGGTCATTAGGTTGGCAGCCTTGTTTCAGAATTGCCGAATACTTCAAGTTAGCCGAGATGATAACAGTCACGCTGATGCATTGGCTAACCTAGCTAGTGCAGTACAACCTGAAAAAGCAAGGACAATAATGGTTGACTATTTGTCGGGCCCGAGCATCGAACCACTAACCACAGAGCGTGAAGCAATGTGTGTGGACATGGCACCGAGCTGGATGGATGCAATAGCAGCATTCCTAAAAGAAGGAAAATTGCCAGATGATCCAAAGAGGCACACAAGATCAGATTGAAGTCGGCAAGATTCAGTCTGACAGTAGAGGGACATCTCTACAAAAGATCCTCCACTGGACCCTTTTTGAGGTGTGTACATCCTTCACAAGTTGAAGATTTTTTATAAGAAATTTATGAAGGAATTTGTGGAAGCCACGCTGGGGATAGATCACTTGCCCATAGGGCCGTTTCCCAGGAGTATTGGTGGCCCTACATGCAGAAAGATGCAGAAGCTTATGTGAAGAAGTGTGAAAAGTGCCAAAGGTTTACACCCCTGATACACCAACCAATAGCAGACCTGAATCCAGTATCCAATCGTTGGCCGTCTGCCCAATGGGGTATGGATCTTGTTGGACAACTCCCCCAAGCAACTGGACAAAGGAAGTACCTGCTGGTGGCAACAGATTACTTCACCAAGTGGATAGAAGCTGAACCCTTTGCCAAAATTCGAGATGTGGATGTGAAAAGCTTCATATGGAAGAATATCATCACCTGGTTTGGGATTCCAAGAGCAATAGTTGCAGACAATGGAACACAATTTGACAGTAAGCTAAGTAAGAGCTTCTGTGCAAAGTTCAAAATCAAGAACTACTTTTCAACCCCAAGCTTTCCCTAAAGCAATGGACAAGCAGAAGCATCCAACAAAGTGATCTTGGATGGGATAAAGAAGAGGCTCCAAGCAGCAAAAGGAAAGTGGGTGGATGAATTGCCTAATGTACTTTGGGCATATCGGACTATGCCGAGAAGATCAATGGGAGAATCCCCCTTTGCCATGGCTTATGGCACAGAAGCAGTCATTCCGCTGGAGGTCGGCATCCCAGGAATCAGAACCCAGGGAGTAGAAAACGGTACTAATGATATACTCTTAGCCCGAGATCTAGATCTTTTAGAAGAAAGAAGGGAGAGAGCTGCAATACAGCTCGCAGCATACCAGCAGCAGCTTGCCAGAGCTTATAATAAGAAGGTCAACCCCAAGGAGTTTCAAATCGGTGACCTTGTCTTGAGAAAATTCGTCGGCAACAAAAAAGATCCCAGAGAAGGGAAGCTTGGCCCCAAATTGGGAAGGACCCTATAGAATCATCTTGATACTGGGCAATGGGGCATATCGGCTTGAGGATAATGAGGGCCAAGAATTGCCAAGGCCTTGGAAAACTTGCAATTTGAAAATTTTCTATCATTAGAATTTTTTGTTCTTTTGTCATTTGCCGAAGTAAATAAATGAAGTTTTAGGTTGTTTATTTGTTTATACACTTGTGATTGATAAAAATACATAACGTTGTTTCTAGAATATAGGTATAATGTGAACCCAAGTGGAACTTAGGTTCACATTAGGGGGCAGATAAAAGAAAATTGGTTTGAACACTTGTTGAAACTTGAGAAAAATTTACAAGTTGAAGTTAAACCGAAATCATGTTTAACACTTGTTGAAACTTGAGAAAAGTTTACAAGTTGAAATTAAACCAAGATCATGTTTAACACTTGTTGAAACTTGAGAAAAGTTTAGAAGTTGAAATTAAACCGAAATCACGTTTAACACTTGTTGAAACTTGAGAAAAGTTTACAAGTTGAAGTTAAACCGAGATCATGTTTAACATTTGTTGAAACTTGAGAAAAGTTTACAAGTGGAAGTTAAACTGAGATTATGTTTAAACTTGAGAAAAGTTTACAAGATAAAGTCCAACCAAGGAAAAACACTTGTTGAAATTTTATTTACAAGTTGAAACCAAGGGTGTGCCAAGAGAGGTACTTGGGTATTTGCCAAGATAAATTATCAGTTTAACCAGGGCGTGTCACCCTGAGAAGGTCACACAAAGACTAAAAGATATGCAAAATATTCTAAGTGTGGAATTAAACAAGAGCAGTAAAGAGAAGACAAAGATACAAGTAAGAAAGTTGTATTAACGTTCAAAAGAAGGCATGTCGGCCAAAGCTTACAAATTGTTCCAAAAAGGAGAAAAACAAAAATACAGAGCATAGAGGAAAGAGAAAGACATAAAATTAAGATTCTTCAGCATCATTAGCGGGCTGGGTTTGGACCTCAGAGGGCTGCTGAGAAGACATCTCGGCGGCTTTCTCAACCGCAAGCTCAGCGTTAATTTCTTGAAGGGTTAGATCGAGGCTCTTTTTGGCACGAGGCACGTCCGATGACGGCTTCTCGGGAATGGCATCCTTGGGGACTTACTCACACTCCTCATCTTGAGTCAAGTCCAGGACTTGCTCATTCAGAGAAGGGGACTTAGTCCCAGCAGCCTCCTTTAATTTCCTCACCAAGGTCTCCTCCTTAGACTCAGATTCGTCGTCAGATTGACTTGGAGTTGGAGGGAATGGAAGAGGAATGACGTCGGCGTTCCTGAGGGGTGAGTCCTCGGGGACTTCAAGCTTTTTTAGAAGAGACATCCAACCAAGGGTAAAACCCTTGTTACATGCCTGCTTCACTTGCTTCTCATAGTCTGCCGTGACATCGGCCACCCCCTCATTATAGCCCTTCTCATCGGCCGCCTTGAGCTCGGCGTCCTTCGTGGCCAAGGCTTCTTGCAGTTCTTTTTGGTCCTGGGCCGTTTTCTCCTCGGCTTCTTTCTTTTCGGTCTCAAGAACCTTCTTAATGGCCTTAACAGATTCCGCCTTTTCTTCGGCATCAGTTTGAGCTTTGATAGCAGCCTCGGCTTGATCCTCCAAAGTCTTCATCTTTGATTGCAAGTTTTTATTAGTCTTTTGCAGACTAGCAACCTCCCACTTTGTATTGGCCAGCTCCTGCCGATTCTCAAAGGATTGCATTGAGAAGGAATGAGCATGCTGGATGGCCTGAAAGTGAACAGAAGTTATTAGCAAATATTATAAGTATGTAATGAAGAGAAAAAAAGAAAAATTACCAAATAAAGATATTTACCTGAACAGAGTGCTGGAGCATCAGAGCATAGTTCTCATATTCGCTCATCTCGGCGTTTCGGTCGAGATCGCCGGGAATGAGCAGAGCGGTACTAAGGGCGACGGCGACATTAATGTCTTATCTTCCAGTGTGATTTGGGGGGCCCAGGGGGCATCATGCTTTGAAGACCTCGAGGTGGTTGCAGCGGACGACCTTGGCCTCTTTGATCGGGTAAACTTGGATGGTTGGGCCTCAGCAGGCCTCTTCTCCGCGGCAGAGTGGGACTTATCGCTTTCAGCCAGTTTGGAGATCGGCAAGGTGTCCTTAATGTCAACCTGAGTCACCTTTGCCTTTGGCTGAGCCTTCTTTATCATTTTTTGCTTCAGCTTTGAAGGTTGAGTTGGAGCTGGTTGAGCCTCAATAGAGGATGAAATGTTGGCCAAAAGATCCTTGGTGACTGCTTTTTGGCGGCCCATCTCGGCAGAAAAAATAGTTCGTCGCCGACGTTGGCGCTGGAATATTGGGATCAGATAAGGAGCCGAGGTTGACGGCTGCTCGGCTGGATCAGAAGTTGATCCTTGATCTTGTCGAGATGTGGAGGCAGCTTGAGGAGTTGTGGCGGAAGGAGGAGACAGACTCTTCTTCTTTTTTTTCTTGGGGACGTCGGGAAGAGCTGATTTGTACATAAGAATGAAATTAAGTAGAAGAGAGGCCTTCCATTTGTGGACTGGTAGATCCAAAAGTTTCCTCAAGTCTTTGCTGGGAAAGAAAGACTGACGGAAGCCCTTTGATGGCTGAGGGAGAGCTGCAAGAAAAACAGACGTTAGAAACAAATAAAGTATTGAAGACTTTAAAAACAAGTTAGTATGAACACAGGGCTCTTACTATTACCCTCTACAAAAACTGATTGAGGAAGAGGGTAGAGATGGAGGTCCTCGTCTGGAGCGAACTCCCAGTTCCCCGAGGTAATGAAATAGTCATCCCCAGCTCCCTTGTTGGAGTCAGGGAGGTCGACGACAATTTTGTACTCTGTGGACCTCGGCTTAAGGTAGTAAACGTAGCCCGTATCTTTTTTGAGGCCACACATGGTGTAACAGTATTGGATATCAGCTAAGGTAATCCTAGCGTTTTCTTGTTTGGCTAAGGCTATGATACCATTAATAACTCGATAGGAATTGATGGCGAGTTGCATCGGGTTCAACTTATAATAGTGAAGTATCTCACGAAAAAGGGTATTGAGTGGGAGCTGAAGTCCGCACTCAATAAAGGCTACCACAGGGAAGGGCATAGAATCAGTTGTAGGCATGATGGAGTCATCCTCCCCAGCCAACCTCAGATGGACGTCGGTCGGGATGTCAAACTCACACCTAAAGTGATCTAACTTGGTCGGGGTGTCTACCCTATGCATCCACATACCCATAACGTCGGCTTCACTTAGCGGAGTTGGATTTTAGAAGGAAGGAGTTTTTGGAGGGTTTTAGGGACCTCGGCTAAAGCCTAAGAATACACAGAATCTGTGGGGAATCGTTTCAGTTTTTTCTAAAATAGGTTCTACAAACAAATCCCAAACCTAAAACTATGGAGATGAAGATTGAAGGCACGAATCTGGAAAACAGAAACAGGTAATGCGATTCAGAGTCAAGAACAGTGAAGGAACATCAAGAAACACAAGACAGGTGTAACAGGTCAAGAACAGTAGCAAAAGTGCAGAAAAATTGTGAGCATTACGTATATTCAAGACATGAGCAAGAGCAAAGTCGTGAAATAATCACATTCAGATATATGATTCGCAAATCGAATGTTTGAACAAAGCAGTAATGACAACGAGTAATGAAGAGCATCAAAAACTGAAAAGAAGAGAAACAGTAAACTCACTGAAGAAAAAAAGCCGGTGTTGAGTTCGCCGAAGTCAGACGAACGGCAGCTGCAGAAAAGATTAGCAAGAACCTCGCGAGAGGAGGTGAACGGAGCAAGTTGCAAAGCTTTAGAAACTCAAACAATGGAGGATTTGAAAGAAAAAGCTAGAGAGAGAGAAAGCCTTAGAAACAACGGAGAAAAGTGAAAAAATAAGGAAAGGGGGAAAATTTTTTGTTAAAACTTGAAACGGCGGCAAAACAGAATTAATGAATCTAGAATGACGGATCTATCAGACGGCGCACACAAGCAGAATTCGACTTACAAGCGCGTAACAAGTACGATCCAGTAAGGGGAAGGCACGTGGCTTAAACGGTTGAGTTATTATGTATAACAGCTCATACGCGTGAAAAAGCCCTTGGAATTCTTGATCTTTAAGAAGACATATCGGCCTATAATGATAATCTCGGCTGAAGCCGATGTACTGGCAGGAAGTACCGATATAGGTTCCATCACCTCAGAATGCCGAGGTAATAGAACCTAGGGGCAGTTGTGGGGATATATTTTCTGAGAACCAACACGTAGCCAAGGTGACGCCGACGTGTCAGTCGAGGTGCCACGTGTCCTGGTCATGACGCCGAGGTGATCTCGAAAAGGCCGAGGTTATCTCCGAAGATGTCGGAATCCGAGATAAGTGAATAGGGCACGAGAGTCCTAGAATGATGAGGGGACTCAGCCTGGATAAGGATAAAACTCTTAGGGAGTTTATTTTTATCTATTAAAGAGTCCTGGATAAGTACTGAGCTAAAGTCCATTGAAGCTAGGCTTCTGTTGGGATAAGGATTGAGTTAACTATAAAAGAAGGGCACCCCCGATGGGTTTAAGGTACGCAATCTATCCTGAGAATAGTGAGTTTAGCAATTGATTATCTTTGAGAGATATACTGACTTGATCGTCGGAGTGCCCCCGGGTGGACGAACCACCGCTGGAATCTTCTATTTCTGTTAGAGGTCAGCCAGGTGTCATCTATTCTGCCAGTATTCTCCAGCTGAATACTGAGTTGGCAGTGTGGTCAGAAAATCACTCACACAATATATATATTTTTTAATCACACATTCTAATTCAAGTGTGATTATTTATATATTCTTTAATCACACCTTCTAATTAAAGTGTGATTATATATATATTACTACTTTTTAATCACACTTTTTAAATAAGTGTAATTATATATATATATATTTAATCACACTCCACTACAAGAAAAAACATCTTTGGCGACTAAAAAAGCATTAGTAGCCAAAAGTAAAGATTTTTGGAGACTAAAAAAATTAGTAGCTAAAAGCATATGTTTTGGCGACTAAAAATCTGTTTGGTTGCCCATATATGGCTTTTACCGACTACAAAAATTTTAGTAGCCAAAAGAAAGGCTTTTTGGCGACTAAAAAAAATTAGTAGCCAAAAGTGAGGTATTGGGTGACTAAAAAGATGTTTGGTCGCCAAAAGTGAGGCTTTTACAGACTAAAAAAATTTTAGTAACCAAAAGTGAGATTTTTTAGCGACTAAAAAAAATTTAGTAGCCAAAGCTGAGACATTGGGTGACCAAAAAGATGTTTCGTAGTCAAAAGTGAGGCTTTTTGGCAACTAAAAAGAAGTTTAGTCGCCAAAAGTGATAATTTTAGCCAGGGAATTAAATTTTTTAACGACTAAAAAATAATTAGTAGCTAAAAGTATAGAATTGGCGACTAAAATTATGTTTAGTCGCTAAAAGTGGTCTCTTTTTTTTTTCTAGTAAATAATTTATTTTTACATAAATTATGTTCAATAAAAAACAATTATCTTTATATATATACTTTTATATTAATACGGATCTATGTACTATATAAATAATATATGTTGCATATACAATCATATGGTGTTATAGAGGTGTAGTGGAAAGAGTGTGTTGTATAAGGTTTATGATGTGGGAGGGTTGATGGTTCAAATCTCTACAAGAACAAATGAGAAGCTAGTGAGTGTAATATTTTTTTTTCACTGTTTGATCTAAATATTTTTAATCACACTTAAAATGTATAATTTAAATGTTATTAATCACACTTAAAAGGTGTGATCTAAATATTATTAATCACACTGATCTAAATATTTTTAATTACACTTAAATGGTGTGATTAAAAATGAACCCTTTTAATCACATTCCTAAATATCACACTTTAATAAAACTTAAAAAGTGTGATTAAATAACATACATCACACTAAAAAAGTGTAATCTTTATCTGTTTTTGTAGTAGTGATATTTGATAATTTTTTAATTTTTTTAATAAATATTATACTTTTTAAGTATATTTAGATTAATTAATTTTTTTAAATATTCAAAAAAATACTTTTAAAAAAAAGGGGGGGAATTGACTGGTAAATCCCCGTTTTTGAACTTATGGTGTGGATAGTCCCAAATGTTTTCTTATGCACTATTTGATCCTAATGTACATTGAATGACTATAATGCCATTAAGTTAATACTAGTGCGTGGGTTTTACTAACGTGACGGGTGGATGTGGTTTGGTGATTACGTTGGTGGTACTTTGATATATGGTAAGGCGCCCAACGTTGCCCGACCCGTTAACGTTTCAACTCCCCTAAATTTGGAAACACCACTGAATTAGGTATGAAAATTAATATTGCCCTAAAATTGAGGGTTGAGAAACGGTGTTTCAAAATTCAAATTCAGTCAATACTTACCCACGTTATAGATTTGGTGTGGCTTTACGACGATTTGGAGATTCAGATCGTTGTGACAGGAAGATTTGTTGTTGGGTAAACCCTAAGAAGTGGTGTGACGTGACGATCGTGCGACGACTACGGAATATTACGACGAAGGAATTTCTTACTCAGACTCGTCAATGATGACTGGTAAACTTGATTAAATGGTTTTGTTTACGGAATTTATGTTCCGATTCGTGTTTTCAATTTTTTTTTTAAATGTCATCAACGATGAATGGATTCTACAGTTGTGGTTGTTGATTTATATTACGTATGACGTTTTTAAGTGTTGATTATGTTTGGGAAAGTCAGAATGTTGTAGTGCGTAGTTGTTTACGTGGGTAGGTGTGTGGTGTCGCTATCATGAAGAACAACTGTATTGCGTAGTGAAAAGCTGAGAGTGGTGGGGTGTGTTAATAATGCGGTGTGTGTGTAGGTGGGCCTTCAGTTCTTGTTGATGTGGTTGTATTGAAAATAGTTTATTGACTTTGAGTTGTGTGTGGGGCTGTTTGGAATGGATAGGGTTTGTTGTCCCACGTTTAATTTGTGTTGATGTTGACGGGGAAGATATTGTGGGGTTACGTCGTTTATTGAATTTGTGAATTTTAAAAATTGTGTTGTGTTACGTTAGGTTCACATTGGTATGTCAATTCATGTGTTACTGTGTGATATGTAATTTCTGTACATTATTCAAAAAAAAATTAGTATAAAAAATGTTATGTCAAGAAATCGTAAATGTTGTTATTGTTATTGGTTGGACGGGTTGATTCGATTGTTTTTTATGAAATAAGTACCTGTTGCTATGAAGATTTTTGTTGTTGTAAATCATGTGTGTGTGGTGTTGACGTGTTATAATTGTGTGAGTTTATTACAAACCTTTTTTGTTTTGAAATTTTTGATGTGGAAACGGATATATGATTTGGTGTTTAAATTGCAGGGGGTAGGAGGACAAACAGTCCTTGGACGTGTTCATGTGAGCGTAAACGTCAATATGCAGCCAGCAAGACATTGGGGAATGAACTGAGGGTACGTAAACAGGGGCGGATCTTGTTCAAACAGACAAAAATCGTTAATCGTCCAAGTGTGACACCGAAGATTAATCGTTCGAGGCTCAACTTCCGGTCGAACATTGCAGGCGTTGTGAAGTTAGTGTACGTGCTGAATCTGCGAGACGAACACCTAGTTCACCTGAAGAGGACACCATTCTGGTTGATGTTTGAAGCAATATTGGTAAATAAACTTGACCATGCGGACTTCCGCAAAGGAGACGACCTTGTGGTAAATATCATCCGGACATACAATGCGCGGGACGGGATGTTTCACATTGGTGGACGACGTGTGGGCATAAGTGATGAAGACATCAAGCTGATATTTGGGATACAATGTTGGATTGGTTGCCTTGATTTGACTCCCCAACCTAAGCCACCGTCAGATTTTGTACAGCGTAGATGTGATAACACTAGTCGAATAACCTCGAAACTGATACGGACCCTACTAGTCAAAGCTGCGGAGGGCAGATCTGCACGTGATGTAGAAGACACTGTGAAGCTGCTGTGTTTATATGCTTGTGGGAAATTATTCTTTTCAAATTTTGGAGAAACGATCAGCTGGGCTCTAATTCGGTATGTGGATAATTTGGATGCAATGAAAACCTACGATTGGACGGGGGCAATATGTAGTTCGTTGATGAGTTCGGTGAAGGAATTTTATCGAACACCTGAAAAAGTAACCGGATGTGTTGTAGCATTGATTGTAAGTTTGTTTTTTTCCCCCCTGTGGGTGTGACATTAATTGCAATTAATTTATTCTGTGTTGTACATGGTGTAGTCATGCTGCTAATATGGATGTTATTGTTTGCTGTGTGTGATGTGTGGTACAGTATTGGCTCTGTGAACATTCAACGATCATAGCCCCGAAATCTGCAATCGCATTTCCGAGGTTCATGAAGTGGGATGTCGCCACATTAATGCTAAATGGCGTGGGTAAATATGTCAGGGCATGTGGATTTTCAGGTAATAGTAAAATTGTAGTTTTCATTGCATTATGCGGGCAATGTTTTATAATTGTTCATAAATTTGTTATGTTTTTGTTTACAGGTGAATGTTGGACGATTGATTAAGGAAGACTATGAGGTTAAGTTTTTTGAGGTGGATGGGGTAAATTGTGGTGGGAGTGTTGGGAATGCGAATGAGGAATTCGGTGGTGGTATGCATGAGGATGATTTTGTTGATATGGAAGTGGATGGTAATGTGGAGGGTGTTGACGAAAGAATTCGTGGTAGAAATATAGAAAGGGCCTCGTCTTCGGTCCGTTTTGAAACACCAACCAGGGATGTTCCACTTATTTGGTAAGGTGTAGTGGATGTTGGGATACACATCTGCTACGCTACGGAGAAAATTGTGGAGCTTGAAATGGAAATCAACGAGAAAGAGAATGTGGTTGCAGAGTTGCGTGCAGAAGTGGAGAAACTGAGGAAGGCGAATGAGGTGCAAACGTTGCATCTTGTTGGAGGTTTTGGTAGCTTAATGCAAGCGAAGGATGAGGAGGTGAAGAAACTGAACAGTGAAAATGCTGAATTGCGTAGGGCATTGAATGTTTTGGAGGATCAGCTGGCGGAGCGCGAAGTCCATAATGTGACACAAGCTTTTCGTAATGTAGACTTAAATACTGAAGGTGTGAATGGCAATCCTGGCGGAGTGTTTGCAGACGTGAATGCCACTCCCAGCAGAGTTTTCGCAGTGACTGGGAATGAAAATCCAGTATGGGATATTACGCCGGTAAGGGAACACACAATCAGTGCTAATGAAATGCGTCGTGGTGTAATGCCTGGAACAGAGGTGGTGGTTATAAGTCCAAACTTGGCATAAGGTGGTAGGTTTAACTATGGGAGAAGTTCTGTTATGTGGGATGTGAAACTAAAAGGAAGGAAAGGGTTAACACTTACGGGGTTTGATTGCGTGGGTGTAAGTGGTCAAGAGAGTAAAGCGAACATGGTGCCACTTCATTCGTCGATGAGTACTGTAGTCATCAATCCTAGAAGTACTGGTTGCGCAGATGTAATTGATGTTGATGAAATTGACGTACAACCGAAGAAAAAGTCAGGATTTGACATGAACAACAGACACACGGTGTGGAAAATGTTGACAGTTACGGAGAAGAAGAAGATAACTGACGCATACAACAGGGATGGTGATAGGTATGTACGGAGTAATTGTTTTGCATTATCGTTGCTAATGTATTATGTTTTTTTGGTGTAATGAGATGTGGTGTGTGTTGTGTGCAGTGCTGTGATGTGGGATGGGCAGGGGCACGGTGTTGCTGTGTATTTTACCGATGTGAAATCGCTTGTGCGTCAATCTGAGATACGGGGGAATGTAAGATGCGTTTGGTTTTTTGTGTTTTTGTTTGGTTTTTTTTGGTTTTTTCCCAACTATGCAATAATTGAACATGTTAAAATTTTGCAGGTGATCGATGCATATGCTGTTCTGCTAAATGCTGAGCAGGAGAGGATAAATGAGGGCGTTGATGCTGCAGACAAATCTTATTTCTTCAGTAGCATCTGTCTAGTAAGTTTGTGACTGTAAGTGATGTGTTTATTTATGCGATGTAATAATGTATAACATGGTTGCCGGTGATGCAGGACATGATGAAGAACAACAACGTAAGGTCAAGGAATAGGTATGTGTTGGACAACCTGCGTGCAGCTAAGCTCTTCCGTTACGTGCATTTTCCACTTTGCAAAGACGCACATTGGACGCTGGTCGTGTATGACACTGAGGATGGGAGTTGGAAGCATTTTAACTCAATGAGGCCGATGAGCGGAATTTTGGACGTACACTACATTGAGGCACTTTACCTGGTAAGATTTGATAATGTTAAATTGTATGGGTGGTGTTTCCATATGAATACTTTATTGGATGACTTGTGTATGCGTTGTTGTAGAAAAACATTGTGTCAGAGGTGCAGAGGCAGACCATTGGAAATGACTCGATTGACACCCAGGACTGTGACCCCCCGTTAGAGTCAGTGGCGGACTATCCACAACAACGTCCCGAATCGTAAGCACTTTTTAATTCTCTCGCTGACAAACATATGAAGCCCAGTTCATGAATTGTTATTATTTGTATTTATGACATTAGTAATATATGTTGTGGAATTATTGGACAGGCTTGATTGTGCTATACTTGTGTGTGCTGTAATGCGCCAATATGTGCGCCATGTGGAAGTAAGAAGATCACTACATGAGGGCAACTGTAGTGTGTTGCGGGCAATCATGGTGAAGTCGTTTGTTAATGATGAGGTGCGTGGTTTGAAGAACGACGTGGACTGATTGAGGTGTACGCACATGTGACGCTTTGATAGTGTGTAGGGTTGCACATACAATGGTTTTTTGGGGTAAATATTAAGTTAGACTATGGGTTTTGCAGTTTGTGTACGCTGTGGTGCGCATATTATTTACTTTTGGGTTACGCACATTATATTATTTTAGCACATATTATGGTTTGTTAATGTAGGTAGTTTATTGTCGTGGATGGTTTGTCGTGAATTACCGCATGACGGGCTTACACAGAATTTTGTCTGAAGTTAGTGCGAATATTTTTTGGGATAATGTTATGAAATGTGTTTATGGCTATTCTATGTAATGTATGCGTGTTGTTATGAATGTTGTGCTTGTCTGCGTAGTATGTTGCTTGTTTTGTTTGTCTGAGATATTTGTGTACAGTAGGCATGTGTGAATGAGTGGAAGGGGAAGAAAATATGCATTACATGGTTTTGGAGTGATGTGGGTTGTAGTTACGTTGGTATGTTGGACCGTAACGAGTTAAAGTGAGCAATGTAAGGGAGATGTGGAGTTGGAGAGGATTTTGTTTTTATGTGGGGTGTATTGTGTTAGTAAGTTTCATAGTTGTGTGTGTTTTGGAATTGGCATGTCATGTACGGTACAGAAACGTTTGTGTGCGCACGAAAGTGTACAATATTATGAAACTAGGATGTTGATGGTAATGTGTCAACCAAGACAGGTTGACATTGGGTTAAACATCAGTTACGTGACAATTGGTTTAAAGGGAATGACTTTCTGCATGACTCGTTGACCATGATGTGGGATGCTGTTATGTGAGTAAGTGTATATGGAGTTTGATGATCAGTATGCGTTAGAAAAATTTGAAGTACTTTCCCGTGACGATGGTGATGTTGATATGGGGGTATGGTGGGAAGGGGAGATTCAGTAACTGCTATGTGAAGTTGTGGACACCACGTTTTCATAAATTTGCCTGCTGAGTGGACGGTTATAAGTAAGTCAGCTTATAGGCAGAGGGAATGTATGATGTGGTCACACGCAAAAACTGTGATAAAATAAAAAATGTGGCGGAAGCAAAGGTATTCAAAAAATATTTGAGTAAAAAAAAAAACATAACAAAACGTGTAAACCAGTTGTAGTTATAGGCGAACACACAACATTCATATAATAAGTTATTAAGGAAGTAAACTGTATGTGAATATTACATGCTTATTTAATGGTATGCACGAAGTACGCAACCACATGAAAAAAAGCGCAGTAAATATTAATTGGGATGTCCAATGGATTGGGATTTTGTCTAAATAGGTTCTTTGCAGGTCTTCCTGTTGTGGTTTCCCATGCGACCACACCTTCCACACCGTATTTGTTGAACATTCTCACCTTTTGACGGTATTCTCTTCTTCTTCGGCCTCCCCGGCGGACGTTTCACGTTTGGTGGGTAGATGACGTAGTCCATGGGGTTGAACGGTGGTTTTTCAACTGTTGGTATTGGGTAGATTGTAAGCGCATACGTCAGACGGTATTCGGAAACATGGTACCAAGGTACGACAATGTCGTCAAGGTTTTTCCCACTTTTTCGCACTGTGACAATAGCATGCGCACATGGGAACTCATTTGTTTGCCACTGGAAACACGAGCATGTACGGCTGGCGATGTCTACCATAACAGATGGGAATGAGTGGACCTCATACACGTCAATATTCGCCTGACTCACTTTCCATGCCCGACTTTTGTTGTAAGCTTCTTCCAGACGCGATTCCATTGTGGGACAAATTGCGCCAGTCCATGTGTGGGCCGACACCCGCCGCTTTGCCATTTGTCGCATAATCTCTCCTCTAATGTTGTCAACCATTCTGGTTATGGGTAAATTCCGTGCTTCGCGAATCCAAGAGTTGAATGACTCAGCGGCATTGGAGCTCATTTCTCCGTATTGTTTACCTCTGCAAAGCCGATTGGGAAAAAATATAAGAATGAGACATGCTTGTTTGTTGTTGGTATGTTCTCGTTCGGGTTGGGTCCGTACCTGAAAAATGCGTTCGCCCAGTGTTGTGGATGTGCATCCGCAAGGAATTTTGTGGCAATGGCTTTTCCAGATTTCTAGAATTCGTCGGCCTTCTGATTAAATGTTGTTATGGTGGGTGTGTATGCGCACTTACGGAATTTGCTGACAAGCCCAATCCGATGCATGCTGTTAACGTAACGTAATTTGTCCCGTAGATTTCTCTATAAATGTTGGAGGCAGAATGCGTGGTGAGATGTTGGGAAAAATGTAGGCATTGCTTCCATTAGTCCAACGTTCCTGTCAGACACAAACGTGAGTGTCCTGTCGCTGGGTACCACATTGGCAAGATGTTGTAAAAACCAGCCCCAATTGGCGTTGTTCTCGGAGTCCACAATGGCATATGGAAGTGAAAACAACCCTGTTATGAATGATGAGAATATAAGCATCGTGTACAATATGTCCAACCATGTAGTAAGTTTGTTTTGAAAGTTACGTGGGTCACACCTTGATTACCGTCTTTCGCAGTGGCGGCTAGCAAAAAACCTTTGAACCTGCCTTTCAAGAAGGTCCCGTCGAAGAAAAGTAGTGGACGACAATGATGAAACCCATCGATGCATGCTTTGAAAGAAATGAAAAAACGACGGAACTGGTAGTTGTTTTCATCGTAATCAATGTCTACATAACTCCCAGGATTGTATTGCATGACGGCGTCACGATACCAACGTAGTTGGTCGAATGATACGGAATGGGCGCCGAACAATTCCCCCCTTGCCTTCTCAACCCCTAACCACGCAACCCGGTAGTTGACGTCCAACCCGTAGTCATCTTTCAAATCTAAGACGACATCGGTTGGATGTGTGAGTGGTCTGTCCCGGACTCGATCTGCGATAATGTCAACAACCATATCAGATCCAACCCTAGGATGATTTGATGTCCGAACGGATACACCGCAACTATGCACACTGTTCAATTTCCGAATGTAGAAAAATTGATTCGCTTTCAACACTCGAGCATGTACAGACCACATGTATCCCTTATCCTCCAACATGGAGCAGACTGCTGTGACCCGTACGGAGTCGTTCTTAACGTATTTGAAATTGAAGTCGAACTCCACGGCATATTTGCACAATACCATACGAAATTCGTGTGCACCACCCTCAAAGCATTGACCAACGTGGGTTATTCCCCGCGCCCATGATTCAGTCAGTAGTACTTTATTTTTGTGTGGGCAGAAATCAGGCAACCAATCAACCTCATCATCGCTTTGTCCTTTGTCATTAACGACTATTCCGGGCACGGGGTTGGGTTGCATATTATACTGTCCGGTGGCCGTACTTACACTACCCACACTTCCGTGCTGACCAACCAACACAGAAACGTGTTGCAACCCGAACGATCGGGCAAGACTACCAAGGTTTTCCAAGTCAACATCATCTTGTAAAGTGAAACTGTTCAAACCTGGAATGTTGTACAACAATCCGACATTATGGGGACCCAGCCCGCTAAACTTGGAACACAGAAAATCAACTAATTCGACGAACGTGCCGTGATCCCGGAGATTGTAGGCTGCGTTAATGTTACGATAAGAACACAACAACATCAAACTCCCTTCCATACCGTCTGACACACACTGCCATGGGCGAAAACACATGTTATACACGTAACAAAACAATAAAAAATTACCAACAAAATGAATACAGAAATAAAATAGAACAAAATTGAATCCTCTAGACCCCCCAGTAACGGTGTGGGGAGAAAGAAAACCAAATGCAGAAACATCGGAATAAAACATCATTAGAACAATTGTGGACCCTTAGTAAACGTAAAACCGTGGTCATGGCGAGACGTAATCTGCAGGGCAGTGTAATGTTAACTATGGAATAGATATAAACGTAATATGTACCTGCAATGATAACCAAATATTGACGACTGCAACAGCTCTCCCCAGCGGCAAGAAGACAATGAAACCCTACTAAAAAATAACCCTTCAGCCCGACCTACGAAAATATCACAAACCCAAAAACATTTGATCCAACTTGCCAACGTGACAGAGCAACGTATCCACAAAATATTGAGTCAATCCCATAATCCACGTGCATTCCATAACAGAAAAGGACAAATCAGTCTCCCCACGTCACAGAAAATTTGAAATAGGACTTTATTGTCTACCTACCAAACATGTAAAATAGGACTTTTCAAATCAAAAGATTAAATTTAGGACCATAAAGAGTAACAGTTTGGCACATAAGACTTTCTGATAATTTTCAATTTTATAACATGTGGGATAACCGAACAAAAATAAAAAATACGGTGTGCAATGCACATCGCATATAATCCCGGCATAAATTAAATACAAATTTATATATGTTTTTAAAAAATTTAAATTTACACAAATTTATACTCAACGTATGTAATTGTGTGATAGGCAGAATAATTTTCCAGCAAAAATTTGTGGACTACGTTTAAGACTGCTATACCAGAATCAGTCTCCTCCTGTAGACCGAAAGTCAAACAGACGTTGCTCTGTGTCTACTCTTTGAAGAACATTAATGTCTCTCTCTCTCTCTCTCTCTCAACTGTCCTCCTCCAGAGCAATTAACACACACCCATAAATAAATATCAACATATATACATATCCAGAACAATTAACACACACCCGTAAACAAATATCAACATATATACATACAGAGAGAGAGAGAGAGAGAGAGAGAGAGAATGGCGGGGGGAAGCAGTAGCAGTAGCAGTAGTTGAGAGAGAGAGAGAGAATGGCGGGGGAAAGCAGTAGTAGTACGGAAACGAAGCTTGATCAGACGCCAACATGGGCGCTTGCTGGTTTGTGTGCAGTCATGATCATCATTTCCATTTCCTTGGAGAAGACTCTCCACAAACTTGGAACGGTATCTAACGACCCTTCAATTCAATTATACCCCCTACCACAAAAAAACAATTATTCAACTCTTTCTGCTCCAAATCTTGTTTGGGGAATTCATTATTGCTGCTGCTATTCCTTTTGATTCTTGTTGGTTTTTCCAACTTCTTGCCTAATTAGTTTGTTTGTGGGTTGTTGTTTTTGTTTTTGTAGACTGGATTTTTTTGGTTTTTTGCATGTGGGTCTAGCTGATATTTTATCGTTTTTAGGTGTTCTTTTTGGTTGATTTAATGATTTTATTTATTTATTTATTGGGGAAACAAGTTTTGATTTAAGTTACTTTTTTAATGGAGGCAGATCCCGGACGTTGTTTGGGCCGTGGAGCCTAATACGGCACTTCTAACTGTTTTTATAATTTGATTTGTTGAGTATTTTGCATGTTTTATTTACATAAAAAATTATGTTAATTCAATAATCGTAACATATTTAATTTATCACGTTTGTCACTAAAAAAATAGAAAACAATTATATTTTAAAAATAAACTATATATTTTTTTGGTAACAAATGCTTTAAATTGAATAAATTATCAGATTAACCTAATTTTGTGTGTGATGAAATATACGAAATGTTCGATAAAATGAACGGTTCATATTATCAAAACGGATCCATAAACATTGCCCTCAGTCGAGATTTTAGACTGGAGGGGATCAAGGTTACGGATGGTATAATCAAACAGTGAGTTAGTTGTGTTCTGCTTGGCTTTTTCTTGGTCTGTTTAGACTGTTTACTGGGGTTATTTTCCTGTTAATTTCCATTTTTTAAATTCATTTTATTTTTTTTATAAAAAAAATTCCCTTTTATGTTAGGTTTTTGTTCATGTTGCTTAATTCTGTCAATAGCTTTTGAATTTGTTGGTTTCAATTTGGGTTCTTCTGATTAAAATATTGAGGTACTGACACAGTAAGATCTTATGTCAGTCGTTTAAGGAAAGGCACAAGAAAGCTCTGTTTGAAGCTCTGGAGAAGGTGAAGTCTGGTAAAGAACATAACTTTTGGTCACTGATAACAATGCTTTTTCCTTTTCAACCCAATAAAAAAACTGAGCTAGAACATTTTTCTAACTTCATAGTTGCCCTCTACTTTGTTTTAGTATTTTTTGTTTTAGTACTTTGTTTTAGTATTAGACTCGTGTCTGATTATTGCAGAGTTGATGGTTCTCGGATTCATTTCGCTACTCCTGACATTTGGGCAGAAGTACATTGCAAAAATCTGTATTCCCACCAAGGTTGCCAACACTATGTTGCCCTGTCCTGCGAATGAAACTACCACTACCAGTACAGAAGGGGGGCATCAAAGGAGGCTTTTATGGTATCAGCACCGAATTTTAGCTGATGATAGAAATATTTTCAAGTGCGAGGATGTAAGTGTTCCTATTGCTACCATGCATGCTGAATTGACAATATTCTTGTAGTATTAAAGAATTAGGAGTGATGATAATTAATAATGGGCATCTCTTGTAGTTTCTTTCTTTTACTTTTTTCTTTTTTAAATATTTATTTTACTTCACCAAGTAAACCTATTAATCTAAAAATATTGCACTTCTGATAAAATCAATGCATGTTTTTGATACTTCAATGTGTAGATTTGACGTTTTAATTAGTTTCAGACAATGCCATATGGGCTATAAATTTGTACCGTATTGGCTACTTTTGCTTGCTATTTATTCATTTATAGTGAGTAAATTATGAATGTATTGGTGCAACTTGAAATTGTTGATTGTTTTTTTTTTTTTCTTTTCAAGATTTAATATAGATATCGTTGGTAGTTGATTTTGTTGCGTAGTAGGTATTAGGGATGGCCTATAGTGTATTGCATGGCCCCCTGCCCATTCAATGGTTCTTAGTTCATGTCTTCAAAAGCAAATGTTTTACCCAATATGGCATGTGTTTGAAGGAAATTGAAATTGAATATAAAATATGTTAGAGCAATACTATAAATGTAACTTACTTTAACGATTGAATCTATTTTGTGCAATATTTGAAGTGAGATTGTTTGTTATTTGATTCTTATTAACTAGTTAAGGGACATGTCTTTATGAATATATATATTTTTTTGTTGTTGTTTTTACCTTTCTTTTTTAGATTGCGAAATTATGAATGAGTTTTTTTGGTTTATAAACAAATTATAATCAACCCAAAAAATAGATTCTAGTTTTCTAGCCAAAAAAAAAAAAAGTCTAAAAAAATTAAGGTCAATTGCACAACTCAATCTTTTGTAAGCAACACGTGCCTAACACAAGCTAAACTTATTGAGTTTGAATAGCACTTGGACTAAATATCTTAGGTTGGCAAGTCGAGTTTGGAAATTGGACAGGCATGGGCAATTTCTAGCATTACTGGAGCAGGATCGAGGCAAGTTTTGAACCCAGTCCAACCCACCTGGCTTGCACCCTACCTGAGTGGGAGATTTTATGAGTTGAAAATGGGCCATGGTAGGGGCCGGGCAAGTTGAAGGCCTAGCGGGTTTGGGTCAGGATAACTTTGGGCTTGCCCGGAGATAGGGCTGCTCGGCTAAAGCCCAAGACCGAGCTACTTGAACTTGCACAGATGGGAATCGTGCTACTTGCGTTGCTCGGCAAGAAGGCTCGCGCCTTTAGCTCAGCAAGAAGGTTCGCGCCTTTAGCTCAGCAGGAAGGCTTTTGTTTCACCTGCGTGACCTATTTCGAGCTCAGCTCTGCCGGAATGCAACTAAGCTCGGTCGGTATGGAGCTCGGCTAGTGAGCATTCGGGCATGTGGCGTAGCACGGCTGTGTGAGGCCGAGGTGATTCCGCCGGTCTGCCGAGCTCTGCCAAGATATCCTGACAGTTTGGTTAGGTGGTGATTGCTAGATTTGTGCTGACAGATGGGATAGCAGCACCACGTGTCGAGAGACTAATGGGAGTAGATTTGGGGCGTAGAAGGTATATAAGCGTGTCTGCGCCCCCCATGCTTGGACAGATGATCATTTGGGGAGATACACTTAGACATTCAACTCTCTCTCCTCTCTCTCTCTATCCCTGAGTGTGTGCTAACTTGACTGTCGGAGGGGTTTTCCGGCCACACACTGTCGGGTAGCTCACCGCCGTTGTATTTGCAGATCGATCAGACAGACAGGGAGCTTGGAAGAAAGGAGTACAGGCTCGCCCGAATATTTGCCCCCCGTACACTACCTATGGCCCCTTTGGTATTAGAATCCTAGTTTTGTCCCTGGTAGGTATGATGTTGTTGTGCTATTTTTATTAATATTATTCAACAAGTGGTACTACAATAAGTCCAAAACGCAATTTATATGAGTTCATTATCAAAGTTGAGTGATATTAAAGATTGGTGTATTGTAGAAACCTAGAGTGACTACTTTTCATGGTTGCATTAGTCATTCAGATTCCAATTCCACATGACTCAAAACTCTTGAGAGTATAAAAGCAGAGCACATATTTTTCTTTCTGACAGTCTAACATCTTGTGAATATTATTAAGAGTCCCTGGAGTCAATACAATTCTGGGACCAATTTTCTTTATTGAATTAAATGCATATTATTAACTCTGTTTGCATAATCAGAACCGCAAATTTATTAAAACCAAAGCTTTACACTCCTTTCATTTCAATACTTGCTTCTTCTGTTGTTTCATTTCAGTTAAATAACTTTAATTTCCCTACGTTTGAGTAGGATCTTTACTATAACTTCCCGACATGCAATTTATTCTTCATTTGTTTAACCTGATTCTTGCCAACAACAGGGGAAGGTGCCACTTATATCTTTTGAAGGAATGACTCAGTTACACATCCTCATTTTCTTTTTAGCAGTCATTCATGTGTTATACAGTGCTGTCACAATGACACTTGGTAGACTAAAGGTAATTTGAAATATGGTTGTTTCTTATGTGTTTTGGTTGTTATACTTGGGAATGTTAATGCCATCTAAATCATGATGTTATTTTAGGGAGTTTAGGATACACTGGGCGGTCAGAGACTCATGGCTGACCACCTGATGCTTCTTACCTAATTGAAATGGTTTATATTTTTGCTATTGAGTCATTTAATGCAATTAAATGACCAAAATCAGTTGAATTTTAAACAATATCTTCTCCAATGTAATGATTGGGAAATGCCTGGCCGCAACAAAGTTCCTTTAAATCAAGTTAGCAAACAAAGCCAAGATGAGTTATTTGCCTGCTTGTTCGACTTTAGCTTGAAAACTTCTCGAGTCCCTGGTTAAGATTCTTGAGTCCAAAGTGGGTAAACCTGTTGACAGCCCTTTGCTCTGATACTCATTCTATAGTTGTACTTATCATTTTAGATGTCAGATCATCTCAACAGTAAGTAACTTTTCATTGTTTGATGTAAGCTGCATTATGCAGATTCGTGGGTGGAAGCAGTGGGAGCAGGAGACTTTATCCCTTAGCTATGAGTTCTCTTATGGTATCATTACATGATAGAAAGGACTATTTCATTGTGATCTAGTTTGAAATTTTCTGTTTCTTGGCCCTGAATATGAGTTTCTCATTGAACTATTGTTTTGTCTATATTGGGAACATACAGATCCTTCAAGGTTCAGGCTTACTGAACAGACATCTTTTGTGAGAAGACACATTGGTTTCTGGACTAGGATTCCATTCTTATTTTGCGTTGTAAGATATAATTCTGACATTTTCAATTTCATTTGATCTTCTTTAGGCAAAATAGTATAATTTATTTTGACATATTGTTAGAAGTAAAAATATTTTGATACTAAGGAACCGGCACTGTTTGGTAAGCTGGATGAGGCAATGACTCAAGAACTGTCATAGGTTTGACTGTTTTCCAGCTTACTTGATGCTTAATGGGTGATTTTGCTCCCCTGTATGGAGTAGTATTGACTCTAAATTGGTTGATGACAAGTTGATTGGTGTAACAAAATAATAATAATAATTATTATTATTATTATAATTATAAATAAATAAAGTGACAAGGATCGGGACATTTGACCAGTCTTAAAATAGCTAGGGCTTTTGAGTTCAGTTTTCTCATGGTTTAAGCATTCAATCATGAATCATTTGTCATATGTTCAACTCAACATAAGCTTCTAGTGATATACTTCTAAACTTGCAGGGGTGCTTCTTCCGACAATTTTTCAAGTCTGTTAGTAAGTCTGACTACATGACCTTGCGCAATGGATTCATCAGTGTGAGAGTTGTGTGGTACAAAAACCTATACGCAATTTTGGAATATCTTTCTTTCTTCTCACCATGCTGTTTGTATAGGTTCATTTGGCTCCTGGAAGTAAATTTGACTTCCAAAAATATATCAAAAGGTCATTACAAGATGACTTTAAGACAATTGTGGGAGTCAGGTAATTTTCTTCTTTATTCCTTTCTTTTTAATATATATTTGTGATTTTTCGGAAGTATTTTCAAGTTTTGATATAATTTTGCTTAAATTGACAGCCCAGTCTTATGGGCGTCATTTGTAATTTTCTTGCTCCTGAATGTTGATGGTGAGGCACTCTTTCATAGTGATATCCATTCTAATTATATTTTTTTATTTTTTATTTTTTATTTTTTACCTGCAGCTTGAATTAAGAAAGGGTATTTCCTTATAAATTATAATATCTCTTTTCAGGGCGGCTGGCATGGCTTTGGGCATCATTAATTCCTCTGATTGTAAGGAATCTCTTTTCAGTCGTGTGTTTTTGTAGATTAATATTGAAAATGAGTGTTGACCTATGATTGTTTTCAGATAATCTTAGCTGTTGGAACAAAGCTCCAAGCTATTTTGAGTAGGATGGCCGTTGACATCAGTGAAAGACATGCAGTGGTTCAAGGGATTCCTCTTGTGCAAGCCTCAAACAAATATTTTTGGTTTGGTTCGCCACAGTTAGTTCTTCATCTTATCCACTTTGCTTTGTTTCAGGTATGAAATGTTCTCTTTTACAGAGGATAAACCTACATAATCTCCGAACTACAACAGAGCGAATAGTGTATTAGTTTGGTTGAACTTTCAAAATCAGCAGGAGTAGAGAGTCATTTTACTTGTCAATCCATGCATGTTGGAATTGGGTTAGTCATTAATGTTCATTTTGAACCCAAGGATATAAGTAGAGACCAAGGATATCTCATTAATTTCTTCTTGAAAAGATCAAAAAGAATTTTGATGTGTACAGATTAGAGTAACATGAATTGGGGAATTATATGGAGAGACATAATCTCTAAAGTTTAGTACTTGTTCTCTATTTTAAACATTCTCCTTAATAACTAAAGGGAGCCCATTGGTCAGAGCTCTTACACCTCACTAGGAGGTTAGACGTTCAACTTCCTCCACCTGTGTGTGTGGATCTTATTATTGTCATGTTTGTTTAAGGTTTTTCTCTGAGAGTATATTTGTAATTGTGATTTATGCTTAAATTGTTGATTCATTCTACTTGTATTGAGATACTTAATGGGGAAAAAAAACACTCTTTTTGGGTCAATCTTTCTTTTTGTTACTAACAGATATTTAATTGCTTTTATGATTCCTACAGAATGCATTCCAGATAACATATTGCTTGTGGATATTGGTAATGAATGTTTATTTCTATCTTTGCTATCAAAATTTGTTTGTTTGTTTGTTTGTTTTTTTTTATCACTTATTATTCTTATTATTCCTAACAGCCTTTGCATAAATGACAAAATTGTCTTTCTATGCATGCAGTATGAATTTCGGATGACATCTTGCTTCGATAATAATTTCAAGCTGGTAATTTTAAAATTTTGCTTAGGGTCAGTATTTCTTCCACAATTTCTCTTCTCACAATTTAAATAGCATCTTGAATTGTCAGAGTGAACTTTGTTATGGTTCACAGGATTGGAGCTCTGTTCTTCTGCAGCTACATTACACTTCCCCTCTATGCCCTTATAGCTCAGGTACTTGCTCCGTTAACTCTTCCTTCCTCTAGTTTGTGGCATTGAAGAAGTTTTTCTGGAGGACTAAACACTATTGACGCTCTGTTTGTTTGAGCGGAAAGTATTTTTTGTATTTTCTAGTATTAGGTATAATAATAAAAAAAAAAACTCAATAGAAAATGTTTCCTGTGATCAATGAAAACAAAACTATTTAGGTGAAAAATATTTTTCACTTTTAAAATGTGTAATATGTTTTTTTGGGACTAAATTACCTATGTGATGGAGAGAAGGGGAATAGGATGAAACTCAAACACAAAAAACAACCACGAATTTGATAAAAGAGATAATCTCTCTAAAAATATAATTAATTCTCCGAAATAATCTGTCTAGCCAACTCTTATTTATAATAAAACAAAACCCTAACGCAATTTAATAAATAGGAAAAGACAATAATTGCTAATGAAGCCTAAATCAAAGGAATTACGAAAATTATCAAAAATAGAAAAGATTTGAGTTAAGCTCAAATCTAGAAAATGTAATGAAAAATACAGCCTGCATTTGGTTGTATTTTGTAATTATGATTTGAGAGTATGAGTTGTATTTTGAGTTTGTGGGGTTTGGAATTATGATTTGAGTGTATAAAATTTGTTTGGTAAAGAGTTTTGAAAATAATTTTGAGAAGAGTTTTGATTTGAGTGGGGAATTGTTGATGTGACATTTGATATTTGATACAAAAATTTACAACTCATAACTAAACATACAACTCAAAATTATTTTAAAGCACATAAATTTTTTTTTAAATTTTAGAAAATGTTTTTTTCGATTATATAAAAATTAACATATCAATTGCAAAAAAAAAAAAAAAAAAAAAAATCATTATTCCGGTCAACCGGCCGGACGTGCCGTTAGCCCAAATTTTGAAATTTTTTTTTTTTCTGAAAAACGCGGCTGCTGCAGAGAACTCTGCAGAGTTTTGGAAACGTATTTCCAAAACACGTTCCAAACACCATACTGAAAACACAGTGTAGAATCATATTTTGAAAACACAAACAAACAGTGCCCATATTCTGGAAAAAATCTAACCTCAATTGGATTCGTCTGGACTGAGTTATATCGAGTTATAGACTAATCAATTATTTCCAAAATGGAAAAATCGAGAAATTGAATGCCTAAATATTGGAATTTGTCCGAAATCCATCGCAGGCTATGGTGAAGCGATGGGTATTAGTTGTCTTGTCATGTCATTTTCCATGTCTCGACCAAAGTTCACATTATTCCAAGCATGTGTCATTTTGCATCTATTAGTGCCTTTTACCTTTATCTCGTTTGTCTATAAGTTCCAAAAACTCTAGAGTCAAACACTCTACATCACAATGTCACCGCCACCACCGCCACCCCAACCCCCAACCCCACTAATACAATCATTAGCACATTAGTCTCAAGGATGCAACCATAGGACAACTTTTTCTCTGGAAAATATTTTTTGAAAAAAAATTCAATAGAAAATGTTGTTCACCGAAACAAACGGAGCGTAGTAACACAAATTTTAGACAATGCCAACTTTTATATTCAAGTTCTTTATCAGGCTTTATATTCCTGCTTTTAGGAACTGACCAGTTTTCCCAACTCAAAGCAAACCAACCTATCTAAATTATGGAAATTGGAACATTTTAGTTCCTTCAAAGTATTATTCTGTGAATTTAAGAATACAGTGTAAACTATTGATGTTGACCCTTGGTGTGTCTAATAATTGACTTGCTCATGGTGAATATTGCAGATGGGCTCACATATGAAGAAATCCATCTTTGATGAACAAACAACCAAGGCCCTTAAGAAGTGGCGCATGGCTGTCAAGAATAAGCATGGCAAGGGAGGGAAGTCTCCTACCCAGACCCTGGGTGGAGGAAGCCCAACAACTGCTTCAATGAAGTCAACCTTGCACTCCTCCGGAGCCAAGCTTCACCGCTTCAAGACTACTGGTCACTCAACCCGCTCATTCACCCCTGATCACCATGAAACTTCTGATTATGAAGCCAATCCATCATCAGCCAACTTGATTGTAACAGATGATGATCATGATGGTTCAGAGGTTGAAAAGAGTGCACCCCACGTTGGAGATGAAAGTAGAAACGAAGACGTTTTCTCAATATTTGTGAAGCCTGCTCTGATGAAGTGAAGAAAGATTATGCTGTTGATTCACCCACTGTCAATCCGGCGAATTCTTCCAATGTATGTATTTATTCAGGAAATGTTGTAATGTGTTCTATAATGTATTCTAGCTTGTGCAGAGATGTGCATGCAATTCTTAATTGTTGCTTTATGATCATTATGAACCACTGAAAGATTGTAGGAAAATAGAAGATAGATACTATTTATATATATACTGTTAAATTTTGGTTTTTATTGCAAGAAGTTATTCCAATGGGAAGGTTTCTCTACTCTTTCTCTGTGGCTTCTATATTTATTTTCCTAATCATGTCAAGGAATTTATGACGGTTGAAAATTGAGACAGTGGATAAAAATTTGAAGGACAGAAGATCCCGGCTCATGGACCACTGTTTCATCTTTGAAACTAAGCGCCATTTGTTTTTCATAAATTGTGAAGTTGTTAATCACTGGTATAGTGATTCTTTGTATTTTATTTTATTTCCATACATATTATCAAAATTGGAGGTGTATTTCCTAATCTATTCTATTGAACGGTTTGAATCACCTAATTTATTAATTAAAATAAAATTTTAATATTATTAAAAATAATTAATTAACTTGATAATTTATTAATAAAAAGAGTTATTTATTATTAAATTAAAATTTTAAAAGATGAGATTGTAATTTTTAAAATTATAAGACACAATTTATAATTTAATTAGGCAAACTTTTCCAAGTGTATTTGTAACGGTTTTGATTGGTCGCACTAATTTGGGTGGCACTAATACCCCTAATTTCCATATAAGGCAAAAAAAATAATAAAAAAAATAAAACAATTATCTAAAATAAAAATTAGAGACATTAATACCACCCAAATTATTGCCACAAAACATTTTCCGTATTTGTAATTTATCCTGAGAGCAATGCTACTAGTAGTCACTTTCCATTAATAAGCTGATGTGGATAATTTGAGGATGTGATTTCAGATAAGATTCGTTGAAACTTGCATCAATCACATCCCTCTTCATCATCACCACTGTGTTGAAAATAATGATTTTTATAGGCTTATTTTGAGTTATTTTTTAGTCTAATTTTAAGTGGGTCCTAAACGTCTTTTGAAGTGGATCCGAAGAAGTGATGTGTTATTTGCCACTTGGTAAGTCACACAATGAAGACAGTTCATCAAAATCATTTATAAGTGAATGAGAAGTTGACGTCGTTTTCGGGTTTGTGAAATTGGACATTTAAAGATTTAAATGTAAATTTTCTTGTAAAGCTAGTCCCACATTAGAAACTTAAGAGAACTTGTGTGTGTGTGTAAGTTCTAGGTAACAATACTTGGGTTGAGCCCTAAGGGGCACCCCAAATTTGTAGAATGGAGGAGTTGTGGATAAAGAGAACCTTAGCCCAAACCACCACACGTGCACCACCGTCCATTCAACCGGGTGTGGGTCGGATCTAACATTCATTTATTTGAATTTTTCCCAAATTCTTGCGGGAAAATTTAATTTTCTGAACCGAAATTAATTCAAGCTTGAATTTATTTTCCTGTCAAATGTTAAACTCCTCCGGTCCATTTTTTCTGAACAATATTAAAACTGTCCAAATAGTTTTTTTGCACCCGAACAGATTCAAATCTGCCCAGGCAGATTTGAACAGATTGAAAACTAAGTTTTAACAAGTCTGAGTTTGGGTTGTACCTGTTCGTTTGATTCCTTAATAGATTTAAAACTTTTTTTTGATAGGTTTATAACTGCCAGAAACTGCCCAGTAGTTCCTAGCAGTTTACAGATTAAATAGTGACAGAACTGTTCAAATTTTGAATCTGTATCTATTCAAAACAGTGTATATATGTTCATTAAAAATCTGTACCTGTTTAGATAGATCTTTTGGCCTATAAATTCCAGCAGTTTGGGGTTGGGAAATATCCAGAAAAAATTCATTTTGTTGCCTTCATTTTGCTTTCTTGCATCATTATTCTTCATACTAGTTGTACGGGGAGCAAATATTCAGGCAAGCCCGTACTCCTTTCTTCTAAGCTCTCTGTCTGTCCGATCGACCTGCGAGCACAACGGCGGTGAGCTACCCGGCGGTGTGTGGCCGGAAAACCCCTCCGACGGTCAAGTTAGCACACGCTTAGGTAGAGAGAGAAAAGAGAGTTGAGTGTAAGTATTTCTCTTACCAAATGTTCATCTGCCTCAGCATGGGGGGCGCAGACACGCTTATATACCTTCTGCGCCCCAAATCTACTCCCATTAGTCTCTCGACACGTGGTGCTGCTATCCCATCTGTCAGCACAAATCTAGCTGAACACCACCTAACCAAACTGCCAGCCCACTCTACTGGGAGCTCGCTGCCAAAGGTCAGGTTGCGTTAGCTGAACGCTTCCGCCACCAAGCTCAATGACAAGCTCTTTGCATTCACAAGATAGCGAGAGCTTGGGACAACTCAAGTTGGTTAGCCGTCGGCCTTCCTGCCGAGCTAACTCACGAACCATGGAACCCGGTGAGGCAGCGGATATCTTGGCCGAACCCTCACTTGATCGGTTTCAGCACAGCCAACCATGCTTCGGCAAGTAGCTCGGTCCAACCATGCTTCGCCTTAACTGAGCGAAACCTTTATGGGCAGGTCCATGCTACCACGGCCCAATTGTGTTCGGCCCAAATCTGCCCGGCCATTACCATGGCCCAATCCAGATCATAAATCTCCCTCTCAATTGCCCTTTAATTCCGTCCGCGCTAACGTGACTGGGATTACCTGTTCTGACCGGGGTAAACTCTTCTTCGATCCTCGGTTTGCAAGACGACAACCGGGCTAATTGATATGACTGGCTTCCGAAGTTGCCTGGTCGACGCCTCAACTTGCCATCTTGTCTCTTCAGTATTGACGCCGTCGTCAATAGGGACACGTGTCATGCATCGATTGGTCTCGAGCAGCCAACCATCGTGTCTGTTGGCTTTTGAATTTTTGGCGGCCTTTTCACCTCTATAAACATGCCATATCCCCCTTCATTTTACTCTTACTGACTCTCTTCCATTCTAAGCGTCTTGAAGCTGCAGTGTCCTCGCCAAGCCTCCATTCTCGCCCTTCATCTGTGTTCGTGCTTGAAGGAACTGCATCTGCCTCTACATTGGTAAGTCCTTCAAGCCCTTTGTTGCTATTTCATTTGATATTCCACGCTTTAGGGCACATAGTCCATAGATTTTTAGGGTATAGGCCCCCAAAATCCCTCTCATGCCCCTTGTACTCATTGCTGTTCTTCATCCTCCCTGATGAACACTTGAAGATCTGGGGTGGACCGGGCTCCAGGTCTTCTTTTGATCCCAAAAAACATTAAGACCGAGCAACTTACAAGTTTGCCCAAAACCTTAGAAGAAACCAAGGTAAACAGATGACTTGGTCGCCTGACCGGGCTAACAACTGGTCCGCTTGAGCGACTGAGCTCCTTGGTTTGCTTTTGCGACTGAGGTGGTCTGGCACTCTTCATGACTGAGCTAAAGTCAAGCTCCTTTTGCGCGACCGCGCTTCCACTTACACTTACCCTCCTTTTCCTGCAGAGTCCAAGGGGACCACAGACCAATACTGAGGCTCTCAAAGACCGAGCAGCCGTCTTAATCCAGTTTGTGCCTGTCTACCTCAGCCGAGCTAAATCAGTCGGCTACACATGGGGCGATACCGCTTCCTTGTCGACTCCCCGGCTGCCTTGGCTGCTTTCCGTGAAGAATACGGTATCCCGGATGACGTCCATTTAGAGCTTGGAGCCGTAGACATCAACCCTTGGGGCAGACTAGACCAATGCCCCTTCAGCGTGCTATCCATCATCAAAGGAGGCCTCCACTTCCCGGTCAACCCACTAATGACCGAGTTCTTGCGCCGCACCGGGTTAGCACCCACACAGGTCTCAACCAACACCTACCGAATAATCAATGGCATCCACGAGCTAAACAACCGATTAGGAACCAACTTAGGTTTAGCCGAGATATTGCGTCAATACACCCTTGGGCACACAGGCGATGGCCTCACCTATTTTTTAAAAATTCAACCGGGCAAAGAAAAAATAGTGACCGGCACCCTAGACAAGGACTTACATGACGACGACTTCTTCTAGGTATCTGGCAACTATGAAACAGTCGACTTACCGGGCTGGTTCATAAGCAAAAACTTCGGTTCCACATGTAAGTCGCGCTAACTTGCTCGATCAATTCCCTTTGTTCAATATTTTGTACTTAGACATTTTTCTTCTTTTCTTTGCAGCAATTGAAGCCTTACAAGCCAACTACCATTACCCCAACGAAGGCATGTCGAACCATCTTTGCGATCATAGCAAATCGGATCACGACTTGCTCGGCTACACCCCAACATACCAGTACTCAGCTTCACGCCGGAATAGGGTCACAGACTTTCTCCGTGCTCCATCACCTTCTCCAGATCCCACACTGCCAGACGTCCCCCTCATCCGCTTAACCGAGGTAGAAGAAATGGCCAAGAGGAGCCACATTAAGAACCTCATCACCGTCACCTCAACGAAGATCCCAAGCATCCAAACCTGCTCACCTGCTGCCGGTCAATCCAGCGGGACCATGGTTGCCTTAGCTTCTCTTACTGCCGGGCAAGCCAGCAGAGACACACGTCGGGCTGGCAAAAGGCCTCGTGTAGACCCTTCTGCCGAGCTGGTAACAGAGCTCAACACTAAGCAGCCTACCGTCACTGTTGACCCAACACCAACTTGGAGGCCCCAACTCAAACACCGGGGTAAGGAGATCCCGGCAATAGCTTCCATTAAGGGCGACAAAGAACATTTTCTCGCCTTTGACCTTTCCAAGGCTCTCCTACTACCGAGTGACGTGGTCGGCAGCGACCACGTGCCAGACACCCGGTTAGTGAAGTCGGTCGCCAAATCCATGACCAAGGTAAGAGTCTCAAACTCTTTAATCAAATTTCACCAAGTGTTTGACTGGTTTCCCCTCTAACCAAACTTTCTTCTTGCAGGCCATCCAAAAATAACACTTGGTCATGGAGCGCATTCACCGACTTCGGCAAAAGGCCACTGACTTTGCCAGTCAGGTTGAAAGCCTCCGAGCCGAGCTCGGTCGGGCCAAGTCTTCTTTGCAAATGGCCAATTTTGACAACTCGCGGCTGCTTGGCCAGCTTGGATCAGCCGAGAAAGAAAGAGACGCACTGCGAGTCGAGCTAGATGCGCTGAAACAATCCAAGGAGAAGGTGCTGGAGGACGCAAACAATGCCGGCTTCAAAGAGGCCTAGGAGAGCTACACGAAGCAAGTCCATGCCACCTAAGATATCTACTTCAAGGCGGATTGGAAGACTGCTTGTGAGCAGCTCGGCCAAGGACCTGGGACCGACATATTTGCCTCTCCTCCAGCTGCCTTCCTGCCGACGTATCTCGTGCCCTATGTCAACGACGTCTTCAGCGCGTTGTAGGCTGAGGCCGAGGAAGAAGGCGAAGAAGAAGGCGAGAAAAATGCCGAGGACGAGAACCGCCCAGAGCAGCCCGGCCAAACGGAGACCGGTGTCCAAGACCAAACACCAACAGTCAACCTGGAGGCAGCCGAGTACGAATTCATTGCCTTTTCCCCCTTAGTTTAGCTTTCTTTCTTTTCTCTTTTTGCCTGAACATGTAACCGGGCTAAGTGCCCCACCTTTTGTATTTATTTCTATCATCAATGAAAAAACTCAATTTCCTTCAAGTGTTTGTACGGTCTCCAAGAGAAATAGCTTCAACCGAACAAAATATCTCGGCAAGAATAACCAGCTTGAGTAAACGGAGTAAAACATCGCGGTTTGTCATGACCCGAACCCGCCCCTATAGGTTTGGCATCCAAGAATCCGAGGATTACCAGTTAACAAAATATTAGGGGCTAGCGGAAGCAAATAATAATATACAACGTCCATTGAGCTGTGCAGACTTATATGAGACAGAAAAATTTTAAACTTTTTATTTACATATATATACACATGACTTGAAGAACCAAGCAAGAAAACATAACTGAACTTTAACTTTACATCACATAATGACAACACTTAGCATATCCGGAACCTCCACGGGAGGCACATAGGTTGGAGCACGGTGAGCAATTCTAGGCAGATGCCTCTAAGCACGGTCATCATACCGATCACCTACATACATAAATAATCAAGAAGCTAAAGCCTAGTGAATAATAACGAGTAAAGGGTTTAATGAATGATATCCATCGAGTTAGAAATCGAGTTTATATCAAACAGCCCTTATCAGAAATAGAGTCTTATGCATATTCAGATTTCCAATCAAAAATAGATTCAGATACATGCTCATATTCATAATCAAACTCAGATTTTGCATAAGATCATATGTGGTACACCCATTAGCTATTAGATCAAGCAGGTCCTAAGACCACAACAAGCAGGTCTGAAGACCACAACAGGCAGGTTCGAAGACCACAACAGGCAGGTCCTAAGACCACAACAAAGTTGGTACCAACGACCACAAAGGTCCATATCTTGCGCGCAAGTAGCCATGGTATTGTTACCCCCGGGGCAAGGCCAGCCCCCATATTATTATTACCTCTGGGCGAGGGCCACAGAGACTAAGGGTGCCACAAATACTTTCAGAAAACTGGACATTCATTCATAGTTCATAAAGTAGCTTTCCAGAAAACCGATCATATCATATCAGAAAATACTTACGGTTAAACATAACTTTACAAAGTTATTACTCAGGATATATCAGATAAATACAATGGCGTGACCTACACAAACATATAACATATACACATTGAAATACAATATTACTCCCTTGATTAAACTTGTCCTTTCAAGTCTCTAGTCTGTATAGTCCGAAGTTCTACTACGTTTATTCTTTCTCAATTAAGTAAACTGGGTTCTTAATTCACATATTCTTTCATTACGAAGTCCTTCTTTTCCAAATAAATTGATCCTTTACTTGGCTTATTAAACAATTACCACTAGATCAATGATTCATTCTTTAACTAACTAATCTATGTTGACTAGTAGCTTATTATTCATTATTAAGTCATAAATTCCTTAGAACATTATTCACATGCATGAAATTGGCATCAAAATTACTAGTTTTATATTCTTATAAATTTTTCAACTAGCTTCCATAATCTTGGACTTAGCTTAATTTATAACCTCAATTTAATTCATAACCATAGATACCCCAAAATATGTTTAATCTCAAATTACAAGTATGGATTAAAATCTAATTATAAAATCAACACTTTATCTAACATTAGGATTAATTCTAATTTTCCATAAACTTGATGTTTATAAAACATTTCATTTCTCTCTTCAAAATATGAGATTGAATTAATCCAAATCCTTCAAAATCCATGATGTATGCAATACAAATAGGCCCAATTTTATTATTAATAACAAAATCAACTTAATTATAAATTACACAAATCAATTTCTTAGAAATTCAACTTAACTCAATTTCTAAAATATACTTAAATGGAACAAACCTTTTAAATTAAATCATATGCATGGATTAAACAAATTCCTAGTTTTCATAATAGAATCAAAACTCCCTTTAATTCCAAAATCAACTCTCAAATTAAGAATGATTCTCAAAATTGAACCTAATTCAAATCCATAAACCTTTTAGACATGAACTAAAATCCCAAAACCTTAAAATTTTATAATGCATATCTAATTAAAGTATTAATCTTGTAGATTTTTCCCATGCATGTAGCATTTAGGCATAATTTCATACAAAATCACAACATTAAACCCAAATAATCAATTTCCATAAATTTGAATCTAATTCAATTTTATCACTCTTTCACTAATTTCTTTTAATTTACATGAAATTGAAGTTGTATGACTCTTAGGAAAGCATTTGCATGTATGAAATTAAGAACTAACTAATTTTCTATGTTCAAAATCAAATCATAATTTAATTCTTGATTTAGCCAAATTTAAATTAAATTAATTTCCCTCATAACACATCCAAATTTAAACTTATCAATTTTTACACATGAATTAAATTTGAAGTCTTGAAATCTCAACATGCATGCAAGTATGGGTTTCAATTTGTAAAGAACAAAATAAATCAAACTCTAACTAATTAATTTCCCAATATATATCCATGATCTTAAAACATAACCCAAAATTTCTTGGTCTTCTTGTTAATTCCTAATAATTACATGATTTTGAGTCCAAGTTTAACCAATTTAAGAAATCATCACTCATAATCTCCATCCTAACTTGATTTACATGCAAAAATCTAATTTCTATCCATTAATATAATTGATCTACAATCTTCATTTTAATCTTCTCAAAATTCACCTTGAATAAATTTTTGTCTAGATTAAGTAAACCACACTAGAAAGAGGATGGAATTCCTTACCTTAAGATGAATTTTTCATAATTTTTTTTTGGCTTGAGTTTTGATAATCCATAAGCTTTTCTCCTTCCCCTTTTTTTCTTCTACAGCCGAGCACCCTCTGCTTCTTCTCTAATTTGCTCCAGTAGAATTAAGGCATCACTTGACTTCAATTGCCTTCTCTCACTATTTTATTTATTTTTATTCATTAGTGGCACACTTGTCTACATCTCATGAATCCATATGTTAATACATTTATATAGATCAATTGCTGCCTTCCTCTTTACACGTACACACACACATCACAATCAGATTGCTCAGTACACCCACCTAAATTTCTCAGCGCACCCACACCCATAATTCTAATTTATTCCATAAGGCAACTTATACTTAGGATTAATCTCAATTAGGCAACACTTAGTCTTGATAAATCTCAATTAGCACATCAGTAGATTAATTATAACAAATCATAGATCTCTCATAATTTAATTAATCTAATTGATTTCCATTAGAGCCTAATTAATTATATTTAATTTTATTAATCCGAATCAAATTTTTAATCAGGCTCCCAAAAGGCTCCAAATAATAAATCGAACTTACTTCCAACCTCAATTTTGGTTTCTTAAATCATTTAGGTCTTTAATAATAAATCACATATCCAAATTAGACACCCCATAACTAAATTTAATTCACAATAATCACAATTCTCAATTCTCATAATTTAATCAACTCCAATTAGGACCTAATTAATCGAATCTCAATTTCACTAAACTGAATCGAATATTTAATTAAACTTCCAAATGGGTCCGTAATTAAAATTAAATTGATTAACTTCTCAATTTCACTTCATTAAGCCATTTGGACCCTTAATTTCTAATTCCAAAATAAACCTTCATTAAAATCATATACGAGTCAGATTCCATAATTCTCATAAATCCCAAATAAATTATAATACTCGGCAATTAAATTTCAAATCCTCTTAATTAATCAAGTACTAATCATTATACGTGATGGGGTTGTTACACGGTTAAAGTCTCACGAAATTGAATAAATCATCAACTCAATTAACCGGAATAAAACATCTCGGTTTTAAACTGCAAGTTGAGCAAATCATAAACTCAATTAACCGGAATAAAACATCTCGGTTTTAAACTACAAGTCGAGCAAATCATCAACTCGATTAACTAGAATGAAACATCTCGGTTTTAAACTAAAAGTTGAGCAAATCATCAACTCGATTAACCGGAGTAAAACATCTCGGTTTTAATTTCAAAGTTAAGCAAAACATCAACTCTTTCAACCAGAATAAAACATCTCGGTTTTAATCTCAGAGTTGAGCAAAACATCAACTCATTCACCGGAGTAAACATCTTGGTTTTAATCACAAGTTTGAGCAAGTAATCAACTCAACTAACCGGAGTAAAACATCTCGGTTTTAATCTCAGAGTTGAGCAAAACATCAACTCATTCACCGGAGTAAACATCTCGGTTTTAATCACAAGTTTGAGCAAGTCATCAACTCAACTAACCGGAATAAAACATCTCGGTTTAGATTCTCAAAATTAAAAAGCAACAATCAGAATGCTAAGACAAAGATGAGACACTTCTATTTATTGACAAAAAGAATATTACATTCTGAAGTCTAAGGCAAAAAATTCCTTTGCACAAAAAGAAAGAAAAAGCTAAAAGTAATACAGTTTGAGGTTGGCTGCATTCCACGGCTGGGGTATTCCTCTACCGTCCAAGTCCTCTAAGTGGTATGCCCCCTTGCACGCCAGATCGGTTATCTTGTATGGTCCTTCCCAGTTTGCCCCTAGTTTGTCTTCACCTGGCACCAGGATATTGCCCATGACCTTTCTCAAAACCCAGTCACCTACTTTGAATGGTTTGGGGTGCACCGTTTTGTTGTATTTCCTTGAAAGCTCTTGTTGATAGGTGGCCACATAGATGAGAGCGTTTTCCCGGCGCTTTTCCACTAGGTCCAATTCCAGGGCAATGGCTTCGGCATTCAGCTCGGGCTCAAAACTTTCACTTCGAAGAGTGGGCATACCAACTTCCAAAGGGATGACCGCCTCCATGCCATATGCCAAGGCAAAAGGAGTTTCCCCGGTAGATCGCCGCGGGGTTGTTCGGTATGCCCAAAGAACGCTGGGGAGTTCCTCAGCCCACTTTCCCTTGGCTTTCTCAAGCCTTTTCTTCAACCCATCAAGGATGGTCTTGTTTTATGCTTTGGCTTGACTATTGGACTGTGGGTAAGCCGGGGTAGAATTGTAGAATTCAATCTTCAAGTCTTCACAAAATCCCTTGAATAGGCGGCCGTCAAATTGGGTGCCGTTATCAGAGATCAAAATTTTTGGGATGCCAAACCGCGTTACCACATTCTGCCAGACAAATCTCTTGGCATCTTTCTCTTTGATTGTTGCCAAAGACTCTGCTTCGACCCATTTGGTGAAGTAGTCAGTGGCCGTGATGAAGAACTTCCGGTTGCCTGGTGCAGTTGGGAGTGGCCCCACTATATCTAGCCCCCACATCGCAAAGGGCCAAAGGCCGGTGAGGGGAAAAAGTTATCTGGCCGACTGGTGGATTTAGTGGGCAAACTTTTGGCATTTCTCACACTTGCGAACATACTTATACGTGTCGGCTTGCATGTACGGCCACCAGTAACCTTGCGAAATAGCTCGGTAGGCCAAAAGATCTGCCCCCTATGTGACTGCCACAGATGCCTTCGTGAATTTCATACAGGAAGGCGTCCATGTTGCTCGGGTGCACACACTTTAGATAAGGACTGGTGAAGGACTTTTTATATAAAAAGCCTGATGGAGAGAGCCAAAACCGCTCTGATTTCACCCGGACTTTATGTGTTTCCTTCTTTCCGGCCGGAAGGGTCCGTTCTCTGAGAAAGAGGATAATAGGGTCCATCCATGAAGGGCCTAGCTCAGCGCAGAGTACTTCTGTCTGCCCGGTTTCCTCAATGTTGGGCCACGGAAGGAATTCAATCAGGAGAGGGTTGGGAGATGTGCTATCGACCATGGAAGCAAGTTCGGCTAATTCATCTGCTCGGCCGTTTTCTTCTCAGCCAATCTGTTGGACCCTTATTGCCTGGAATCGCTTGATGTGGTCTTTGACCAGAGCCTGGTACTTCATCATTCTATCATCCTTTGCTTCGTAAACCCCAGAAACTTGGTTAACCATAAGCTGGGAATCACTGTAAACCATTAGCTCAGATGCGTGCATCTGAAGCGCGCTCTTGAGCCCGGCCAAAAGCGCTTCGTATTTAGCCTCGTTGTTTGAGGCAGGGAATCCGAGGGTGATAGAATGTTCGATAGTCAGCTTGTCTGGCGAAATCAGAACTATACCTAACCCAGCACCATGACGGTTTGAGGCTTCATCAACAAAAAATTTTCACATTTCACCAACAAAGAGCTTCCAACAGTCTGAGGGGTCTTGAGAGGCTTGAAGGTTGATGGGATCACGGTTGTTATTGCTCGGCTTCAAGTTCACCGTCTTTGGCGGTTCCAGTTCTCCGGCGATTCGGTGCCAAACTCAGCAAGTTGATTCGTAATGGCTAAGTCCGTAGGCGAATCGCCGGGTTGCAATATTATGCCGGCTGTAGGCTCTGTGCTGAGCGGTTCCACTTCTTTCCCCCTTGGTGATGTGGTACCGGACAGAGCAGGTTGGTCGGTGACACTCAACTCCGTCATCGCATCGCTGGGCTGTGACATTGTATTAATCGAAGGTTCTTCGGCGAGGGGCGCAAGTTTCGCGTCGCCGTCATCGCCTAGCTGTGTTATTGAGGTCCGGTCTGTATTCACCTCCTCATCTACCACGACAATATCCATCGAGCATACCGGATGAGTTCCAGGTGAGAATTCAGCAACAAAGTCGGCCAATGTCTGAGCTTTTATGGCAGTTCGTGGCTGGAATTTGACGTCGAATTGGCCCAATTCAACCGCCTATTTGAGGATCCGACCGGAGAAGTCCGCCCGTTCGAACAAAGCTTTAAGAGGGAACTTGGTCAAAACAATGATTGTATGGGCATAGAAGTAGTGCGCCAATTTCCTGGAGGCCATCATTAATGCCAATGCAAGTTTTTCCAGCAGCAAGTATCTCGACTCTGCTGGTAGCAGGGTTTTGCTGACGTAGAAGATAGGGAGATGCTTGATTCCTTCCGACCGGACAAGCACCGCACTGACTGCATGCTGTGAAATGGCCAGATAAAGGTAGAGCTCTTTGTCGGGCTTCGGTGTTACCAACAGTGGCGCTGAAGACAGATACTCCTTGAGCACGGCCAAAGCCCGGTCACACTCTTCATCCCAAGAGAACTTTGATTTCAAAGCTTGAAAGAAAAGGCGGCAGCAATCTGATGACCGGCTTATAAATTGGTTAAGCGCGGCGGCCATTCCGGCCAGATGCTGCACGTCTTTAGCCGAGCTAGGCTGCTTTAATTCTTGTACGGCTCTGATCTGTGTGGGGTCTGTTTTGATGCCTCGGTTTGTGACTAGGAAACCTAAGAACTTTCCGGATCCCACGTCAAAGGCACACTTAGACGCATTCAAGCGTAGCTTATGTTGTTTCAGAATGGTGAACATCTCGGCCAAGTCGGACAAGTGGTCTGCTTGATGCCGGCTCTTAACCACCATATCATCTATATAAGCCTCCATTGTCCAGCCTAGCAAAGGAGCGAACATCTTGGTCACCATCCTTTGAAAAGTTGCCCTGGCATTCTTCAAACCAAAAGGCATGACTCGGTAGCAGAAGAGTCCCCACGGTGTGGTGAATGAGGTGATCTCGTGGTCGGGGCCATGCATGGCAATCTGATGATAGCCGCGGTAGACATCTAAGAAACTGAGCCTGTTATGTCCAGCCGTTAAGTCCACAAGCTGGTCTATTCTGGGCAGTGGAAAGCTGTCTTTTAGGGCAAGCTCGGTTGACGGTCTTATAGTCGACACAAACTCGCCACTTTCCATTCTTCTTTGGTACAAAAATTGTGTTTGAAACCCACCGAGGGTTGTGCACTTCCTGAATAGCTCGTGCCTCAAGCAAGTTCTTCACTTCCTTTGCAACTACCTCGGCGTGATGCAGCGCCGATCTCCTTGTTCGCTGAATGACCGGCTTGGCTCCGGGAAAGACGTTTAGGTGATGGCAAATAAAACTCAGATCGAGGCCGGGCATGTCATAAGGCGACCATGCGAAGACTTCGATATTTGCCATTAAAAACTCAACCATCTCGGTCCTTTCTTGTGCGATAAGGCTTGAGTCGAGTAAGAAGAACCTGTCCGGACTCTCTATATCAATTCGCACTTCGACCAATTCTTCAACGGCCTTGTCCTCAACCTTGGTGCCCACATTGTTAAGGACTCCCTGGTCTTCTGGTCCCTCAATCATTTGGACAAAGCCTTTGGCAGCCCGGCTCCCGTTGACTGCCACGAAGCATTGCTTCGACATGACCTGATCGCCCCAGACTTCCTCGATTGCCCCCATAGCCGAAGGGAATCTCATCACCTGGTGGTAGGTCGATGCTACGACCTACATAGCGTGAAGCCATCCCCTGCCAAGGATCAAGTTATATGTAGAAGGTACTTACAACACCCAGAACTCCACTTGCTTGACCACGGATCCCACTTTGACCGGCAGAATAATCTTTCCCAAAGGCCATTCCAGTTGAGAGTTGAAACCAACCAGTAGCGAAGTTGCCGGTGCCAAGTCAACATCTCAGAGTTTGAGCTGTTTGAATGCGCCGTAATACATGATCTCGACCGAGCTTCCCTGATTGATCAAAATGCGCTTGACATCGAATTCTTTGACGCGGAGTGTGACCACTAATGCATCGTTGTGCGGCGTCTGGATACGCTCTAAGTCCCTAGTAGAGAAACTGATCATGTCTTTTTCTTCGATCTTGCTCCTTTTGATCACGGGCTGGACTGACAAAACTTCCCTCATGTGCTCCGCTTTCTTGATCATACCTTGGAGCTCACATACACGCGCTGGTTCCACAATGTCGTGGATGACATTAACAACGCCCTGAGGGGGTGCCTCCAAGTCATCCGGTCCACGCGGATCGACCGGAGCAGGATGCGCGGCTTTAACTCCCCCATCGATGTAAAGGTCCAAGTGTCCGGCTGCGACTAGCTCTTCCAAGTGTTGCTTCAATGGCAAACAGTCCTCTGTTCGGTGGCCGCGCTCCCGGTGAAACGTGCAGCGGTATTGCGGATTGAAGCCCTTTTGTGCATCGCCTAACTTAGCAGGAAACCAGACATAATACTCGTCACGGATCTCACTAAGTATGCGATAAATTAGAATCTTGAAAACCGTGGTGATGCCTGTCCTGGCCTTCAATCTTTTGTTTGCATCAGCTACGTCATCTCGGGGGTAGTCATCTCGGTCATTTCGACGACCCCTACCCCGGTTTGATTCCTCTTCGCGATCATTTGAACGGTTGGCCTCTTGTCCGACCATATGTACCTTGCTAGCCGACCTCTTGTTTGTTGTTATCGGAGTTGTCTTCACGGTAGATGCTGCCGCATCATCTTCTACTCTGATGTGCTCATTGATGCGTTGCATTAGTTGGCCCATGGATGCCGGCTACTGCATTGTAAGCGAGTCCCGCAGTCTATGTCCGACCGGAAGACCACGCTTGTATTGGGTGATTGCTAGGAATGGGGGATCACCTCCCCCCCCCCCCCTCAACGACCGAAAAATCCTGCGCGCCTCGATCTCGACGGGACACCATTAACCTCCCAAAAGCGCTCTCTAATCTGGATCGGGTTTTCAAAAAAATCCAATTGCTTTTTGTTTTTTTTTCCTCTAATCAGGATCGCTTTTCTCGAAAAAAAAAAAAATCTTTTTGTTTTTGTTTTTTTTTTTTTTAATTTTATTCAACACAGAAACACAACAAATTTTTTTTTTAAATCTGTTTCTTCATGATCATCAACAATCATCAACTTAAACATTAAAAACTTTAAAAAAAAAATCTGAAACACAAACACACACACACACACATATATATATATATATATATAAATAAACAACTTGAAATAAATAAATAAATATACATATACATGAAAATATTTTGATCTAGATCTGGATCTGCGACGGAGGAGGGAGCGACGGAGGAGCCTGAAAGGGCCGCGACGCGAGAGGGAGTGATGACACTGGATCTGGATCTGCGGTGGAACTCAGATCGCGGAAGAGAAGAGGGCAACACGGTGGCGTGCGTGGCCGGGCTGTGGAGGAGGAGGGAGAGGGCCTCTGGTCTGATCTCAGAGACACCTATCTATCTGCCATTAATCTTCAATCTACACACGAGAGAGAGAGAGAGAGAGAGAGAGAGAGAGAGAGAGGGAGAGAGAGGCTGAGAGTGTTGTGTGATGTGAGTGAGAGAGAGGAACTAAACCAATAATATAATACATATATATATTATAATATATATAGTAAGTTAGTAATCCTAAACAAATAATATAATATATATATATATTATAATTACTTTCGTGGAATGGTCGACGAATAGTCGTGAGGGGCGGGCCGGTTGGAGAATTGATCGAATTTAGTTTTAAATACCATCCGAAAACCCGCTTAAATCGAGGTCGAGATCGGGGATCCCCGTCGGGCCGGTTTCAAATTGCCATCCCTAGTGATTGCAAGGTTGACCGGGCAATCCAAGATCTCATTGAAGGTCTCCCAATATCTGGAGTTGTATGCCTTCAGTGTGTCGCTCGGCTCCATCTTCACATTAAGAAGGTGGTCGACTTCCTTGGGTGTTTTGGTGTTGGTTTTGAAGCATGTTACAAAGGCCTCGGCCAACTGCTGCCACCTTTCGATGCTCCCCTCCGGTAGCCTCTTGCACCATTGCAGGCCAAGTTCGCCCAAGCTCGACGGGAAGATTAGGCACATAAGAGCGTCATGTCACCTATGTCCGGCCATGACCTGTCGGAAGTGGCTCGCATGCATATATGGATCGGTTTTTCCGTCGTAGAGCGTGAACTTTGGCTGGTGGAAGCCCGTCGGAAGTGGTGTTGTTTCTATCTCCAGAGAGAAAGGCGTGGCGCTCAGCCTCGCTAAGTTTGTGTCTAGAAGGAAAGGCGCAGTAAGGCGGGGTGGACGCATTCCGACCTCTTCACTGGCGTGAACCCCGTAGGATAACCGCTGGAACGCCGGTACCCTCTGAGCCTCCCTCCGGCAAGCCCGTTCCTTCAAGACTACCCGCAGATCCTCTGAACGGGCGGAATAAGAGTACCTCGACATCGTCGCTGGACGTGAGGGTTGATAGGTGCTGTCTTGCGCGCTAGACTTTTCTACGTGTGTATCGGAATCTCCAAGCTTGTAACTTCTGGTAATTGAGATGGACAGAGTACTGTAGACACTTCATTTTGACCGGCCCTAAGACTTGGGCATTTTATTTTGACCACCCTCACCAGAAAAATCAAATTAAAATTTTAATCCCGAAACTCACCCATTTTGGTCAAATTAAAATATTTTTGTGTGTTTGTACAAATTTTTAGGTGTGTTTATCTAAATTGGTATGTGATATTTGATAAAAAAATAATAAAAACAAAAAAAGAAAAAAATAGAAAATAAAAAAAAAAAGAGAAAAGAAAAAGAAAGGTAATGGGTGGTGGTACACAATATTTTAATAGGATCATGTGATGGTTTGGTGGAGAAAATTAAAAATCAAATATATATGGCTAGTGGGTGGAGTGGGTGATATAATTCGGTGGAGTGGGTGATATATAAAAAAAAAAGAGCAAGAGAAAGGAGGGGGAGGGGACAATTTTTCGATGGGAAAGGATTTTAGAGTGAGTGAGGGAATATAGAAAAAAAAGGGGCATTATATTGGAACAGGTGAAGACAATTTTGAAAAAGAGAAAAGGAGGGAAGTGGGTGGTGAAATATGATGAGGAGAGGGTTTGTTTTAATATATCTTTCCATTCATTACAGTTGGAGAGAGGAGACTTGATTCACGCATTGCCAGACAGATACAGATTGACACGACAGCAAGGCAAAGACATGCACTAGTTCTCTCTCTGCTCTCTAGGACATACACCTTGACTTTCTTGAGGTGATTGAGCTGGTCCTTGAGGGGCTTTGGTCCACTTTGAGGCCCGATTTTGATATCTGAACCGTTCATATTTTAATATTTATTCTGTAAAAATCAAGTTGATGGATATCGAGAAAGTATGAAAATTGGGACTACAAACTATTTTTTAATAAACTTTCAACACATACTTTCGATATCCGATCAATTTGATTTTGTAAACATTAAAATGGGTTCGTCAGATTAAAATCGGACCTCAAGTACCAAGCTCAAGGAGAGGATCCAGATTCCACAAAGAGACCTCTCTCTCTCTCTTCGCTCTCTCGGGGTGGGTTCTCCACACAGGTGGTGATCTCTCTCTCCTTCGACAGACATCACACAGAGGCATATATGTGATTCATATACGGCAGCAACGGAGGGGAGAGGCACACACGGTTTAGAGGAGGAGAAGACACATGCATGAGCAGGGGGGACTGATTAGAGAAAAAGGATAGAGACCACAACACATGCATCACACAACAACTCCTTCTCTCTGAATCTCTCTAGAATACAAACCCAAACTAACCTCTCTCTCTCTCCTCCTCTCTCGGCACACACACACCACTCTCAACACACACAGGAAAAGACAGAGAAGAGACACACGGGTAGAGGGGAGAAAGAAAAAAAGGAGAGAGAACACAAGGCACATGGCCACCGATGTACACCCACTCAGCACAGATACACAACACGGCACAGGGAGGGAGCTCACGGAGCAAGACACACGGGGAAAGGGATAGCTCGGCTCTCTCTTTGATCTCTCTCTCATGAAAGGGTGAGGGTCACACACAACACACACATAGCCTATACACCATAAACACACCAACACGATACTCACACACCCACGGGAGAGACCCACATGCACACATGAAAAGAGAACACCCACGGCTCTCTCTCTAGGGGGGACTTAATCTTTCTCTCGAGTCTCTCTCCCTCCCTCCCTCACGGCTCCATTGCACCACCAACACCACCTCGGCATCTCCCTCTCTCTTCACCATGCATCACACACCCACACCATCCACACCCATTTTTTTTACACAGCTCACATACACACGGAGAGAAAGGTGATACAACACACTCATCACCATTGACATACATACAACACACAGCAGTTCATTCACGGACCACGGACCACAGCCATTCACGGGCTACACTTTAACACACACTCACTCCATGCACATACACCCAGCACACTACAGACCCACGGCAAGCACACTCGGCACACACAACACCCATGAACACACACACACGGCAAGATAGAGAGTGACACAGGCACACCAACCTTCACCCTCACACAGACACACACTGAGCTCGGGCGGACCACGGGACCAAGATCGGACATACTCTCTCTCTGCACCTGATCTCTCTCTCTCCCTCTACCCATGTGTATTCCCTGTATCCGTGTGTCCCATGTGCGTGGTGTGTTAGCCGAGAGAGAGGGTGGGCCGAGAGAGAGAGTGGAATGTTAGAGAGAGAGGTGTGTGATGTCTGGTCTCGTTAGCAGCTGGTGTGGTGCATGGGTGTGTGAGAGGATCGTGATGCAAATCGTGCAGTGTGTGAAGCGTACTGCACGGGGTTGTCTAGACTATGCTAGCAACATGCAGTGGGTTTCTGTTTATGGGATGGGAAAGACAAAAAGTGGGTTGGTGGATCAATCTTCACGTGGGAGGCCGTGTACAGGTTGGAGGGAACTTCAATTTGGGAAAGGTGTTGGAATTGCATCTGATGTTGCAGCCAGTGCTCTCGTTGGGGGCATCAAATGTTTTTGGTACAACAATAGCATCCTCTTTAATGGACAAGTAAAGAAGGAAAAGTCTTTTAATGACAAGCTTTGCTGGAATGTGATTTTGGTGGGTTCTACATGGAAGATGTGTTTACATGGGCTGGATTGGATTGAAAATACATGGATGTTTGTTAGTTGCTGAATGGCTCGGGGTTTAAAACTTTTATTTTTATTTTGAGTGTTTGTGAGGTTTTATTTTATTTTATTTTTCTCTCCTCTCTCCCTCATTCGGATCTGTAATAATTCAAGTATTGTAATAATTCCCCCACCCCGCTTCTTTCTATCCCATTCTTTTATCGTTTTCCCTAACTGTGTGTATGTATATATCTTGACATGTCATGCATATCCCTGCTTTACATCCATGTTCCATGCATTAAGATTTGGCTAAATTTGCATCTTTATATACTTTAATTGATTATCTCATGTTTTGTGCGCTATCGCATGTTCTGCAATGTTTCACATGCCATATTCTAGAAGCCAAATCTTTGCATCTCATGAGTGAATTGCATTAAAATTTTGTATATAAGATCATGCATATTTTACTAATCTTTGTTTTGTATTTAGGGCGTCGAGGGAGTTTTTATGCTTTAGCATCCCATTTGTGTGTGATTTTCTTATTATGTTTAGCATCCTACCATGTGGCTATTTGTTTAAGTGATAAACTGTTTGAATGCCTGTGGATGAAAGCTTGTTGTTTGAATTGGAATAATTCAATAAATGTACGTTTTAAGCCCACTTTGCAGTGGCAAATTCACAAACTTTAAGCCCACTTTGTCAAGTGGCAAATTCAAACCCTTTTTCAAAACAAACATGAGATTGAATTGTTCCAATTTGAGCAAACTAGTCTATACTTGTATGCTTCACATAGTAAATTTTAGGATTTACTAAAATAATCAGAACATGAACATATAAAGAAAATAAAAAGTCATATCATGGTTTAGTAGAGGCCGATCTTTTGATCGGGTGAGTGGGGGTGCTCATTATTGACCTTCCCCTCTTATACATAAGGTTTCGAGCCAAGCATCCTTGGTTACGACGAACAGTGGCCTTGGCACCGAGTCATGGGTTTCCTAATTTCCCCCAAAATATTAGGTGGCGACTCTGAGTTCTGATGACGCAGTCCATTTTTGACAAAATTGCAATAAAATGGATTTTCAATAAAAGCAAAAAACGGACTCTCATCTATGCTTCACATTGCACTCGTGAAACTTGAGATCAAAGAGATCTCGGGAGTCCGAACTGCGCTGGTACCCCGGGCATGTTACAATTTGGCTCGATCGCTGAACGGCGGGGTAGGGTGCGCTCACTGTGGTCGCCCACTCCAGCTACGCCTTTCTCTTTAACATGCCGCTTAAGCTCCTCCATCTCTGCCGTTATTCTTCGGATGATGACGTCTTGGTCCCTTAGCTTGTGTTCCAAACGTCTAGCGTGCGATTCTCTCCGCCGTCGGTGACCGTCTGGACTCCGAGAATGACCGTAACTTCGTTTGCGCTTATCTCGCACGTCTCTTGAGTGTCCTCCTAGGGATGTCTCCAGGCCCGCCATTGGAGGCACGATGGGATGTCCTTCCTTCCGCCTGCCTGACTCCAGGGTAACTCCGTCGATGGCGGACAACGGGATCTCGTCGTTGTTCGCCATGGACGGCGATCAGATGAGCCTGGAAGACAAGGTTTTGTCTGTCAATTTCCCACAGACGGCGCCAATTGTACGGGGAGCAAATATTCAAGCAAGCCTGTACTTCTTTCTTCTAAGCTCTCTATCTGTCCGATCGACCTGTGAGCACAACAACGGTGAGCTACCTGGCGGTGTGTGGCCGAAAAACCTCTCTGACGGTCAAGTTAGCACACGCTTAGGTAGAGAGAGAAAATAGAGTTGAGTGTAAGTATTTCTCTTATCAAATGTTCATCTGCCTCAGCATGGAGGGCGCAGACACGCTTATATACCTTCTGCGCCCCAAATCTACTCCCATTAGTCTCTTGACACGTGGTGCTGCTATCCGTCTGTCGGGCACAAAATCTATTGTCAAGACAAATCGAATAACACCACCTAACCAAAACGCCAACATTTCATCGAGCTCAAGAAATGTACCAAGCTTTTCTACCGCCAAAGCGTCTTTGTATTGCTAGCCAGAACGCTCCGCTCACCAAGCTCAATGACAACCGAGCTCGGTTGCATTCTGGCATAGCCGGGCTTGGGACAGCTAAAGCTGGTTAGCTGGCCTTTCTGTTGAGCTAACTCACGAACCGTGGAACCTGGTGAGGTAGTGGACATCTCAGCCGAACCCTCACTTGACCAGTTTCTGCACAGCTAACCATGCTTTGGCAAGTAGCTCGATCCAACCATGCTTCGCCTTAACTGAGCGATACCTTTATGGGCAGGTCCATGCTACCACAGCCTAATTGTGTTCGGCCCAAATCTGCCCGGCCATTACCACGACCCAATCCAGATCATAAATCTCCCTCTCTTTAGAATAAAATTCAGAGAGTTAAGAACACAGGTTTGGTTTGCCATACAAATTGTTTGGAATGCTACTACAATTTGTGAAAATCATTGTATCCTGGGAGATAGACGCCTTTTATCCATAAGCACCGTAGCAGAGCGAATTTGTCTTAAAGACAGAGTATCACACACTTGACTTGATCTTTTAATTATTTATTCGGTTCGGTAAAATAAATTCAGTAAGTAATTTATTTTTTTCGTTTGATTTGTTTCATTATTTATTTTACACAAAAGATTGTTCCAACAATCTTAAGACAGATTCGAATTATTTTGTTTACAGAATTTTTCATTTGTTTCATTTTCTCTTTCTTCTTCTTACAGAAATTATTTTTTGTGATTTTACAAAATAATATTTTGGTTGGAAAACAAATAGTAGTAATATACTATCTTTTTATTTTTTGACAACTGGTAGTAATATACTGGTGTCATTAATAATTCAGAATATTTATTTGTGGAATTTTGTCAAAAATTAATTTTGATTTCAGAAATTATTTCTGATTGTTCATTAATTAAAATTCTATTTTAGTATTTTAATTATTGAAGTGTTACAGAAATTTAATTTTTCTGTATAGAATTAATTTGGTTAAATAAAATTTTATTTTATTTTCAAATTAATTGGAAATAAAAGTTATAATGCTTGTTTCTTTTATTTTACAGAATTTAAAATTCTGTGTTTAAGGTTTAATTTTCTGTGTAGTATAAAATTATAACTATAATCTCGTTTTATAACTTAGAATTTATGACTACTGAAATTGATCAAACTAATGTTCAAACCAGTACTGGTATGGTGATTGCCATTGTGCCAACCCTTCCTTATGTTAGGACTGTGCCAATGAATCATGATAAAAAGCCAAAGAAGTTCTTAGGAACTGATTTTTGCAATGGCAAATGAAGATCAAGTAAGAAGGTTGCTAAAGCCAATATGACCGAAATGAATAAAATTTCCAATGGTGTAGATGTCATAAATCTTTTTGCAGTTATTTTCGAGACAAACCTTGTCGGAAATCCTAAAGAGTGGTGGGTGGACATTGGTGCTACTTGCCATATCTGTACCAACAAAAAGATGTTCACATCTTATTTAGTGGTAGACAATGGTGAACAACTTTTTATGGGAAACCCTTTGACTTCTAAAGTTGAAGGACAAGGAAAGATTATTTTGAAGATAACATCTGGAAAGGAACTCACTTTTAACAATGTGTTGCATGTATTGGACATTTGCAAGAACCTTATTTCTAGATCTTTGTTGAGTAAAAATGGGTTTAGGTTAGTTTTTGAAAGTGACAAGTTTGTACTTACCAAAAACGGGATGTATGTAGGAAAATGTTACATATCTGACGGCCTTTTCAAAATGAATATAATGACTGTTGTACTTTCTGTTATTAATAAAAATACATCTTCTTGTTACTTACTTGAGTCTTCAAATTTATGGCATGGTAGACTTGGACTTGTTAATTATGGATCTTTACGTAGATTAATTAATATGGAATGTTTACCTAAATTTGACATTGATTCAAATCATAAATGTGAAATTTGCGTTGAGACAAAATTATTCAAAACTCTTTTTCATTCAATTGAAAGAAGTACGGAACCACTTGAATTAATTCATAATGACATTTGTGATTTTAAATTAATTCAAACTAGAGGTAGAAAAAATATTTTATCACTTTTATAGATGACTATACTAGATATAATTATGTTTATTTAATTCGAACCAAGGATGAAGTTTTGGAAATTTTCATTCAATATAAGAATGAAGTTGAAAATCAACTTGGTAAGAAAATTAAAAAAACTTAGAAGTGATAAAGGTGGTGAATATAATTCACCTTTTGGTGAGTTTTGTAAAGAACATGGAATAATTTATCAAACTACCGCTCATTGCTTACCTCAGCAAAATGGAATTGCTGAAAGGAAAAATAGGACTTTAAAAGAAATGATGAATGTCATGTTAATAAGTTCTGGATTACCTCAGAACTTGTGGGGGGAAGCAAAAATTTCTACTAATTATATACTTAATAAAGTACCCCGAAGGAAAGTGCATCAAATACGTTATGAAATGTGGCATGGAAGAGTATCATCCTACAAATATTTAAAAGTATGGGGATGCTTGGCTAAAGTGGCTATTCCTAGTCCTAAAAAGACTAAGATAGGTCCTAAAATAGTTGATTGCATTTTCATTGGTTATGTCATGAATAGTAGTGCATATTGATTTTTGATTCATAAGTTAGAACATTCCGACATGCATGTAAATACTATTATTGAATATCGGAATGCGTCTTTCTTTAAACATGTGTTTCCAAACAAGACTGGACAAGAGACTAGTGCTAACAAAAAATCTCATGATGCTATTATTAGTCAGGATCAAGAACATGATCAAGAATAAGAGTAAGAGATAGATCAAAATGATGAAGATGAACTTAGGCGTAGTAAACGTGCTAGAACCTCAAAATCTTTTGGTCTAAATTTTCTAACTTTTTTGTTAGAAATTGAGCCTTTAACTTTTAAAGACGCTATATCTAGTCCTGAGGCTCTTTTATAGAAAGAAGCTATAAATAGCGAAGTTGAATCCATCTTGTAAAATCACACTTGGGAATTGGTAGATTTTCCACCAGGTTGTAAACCTCTTGGATACAAGTGGATTTTCAAAAGAAAAATGAAAACGGATGGATCAATTGACAAATACAAGGAAAGACTTGTGATCAATGGTTTTAGACAAAAAGAAAGTCTTGATTACTTTGACACATACTCACCGGTTACTAGAATAACATCCATTAGAATGCTAATTGCTATTGCATCGTTATACAATCTAGAAATTCATCAAATGGATGTGAAAATCGCTTTCTTAAATGGTGAGTTAGATGAAGAAATTTACATGAAACAACTAGAATGATTTTTTGGTCCAGAAAAAGAAAAGAAAGTGTGTAAATTGGTTAAATCATTATATGGTTTAAAACAAGCGCAAAAACAATGACATGAGAAATTTGACAAAGCAATGGTGTCAAATGGATTCAAAATTAATGAGGGTGACAAATGTGTTTATATTAAAAACACAAACAAAGGTTATGTTATTATATGTCTTTATGTGGATGATATACTTATCATAGGTAGTAATAATGAGATGCTTAAAACTACCAAGAAAATGTTGAATAAAGATTTTGACATGAAGGACATGGGGATTGCTAATGTAATTCTTGGTATGAAAATTACTAAAACATCAGAAGGTTATACTTTGTCACAATCTCATTACATTGAGAAAATACTTGACAAATTTAGCAAAGATGATGATCATCTTGCTAGAATACCTGTGGATGCTAATTTGTTTCTTTCTAAGAATACACAAGAAAGTATTTCTCAATTACAGTATGCCCAAATTAATGGAAGCTTAATGTACTTGATGAACTACACTCGCCCGGATATAGCTTATACAATAAGTAAATTAAGTGGATATATGAGTAATCTAGGAGTAGAACACTGGAAAACAATTATAAGGGTTCTAAGATACCTCAGATTTACTTGTAACATTAGGCTTAATTATACTAAATATCCAATAGTACTTGAAGGATACTGTGATGCAAATTGGACATTGGATACTAGAAACTCAAAGTCCACTAGTGGGTATGTCTTTACTCTTGGTGGTATGGTTGTATCTTGGAAATCTTCCAAACAGACTTGCATAGCTAGGTCTACTATGGAATTAGAATTCATAGCTTTAGATAAAGTTGGGAAAGAAGCAGAATGGCTTCGCCACTTCCTTGAAGATATTCCAATGTGGCCAAAATCGATGCTTGCTATATGCATACATTGCGATAGTCAATCAGCAATAGGTAGAGCACAGAGTTATATGTATAACGGTAAGTCGCGACACATTCGTCATCGACATAATACCGTAAGACAACTACTCTCTAATGGAATTATTTCCATTGAATATGTGAAGTCTAAAGACAACATAACGGATCCACTAACTAAAAAGTTAGCAAGAGAGCTAGTTGAGAATTCATTGAGGGAAATGGGACTTAAGCCTATTAAATAAGACTTACCACAACGATAACCCAACCTAGTTGGCTAGAAATCCCAAGATCTAGGTTCAAATGGACAACCGAGTTGTGTATGACTTAGAAGGATCGCTGGGAAGTCAAACTCTTTCCCATTTCTATAATGAAATAGTGATGTCTGTAGCGTTTTAGGTTAAGTAATACTTTTAATGATTCTTATATTTAGGTATACCTAGTGGAGTATGGCAGGATACTCTTCATAAGAATCACCTATATGAGTGTGAACTAGGCCGGTTCTATGAGATTTGTGAAGGACTACAATTCTCTAGAGTATTCATGAAAAATCAGGTTGTTCAAGGCCAACATGAACACAAAAATGAGAACTAAACTATGTCTGGTAATATACTGTATGAGTTCTATTGTCTTGGTTTACATAAATGGCTGAACAGTTCGAGACATTATGTTCACTGGTTAGCTAGTAAATCTGATAGTGTCTCACAAGGGAAGGCTCAAAACCAAAAGTTACCTATCCTTTACAGAATATTTCCAATTTTTGTACTCTTTGTAATTGATCATGTTGTTGCATTTTCTCTTCGTCAAATTCCATTCGTGTAGGGGATTGTTGGAAATAATGGGTTTTATAGGCTTATTTTGGGACATCTTTGAGCCCAATTTTGAGTGGGCCCCAAACGTCTTCTGGGGTGCGTCCGAAGAGGTGATGTGTTCCTTGTCGCTTGGCAACACGGTGAAGACAGTTCGTCAAAACTATTTATGAGTGAATGGGAAATTGATATCGTTTTCGGGTTCGTGGAATTAGACATTTAAATATTTAAATATGGGTTTTCTTATAAAGCTAGTCCCACATTAGAAACTTAAGAGAACTTATGTGTGTATATAAGTTCTAGGTAACAATACTTAGGTTGGGCCCCAACGGGCACCCCAAGTTTGTAGAAGGGAGGAGTTATGGACAAAGTGAACCTTAGCCCAAACCACCACACACGCACCCGCCGCCGTCTATCCGTCCAGCTGTGTCGGGCCGGGTGCAGATATAGGTCGGGTCAGTTCTAACATTAATTCTTTGGACAAAATTTATTTGAATTTTTCCAAAATTCTTGCGGGAAAATTTAATTTTTTGAACCAAAATTAATTCAAACTGAATTTATTTTTCTGTCAAATGTTAAACTCCTCTAGTCCATTTTTTCTAAACAAGATTAAAACTGTCCAAACAGTTTTTTTGCATCTAGATAGATTCTGTTTTCCCAAACAGATTCAAATCTGCCCAAGTAGATTTGAACAAATTGAAAACTGAGTTTTAACAAGGCTAAGTTTGGGTTGTACCTGTTCATTTGATTCCTTAACAGATTTAAAACTTTTTTTTGACAGGTTTATAACTGCCAGAAATTGCCCAATAGTTCCCAGCAGTTTACAGATTAAACAGTGACAGAATTGTTCAAATTTTCAATCTATATTTGTTCAAAACAGTGTATATCTGTTCATTCAAAATCTGTACCTGTTCGGATAGATCTTTTGGCCTATAAATTCCAGCATTTTCCAGCAGTTTGGAGTTAGAAAATATCCAGAACAAATTCATTTTGTTGCATTCATTTTGCTTTTTTGCATCAATATTTTTCATACTAATTTTAGAATAAAATTCAAAGAGTTAAGAACACAGGTTTGGTTTTCTATACAAATTGTTTGGAATGCTACTATAATTTGTGAAGATCATTGTATCTTGGGATATAGACGCCTTTTATCCGTAAGTACCGTAGCGGGGCGAATCTGTCTTAAAGATAGAGTGTCACATACTCGACTTGATCTTTTAATTATTTATTCAGTTCGGTAAAATAAATTTGGTAAGTAATTTATTTTATTCGTTTGATTTGTTTTTACACAGAAGATTGTTTCAACACACTGTTATCCCCAAACATGGCAGCCATTTTTAGGGCTAGATTTGCTGTCATTTCCTTCCTCTGGAAATCAGGCATCAACCTCAAGCTATCACGCATATTTCCAATCTCAGACATCAACTGTTCCAAATCCTCAAAGTCATAATGTATACCCTTGTCAAGTTTTGAGGCATTGTCGGGCTCATGTGCATTGGGCAATACTTCCCAGTCAACCTCTTCAAGCGAATGAGACATTGATGTAGAAGGCTGATGGTCTCTTCTAACTGAACCAATTTATTTCTCTCCGCCACTTTCTTTGGATTCAATATTTTGAGAAGCTGAACCCCCCACAAAAGTGGGGGCAACAGAGCCATCTATCGATACCCATCTATCTGTATCATCCCATGGTTCTGTTGAGCCTGCAATAATACTTTATACTCAAATTCATAGTCAGATTCTTCTTCTGATAACTCTGAACAGCGAAGATGAAAACATTCAGGAATTTGAATAAACAGAAAGAAAAAAGATTCAAAGAATTCAATGAAAAGTAGTGCATCAAACCTTGCTTCTTAAGCAAAGATGGTTCAGTTATCTTATCACCAGACTTCAATACCATTCCAGGCCACATATGAGCAAAAAGAGCCCCATAGATTCGCTTAACACCCTGTAAATCACCATCAACTGACAAACCTATCAAGAAAAAAAAATCTTTTTATCTCAATAAATATGAACCACATATGTAGCAAAAAACTAGATCATGTGGGAAAATCAAAGGGCCTAGTCTACGAAGAACACTTCCATTTTAACACAAAAGTGACTTAAAAGTTATAAACATTATCTTAACAATTTATCTACTAAGTTTAGGTCTCAAACATGTGTGCTTAAGTTGTTTGAGTCAGAGAAGGGAGACTAATTTAACAGTGACACGGTACATAGCAGACTGAGGATATAACAACATTATTATAGTTTTTTTTTTTTTTACAAGGACAGAGTAGGGTATATATCTTTATTGGCTGTAAAACAAGAAGGCCAACATGATTAAACATGGAAATTAAAAACCAGCAACTGAAACATAAGACAAACAAAGAGTCTTACATCTGTCAAAATTAGCATTGGATGCACATGCTTCAATGTATTCAATGTTGTGCTAAGTGCACCACTCCAAACATGACCTTTTTTATCTCAATTGGTGATTCTTCATCTCCCAATAAGCTAACTCCTTCAGTTTCAGAAATTCCATACTCGGAGAACTCAGGATCAAAAGAAGATTCTCCAAGTTTATGTAGGCGTCTTCTGTATTCAACATGAGCTGAATGTCCTGGAAGAAGATCCACTTTGTTCCCAATGCATAACAATATTTCAAAGTTCTGAATATCGGTGTGAGAAACCCATTCTTTGAGTGCAGCAAGAGACGAAAGTTATGGATAATGAGATAAATGCAAACCTCCAACTCAAGCAATTTCATTGCATGACGACTTGTGACTCAAGATGTGCAATTTTAATAAATGCAAAATAAGACACAAACCTCATCCCTTTCATGAATGATCAAGGGAAGAAGTTGATCTTGGAGACTTGAATCATTTCATCACTAACAAGTATGAAATGGTTTAAGTTTCCATGTCTTCAATTAACGTCCGATTGAACACAACCAATTATTATCTTGTTCACTTTTAGTTCCAAGTTTTAGTTACTCATTTTAAATTACCAACTATTCTTTAATTCAATTAAGTCCAATAATGAATTAAAGTCCTCTAATGGAAAGAGGGTTCAAAACACAAGTTGCTTTGGGTATGAAAGAAGTATCACACCATTGGTAATGAATCCCCCAAGGGATTAAACCATTAAGTATGAAACCTCAATTTCATACTTGGGCAAACAAGTGACTTGAAACCACTTTCAAACAAAAATAAAAAAATCAAGAATAGAGGGAGGTTGTAGAGATTATAAATGTTGAAATAAAGTATAAAAAGCCCAAAATAAATGCTATCAACTCAAATAAGTAATGTCTAAGACCTAAAACATCAAGCTTATGAGGACTATTACACTAGAAGCATGCAATGCAAAGCTCAAATGCAAACAAAAGCCCAAAATAGTGCTAAAACAGGGTAAAATATGTTCTAAAACATGCTAAAAATAAGCTGAAACAAGCTAGATTAACATGCTAAAATATGGCACAAACTAGGCTAGCAAGCAAGACACAAGGAGGGGAGGCTAATCCCTCAAAATTTGGACTTCAAAACATGATTTTGGCCATTGAAAAACCTCTGAAAATTAGTGTTTAAAAACTTGGAAAAAGATAGTAAAAGGGTGGGAAACACAATGGCAAAAGCCTCCAAAACAAGGTATAAAGAAGGGCTATCAACCCTTTAACCTTTAATGGCCTTAAACCCAAGCTTTAGCCCAAAAAATATAGAGTTTTGACAACCCAAAACAATGAAAAAATAGTAAGAAAGACAGTAGAGAAAGCAAGCAAATAGGTAGAACCCTATACGTTTTGAAGAGAAGAAGTAATTCCAAGCAACAATACAAGCAAACAACATTTTCTAGAGCTCAAACCAAGCTCAAAAGTACCTCAGCTCAAAGGTCAACAGATTTGGTCAAAGGTGTATATGTAAAGGTTGAAGAATTATAGGCAAAAGTGTAGAGATTTGGTAGAGAGAGAGATGAAAATTTTTGAATTCAAAATTTTCTAACCTTCAAAACAATATAAGAGGTCTTCTATATATAGAGAACCAAGCAATTCCCTCAAAACATCCAACCCTACATGTGGGTGAAGATGCATGCATCTGTGCAAACAACTGGCATAGTTGGCATAAAATATCTGCAAAATACACTGGTGGTCGGCCGATCATCACTGGTGGCCGGCAGGCCACATTAGTGGCTGGCAATCCAAAAGTGATGGTCGACAGCCTCTAGGGATGGTCGGTAGGCCACCAAAGGTTGTAGATTGGAAAGACCAAGGCATGATCCAAAAATGAGGCAAAAAGGGTGTAGGGTTTAAAAGGCTCAAAGTTATGGCACTCCGCTGAGGACTTTGAGCACTTGGTGAGCAAATAAACTCATCATCGGGTATGCATGTGAGGATGTCCAAGTCGTAAGGGCCGTCAAAAATGGGGTGTCTATAGATATAAGATGATCTGTTTTCTGAAACATTATTTTCTGCATGAATGAATGGTTGTCTAATATTTCTGAAATGTATTCGTCGCATTCTTAGCTTCAGATGACATCTGTTATCTATTCTGTTACGTCCTAATTATGGGTCAACTGTACATCTCATGAGCCAACTGTTATGGATCCTTTTATATACGTCCCTTTGTGGGTTAATTGTACATCTCATGAGCCAACTGTTATGAATCTTTTTGTATACATCTCTTTGTGGGTCAACTGTATGTCTAATGAGCCAACTGTACCGTCTCCGTGCACGTGAGTTAACTGTAAGCCTTCATGGTCGTCCCTTTGTGGGTCAATTATACATCTCATGAGCCAACTGTTATGAATCTTTTTGTATACGTCTCTTTGTGGGTCAACTGTACGTCTCATGAGCCAACTGTACCATCTCCATGCACGTGAGTCAACTATAAGCCTTCATGGCCGTCCCTTTGTGGGTCAACTATTTCTACTAGTGCTAATGGATGTACTACGTATGATTAATTACAAATCCTGATTCTAAGTACGATACTAAATCTGTTTCTGTTATGAACTTTGATTTTTTAGCATGATTATGAATTTTGTTTTCTGTAACTGTTATGGACAACATTCATTAAACCCTTCACTCCATTATTATTCATTGAGCTTCCGCTCACTATTTATATTATGTATGTAGGTGAGCAGACGCATAACTAAGCCTAAGCTACTGCCTAGAGAGTTTTGTTTTGTCAGCCAGCCACCGTGCCTCTCGGGGAGGTTCCCGTTTGTCAAGTCAAGTTTTGTGAATTATGTAAATGATGATTTTGTTTGTTTTTGTCTATTTGCACTTTGGGCTAAGTCCCTTATGACACTATCTGTATCTGTTTGGTAATACATGACGTATAGAAGTTTGACATTATATATATAAGTTTTAAATCTTTTCTATCCCATGTATGTCTACACAGCTCTATGGACTATGTATGTTTCTTTATTTGCTTCCATTAGCCCCTATATTTCACGATATATTTAGGTCAAAGGCCTTTGGTAATCCAAGGATTACTGGTCGGTTACGATGCTAAACCTATAGGGGCGGTTTGGGTCGTAACAGACGGAGTTGCTGGAATTGTGGAACGAAGGAACATCTAAAAGGAGATTGCCCGACATTGAATAAGAACAAAGGTGATCAAAATCAGAAGTCTGCTAATACTGCAATGGAGGAGATTTATGATGTTTTGATCTTGAGTATTAACAGCCCTCTTGAATCTTGGATTTAGATTTTGGGGCATCATTCCATTCTACTTCACAGAGGGAAATCATGGACAATTACATTGGCGATGATTTTGGGAAGGTTTATCTGGCTGATGATAAACCTTTGAAGATTGTGGGTAAAGGGGATGTAATAATCAGGTTGCCCAACGGATCTATTTAGAAGATACAGAATATCAGACATGTGCCTGGCTTGAAAAGAAACTTGATTTCTGTTGGACAAATTGTGATAAAGGTCATATTATAACCTTCATGGGTGGTTTGTGGAATATCACCAAAGGAGCCATGGTTGTTGCTCATGGTAAAAAAGAATGCACCATTTACATGACTACGAACAATAGGGATGCAGTAGCAATTGCTGGTGAGAAGGAAGACTCAAATCTGTGGCACTAAAGGCTTGGGCATATGAGTTCAAAAGTGATGAAAGTACTTGTATCTAAGGGGAAACTGTCAGATTTGAAATCAATGGATATTAACTTTATTGAGGATTGCATCTTCGGCAAACAAAAGAGGGTTAGTTTTTCAAAGGATGGCAAGAAGCCGAAGTCAGAAAAGTTAGAGTTGATTCATATAGATGTTTGGGGACCTACACCAGTTTTATCTCTTGGAGGATCATCATACTATGTTACCTTTATCAACGACTCAACGAGAAAGGTATGGGTTTATTTTCTGAAACATAAATATGAAGTTTATACTACTTTTAAGAATTGGAAAGCCTTGGTGGAGATTGAAATAGATCTGAAAATTAAGTGCTTGAGATTAGATAATGGAGGGGAACATGAGGACAATGAGTTCAAGAAATATTATGCAGAAAGTGGAATTAGAATGGAAAAGGCTGTTTGAAAGACACCTTAACATAATGGCGTTACAGAACGCATGAATAGAACTTTGAATGAACGTGCTAGGAGTATGAGGAAATATGCTGGATTACCAAAGATGTTTTGGGTAGATGCAGTTAACACTATAGCATATTTGATTAACCGTGGTCTATTTATTCCATTGGATGAAGAGTTACCAAAAGAAGCTTGGAGCAGTGAAGAGGGAAATTTTTCTTTTTTGAAGGTATTTGGCTGTATTTCATATGTGCATATAGATTCTGTTGATAGAAGTAAACTTGATCCGAAATATGTTAAATGTACTTTTATTGGGTATGGCATTGATCAATTTGGTTATTGATTTTGGGATGATAAAAATCGAAAAATAATCAGAAGTAGAGATGTCATATTTAATGAGAAAGTAATGTATAAATATAGAGATAAGTTTGCATCTGAATCTAAACCTGTTATTTGTTATGAGCATGTTGAGTTAGAGGAGATTAGTGAGAGTGATTTGAATAGTAGGATTCAGAATAATCCTGAAAAATCTTATTCCACAAATTGAGCCACATACTCCTACTCCTAAGTTGAGACAGTCAGAAAGAGAGTCTAAACCTACACAGCGTTGGTCTCCATCTTTACATTATTTGTTGTTGTATGATGGACGTGAACCCAAAAGTTATGATGAGGCTTTGCAGGTTGATGATTCAATTAAGTAGAAGTCAGCTATGTAGGATGAAATGGATTCACTCATGGCAAACCAAACATGGGAGTTGACTGAATTGCTAGTGGGTAAGAAAGCTTTGCACAACAAGTTGGTTTACATGGTCAAATAGGAACATAATGGGAGTAAACGTTACAAGGCCAGATTGGTTGCACAGGGATTTCAACAAAATTAAGGGGTTGACTACACTGAAATTTTCTCTGCAATTGTGAAGTTGACCACTATCAGATTGGTGCTGGGAAATGTGGCTGCTAAAGATTTGCATCTTGAGCAGATGGATGTGAAGACAAATTTTCTCCATCGTGATTTGGAGGAGGAAATTTACATGAAGCAACCACAAGGTTTCTTGGCACGTGGCAAAAAAGAGTTTGTATGCAAACTTCGAAAAAGCTTGTATGGTTTGAAACAGGTCCTAAGGCAGTGGTATAAGAAGTTTGATAGGTTCATGTGTAGCAGCAGTTTTACAAGATGTCAAGCAGATCATTGCTGTTATTTCAAGAGGTTGGACAAAAGTTATATTATTTTGCTCTTATATGTTGATGATATGCTTATCACAGGATCTAGTATTAAAGAGATAAAAAGATTAAAGAAACTTTTGTCCACCCAATTTGAGATGAAGGATCTTGGAGTTGCAAACAAAATCCTTAGTATAAGGATTCACAGCAACGAGGCAAATGGTACTTTGAAGTTGTCATAGGCTGAGTATGTTAAGAAAGTTCTCAAGAGGTTTAGCATGGATGGTGCAAAATCAATGAGCACTCCATTGTCTAACCACTTCAAACTTACCAAAGAGCAGTCTTCGAAAACCGAAGAAGAGCAGGCTTACATGGAATGTGTTCCATATGCTTCAGCTATTGGTAGCATAATGTATGCTTTGTACTAGACCAGACATTGCACATGCAGTGGGAGTGATTAGTAGGTACATGAGTAATCCATGCAAGCAAAATTTGGAGACAGTGAAATGGATCTTTAAATACTTGAGTAGTACTATAGACATGGCATTTTGTTTCAAACTAACTAGCATTGGGTGACATGGTTATGTTGATGCAGACTTGGTTGGTGATATGGATAACAGAAAGAGGACTACTGGTTATGTTACACATTGGGTGGTACAACAATGAGTTGGATTTCACAGTTACAGAAGATTGTGGCCCTTTTTACAACAAAGGCTGAGTATTTTGCTATTACTGAAGCTGGGAAGGAGTTGACTTGGTTATAGAATTTCCTAGCAGAGTTGGGTAAGACGCAAGAGATGAGTATTTTGCATAGTGACAGTTAAAGTGCTATTCATTTTGCAAAGAATCCGGCTTTTCATTCTAGGATAAAACACATTCAACTGCAATACCATTTCATTCGTTCTTTTGTAGATAATGGAGTCTTGTCTCTTGAGAAGATCCAAAGCAGTAAGAATCTAGCAGATATGTTAACCAAGGCAGTCACCATTAACAAACTAAAGTTGTGTGCAACTTCAGTTGGCCTTCAAGATTGATTAAGGAAGATCGAGTCGTTACGACATTTCTCTATGTGATAAAGATGATGAAGAACTTGTGTCATTAGGTTCCAAGTGGGAGATTGTTGGGTCGGTGGACCTTGACAAGTACTGTTCACTCAAACACTGGGTCCAATGAGGGATTTGAGGGGGCCTATTCTAGAGTGAACCACGTAAATTCTTGTATTCTTGTGTGTGTGATTTGTTTGATTCGTTTTTTCTTCCTTGTTTGTTATTTCGTGTCTCACTGATCTTGGTTAGGAAGGTAATTACTCTCAAAATACATTTTTGTGATATATGCTATATATTTTATGGTAAATGTTACTTATTTTTTTCTGTAAAGTTACAACATAAATGAAATTACTCATTTATAATAATTTTTTTATGGTAATGTTATGCATTTTTTTATTAGAAAATGTTTGAATAAAAAATTAGTTGTCATAACTCTACTAAAAAATTACTAACATTTAATTGATTAAATTCTAAAATTAAAAAATTTAAGTGCAACAAAATTCACAACTTAGAAATTATTGGTGTATTTGTATAATAAAAAGAAATTTCGTTTCTCTCAAGGCTGTCATATTCATTTGATAGAACATTTGGACTTGATAGGACTATTTTGGAATCAATTTTGGTGATTCAAATCATACATTTTTTAAGACTCGTTGAGTAAAATATTTATGTAAAGAAAACAAGATGATTGAATATCAATATCTATATGTTTAATCAAATTTATATTACAAAAGATGAATAGGTATTCTTAAAATTATATTTGTCCTCTATTTTTTTTAAAACAAATACTATTCAAATATATAGTTAACGATATCAAATCATTTTAATTTTTTACATGAATATTTTTTTAAAATATAAATGATTCAAATTATTAAAATTAGTCTAAAAATAAATCTATCAAATTAAAACACTTTGTCAAATTAAAATAAGAACCTAAAAAAACCAAACTCTCAAAAAAAAAAAATCTAAAAAGAGTGGACTACGTTTGAGCCTGCTATCGCAGTCTGAACAAAAGCAAAGCAGACATTGCTGTGTCTGAACTCTCTACGAACAGTCTCTCTCCGACAACACTCCAAACCCTTCTTATCAACCTATAATTTATCCACTTATAATTTATCCCCCCCAAAAAAATTAATGATCTAAATTTATTTTACTTGTAGATTCATATTTTATCAATTTAATCTCTACCATATAAATACATCTGGAATAACTTATGAGCTTATAAGGGTATGCTCCTAGCATTTTTTTTCTCTCTTTCTCTCTATATGTATATACGGTGTCACTACACCTATTGAATTTTGCTCCATCCAAATTGCCTAAGATATTCATTCTAATAATTCGAACAGAACGAAATTTGATAAATCAAACATTATTCATATACATATATGAAAATTTAATAAATACATAAAAATATGAAAATATATTAATTTTTTATATTTTGTATTTAATAATTTTTTTTAATAAATATTATACTTTTAAAGTATATTTAGATTAATTAATTTTTTTAAATATTAAAAAATACTATAAAAATAACAAAAATACTCAATTTTATGACATGTGGGATAACCAAACAAAAATAAAAAATACTTCAGTGTGCAATGCACATCACATATAATCCCTGCATATATTAAATACAAATTTATATAAGTATGTAAAAATTTTAAATTTACACAAATTTATACTCAACGTATGATAGGTAGAATAATTTTTCAACAAAAATTTGTGGACTACGTTTAGCCTGCTATACCAGCCTCCTCCTCTTTGAAGAACATTCTCTCTCTCTCTCTCTCTCTCTCTCTGTATGTGTATATGTTGATATTTGTTTATTGGTGTCAACATATACACATACAGAGTCTCTCTCTCTCTCTCTCTCTCTCTCTCTCTCTCTCTGTATGTGTATATGTTGATATTTGTTTATTGGTGTCAACATATACACATACAGAGAGAGAGAGAGAGAATGGCGGGGAAAAGTAGTAGTAGTACGGAAATGAAGCTTGATCAGACGCCAACATGGGCGCTTGCTGGTGTGTGTGCAGTCATGATCATCATTTCCATTGCCTTGGAGAAGACTCTCCACAAACTTGGAACGGTATCTAATGACCCTTCAATTCAATTATACCCTCTACCACAAAATAAGGATTATTCAACTGTTTCTGCTCCAAATCTTGATTGGGAAATTCATTATTGCTGCTGCTATTCCTCTTGATTCTTGTTGGTTTTTCCAAGTTCTTGCCTAATTAGTTTGTTTGTGGGTTGTAGATTTTGTTTTTGTAGACCGGATTTTTTTGGTTTTTTGCATGTGGGTCTAGCTGATATTTTATTGTTTTTAGTTGTTGTTTTTGGTTGATCTAATGATTTTATTTTATTTTATTTATTTATTGGGGAAACAAGTTTTGATTACTGGCACTTCTAACTATTTTTATAATTTGAATTGCAGATTTTGTTGGGTATTTTGTATGTTTTATTTACATAAAAAATTATGTCAATTCAATAATCGTAACGTATTTAATTTATCACGTTTATCACTAAAAAAATAGACTACAATTATATTGTTAAAATAAACCATATATTTTTTTGGTAACAAATGCTTTAAATTGAATAAATTACCAGATTAACCTAATTTTTTGTGTGATGAAATATACAATGTGTTCGATAAAATGAATGTTTCGAATTATCAAAACGGGCCCATACACAATGCCCTCTAGTCAAGATTTTAGACTGGAGGGGATCAAGGTTATGGACGGTATAATCAAACAGTGAGTGAGTTGTGTTCTGCTTGGCTTCTTCTTGGTCTGTTTAGACTGTTTACTGGGGTTGTTTTCCTGTTAATTTCCTTTTTTTTAAATTCATTTTATTTATAAAAAAAAAAAAAAAAATTCCCTTTATGTTAGGTTACTGGTTCATGTTGCTTAATTCTGTCAATAGCTTTTGAATTTCTTGGTTTCAATTTGGGTTCTTTTGATTAAAATATTGAAGTACTGACACAGTAAAATCTTATTTCAGTGGTTTAGGGAAAGGCACAAGAAAGCTCTGTTTGAAGCTCTGGAGAAGGTTAAGTCTGGTAAAGAACATAACTTATGATCACTGATAACAATGCTTTTTCCTTTTTCAACCCAATAAAAAAACTGAGCTAGAACTTTTTTCTAACTTGATAGTTGCCCTCTACTTTGTTTTAGTATTAGACTCGTCTCTGATTATTGCAGAGGTGATGGTTCTCGGATTCATTTCGCTACTCCTGACATTTGGGCAGAAGTACATTGCAAAAATCTGTATTCCCACCAAGGTTGCCAACACTATGTTGCCCTGTCCTGCGACTGAAACTACCACTACCAGTACAGAAGGGGGGCATCAAAGGAGGCTTTTATGGTATCAGCACCGAATTTTAGCTGCTGATAGCTATATTTTCCAATGCGAGGATGTAAGTGTTCCTATACCATGCATGCCGAATTGACAATATTCTTGTCGTATTAAAGAATTAGGAGTGATGATGATTAATAATGGGCATCTCTTGTACTTTCTTTCTTTTACTTTTTTGTTCTTTTAATATTTATTTTACTTCACCAAGTAAACCTATTAATCTAAAAATATAAAATCAATGCATGTTTTTAATACTTCAATGTGTAGATTTGACCTTCTAATTAGTTTCAGACAATGCCATATCGGCTACAAATTTGTACCGTATTGGCTACTTTTGTTTGCTAGTTATTCATTTATAGTGAGTAAATTATGAATGTATTGGTGCAACTTGAAATTGCTGATTGCTTTTTTTTTTTTCTTTCAAGATTTAATATAGATATCGTTGGCAGTTGATTTTGTTGCGTAGTAGGTATCAGGGATGGCCCATAGTGTATTGCATGGCCCCCTTCCCATTTAATGGTTCCTAGTTCATGCCTTCAAAAGCAAATGTTTAACCCAATATGACATGTGTTTAAAGAAAATTGAAATTGAATATAATATATATTAGAGCAATACTATAAATATAACTTAATTTAACAATTGAATCTATTTTGTGCAATATATGAAGTGTGATTGTTTGTTATTTGATTCTTATTAACTAGTTCAGGGACATGTCTTTATGAATATATAATTGCGTTTGGTAAAGCTTTCTAATTATGATTTGAGAGTATGAGTTGTATTTTGAGTTTGTGAATTTTGGAATTATGATTTAAGTGTGGAAAATTTGTTTGGTGAAAGAGTTTTGAAATGAGTAGGGATTTTTTAATGTGACATTTAATATTTGATACAAAAACTTACAACTCATAACCAAACATACAACTCAAAATTCTATTAAAGCAAAAAAAAATTTTTTAAAAATTCGAAAATATTTTTTTCGAATATATAAAAATTAACATATCAATTGCAAACAAAAAAAAAAATTGCATTGTTCCTGTCAACCGGCCGGACAACCGACCAGACGACCGGTTAGGCCAAATTTCAAAAAAAAAAAATTGAAAATCGTGCTCTCAAACAGAGTTTTCTGCAGAGTTGTGAAAAATTAATTCCACATATCTATCCAAACATCATATTCAAATGTGGGAGTAGAAAACTCGTTTGGAAATCGTTCCAAACCGAATATTTTTTTTTTAACTTTCTTTTTTAGATTGTGAAATTATGAATGAGTTTTTTTGGTTTATAAACAAGTTATAATCAACCCAAAAAATAGATTCTAGTTTTCTGGCAAAAAAATTAAGTTCTAAAAAAATTAAGTTGAATTGCACAACTCAATCTTTTATAAGCAACACGTGCCTAACACAAGCTAAACTTATTGAGTTTGAATAGCACTTGGACTAAATATCTTAGGTTGGCAAGTCGAGTTTGGAAATTGGACAGGCATGGGCAATTTCGAGCAGGATCGGGGCAAGTTTTGAACCCAGTCCAACCCACTGGCTTGCACCCTACCTATGGCCCCTCCAGTATTAGAATTCTAGTTCTGTCCCTGATAGGTATGATGTTGTATGCAAATTTCGAAAAAGCTTGTATGGTTTAAAATAGGCCCCAAGGTAGTGGTACAAGAAGTTTGATGGGTTTATGTGTAGCAGCGGTTTTACAAGATATTAAGCAGATCATTGTTGTTATTTCAAGAGTTTTGATAAAAATTTATATTATTTTGCTCTTATATGTTGATGATATGCTTATCGTAGGATCTAGTATTGAAAAAACAAAAAGATTAAGAAACTTTTGTCCAACCAATTTGAGATGAAGGATCTTGGAGTTGCAAACAAAATCCTTGATATGAGGATTCATTGGGACAAGGCCAATGATACTTTGAAGTTGTCAGAGGTTGAGTATGTGACACCCTGAACGTTTAATTAAATGCCACATAAATATTTATAGTTATATATAATTGTGAGTGTATGTGATAATATATTATTAAATAAATAATAATAAATATAGAATCTAATTTGGTATTGGGCTATCAAATATGAGATTAATTAGGGATTATTATTTGGGGTCAAATTCACACAAATATAGAATTATAATACTAATTGGACCAAATTAAAGTCAAAGATAATAAATAAATAAATAAAAGTAAAATAAAACAAATATAATAAATAATTTCCACGTATTTGATCATCAATTAACGAATAGATTTGCAAATATATTAAGCATCAAATGAATAGATTTGCAAATATTTACAAATATTACTAAAGAAATAAAATAAGGCCATCTATACATCTCGGCTTGGAGAGGGGAATGATTCATCATGTAGGCTATTAGATATGGATGAGTCAGCACTTGAAGTACGTGTATAAATAGGGGGAGGAGGTACTATAAAGTGAACGGAGAAAGAAAAAAAAAAAAGAGAGAGAAAGGAGATCAGTAGAAAAGGGAAGAGCCGAAAACCAACAAAAATATAAAGCAATTAGTAAGACTCAATCTTAAGGTGAGTTATATTATACCTTGAGTTACCATAATATATTTTACGTATGTTTTGACTTACCATAATTTATTTTATACAAGTTATATTTTATAAGTTATATTAATTCAAGTTATGTTTTAGAAATATTTCAGTTACGTGGATTAATTTCTAAATTCTATTTGTTTAAATGAAATCCATGATATGTTTGTTTAAATTTTAAAGAATATTTGACTATGACTTTATAAACAATTATGTTTTGTAAGTACCACCACGGGAGTCCCACGCATTAGGGGACTTAAATAACCATTGGCCTTTGTTTGGCCACTTTGTGGTTCTCTATTTGGCACGAATCCATTGACCTCTGTTCTGATTGTTTCTTCTGTGATTTCTGTTCTGTTCTATTCTGTATCGTGGTTATGGTTATTTATTTACATAATTTCTGTATTTCAGTTTTTGCCACTTAAATGATTTATTTACCAAATTGAGTTATGTAAATGTTTTGGCTTAATTAATTATCCATAGTTATTTTGTATTCCCTATACTCTTGGCATAATATCTCTCACTTTGTTGTGTGCTTATAGTTGTTACCCTTTCAGGTGACGAGATGTAGTGGAAACCCATGACCTCACGAAATGGAACCCGCACGTGGATTGATGTTGAACCTTTTTTTTTTTTTTGTCTTTCTTCTCTTTTTATTTTTTATTTTTATTTATGTTTTTGCTCCCTTTTGTTCTACTTGGAGCTGGTCACTGAATAATAAAATAATGAAAGCCCTATAAATATATTTTCTCTTATTAAAATAGTAAAATGGAGTAATTTTCTTTTAATTATTTTTATTACCGCTTACGCAATTTAATTTGCTACAAATAGAAAAAGTTATAAAGTTGCGATTCCAACCCTAAGCCCCTGGGGTTGGGTCATGACAGAGTATGTCAAGAAAGTTCTTAAGAGGTTTAGCATGGATGATACAAAACCAATGAGCACTCCATTGGTTAGTACAGAATGGCACTCTGTTTCAGACGAACCGGCATTGGGTTACATGGTTATGTTAATACAGACTTGGCTGGTGATATGGATAGCAAAAAGAGTACTACTGGTTATGTTTACACATTGGGTGGTACAACAGTGAATTGGATTTCACAGTTACAGAAGATTGTGGCCCTTTCTATAATAGAGGCTGAGTGTATTGCTATTACTGAAGCTGGGAAAGAGATGACTTGGTTACAAAATTTCCTAGCAGAGTTTGGTAAGACGCAAGAGATCAGTATTTTGCATAGTGACAGTCAGAGTACTATTCATTTTATAAAGAATCCGGCTTTTCATTCTAAGACGAAACACATTCAGCTGCGATACCATTTCATTCGTTCACTTGTAGATGATGGAGTTTTGTCACTTGAAAAGATCCAAGGCAATAAGAATCCAACAAATATGTTGACCAAGACAGTCACCATTGACAAACTAAAGTTGTGTGCAACTTCACTTGGCCTTCAAGATTGATGAAGGAAGATCAAGTTGTTGCGGCATTTCTCTATGTGATGAAGATGATGAAAAGCTTGTGTTATCAGGTTCCAAGTGGGAGATTGTTGGGTCGATGGACCCTGATAAGTACTGTTTATTCAACCCTACTGTTCACTCAAACACTGGGTCCAATTGGGGGTTTGGGGGGCCTATTTTGAAGTGAACCACGTAAATCCTTATGTTATTGTGTGTATGATTTGTTTGATTCGTTTTTTCTCCTTGTTTGTTATTTTGTGTCTCACCGATCTTGGTTAGGAAGGGTCAATTCTTAACAACTCTCAAAATACATTTTTGTGATATATGTTATATATTTTACGGTAAATGTTACTTATTTTTTTTCTAGTAAAGTTACAACATAAATGAAATTACTCATTTATAATAATTTTTTGTGATAATGTTATACATTTTTTTATTAGAAAATGTGTGAATAAAAAAATAGGTAATATTACCACACTTAGCTTAATTTTTAAGTTATAAATTGTCGTAACTCTACTAAAAAATTATTAACATTTAATTGATTAGATTCTAAAATTAAAAAATTAAATTGCAACAAAATTCATAACTTAGAAATTATTGGTGTATTTGTATAATGGAAAATGATTTGGAAAAAAAAAAAGCCCCCCCCTCCCCCCCTTTTTTGTTTTTTTTGTTTTTTTTTTTTTTTTTTTTTTTTCTTACTTGATATGGAAATTAGGGGGATTAGGGGGAGGAAAATTAGGGGGATGTAGAAGAAGTTTGATTTCTTTCAAGTTTGTAATATTCATTTGACAGCACGTTTGGACTTGATTGGACTATTTGGGATCTATTTTGATGATTTAAATTATTCATTTTTTAAGATTCATTGAGTAAAATATTTATGTAAAAAAAATTAAGATGATTGGATATCGATAACTATATGTTTAATCAAATTTATATTACAAAAAATAATAGGTATTCTTAAAATTATATTTATCTTCTATTTTTTTTAAAAAACAAATATCATTCAAATGTATAGTTACCGATATTCAATCATTTTGATTTTTTACATAAATATTCTTCTAAAAAATAAACAATTTAAATTATTAAAATTAAGGTAAAAATGAACATATCAAACTAAAACACTTTCTCAAATTGAGAACCTAAAAAAACCAAACTCTCAAAAAAAATATCTATATGATCAGTCTCTCTCCAACAATACCCCAAAGGGTTCCTATCAACCTATAATTTATCCGCTTATAATTTATCCAAAAAAAAAAAAAAATTGATTGTCTAAATTTATTTTACTTATAGATTCATATTTTATCAATTTAATCTCTACCACATAAATATATTTGAAGTAAGTTATGAGCTTATAAGGGTATGCTCCTAGCATTTTTCTTCTCTCTTTCTCTGTATATATACACTGTCACTACATCTATTAAATTTTGCTCCATCTAAATTGTCTAAGATATTCATTCTAACAATTCAAAAGGAATAAAATTTGATAAATCAAACATTATTCATATACATATATGAAAATTTAATAAATACATAAAAATATGAAAATATATTCAATTATATATATATATTTTTTTTGTAGTATTTGATAATTTTTTAATTTTTTTTATAAATATTATACTTTTTAAGTATATTTAGATTAATTAATTTTTTTAAATATTCAAAAAATACTTTTTTTAAAAAAACTCAATTTTATAACATGTGGGATAACCGAACAAAAATAAAAAATACTGTGTGCAATGCACATCGCATATAATCCCGGCATAAATTAAATACAAATTTATATAAGTTTTTAAAAAATTTAAATTTACACAAATTTATACTCAACGTATGTAATTGTGTGATAGGCAGAATAATTTTCCAGCAAAAATTTGTGGACTACGTTTAAGCCTGCTATACCAGAATCAGTCTCCTCCTGTAGAGCGAAAGTAAAACAGACGTTGCTCTGTGTCTACTCTTTGAAGAACATTCTCTCTCTCTCTCTCTCTCTCTCTCTGTGTATGTATATATGTTGATATTTGTTTACGGGTGTGTGTTAATTGTTCTGGATATGTATATATGTTGATATTTGTTTATGGGTGTGTGTTAATTGCTCTGGAGGAGGAGAGTTGAGAGAGAGAGAGAGAATGGCTGGGGAAAGCAGTAGCAGTAGCAGTAGTAGTACGGAAAGGAAGCTTGATCAGACGCCAACATGGGCGCTTGCTGGTTTGTGTGCAGTCATGATCATCATTTCCATTTCCTTGGAGAAGACTCTCCACAAACTTGGAACGGTATCTAACGACCCTTCAATTCAATTATACCCCCTACCACAAAAAAACGATTATTCAACTGTTTTTGCTCCAAATCTTGTTTGGGGAATTCATTGTTGCTGCTGCTATTCCTTTTGATTCTTGTCGGTTTTTCCAACTTCTTGCCTAATTAGTTTGTTTGCGGGTTGTTGTTTTTGTTTTTGTAGACTGGATTTTTTTGCTTTTTTGCATGTGGGTCTGGTCTAGCTGATATTTTTATTGTTTTTAGGTGTTCTTTTTGGTCGATTTAATGATTTAATTTATTTATTTATTCGGGAAACAAATTTTGATTTATGTAACTTTTTTAATGGAGGCAGATCCCGGACGTTGTTTGGGTCGGGGAGCCTAATACGGCACTTCTAACTGTTTTTATAATTTGAATCGCTCATTTTGTTGAGTATTTTGCATGTTTTATTTACATAAAAAATTATGTCAATTGAATAATCGTAACGTATTTAATTTATCACGTTATCACTAAAAAAAATAGACGACAATTATATTTTAAAAACAAACTATATATTTTTTTGGTAACAATCGCTTTAAATTGAATAAATTATCGGATTAACCTAATTTTGTGTGTGATGAAATATACGAAATGTTCGATAAAATGAACGGTTCATATTATCAAAACGGACCCATAAACATTGCCCTCAGTCGAGATTTTAGACCGGAGGGGATCAAGGTTACGGATGGTATAATCAAACAGTGAGTTAGTTGTGTCCTGCTTGGCTTCTTCTTGGTCTGTTTAGACTGTTTACCGGGGTTATTTTCCTGTTAATTTCCATTTTTTAAATTCATTTTATTTTTTTTTATAAAAAAATTCCCCTTTATGTTAGGTTATTGGTTCATGTTGCTTAATTCTGTCAATGGCTTTTGAATTTGTTGGTTTCAATTTGGGTTCTTCTGATTAAAATATTGAGGTACTGACACAGTAAGATCTTATGTCAGTCGTTTAGGGAAAGGCACAAGAAAGCTCTGTTTGAAGCTCTGGAGAAGGTTAAGTCTGGTAAAGAACAAAACTTATGATCACTGATACCAATGCTTTTTCCTTTTCAACCCAATAAAAAAACGGAGCTAGAACATTTTTCTAACTTCGTAGCTGCCCTTTACTTTGTTTTAGTACTTTGTTTCAGTATTAGACTCGTGTCTGATTATTGCAGAGTTGATGGTTCTCGGATTCATTTCGCTACTCCTGACATTTGGGCAGAAGTACATTGCAAAAATCTGTATTCCCACCAAGGTTGCTGACACCATGTTGCCCTGTCCTGCAACTGAAACTACCACTACCAGTACAGAAGGGGGGCATCCAAGGAGGCTGTTATGGTATCAGCACCGAATTTTAGCTGCTGATAGCAATAATTTCAAGTGCGAGGATGTAAGTGTTCCTATTGCTACCATGCGTGCTGAATTGACAATATTCTTGTAGTATTAAAGAATTAGGAGTGATGATAATTAATAATGGGCATCTCTTGTATTTTCTTTTACATTTTTTTTTTTTAATATTTATTTTACTTCGCCAAGTAAACCTATTAATCTAAAAATATTGCACTTCTGATAAAATCAATGCATGTTTTTAATACTTCAATGTGTAGATTTGACGTTTTAATTAGTTTCAGACAATGCCATATGGGCTACAAATTTGTACCGTATTGGCTACTTTTGCTTGCTATTTATTCATTTATAGTGAGTAAATTATGAATGTATTGGTGCAACTTGAAATTGTTGATTGCTTTTTTTTTTTCCTTCAAGATTTAATATAGATATCGTTGGCAGTTGATTTTGTTGCGTAGTAGGTATTAGGGATGGCCCATAGTGTATTGCATGGCCCCTTGCCCATTCAATGGTTCTTAGTTCATGTCTTCAAAAGCAAATGTTTAACCCAACATGGCATGTGTTTGAAGGAAATTAAAATTGAATGTAAAATATGTTAGAGCAATACTATAAATATAACTTACTTTAACGATTGAATCTATTTTGTGCAATATTTGAAGTGTGATTGTTTGTTATTTGATTCTTATTAACTAGTTAAGGGACATGTCTTTATGAATATATATATTTTTTTGTTGTTGTTTTTAACTTTCTTTTTTAGATTGCGAAATTATGAATGAGTTTTTTTGGTTTATAAACAAATTATAATCAACCCAAAAAATAGATTCTAGTTTTCTAGCAAAAAAAAAAAAAAAGTCTAAAAAAATTAAGTTCAATTACACAACTCAATCTTTTGTAAGCAACATGTGCCTAACATAAGCTAAACTTATTGAGTTTGAATAGCACTTGGACTAAATATCTTAGGTTGGCAAGTTGAGTTTGGAAATTGGACAGGCATGGGCAATTTCGAGCATTACTGGAGTAGGATCGGGGCAAGTTTTGAACCCAGTCCAACCCACCTGGCTTGCACCCTACCCATGGCCCCTCCGGTATTAGAATCCTAGTTTTGTCCCCGGTAGGTATGATGTTGTTGTGCTATTTTTATTAATATTATTCAACAAGGGGTACTACAATAAGTCCAAAACGCAATTTATATGAGTTCATTATCAAAGTTGAGTGATAGTAAAAGATTGGTGTATTGTAGAAACCTAGAGTGACTACTTTTCATGGTTGCATTAGTCATTCAGATTCCAATTCCACATGACTCAAAACTCTTGAGAGTATAAAAGCAGAGCACATATTTTTCTTTCTGAGAGTCTAACATCTTGTGAATATTAATATTATTAAGAGTCCCTGGAGTCAATACAATTCTGGGACCAATTTTCTTTATTGAATTAAATGCATATTATTAACTCTGTTTGCATAATCAGAACCTCAAATTTATTAAGACCAAAGCTTTACACTCCTTTCATTTCAATACTTGCTTCTTCTGTTGTTTCATTTCAGTTAAATAACTTTAATTTCCCTACTTTTGAGTAGGATCTTTACTATAACTTCCCGACATGCAATTTATTCTTCATTTGATTCTTGCCAACAACAGGGGAAGGTGCCACTTATATCTTTTGAAGGAATGACTCAGTTACACATCCTCATTTTCTTTTTAGCAGTCATTCATGTGGTATACAGTGCTGTCACAATGACGCTTGGTAGACTAAAGGTAATTTGAAATATGGTTGTTTCTTATGTGTTTTGGTTGTTATACTTGGGAATGTTAATGCCATCTAAATCATGATGTTATTTTAGGGAGCTTAGGATACACTGGGCAGTCAGAGACTCATGGCTGACCACCTGATGCTTCTTACCTAATTGAAATGGTTTATATTTTTGCTATTGAGTCATTTAATGCAATTAAATGACCAAAATCAGTTGAATTTTAAACAATATCTTCTCCAATGTAATGATTGGGAAATGCCTGGCTGCAGCAAAGTACCTTTAAATCAAGTTAGCAAACAAAGCCAAGATGAGTTATTTGCCTGCTTGTTTGACTTTAGCTTGAAAACTTCTGGAGTCCCTGGTTAAGATTCTTGAGTCCAAAGTGGGTAAACCTGTTGACAGCCCTTTGCTCTGATACTCATTCTATAGTTGTACTTATCATTTTAGATGTCAGATCATCTCTACAGTAAGTAACTTTTCATTGTTTGATGTAAGCTGCATTATGCAGATTCGTGGGTGGAAGCAGTGGGAGCAGGAGACTTTATCCCCTAGCTATGAGTTCTCTTATGGTATCATTACATGATAGAAAGGACTATTTCATTGTGATCTAGTTTGAAATTTTCTGTTTCTTGGTCCTGAATATGAGTTTCTCATTAAACTATTGTTTTGTCTACATTGGGAACATACAGATCCTTCAAGGTTCAGGCTTACTGAACAGACATCTTTTGTGAGAAGACACATTAGTTTCTGGACTAGGATTCCATTCTTCTTTTATGTTGTAAGATATAATTCTGACATTCTCAATTTCATTTGATCTTTTTTAGGCAAAATAGTATAATTTATTTGACATATTGTTAGAAGTAAAAATATTTTGATACTAAGGAAACGGTACTGTTAGGTAAGCTGGATGAAGCAATGACTCAAGAACTGTCTTAGGTTTGACTCTCTTCCAGCTTACTTGATGCTTAATGGGTGATTTTGCTCCTCTGTATGGAGTAATATTGACTGTAAATTGGTTGAGGACATATTGATTGGTTTAACAAAAATAATAACAATAATAATGATAATTATTTTTGTAAATAAATAAATAAATAAAGTGACAAGAATTGGGACATTTGACTAGTCTTAAAATAGCTAGGGCTTTTGAGTTCAGTTTTCTGATGGTTTAAGCATTCAATCACGAATCGTTTGTCATATGTTCAACTCAACATAAGCTTCTAGTGATACACTTCTAAACTTGCAGGGATGCTTCTTCCGACAATTTTTCAAGTCTGTTAGTAAGTCTGACTACATGACCTTGCGCAATGGATTCATCAGTGTGAGAGATCTGTGGTACAAAAACCTATACGCAATTTTGGATTATCTTTCTTTCTTCTCACCATGCTGTTTCTGTAGGTTCATTTGGCTCCTGGAAGTAAATTTGACTTCCAAAAATATATCAAAAGGTCATTAGAAGATGACTTTAAGACAGTTGTGGGAGTCAGGTAATTTTCTTTCTTTATTCCTTTCTTTTTAATATATATTTGTGATTTTTCTGAAATGTTTTCAAGTTTTGATATAATTTTGCTTAAATTGACAGCCCGGTCTTATGGGCATCATTTGTGATTTTCTTGCTCCTGAATGTTCATGGTGAGGCTCTCTTTCATAGTGATATCCATTCTAATTATATTTTTTATTTTTTATTTTTTACCTGCAGCTTGAATTAAGAAAGGGTATTTCCTTATAAATTATCATCTCTCTTTTCAGGGTGGCTGGCATGGGTTTGGGCATCCTTAATTCCTCTGATTGTAAGGAATCTCTTTTCAGTCATGTGTTTTTGTAGATTAATATATTGAAAATGAGTGTTGACCTATGATTGTTTTCAGATAATCTTAGCTGTTGGAACAAAGCTCCAAGCTATTTTGAGTAGGATGGCCCTTGACATCACCGAAAGACATTCAGTGGTTCAAGGGATTCCTCTTGTGCAAGGCTCAAACAAATATTTTTGGTTTGGTTCGCCACAGTTAGTTCTTCATCTTATCCACTTTGCTTTGTTTCAGGTATAAAATGTTCTCTTTTACAGAGGATAAATCTATATAATCTCCCAACTACAACAGAGCGAGTAGTATATTAGTTTGGTTGAACTTTCAAAATCAGCAGGAGTAGAGAGTCATTTTTCTTGTCAATCCATACTGTTGGGATATGCATGTTGGAATTGGGTTACTCATTAATGTTCATTTTGAACCCAAGGATATAAGTAGAGACCAAGGATATCTCATTAATATCTTCTTGAAACGATTGAAAAGAAAATTGGTGTGCATAGATTAGAGTAACATGAATTGGGGAATTATATGGAGAGACATGTGATCTCTAAAGTTTAGTACTCGTTCTCTATTTTAAACATTCTCCTTAATGACTAAAGGGATTAGCCCATTGGTTAGAGCTCTTACACCTTACTAGGAGGTTAGACGTTCGACTTTCCCTACCTGCATATGAATCATATTATTGTCATGTTTGTTTGAGGTTTCTCTTTGAGAGTTTATTTGTAATTGTGATTTATGCTTAAATTGTTGATTCATTCTACTTGTATTGAGATACTTCAGGTAAAAAAAAAAAAACTCTTTTTGGGTCAATCTTTCCTTCTGTTACTAACAGATATTTAATTGCTTTTATGATGCATGCAGAATGCATTCCAGATAACATATTACTTGTGGATATTGGTAATGAATTTTTATTTCTATCTTTGCTATCAAAATCTGATTTTTTATTTTTTATTTTTTTTGTCAATTATTATTTTTATCATTTCTAACAGCCTTCACATAAATGACAAAATTTTCTTTCTATGCAGTATGAATTTGGGATGACATCTTGCTTCCTTAATATTTTCAAGCTTGTAATTTTAAAATTTTGCTTAGGGTCAGTATTTCTTCCACAATTTCTCTTCTCACAATTTAAATAGCATCTTGAATTGTCAGAGTGAACTTTGTTATGGTTCACAGGATTGGAGCTCTGTTCTTCTGCAGCTACATTACACTTCCCCTCTATGCCCTTATAGCTCAGGTACTTGCTCCGTTAACTCTTCCTTCCTCTAGTTTGTGGCATTGAACAAGTTTTTCTGGCAAACTGAATGTTATTGACGCTCTGTTTGTTTGGACGGAAAGTATTTTTTGTATTTTCTAGTATTTAGTGCAACAAAAAAGAAAGTCAACAGAAAATGTTTCTGTGATCAACGAAAATAAATCTATTTAAGTGAAAAATGTTTTTCACTTTTAAAAGGTGCAATATGTTTTTTTGGGACTAAATCACCAATGTGATGCAGGGAAGGGGAATAGGATGAAACTCAAACACAAAAACCAATCACGAATTTGATAAAAGAGATATTCTCTCTAGAAATATAATTAATCCTCCAAAAAAATCTGTCTAGCCAACTCTTATTTATAATAAAACAAAACCCTAATGCAATTAGGGAATAAATAGGAAAAGACAATAATTGCTAATCAAGCCTAAATCAAAGGAATGACGAAAATTATAAAAAATAGAAAAGATTTGAGTTAAAGCTCAAATCTGGAAAATATAATGAAAAATATATATTCTGGAAAAAATCTTACCTCAATTGGATTCGTCTAGACTGAGTTATACCGAGTTATTGACTAATCAATTATTTTCAAAATGGAAAAATCGAGAAATTGAATGCCTAAATATTGAAATTTGACCGAAATCCATTGTAGGCTATAGTGAAGCAATGGGTGTTGGTTGTCACGTCATATTCCATATCCCGACTAAATATCACATTATTCCGAGCACATACCATCTTGCGTTTACTAGTGCCTTTTGCCTTCGTCTCGTTTATCCATGAGTTCCAGAAACTCTATGGCCAAACACTCTGCATCACAATGCCACCACAGCCACCCCCATCGCCACAACCCCCCACCCCACTAATACAACAATTAGCACATTAGTCTCAAGGTTGCAACCATAGGACAACTGTTTTTTCGGAAAATATTTTTTGAAAAAAATTCAATAGAGAATGTTTTTCACCGAAACAAACGAAGCGTAGTAACACAAATTTTAGACAATGCCAACTCTTATATTCAAGTTCTTTATCAGGCTTTATATTCCTGCTCCTAGGATCTGACCAGTTTTCCCAACTCAAAGCAAACCAACCTATCTAAATTATGGAAATTGGAAACATTTTAGTTCCTCCAAAGTATTATTCTATGAATTTAAGAATACAGTGTAAACTATTGATGTTGACCCTTGGTGTGTCTAACAATTGACTTGCTCATGGTGAATATTGCAGATGGGCTCACATATGAAGAAATCCATCTTTGATGAACAAACATCCAAGGCCCTGAAGAAGTGGCACATGGCTGTCAAGAATAAGCATGGGAAGGGAGGGAAGTCTCCTACCCAAACCCTGGGTGGAGGAAGCTCAACAACTGCTTCAATGAATTCAACCTTGCACTCCTCTGGAGCCACGCTCCACCGCTTCAAGACTACTGGGCACTCAACCCGCTCATTCACCCATGATGACAATGAAACTTCTGATTATGAAGCCGATCCATCAACAGCCAACTTGATTGTAACAGATGATGATCATGATGATTCAGAGACTGAAACGAGTGCACCCCACGTTGGTGATGACAGTAGAAAGGAAGACGATTTCTCATTTGTGAAGCCTGCTATGATGAAGTGAAGAAAGATTATGCTGTTGATTCACCCACTGTCATTCCGGCGAATTCTTCCAATGTATGTATTTATTCAGGAAATGTTGTAATTTGTTCTATAATGTATTCTAGCTTGTGCAGAGATGTGCATGCAATTCTTAATTGTTGCTTTATGATCATTATGAACCACTGAAAGATTGTAGGAAAATAGAAGATAGATACTATTTATCTGTATACTGTTAAATTTTGGTTTTTATTGCAAGAAGTTATTCCAATGGGAAGGTTTCTCTACTCTTTTTTATCTGTGGCTTCTATACTTATATTCCTAATCATGTCAAGGAATTTATGATGGTTGAAAATTGAGACATTGGATAAAAATTTGAAGGACAGAAGATCCCGGCTCATAGACCACTGTTTCATCTTTGAAACTAAGCACCATTTGTTTTTCATAAATTGTTATACATGTATTCATGTCTAAGAACAGGGGTGCTTTTGTGAAGTTGTTAATCACTGGTATAGTGATTCTTTGTATTTTATTCTATTTCCATACATATTACAAAAATTGGGGGTGTGCTCCCTAATCTATTCTATTGAACAGTTTGAATCACCTAATTTACTATTTAAAATAAATTTTTAACATTATTAAAAATAATTAATTGACTTGATAATTTATTAATAAAAAGGAGTATTTGTTATTAAATAAAAAATTCTAAAGGACAAGGTTGTAATTCTTAAAATTACAAGAAAGAATTCGTATTTTAATTAAGAAAACTTTACAGAGTATGTTTATAGTTTATCCTAATAACAATGCTACATCCCTCAATTTTTTCCTAAAATTTTAGAAGTAAAGAAAAGAGTGCGAAAAGAATTGATTGATTAGTATTGTTTTTCACATCATTAGGGGGTGTAGGGGGAATGGAACTTTTTCAAATAATAATCCGACAATCAAATGTAAGCCGAGACTATCTACTACTTTTGAATAAATTAAAAATATATTCCTTTAAATTTACTTAAAATACAGATAATTCGTTATAATTTTAAAAATTATAAATATTTTTTTATTAAAAAATTTTATTTAACAGAATTAATAAAAATAAATAAAATTTTAACTACTCTCCTATACAACAATAAATTTTTTGAACTATTAATTAAAATAACATTATTAAAAATTATTAATTAGTTTGATGATTTGTTAATGAAATAGATTATTTGTTATAAAATTAAAAACTTAAAAAAGTGTTATGTAATTTTTAAAATTATGAAAGACAATTCGTATTTTGAATAAATTTTCGAAATTTGTTTGTAATTTACCCAATAATTAAAATTTATTGATTAATTAATAAAAAATTAATGAGATTAGGAATTTAACCAAAGCAAGCAAGCCATGGTCTTCCCATTTGTCTTATTCCACTGCCACATACATGTATGTTCACTTTTTTCAGTTCAGTCCTTCCTTTCCTTTCCATTTATAAAAACCGACCAAACTGTCAGCCCTAACAGTCTGAAAACATCTTCTCAAAACTACACCCCTCCCCCACCTGTCCTCTCTCTGTCTCGTATGTGACTCATCATGACTCGTCCAACTAGATTTCTCAACACCGTCAACTCATCTTCATCGCCGTCGACTACGGCGGCGCAACCGCCGGAGGCAGTCGCCGTCGAGTCCGACTTCGTAGTCATCCTCGCCGCCTTGCTCTGCGCCTTAATTTGCGTCGTCGGCCTCATCGCCGTAGCCCGCTGCGCATGGCTCCGCCGCGCCTCCACCGTATCATCGAACGCCGCCTCGAACAAAGGCCTGAAGAAGAAGATCCTCCAGTCGCTGCCGAAGTTCACCTACGACTCCTCCGCCGCCGCCGCCACGAAGCTCGGCGGAGCTGAGTGCGCAATCTGCCTGGAGAAGTACGCCGACGGCGACGAGATCCGAGTGCTGCCGCAGTGCGGCCATGGATTCCACGTGACCTGCATCGACACGTGGCTCGGATCGCACTCGTCGTGCCCGTCGTGTCGCCAGATCTTCGTCGTGACGAGGTGCCGGAAGTGCGGCGAGGCGGCGGGGGGCGGCGGCGGCGGAGGAGGGAGGTCGGAGGCGGAGCTGAAGGCGAGAGAGGACGCTGTTTCTTCTTCTTCTTCTTCTTCCAGTGGTTTCTTGCCTTTTTGAGAAGAACGAAAGGAAACATGATTTCTTACAATCAGACAGAGAGAGGGAAGATAGAGAGATCATCACTCCTTGGTGCTTGAGATTTTAAACCTAAAACAATTGGTCTAATAAAAACTATTTTATGTAAATTTTGTATTGAGGATTATAGCTCATGGTTTTGGTAATTTTTTAGGATTATTTAGTTGTAAATACTATTTTTTTTTTTAATGCTAAAAAAAGAAAGCTTCTTGGGTATCATTGCTTTTGTATGGCTTGGTCTCAGTTAGTCAGATTTAACATAACTTGTAGGACTCTTACTAGGACATTGGTAGACGCTAACTATCTTGCCACTACAAATGTCTTTAGCTTGAAATAATCGATTATCAATCAAATTTAATTCAACTCATGAAAAGGGATTATCCACTGGGACACTGATGGATACCAATTGTCTTGCTACAACAAGTGTCCCAAATTATTATGCAATAGGAGTACAATACCTCTGCAAACATACCCATTATCAATTCTAAAACCTTATACTAAATGGTATTTTGAGAAGATGATTAAAAGTTATTTTTTTAATTTTATTTGATTTTTTTGTGAGAGAAGGAATTGGGTTAAAAGTTGAGAAGTGACTTTTGACCCACTTCTCAAAATAGACCTAAAACTATATTTGGTTTAGCTTTTTGGTTAAAAAAGTACAAAAGATAAAATTAGTTATATAAGTCAATAAAATAAAATGTCACATTCAAATCATAATTATTATACTTTTTCTCTCACAAAAGTCAAAAAATTAAAAAATAAAAACTAAATAAAATTAAAAAAAATTAGACTAAAATAATCCAAAAAAAAATTAAACTATTTTAACTCTTTTCAAACAAAAATTGAGGGAGGGATTGACTTGCCACCAAACTACCACCGCCGGTAGTTGTATATACTATTAGAAATGATTAATTTGTGAGATTTGCAATTTTAATCACTCCTCTCACATGGGTAGGGCATCCAGCACATTGTTCTTGTCGCCAAATACTTGCAATATTAAATTATATTCTAAAATTAAAGTATGTCAAAGTAGTCGTAGATGCAACAGTTATGGATGTTGGTAAAAAGTATTAGATATTGTGTTGTTTCCAAATTTTACTGCCTTTCTATTTTAATGTCTTTTAATTTATTGAACATATCTTAAAATTCATTAGAATTGGAGAATGGAAAATCATCAGCCACTGGATAAGAAATTACCAATCTTGTACATAATCTTACTTTTTATTGTATTTTTTAATTCCTATAAACAAAGTAATAGAGTCCACATTCATCAATTCACATGAGATTCACTCACTTATCTCTTAGAGTACGAAAATGAGATCAGAAGGAAAATTATATATAACATTTCTCATAACAAATCTATCATGGATTTTTTTTTAAGTACAGGCAGTTAGGTGGTGTTTGAAGTTTGTTTTTATAATGACTTTTTGTTTTTTGGCCATATGATAGAATGTTAGTAGGTTAGTAAGTTAGAATACAATGAAAAAATCGCAATTGCATCGACTTAAATCTTGAATCTTTGACCTTCATTATTCTAAAGGACCACTGAGCCAACCGTTCTATCTGACTGTTTTGGTTAATGCATTTGGAAAGTTGATTAAAAAAAAATATATATATATATATAAGTAAAAAAGTTAATATAAGATATAATTTTTTTAGCTATTAATAAATAATTTAATAATTTTTTTTTTTTTTTTTGAACTTTTTTAAGCCACAAGTTAGCTTCTTCTTGTTAAAAACTTGTTTGGTTCTTTTTCTTCTTTTGGGGGGCAAAAATATTAAAAAAGAGAAATCTTTTGGTAGCAAATATTCTGATGACATTTGAAATTTTTGGTTTTTCTTTGGGGGGAGGAGGGGGGTCAAAAATATTAAAAAAGAGAAATCTTTTGGTAGCAAATATTCTTTCCTTACAGAATCAATCAATTCTCTTTAATCTTCAAAGACAGTTATCTTGAAATTGAAGAAGTGAAGAGAAAGAGAACGATTTGGTAAGAAGATGCGGCCTACCAAGCGCAGCTCACAAGAAAGCATCAAAGAGAGCTAATTTATGATGTTCAACTTAGGCCATGGAAAATTTGGTAAAAAACATCACTTAAACTTACAAAAAAAAAAAAAATATCACCTCTCACAAAACTTTTTCAAAAAAAATTTTTTTACCAATTTCCCAAAACACCACTTAATACTTGCAAAAACTAAAATCAGATATAGGAATTTTCAATAATTTCATCACGGAAAATGATTTGTCATTTAAATTTAATTATTATTTTTGCATGATTCATATTTGAAACAAATCACAATCAAATAATGTCTTCTTTTTGGGGGGGGATGACTTTTGAGTTTATAACATTACTAAAACCCATCAAATTTGTAAAGCTGAACTTGTCTTTGATCCAACAATTTGGATTGGTATTCAATAATTATCCAGTCTTTCAAAAAATTTATAATGGCCATGTAGTCATCTAATTTTATTTTATTTTCGTGATTCAACCTGCTCAACTTGTAGGGTTTGGGTGAGCAAACAATTCATATAAAAATCAAGTTGATTAAATATCAATAGTTTCTTAAAATTATTTTTATTCAAATTTTTTTAAGGGAAATGTGATATGAAAAAATAAAAATAAAAATTGATTAATATTCTCAAAATCATGCTTGTTCATATTTAAGAGAAATATGATCAAATTATATAGCTTCTAATGTATGATCAACTCAAATTTTTACATAAATATCTATTTAATGACCTTATAAATTGACGGTTCAAATCTGTAAGATGAGCCAAGTGTAGACCCACAACCACGAAGATTGGACCCTTCAACCTAAAAATTGGACTAGAAACAAGTTGTCTTCATATTTATATTATTATTTGGAATATCACATAAAAAAATTATCGTTTTTAATTCACATAACAGTTAAGTGTTTTTTTATTTATAATTTGTTAGTTGTATGAATAAGAAAAAAATGATATTATTATTCATTTATTACTAAAATGTATATTTATCTTCGTTTATTTCAGTGTCTACCTATCATCTGCATTACTTTCGATCACTTCAAATTTACTAAAAAAAGAAGTTAGTATAATTATGCCAAAATAATCACTGGATGGTTGGCCCAGTGGGTGACGACTGGAGCTTGAAGGTTTGCTCCCTCTCAAGTCTCAGATTCGAATCCCTTAAGCAGCAAACGCATATTTTGGGACTACAGACCGCAGAGCATAAGCCCTATTTTAAAAAGCTTGTTCGGACTATAGGAACTTAGTCTAGTGCGTGTAAGCTGACTGAGAGGATACCTTACATAACAAAAAAATAATTATGTTAAAAGTATAAAATTATTTTTTAAAATCCTAGTGGAAGTGAGTGTAAGTTATCCTAATTTTATTTAGATCCTTTTTTAAAAAAAAAAAAAACAAAAAGTGATATTAACCATTTTGGTAAAAAAGTGCAGCATCCATTGGAGGGCTTTTGAGAGATATTGGTACAGCAAAAAGCAATCCAATGCTAACAAAGTCCCTCATTCACGACAAGTTATCTGATATGTAAACCTATTTAAAACCAGCCAAATAACAACACCAAAAACACATGATTATTTTATTTGAAAAAAAAAGGGTGAACATGTTTTATTCTACCATTGGAAGGACCTACTAATAAATAAGGGTAATTGAATTTTTGTAGAAAAATTTTACACTGAATGACATGACACTCTATAATCTTTTTATTTCTAATTAAAACACCCATTATTGTGCTTTATTATTATAAACATGCAACTGTCATATTATTCTAAATACATTTTTTGTACACAAATTCTATTTATAAATCAGTTCCCAATAAACAAAGATTAGTCATGGGAGAGAAAAAGTAAACAAAACACAACAAAGTATAATATGAATCTTTTGGTTAACAACAGCATCCACTACTCTTTCCAACATGGGAAAGAAAAAGTAATGCTACATAGGAGAGGAGCAAATCTAAAATGATTCTATGTGTAAGCTTCAAGTTTTTTTTACCACCTATGCTTTCCACTTGTTTGTGCCCCCTAGTGGGGTTCATTTTAGATTTTTTTTAATGATTCAAATTATTTGTAAAATTTATCAAATATATTGTTCATAAAAAAAAATTAAATTGATCAAATGTTGATAATTATATAATTATAATTTAATGTATTTTATTTGGAATAATTTGATGAAAAATGATGAGAAAAATAAATATTTCTTATTTGGAGTGAAAAATGATGAGAAAGATAGCTTTTATTTCTTATTATAAACAGTGAGTTCTAATTAGAAACAGTTAATTGGTTAGTTTTGATGTTACCAAAATTAACTATTAAAACATAAATGGTGAATTACATTAATAGTCCCTATAGTTTGGGGCTTGTATCATTTTGATCATTGACTTTTCAATTATGATATATTTGACCTTGAATTTTGAATCTTGTTTCAAATAAGGACAAGTGAAGATATCATTAGATTTTTCAAGGATAAAATCATCAATTTGATAAAATATAAATTAATTTGACAAAAATAAATGTCAAACAAATATTTTTAAATTTTTAAAAATTATTTCTACCCACTAAAAATAAAATTATGTAAAATTGATAAATCTTTTAGACATTTATTTTTCATTTTTTACCAAATTAATTTTTATTATGTGTTTGGATGATGATCATGTAAAATTAATTTTTAAAAATTAATCATGTAATTTTTATTAATTTTTATCAATTTTACATAATTTTATCATTGGTGGATAAAAATAATTTTAAAAAAATTAAAAAAATGTTTTTAACATTTATTTTTATCAAATTAGTTTATATTTTATCAAATTGTCGATTTTGTCCTTAAAATTAAACAATGGTATCTTCAATTGTCGTTATTTGGAACAAGATTCAAAATTCAGAGTCAAATGTGTTACAATTGAAAAATCAGGAACCAAAGTGACACGAGTCCGAAACTATAGGGACTGTTAGTGTAATTTACCCAAACATAAAAGAAAAACAAATCTCAGCCATACCTTTTTTAGTACATGTTTTGCTTTAAAAATTCAATCAAATTCAACATAATAATTAAAGAACACTATTTTTTTTTTCCAACCAGATGAGAAACAACAATTTTATCTTTTATTTTATCACCTGTCATACACCAGGGACGGATATACACTTTTGGAACACCAATTAAGGCAAAAGAATTCTCCATATCAGAAATATGAACACCAATTCAACATAATAACTTCAAATTACCATTCAATAAGTTAATAGATTTACGACACTACATGGTTGGATCTTACTCAATATTAATATATATATATATATATATAATTAGGTCGTAATTTTAAATTAAATTTAGTTTTCAAATTTTATTTTTTAAAATTTTTACATAAATAAAAACTACTTTAATTAAACAAAATAATAAATAAAAAACACTCAAAATTTTCATATAACTTTTACCTTTGTTATGGTGAAATAATTTAAAATTTTTAATTTATTTTTTATGAAATTAAATTTTAATTTTCTAAAAAAAGATTTTAAAAATTGATTCACAAATAAAACCAAACAAAGCCCTAAAAATTAACACGTTTTACATCATATACATGCGGGGGTTTGCATCATGCGCACCCAAAGCGCACTAACCATAAAGCTATGTATGCACCTGCCACTTGGTAGATTTGGTAAGAGTTCTCTTTTTTTAAGGTAACCTTTAGCAACTTTCAATTTTAATTAAAAAGTTAAAAAATTATTATATATTATCCTATTATTTTTTTATATATTTTTTTATTAAAAAATAAAAAATTATTAAAATAATTTATTCCCAGAGACTGAAGAATTAAAATTATCCCATCCAAAAACAAAAAAAAAGAGTTAAAAAAACCTTTAGAAAAATTTTCTAACTGCCCCAAACAATCAAATGCCTCCAATATATTTCACGTATTCTAGGAATCTCCATGATGACTAGGACTCCACTTCCAAGTACCAACTTCAAAATAATAATAATAATAATAATAATAATAATAATAATAATAAACCTCCAACTAAATAAATAAACTACCATAAGATTCCTGACTATTTTTATTTAGTTGATTTTTAAAAAAAAATAGTGAATTTTTTACCCGAAAAAAAAATTTACCCTAGATTAACAAAAAAGAAAAATAATCAATGTATTTAATTTTAATTTTTTTTAATTCAATTTTTTTAAAATTAAGTTTTTTATTTTCATTTTTTTTTTTTGTTGTTATTAGTGTATATTTTTAAAATTTTTAACAATTTTTTTACTTTTTAAATGTACCTTATTCAGATGTATCTAACTAATAAATTATTTGTGAAAAAAATATTTTAAAAAATTAATAAATACACAAAAAATATGAAATTTCATTTTTTTTTTTTTTGTATTTTTAGTATTTAGTATATTTTTAAAGATTTTTTTTCACAAATATTATACTTTCTAAGTCTACTTATATTAAGTGTGTCTAAAAATTAAAAAAATTATTTAAAATATTAAAAAAAAATCAGTAAAAACAAAAAAATATGAAAAACAAAAAAATATAATTTTCTAAAAAATAAATTTTGGAAACTGAAAACAAACGGAATGAATAATTTTCTTTCACCAAACTAAATTAAAAATTATATATTCAAAAACAGATTATGAAAACTTAACCAAATATAAGGGTTTTTTTTCTTTTCTTTTCTTTTCTTTTCTATAGTACGAAATTGCAGTTTTTGATATTGTACCAAAAACCAATTCCAAGTTTCAACCGTTGATTAGTAATGAGTTAAACTAGATACAAAGAACAAGATGATTTTCGCGATAGTTTTGTGATTTTACTTTTATCCTATTTATCACACACAATCGTGATATTTTATCATCCAATGTAATCAAATGCTTAAACCACTATACCTGATTATGCTTACAGAAAAGATGAGAACCCAGAATTTTAACTATGAAAGTTTACCAAGAAAGTGGATAGATGGTGTAAATGTAAACTTGATATGTTGTAAGTTCTATCTCCAATAATTTTTCGTGTATTTTTTTTTAGGTGTGTAGTCACTGAAATTGGTTATACTTACCATGTAATGTAATCATACTCGTGAATTTTATGCATGTGATAACTAAAAATCAATAGTTTTGTACTATAATTGAACCCTTTATCGATTTTTCATAATGGTTAGTAAGACCACAAAAACCACTTCATTTTTCGAAAAAAATACTCACCTTTCGGTATTTACTTTTCTCATTACTTATCAACAGCTAGATTTTTTTTCCTCATCTAGAGCCTAACAATTGGGAATACTTTCTCATATTGTACCCAAAAACCACATTTTTGTAGCATAGAAAAATGAATAAAGAGAAGGGGCTCAGTAAACACACAAAACCACACCTGTACCAAAACAAGTTCAACTTCAACCCCACAAACCTGCCTAACAAAGTAGATATGACAATCTCAATCCTAAACAGTCAACCCTTAACCTAAAAATTAGAAGTTGGTAAACAAAAATAATTATCTTTTGAGTTCTGCCTAACATATATGCGGTGTGCAAGACAATAGATTAAGAAAACCAGTCACACAATTCATTCTCTAATTCTTTTGGAAACACCTACTACATACATGGTAAAATATTATGGTCAAGTGGAATGTGCGCATGCCGACATTTTTTAGAACAATTTGAATATTTGAAAATTATGGTTGCCAGCAAATACGGTAAGCAAAATCTTATTTTAACAACTCTAGTTAGGCATCAAAATCTTGCAGCCAAACACATCATACGGTGAAGTCATTAAATCCACAGTAAGTTTTGTCCAAGACAGCTAGATTGCGATTCATTTGAGAAGTAAATATTTTAGATCTTCTGAATAATTGAACTGACCTGATGTAGTTCATAAGTGTTCCTTGTCAGGGCTGAAATTACTCGGTAAAAGCTCATTCCGATAAATCTGCCTTGTGGACAAGCTTCTGCAGCTTAAGCATATAAACACACAACAGAAAAGCAACACGCAAAACTTACCCCAAGCTTGTCCATTTCACTAAATATAAAAACCGCGACCAATAGTCACTTTCCATTAATAAGCTGATGTGGATAATTTGAGGATGTGATTTCAGATATGATTCATTGAAACTTGCGTCAATCACATCCCTCTTCATCATCACCACTGCTATCCCCAAACATGGCAGCCATTTTCAGGGCCAGATTTGCTGCCATTTCCCTCCTCTGGAAATCAGGCATCAACCTCAAGCTATCACGCATATTTCCAATCTCAGACATCAACTGTTCCAAATCCTCAAAGTCATAATGTGTACCCTTATCAAGTTCTGAGGCTTTGTCAGGCTCATGTGCATTGGGCAATACTTCCCGGTCAACCTCTTCAAGCGAATGAGACATTGATGTAGAAGGCTGATGGTCTCTTCCAACTGAACCAATTTCTTTCTGTCCGCCATTTTCTTTGGATTCAATATTCTGAGAAGCTGAACCCCCCACAAAAGTGGGGGCAACAGAGCCATCTGCCGATACCCATCCATCTGTATCATCCCATGGTTCTGCTGAGCCCGCAGATAATACTTCATACTCAAATTCATAGTCAGATTCTTCTTCTGACAACTCTGAACAGCGAAGATGAAAACATTCAGCAATCTGAATAAACAGAAAGAAACAAGATTCAAAGGATTCAATGAAAGTAGTGCATCAAACCTTGCTTCTCAGGCAAGGATGGTTCAGTTATCTTATCACCAGATTTCAATACCATTCCAGGCCACATATGAGCAGAAAGAGCCCCATAGATTCGCTCAACACCCTGTAAATCACCATCAACTGACAAACCTGTCAAGAAAAAAAAAAAAAAAAACTCTTTTTATCTCAATAAATATGAACCACACATGCAGCAAAAAATTGGATAATGTCGGAAAATCAAAGGACCTAGTCTACGAAGAACACTTCCATTTCAACACGAAAGTGACTTAAAAGTTATAAACATTATCTTAACAATTTATCTGCTAAGTTTAGGTCTCAAACATGTGTGCCTAAGTTGCTTGAGTCACAGAGGGGAGACACACATAATTTGACAGTGACATGGTACATAGCAGACTCGGGATATAGCAACATTATTGTAGTTTTTTTTTTGCAAGGACAGAGCAGGGTATATATCATTACTGGGTGTAAAACAAGAAGGCCAACATGATTAAATATGGAAATTGAAAACCAGCAACTGAAACATAAGACAAACAAAGAGTCTTACATCTGTCAAAATCAGCATTGGATGCACATGCTTCAATGTATTCAATGTTGTGCTGAGTGCACCACTCCAAACATGACCTCTTAATCTCAAATGGTGATTCTTCATCTCCCAATAAGCTAACTCCTTCAGTTTCAGAAATTCCATACTCGGAGAACTCAGGATCAAAAGAAGATTCTCCAAGTTTATGCAGGCGTCTTCTGTATTCAACATGAGCTGAATGTCCTGGAAGAAGATCCACTTTGTTCCCAATGCATAACAATATTTCAAAGTTCTGAATATTGGTGTGAGAAACCCATTCTTTGAGTGCAGCAAGAGAAGAAAGCTGTGGATAATGAGATAATAGATGACTTCAAATGAATAAATCAGGCTAGCACACAGCAAACTAGCAGTTCACATAACTTTATTCAAATTAAAAATGAAACTTCCACATATGAACAATAGATAGGAAGTGAGAGGGTCTAACATCACTCATGTCAAAAACCATAACCAACGCAGCCAACCGGTCATATATTGGTAGGGCCCCAATTGAAAAGTCGTCATGGAGATGAGCCATCCATACAGAAACATCAGCTGTGTAATATTTCGTATTGATTGTCCACCTGATTAATATTAAATAAACCATCAATAGCACCAAAATTTGATACTTTAGGAAATTTCAGATAGGTATGCACATTATTACTACATTAATTGGATCTTTAATCCACATACCCATAGGCAAGTACATCAGATGATGAATCAGAAGCGTCTTCAAAATCCACAGAGAGTAATCCTACAATTAACAGATAGTGAAAATTACAAGAGAGAAGATGTGTCAATCTGTAACCGAGAACATGCACCTAATGGTAAAACCCCAGTATTAAAGCATTGTCAACTAAAGGACAATAAAAAGTTCTTGCTGCAATAACATTGGCTCACATCAGGGAGTCGGGGACAAATGTTGAAGTCACACTCTACCACAAGTTTTAATCCTTCTCTTAAACGCTAGAAAAAGCCTAAATGACTAAAATTGGGTGACATGTTGTCCTCTTTTACTTTGTACCAGTGTTGTGAAAGGCACGCACAGGCGCAAGGCACAGCGAGGCGCAAGCAGTGCACCTAAAGAGACCCAAGGCGAGGCATGTTTAATAAGTTGCGCGCCTTGGCCGTGACTTGGCTAGGCGTTGAAAGGCGCAAGGTGTGAGCCTGAGAGGGCTTTTTTTTTGTTTTGTTTATGATTCTAATCTAACGACTCTGATCTATGTTCAAAAGGATCCAACCACATAGGATTACAACTCATACAATGCAACTCAACCCAAATTAGTCGACTCAAATCCCTAATCTATCGAAGAAATCTGTGTCGTCTCTTCTTCTAGGCTCGTCTCTATCGACTTCAACTTCGACTTCAATTGAGGTAAGTTCTTCTTTTTCTTTTTTTATCCTCCTCTTCTTCTTCACTGGTTGCTGGTTGTTGGGTATTCAATTCAACCTCCTTTTTTTCTTCTTCTTCTTCTTCTTCTTCTTCGTCTTCCTTCACTAGTTGCTAGGTATTTTTTTTTTCTTCTTCCCCTTCTTGTTCGTTGCTTTTTCTTCGTTGCTATATATATATATTTGATAAATAACCAAACTTTATTAGAAATGCATAAAGAAGATGCAAAGAGATACAAAACTCAAAGCCACCGCGACACAAAGAATTAACAAATCAAATCCTCCACAAAATCTAAAAAAGCCAAAACATCAGGATTGACCGAATGTGTCACCCAACTATACAAAACTGTAAGAAGGCGACTCTCTAACCAGGGGACCAAATGAGATACCCCTTGGAAGACACGCCTATTACGCTCCAACCACACCAACCATACAATACAATGAGAAGCCAGTATCCACGCCTTCCGACACCTCCTCTCAACACGACCCCCAGCATAGCTTTGCAGAACTGCCTTAACCGAATGCGGCTGCACCCAAGCCAAGCTAAAGGTTGCAACAACAAGCATCCACAGACGGGAAGCGACCAGATAATGAACCAGCAAATGGTCCACCGACTCCGCATCACCACAACACAAACAGCACCAATTGATCAAAATGTGGCCATGACGAATCAAGTTATCCAAGGTCAAGATACGTCCCAACATGGCCGTCCACACAAAAAAAGCCACCTTGGACGACACACCTGACACCCAAACACATCGCCAAAGAAATACAACAGACTCGTCATGAACAAGCACACCATAAAACGAGAAAACAGAAAACTTCCCCTTAGCCCTAGGACAATCCCACACCAAAGAATCCTGCCCAACCTCCTCAATACGCAATGCATATAAAAAACCCAATAGCTCTAGCAGCTGATCTTGCTCCCAATCCTGTACATCGCGGCGCAAATGCACATTCCAAACAATCGATTCCCCGTGCCCAGACCACACAACCCCTACCAGCACCTCCATATCAGTGGTAATACCAAAAATCAAAGGAAACCGCACTTCTAAGGAAAGGTCCCTACACCACCTATCCCGCTAAAATCGAACTCTATCCCTCACTCCTACCTTCAGCTTAACCCTCCCCCAAAACTCCTCCCACCTCAACCAAATCCCTTTCCATAGACCAAGACCATGGGACTGCCCCACCCGCTGGAAACACCACCCGCCCCGCCCTTCACCAAACTTGGTACCACCACCCTCCTCCGAAGACTGGTGCTCTCCGCTATAAATCGCCACAACCACTTGCCTAACAAAGCTATGTTAAACATAGCCAACCTCCATATCCCCAAACCCCTATTCACCTTAGGGTGACAAATCTGGTCCCAAGCCACCAAATGAGAGGAAGTTTCCCCCCCATTACCCCATAGGAAATGCCTCTGCAACTTCTCAATCCGTTGCGCCACTGACACTGAGATCACATGAACAGACATAAAGTAAGTCGGGATGCTAGATAAGACACTCTTAATCAAAGTGAGTCTACCACCTTTAGATAAGTACTGCCGCTTCCATCCTGCCAACCGTCGATGCACCCGATCCACCACCGCATCCCACACACCCTTAGCCTTGAAAGACAACCCCAGAGGTAACCCCAGATAGGATACTGGCAAAGACACCACTTTACACCCCAGGAGAACTACCAACTCCGGCGTCCGCGACACCTCATAGACTGGAATCAATTCCGACTTGGCAAGGTTCAACTGGAGACCCAAGACTACCTCAAAACACAACAACACACATCTCAAGTGGCCAAGCAGGGCATCATTCGCTCCACAAAAAATAAGCGCATCATCCGCATAAAACAAATAGGATACCGTCAAAACTGCAGAAGCCACTCTTACGTCAAACCCCTGCAACAGACCTCCCTGCACTGCCCTAGACAACAACCGCCCAAGAGCTTCCATCACCAAGATGAACAACAAAGGAGATAACGGATCCCCTTGTCGAAGCCCTCTGTAAGTAGGAAAAAAGCCGCTGGGCACCCATTGACAAGGACCGACATCCGCATTGTAGAGATACAAAATTGAATCCACCTCCTCCATCGATTCCCAAAACCTAATATGTGCAGCATATATAATAAAAACTTCCAATTTACATTATCATATGCCTTCTCAACATCGAGCTTACAAATAAGGCCTGCCTGCCCCTACCGAATTCTAGAATCCACACATTCATTTGCCACTAGGATCGTATCCAGAATTTGGCGACCACCCACAAAGCATTCTGAGACTCAGAAACCACCCCTTCCAACACACTACGTAATCGATTCGCCAACACTTTTGCCAAAAGCTTATACACACTACCTAAAAGACTAATAGGCTGAAAATCTCGAATATCCTCAGCCCCACCCTTCTTAGAAATCAAGACAATAAATGTGGCATTAAGGTTGCGCTCAAATTCCCCTGTCTGATGAAACTGCTCAAACATGGCCATGACATTTGCTTTCACCACCCCCAACACTATTGAAAAAAGGCTAAGGAAAAACCGTCTGGACCCGACGCCTTATCACTAGGCATACTTCGTAAAACCACAAACACTTCATCTTCTACAAAAGGCCATTCCAGCAACCAACTATCGTCCTGTGAAATAGCATCAAACAAAACACCATCTAGGCCCGGTCTCCACACCTCCCCCTCATCCCGAAATAAATGCTCATAAAAACCCACGATACCTGCACTAATCTCTTCGGAAGATGACAGCTCCACACCATTCACTCGCAAGCGGCCTATCTGATTCACCCTACGATGAGTATTTTCCATACGATGGGAAAACTTAGTATTGCGGTCCCCATCCTTTAGCCATAAGCATCTAGATAGAACCCTCTCCCGACGAGCCATATCCGCCATAGACAATCCTTCTTTGTCTTCTTCGCTAGTTGCTCTCTGGTTTTTTTGTTTTTGCTTCTTCGACTCTCTCTCTCTCTTCCTCTTCTTTTTCTTCTTCTTCTTCTTTGCTCTCTGTTTTTTTCTTTTTCTTGCTTCTTCAACTCAGTTTCTTGCTCTCTGTTTTTTTTCCCCTCCGCTTCTTATTCTTTGCTCTTTGTTCTTCTTTTTCTTCTTCTTCTCTATTACATGGAATAATGCAAAAATGAGAATAGAAGCAGTTTGCAAAAATGAGAATAGCAACAACCTTCTTTTTCTTCTTCTCCTCTGTTTTTTTTTTTTTTGGCTTCTCTTCCATACTTGTCTTTGTTTTTTTTTTTTTTTTTGCAATTATATGTCTTTGCTTATTATTATTATTATTATTATTATTATTTATTTATTTTTTATTTTTTTTTCCAAATTGTCTTACTACTAGTATGAATCATTAGTCTATATTAATTTATCTATTTTTAACTAAGACTGTGCGCCTTGCTTCAATAAAGCCCGTGCCTCGCTTTATGCCTTAAGCCTCAGCCCCAAGAGACCTTCAGTGCCTTGAGCCTTTAAAAACACTGCTTTGTACATGTGAAAGAAACAACAACATAGCTGAATAGTAAAAAAATTTCAAAGGAAGGAGAATTCCAGAAGAAAAAAGTAACAAGTCTATACCAAGGACAGGGGAAAAGGCAACAAGGAGAAAAGGAAGAGAGAGAAGAAGCTGCCGGCCTTTTAGCCACAAAATCTGCTTTGGCAATTTCCCTCTAGAACCAACTCCATACTGCAATTTTAATGATCTCCATAATTACATGTAAATAGGCCATTAGGCATGCGAAGGCATATTGAACTACCTTATTATCATTATAATTGTGTAATCTCCTTTAAGCCACATATCAAATAAACCACCTTCTCTTTGACTTCTTCTAGGTCCCAGAAGAAGGCCAGGTGCATGCCTTTGAAAAATCCCCCAAGGCTAGCTGATCTAGAATGGGCAACAATATAACACTCCATTGCGGTCTCTTCATCAACCACCATATACGAATCTGCCAGGGGTTACATGGGAGTTCCCAGAAGCGTCAGTTTTTTAATAGCATAATTGGGGGAAGAATCAAATCTTTTAAAATGATTTGCTCATATGAAGAAGCAATAAAAGAGGATGAGCTAAGGTACTTATGATTGAGACTGAGAGGGAGGCAGGCACATTAGTCCTATTGACAAATGGTTCGAGTGATTATGTGTGTTTCCAAGTTTTCAAAACAATGCAATCCACATTAAGTTCCATCAGCTGTTCCCAAAGCTTGGGAATCTTTCTAGAAGGAAACATATAATTTCTTTTAAAAGCACCTAGCTAACAAACACAGTTCTAAATAATATAGTCCAGATGGCATAAGCATACATACCTACACCTACAAAACCATCTCACACTTTAGGTACAAGTTTGGAGGGATAGATCGGGGTTTAATTTAGGCCTTGTTTGGCATAAACTAAAAAATCCAAAAAGTTAAAAAGTCACTATCCTATTTAAGGGCTAGTTTGGCATGTACTAAATAAGTCAAAAAGTCAAAAAGTCACTACCTTATTTAAGTCACATCATCTTATTTAAATCACATCACCTCTCTAACACATCACATCAAATCCAACCCAAACCCACCAATAAGTCAAAAAGTGCACTTTTTTAGAACATTCCAAACCAACCCTAAGTCACATCATCTTATTTAAGTTACATCACCTCTCTACCACATCACTTCAAACCCAACCCATACCCAACCCATATTTCATAAAAAGTCAAAAAGTGCACTTATTTAGATAATCCCAAACAACCCCTTAGTGTACTCCATTTCACAAGTGTTCAGCCTGTTAAAAGCAAAGGCTTTGATCCAAGTGGGCGCTTAACATTGCAAATTAACTTCCCATGTAAATTTAGAATAATAGAGTTGAAGGACCAACTTGGGTAAAGGGATCAAACTCAATAACCAAGGGAAACATCAAAGATGTAAACCTCATACAGACCTCGTAGAAGTGATTTTAGCAGCATCCCCTCAATTGCATTGCAAAGGGTGTAGAAATCTTCGTGAGACCAATAGGAGAATTATGGTTAATTCTAGAATATTGCCATTTAAATTTCGCATGGAATGCCAAATATATAAAGGCCATGTGACAAGAACAAGAAGCATAACCCCATCTTAAGTAATTAGGATTAAGTTGTTGACCACAGTCCATGATTGATCAAGACGACAATTCCCAACATCCAATTTACTTAAGGCTGGGTAGAAGCCATTTTTCTCCATTGAGTTCAGTCAAAATCTATGTCATCAGTGAAAATCAAACTAACTACCTCTTTTCACATTGTATTCAACATGCACCATCTAGCCTTGCACTTGTGACACCTTCAACTTGAATCAATTCATTTTTCCAAACAAGGGCATTAATTGGCCTTCATTGCAAATGATGAAAACAATTCAAAAGATGTTCACTTTTACCCTCAACAAGTGGCACCTCATGAGTCATGAATGCATTTCCTTGTTAGTTTATAACTTATGGCACTACCATTTTCCTTCCATCTCAATATCATCACTTCCACAACTTTCACATCCCAATATCCACATCATCTCTCATATGATATCAATCAACTTTATAGCTTTGGAATTCCATAGGTTTCAGCCCCACCTATCTTGGGATTCTGAATTACCCAAAAAAATTGGGCATCCTAAGGGATTTCTATAGTCACTTTGAATTTCTTTTCCTTTCTTATTTTTTTCCCCTGATCAGGTGTCCACTTTTGGAGTTCAAGTTTTGTTTACAACAATCCAAATAACCAACACCAATGCACCATGCCTTGTAGGATGACTCACGAAACTCCTGTCAAAATTTCTTTGTGACATATGCTCGTTGATTGGGTATCTTGAACGTGGAGATATAGTTAACTACATTGTTTGATGGGTTTCACTCTATCATGGTGGTTTTTGATGTTATAGTCTAGGTCAGATTCATACTTACTTCGGATCCAATTCATGAGCCACCACACATGGAAATGGGACAAAAAGAAAGCCTATCGGGTAAGCAGTACATTTCAATAGAACAGACGGTTAAGAAGACAAACAAATGATGAACATGCATTTGTTTCACAAAATGAGGGTCGCAAACTTACAGATCATATATCTATTCTATTTATTCTATTATATAAAGCACACATTTTTATTCAGAAAATAACCACAACAGTATTAGGTTTTGCAAATATTTATCTTTGCATAGGGAATATTGCAAGAATTAAAATAAATAAAATTGACCAATGAAAAACTATCGTTGAGTTGCCCATTACTCCCTTTCGACTCTCACCTGCGATACGTTCAATTGCACTCACTACTGTGCTTACTCTTCTAGTTCATAAAAAAGAACAGGCGCACTCAATTGCTGAACATTGCTGTTTATGATCATGATCTTTTAAAAATAATGGTGTTGACATCTCTACCATGATATTTACATATCTACTCTAGGGTTTAAGTTCTAAATAAGCAACAGAACACAAAATCCCCCTAATACAGATTTTCCAGTTCATGCTAATTCCAAGTTCACCGACCAAGACAGAAATTTTCCATAAATTTGCACTTAAAATGCTTGAATCAATCAATCAGTCAAATGTAATACACAAGTTTCGTATAAAATTTCAGATTAAAATGTGAATATAATTAGGGAATCAAGTAAAAAGTAATCCGAGTGAGAATAAATCGGTAGAGAGAGAGAAAGAAAGAGAGAGACTTACGGGAGAGGAGGGTACGTTTACCAACGTTGGAGGATCCGATGATGAAGATTCCGGGGCTCTGCTCTAGAGAAGCCCTTTCAACACCCACTTCCTCGTTCATGCCTCTTCTTCTTCTTCTTCTACTTCTCCGTTGAAGATTGAGTGGTACGATGATGAGGAGGAGGAACGATATGAGAGAGCTCCAATCGCTTCCCTCAAATGCGTTCCAAATGGCCAAGGCCGGGTCCGATACCCACCAATTACAACTCGCCGCATCATTTTTTCATTTAAAAAAAAAAAAAAATTTGCCAAAATCGAATGCTTTCACTCCGGTTGAACTTTTGGCTTTGTTTGGCATCATCTAAATAAATCAAAAAGTCACTATCTTATTTAAGTCACATCATCCTATTTAAATCACATCATCTCTCTAACACATCACATTAAACTCAACCCAAATCCAACCCAAACTCACCAATAAGTCAAAAAGTGCACTTTTTTAGTACATGCCAAATGATATTTTAGGCCTCGTTTGATAACAGGGTTTTTTTAGTAAATTTTTAATTTTTTAGTTAAAATATGATGTAAAAAAAATTAATTTATTTGATATGATTTTTTAGATTTTTATGAAAAGTTGTGCAAAAAGTAGAGAAAAAATGAATTTTTTGATTTTTTGATATGAGTTATTGATTTTTTAATTTTTTTAGTAACTTTTTGATTTTTTAGCTAAAAAGGGTACTTGCCAAACGAGGCCTTAGTACATTATTTTATTTAGGTTATAATTATTTTATTTGGATTATATTCAGTGGATTTGATTTGAGTTTTTTAGATTAAATTTTTTGAAAATTGAGTTTTTGATTTTCGTGTTTTTTTGTTTTTAGTGAATATTTTTAAAATTTTAAACATCTTTTTTGGGATCTACTAAAAAAGATAAAAAGCCAAAAAGTTACTTGATCTTTATACATTGGGCGGCAAAACCCTGTCTGACTCTGCAGATGGTAAAATTACGTTTCTGCCCTTCCTTTTTGTTGCTGCATTTGAGTCGAATATATCACAAAATATACGTTATCAGGAAGCCCCTTTCCTTCTCCAACCTCCATTTGCAAGAACAGCAAGCAAGACAAAAACCCTCAGTCAGTTGAACAAAAGGTGGTCCGTCAAAGACACACCGCCCACTGCCGGAGATCCGTCACACCCTTCACCTTGCACCACCGCCACAACCGTGCCAAAGGCAGACCTCGACGCGACCACCTGAAAACTGTAACTGACAGGAAGGACCATCCCTTGTCCAGATCTGCACCATCGTTGACCAGATCTACACTACTTTAGCCCGTATCCCCCAAAGAATAAGGTAACATGTCTTCTACGCCACTGATTTTGGGCATGTGAACCAAATCTGTACATTTTCCCATTTTCGGCGATTTGGTAGGTGCAAAGAAAATCCATGATTTTTCCTGAACCAATTCTATACATTGCCCCATTCAGAACCGCTATGTAGCTCGAAAATGAGCCCCCCGAATTGCCCGAATTAATTACTCTCTCCACTCTCACACTTCCACTTTCCAACTTTTTCTTTTCTTTACCTTCTTCATCACTCTCTCCTCTCTCTTCTGTTCCTCCACTTTCCTTTGTCTTTAATGGCTGCCCCATAACCTAACCCCTCTATCATACTATATGCGTGGGTCGATGTTTTAGCCTTCTGGGTCTCTCTCTTTTTGGTCGGTGAAAATTACCCACACAGCCCTTCAAAAAATTTGTAGATTTTTTCTTCTGGGTGTGTGATGGTATTAGGTATTTCAAGTTCTGTAAAGCTTTTGTTTTCTCAGATACCCATTGAGAAAATTTTTTTGTTAATGACATTTTTTTCCTTTTTTTTTTCCTCCTAGTTATGTGATGATATGCTTTTAATGTTCACAATTTTCGGTTTGGATATTTCACAAAGCTTGAGTTTGTTGGGTCTTTAAATTCTCACTTGATGTGTCAACCATTTGGGTCTATTTCTTTTTTGCTTGTTGTAAACATCTACAAAACAAAATGAAGATTAGTGTTTCAAAACAATTGGGGCATCATGACTGTGTATTTGCTGATTCAATAGAAGGTTTAAGGTTGAAGATTTGACATTTGAAGGAAATTTCTTGAGTCAGTAATGGTTACTGTTTCTGGCATCGTTAGCGTATGAGAGGAGTTGGCTCTAGTATGAGAGGGTATGACATTAATAGGACGATAAGTAGTTTTTAAGTAGAAGGAAATGGATGGCAATTTAAACTACGAACAGACAAATATATCATTGGCAATTGTTTTAACTAAAAGGAAATGGATGACAATTTCTTAAATAAATATTGTTATTTACCATGTTCATGTTGTCACAATGTTCCTTTTTCACATATTCACAATTACTGTTGCATTGTAGTACTGAAATGGAGCACTCAAAATTGCAGTCGACACCTTCGAAACATTTGCGTAAGCATGGTGGTAAATAGTCTCAACCGCAGTCCGCAAATGTGCACAAAGCAAATTGGGACTTTGACACGGTGCGTATGTTCTTGCAACTTGTTATCAAAGAGTTGGACAATGATTTCAAGGGCAGCTTCCATACAATGACAATGCACGGATACAGGGTTATCACCAAGGCCTTCGAGGAGCGTACACATAAGGTCCATGATGTGAAGCAACTGCAAAACAAGTACGCGTTACTGAAAAAGGATTGGCAGTCGTGGTCACGCCTGATGGACAGCAGACATGGGCCGACCGGCATAAGTTACAACGAAGCAACTAGTTTGATACAGGCATCCGACGACTGGTGGGCCCATTATGAGAAGGTAACAATTCCATATTATTCTTTGTAACATCCAACGTGATAGTCATGCATATGTTACAATATATATTTATAAAAATTCTTCATTACTATTTTAATGTGACCAAAAACAAGAAGTAAACCTGGTTAGACTTTTCACCCCAACAACCGTTGTTATACTTGCCAAGTTGCCTATCAGTCTCTTTGTCTCCCTCCCTATGTATGACTGTTTTGTGAAATGTGATCCAGCTTGCTTTGTCTCTCTCAAACTGATCTTGAAAGAGATTCTAATGATATTGAGCTTTTTTTTTTTATAATAATCTTGAAGTACCTATTAACTTATTGAGCTGATCTAAATTACTAAACAGGCTTATACAATCAAACTTGGTTTGTTTTGTATATATTAGCAGCCATTCCCTAATGTCAAAATTCTTACTTATCAAAAAAAGAAAAGAAAAAAGGAGAGAGAGACAGAGACAGACAGAACCCAACAAGAGTTCACTCACTAAGCTTTGTTGAATTGTAAGTTTATCACCTTTCCTCAATCCCATTATTTTGCATCAAGTGACTTCACTTCACTAGCTAATGGATTCATTGGTACTTAAGCATGGCCAAACAATCTTAACTTAACTTTCAATTTGTATTTTCCTTATTGGTGCCACCTCTAGCTTTCCAAGATTGTGTACATGTCTTCTTTCTATTCAAATCTTGGCTGCGTTTAATTGATAGGAAATGAAAGAAATACGAAAATGAAAACTATTTTCTTTCCTGCATACGAAAACGTGGATTCCACCATTGTCATTTTGTTAAAGAAAGTATTTTTCCTTAAATAATTTACTATGTATAAAAATTGATTATGCATTGTGGGAGAGTTATAAAAATTTCTGACTTTCATAAAAGTAACCTATCCCGTTGATTGATAAAAGTAACCTGCCCCGCTGACTGTCATAAAACAAGCCGGAGTTAATTTCTTATCATATATTAGGTATGAGCTAATTAGCTCTGAAATAGCTCTGAAATTGAAGGGTTTATCAGGAAATTATGTTTTTGGGGTTTCTGTGAGTTGGGTTGTAGAGGGGGAAAGACGGAGGAGGGGGGGAATTTGGAGACCTTTGATGATTTTTGGGTTTGATTATAGGGTTTGTGAAATATGGGATTAGGAAAGGGAGAGTCTTCGGATGTGGGCAAACCAAAGAGTAGGAAGAAGAAAAATGATGCTGTGGAGGAGACTGGGTGTTGGGTTTGGTTGAGGTTTATTGGCAGTTGTATTTCTTCAAGATCTAAAGTGGATAGCTCTATTAGTGGCATCAGTACTCATTGTGGTAATCCTTTATTTCCCTCTGAAAAGTTTTATGTTGTGCTAAAACTGCGCTTTCTTATTGCCATGGATTTTGTGGTCTCAATCAAGTTTAATTTACTTCATTTGCTTTTTTGAAGGAATTATAGGTAATGCAAGTTTTGTTCATATTTTATGGATATATGTTATTTGTGTTAGCTCCTGTTGTTTCTTATTAGAGTTAGAAAGCATCAGTAGTACTATCTTGGTTGTGCAAATATTGCTTCAAGTTTGGTGGAATCTGGTAACAACTTATAAATGTTAAAGAGATTAGAGGGACAGTATACGAAAACAATGAACATAATGTGGCAATGCAATCAAGTCACAACACTGCAGAAATTCATGCAATCTGGTAACAACTTATAGCTAAACCTATAACATAAACCTGCATCATGGTTGTTGTTGTGTTTCTACTCCTTCCTTATTTTAAGTTATGTTTACGTGTTTTGGTTTTTCTCAGATTGACAAGAATGCACTGAAGTTCAAAATGAAACTGTTGGAGCATATGGACCTAATGCGAAGGGTGTACGAAGGTGCAACGGCAACCGGGAAATTTGCATGGACACCAGGGGCAGCGTTCGAACCTGTCGCTATGGAGGACAATCCTTTGCTGGTAGACGAAGAAGACTGTGAAGACAGCAGTGGTTTGCCCCTTTTCCAGCCATCCACGCAACATGAACACACTGTCCACCGCAGTCCTGCGCAAGAGGAGGACACCCGGGTCGCTGTACATGCTGCGTCATCAGCAATTCACGCTGATGACACACCTACGAGTGGCGGGAGCAAACGCAAATTCAATCGCACAACACATCCATAACGAAAAAAAAGGCAGAGTGAGGGAGCATCACTCTTGGCGAGTAGCATGGAAAACCTTGTGTCTTTAGTTAAATTACAACAACGAGAAGTCTGCGTGTATCATGAGTATGGAGATTCGGCCTCGGACTACATTCGCAAGTGTATGGCAAGGTTGTACTTCTTACAAGGCTTGGACCCGCAGGACCCACTAATCCCTTACGATTTGACGCTAATGGACAATTCGGCAAATCAAGCAATATTGTTGTAGATTCTAACGGACGCGGCAGTCATTACTTGGCTGTGAATGAAGAAGTCCGCAAATATGGGTGGCCCATCAGCGCCAACTCACGGCCCGGAATGACTGGGTGGTTCTAACGGCTTTAGTCACCGGAAAGGGTTCATGTTCCATTACTGTCGTGCATTACTTTTCTACCATGTTGTTACCTCCTATGTTTGTTTTACATTTATTTTTTCCCCTGCCAACAACCCGTGACTGTGTGTATTTTCTTTTCATTCCCTTACAAACAGATTGGACAGTGGCTGTAGGATTTTTTTATTACAGAATCGGTGTGTGATGTGTTGGATGTTGTATTACTTTTTATGCAGCAGGCACCTTATTTATAAATGTGTTTGGATGTATTGTGTTTGAAGGGATGATGTCAAAATTCTTATTGAATTGTGATAACCCACTTTTTATGAGTGTGTTGTATATCTATGGTGTATGCATGAGTTGGGTTTACAGTTATGGTTTGAACTGGAAATTTTATACACTATACATTCATGATCAGAGGAACTGAAAGAACTTTTGTTATTCAGAGCTGTAATTAAGGATCCTAACTTCATGTTAAAGAGATGCAATTGCACCATCCAGCACACTCTAAGAGAGGCAAATCAGAGTGCACATGCTCTGGCTAACATTAGTGTGAACAGAAGGAACACTAGGTCTTCTTACAGAATCCACCAAGCACTATTCAATCCTTTTTAGTTGCAGAATTGATTAGTAGTAGCTTGAGGGACTAAATTCTCCCCCTCCGTTTCTATTTTGGTTTGTAAAACAATACTATCTATCCTAACTTTCATTTGAATAAAAAATAACAACTTCAAGTCTAATCAGATAAAATTACTTTTAAGAATGAAAAAAAAATGACAATCAGTCTGTTCGATCTTAATTTTCTGAATTTAATTTTATAGAAAAGTTTTTTATTTTTCGTAATTTTTTGTTTTTAGTGAATAATTTTAAAATTTTAAGCATTATTTTTTAACTTTTTTAGATGCGTCTTACTTAAATGTATCTAAATATTAAGATATTTGTAAAAAAATATTTTAACAAATTAATAAATACACAAAAATAAGAAAAATGAACACTAATGGTTTTTTTTTTTTTTTTTTTTTTTTAGTATTTAGTGAATTTTTTTTAAAAAAAAATTCACAAATATTCTATTTTTAAAGTGTATTTATATTAGGTGTGTTTAAAAATTTTAAAAAAAAGTTTACATGACTTAAAAAATTCAGTGAAAACAAAAAAATATAGAAAATAAAAAAGTAAACTGTTTAAAAAGTGAATTATAAAAATAGAAACCAAACAGAGTGAATAGTTTTTAATGGATAAAAGTGAAATTAGTAAACATACCCAACCCATAATGAATGAAACTAACATAAAAATATACATACATTTAAGTGTAAAAAAGATGATAATAATTTTTTGTGAAGATGTACATGACTTAAAAATAAATTTTACATTTGCAGGTGCAGCTGCTACAATTGTACCCAAAGATTTTAATGTACCCTCAAGATTTTTGTCAACTTGCGTCAATATTGTCTATTTGTGAGAATTAGACAGGTGCTACAATTGTAGAGCATAGCTTTTTCATTAGGTTACTATCTTGGATGTACCCCTCACATTACTGCAGCAGCCACATGAACATTGTTGTGTTCATGGGAATCTGGACGTGTAAAAATGAAAAATGCATGGGAGCACTAAAAAGAGAGCATTAGGGGGGAGCACTAATGATGTGGCAGTGGGCCCCGCCCACTTTCTATGCCTTGTTTTCTTTTCTTTTTTTTGCCATTTCCAATGCATTAATGCTATTAGTGGTGTATTTTTTAGTGGTCTAAATCATTGTTGTGTAAAAATTACTTTTTCAGTCAATATGTGCGTACCCTGTATGTGATGGACAACTTTTGTTATTTTACATTTGGAAAATCAGTTTTTATTTCATGTGTAAACGCATATGAATCTTTTATATTTTTTGTTTGTTGTTTATTTGGTGTATAAATGGTTGTCTCGGTTCATAAATGATTTTGATTTTGTATTGTGTTTACATTTTTTTATTTATTTGAACACACTGAAGTTGACTATAAAATATGGAAAATAGGTTTATTATTTTTTCATTAGGCAAGCTGTCCAGTTTATTATCATGGCTGCACAAAATATTATTTTGTGCACATTATTAAAATGTTTTTTGGTTCCCACAAAAAAGAGAATAACATTTTGTGCACATTATTAAAATGAAATGTTGGTTCCCTCAGAAAAGAGAATCCAACATGATGGCACCCTTGACAAGTTGTTGAAAGTAGTACATCACAAAAAGCTACGTTTATGAAAAGAAATGGCCCCCACAACCTTGGCCATTATATTCTTCCCCTCTTGGCTATTGTTTTTCCTTCTTAGTTCATAGTGTGGTTTGCTCTCTGTCCCTCTCTCTCCTTGTACCAAGAACTCATTTATTTCCTTAGAAGTCTTTTTAGACTTTTCACACTTTTCGTTCTTACATTTCCAAATGGCGAACGACGCAGGTGCGAGTTATCGCATTGCACTTTTCATTCCTGCCCGGGAAGCTATCTATGAAATTGTGAGGGAAATGGTGGTCGAAATAGATCACAACTTGGTAGAAGCTTATAACAGTGAGGCAAGATATTATTACAACCATTATCACAAAGTCCCTCGAAATACATCAATACTTTCAGGACGTTTATGGATGTTTGAGTTGTTTAACGGCCACTAGGGCCGGTTTGAAGATAATGTCAGTATATCACAACCAGTGTTCTTGTTGTTATGCGATGTGCTTCACAGTTTTGGATTGACGTTGCCGCAGCGGGAGCATGGCATTCCGCTGGAAGAGAAGGTAGCCATTTTTATTTGTGCGTTGCAGGGTCTATCTTGGAAACATTTGCAAGAACGGTTCCAACACTCAAAGGAGACATTGTAACGCAATTTTCATGAGGTAATGCAAGTTATGATACCGTTTACATTGGTTCATAGTAGGAGTCTTACGCCCGAACAAGTACAACAAGGGGGCCATCCACATTTATGGTCGCAGCAGCGGTACCGGCCATTCAAGGTGACAATTTCCATAAATGTGAAAACTTTTTAAAAGATTAGAAAAAAAACCATGACTAAGTTATCTTAATTTGTAAAAAATTGGTGCGTTGCGTAGGACTGCATCGGTGCATTGGACGGGATGCACGTGATGGCTCGTGTCTCGCAAGAGTACGCCATATCATACTATGGCCGGAAAGGCGTGCCAACACAAAATATAATTGCCGTATGCGACTTTAATTTGTGCTTCACATTTGTCTCTGCCGGTTGGGACGGGAGCATGCACGACAGCCGGGTTTTGCACTATGTGACTATTGAAGAGAAACATCACTTCCCGTACCCCGCACCAGGTAAAAAATATGAAACAGAAATATGAATACGTAGAAACTATAAATATAAATCTTTTCCATAATGTATTTTCTTGGCAACAAAATTGTGAAAATTATTGTGTTTTTTTATTTTTTTAATTTTGTCAACAAAATCAGTTGTCTAATGTAGTTTATTTCCCATTGATCAAAATTTTTGCAAACAACTTAAAAAAATGAAACAAGTGAAAATGAAAAGTATTGCAAAATAATGAAGTGGTAAATAAGAATGTGAAAATGAAAATGAAATGTTATAATTAGTATTAAAATTAATTTAAAAAGTACTCCAAATAGAAATGTTGTTAATGAATTAGAAAGTAATTAGAAAAATAATTTTGTAATTGGAAATATAATTTTTCACAACAAAAGAACTTCAGAATGAAATAGTAATTGAAAACAAAAATGGAAAAAGAAAAAATTACTAACAAAATAATTGACAACAATGTAATTCTTATAAATTGTGCAAGAATTAATTCTTAGAATTCGTTGAAAATGCAGTAATTGGATATATAATTTTGCACAACAAAAGTAATTGCGAAGAAGAGTAATTGAAAACAAAAGGTCTTAACATGAATAAATAATTATTAGACGAACCAAAAACTGAGACAAGTTAATTGAAACATAATTTAAGTGGTAAATAGTAATTGAAAACAAAATTGGGATAAGAACAATTTTTATTAATGAAAATGTAATTGTCATAAAAAAAATTAATTATTATGAACATTACAAACAATGCTGTAATTGGGAATATAATTTTTGAGAACAAAAGGAATTGGGAGAGGGAGTAATTGAAAACCAAATTGGGAAAAAATTAATTTAGTAATGAAATTATTCAACAAAAACGTTGTTATTTAAAATAAAAAAAAATTATGTACCAAGACAAGTTAATTGAAGAATAATTTAAGTGGTATAGAATGCTATCAAATTGAAAATGAAATGACCAAAAATTTTACAGGAAAATTCTATTTGGTGGATAGCGGTTACAGCAACAAGACAGGGTACCTAGCCCCCTACAATGGGTAGAGGTATCACCAAAATGCCCATCGAATTCGAACACCGCAGAATCAGTTCGAAATGTTCAACAAGGCACATTCGTCACTGCGTAGTTGTATTGAGCGGACATTCGGTGCTTGAAAGTCTAGGTGGGGGGCATTGCGGAATATGCAGAAGTTAAGTTTTTCTAATCAAGTTACGTTTGTATGTGTGTCGATAGCGTTACATAACTTCATACGTTGACATAGCAAACTTGATGAGGTCACGATGACTATCCCAGACAGTGATGATTACGTGGCCCCCCAACTACCCGACCACAACGAATACACACGGGTTACTGATGTGATGGAGGAAGGGGACTCGGACCCTGCAATGGCTATTGTAAGAGCGAACATTACGAACGCACTCGTATGACAAGCGCACCGGTAGGGGCGAATTGGAAATACAAGAATATTGGTTGAAGGTTGTTAATATCTGTAACTGAGATTCATATTTATAAACACGTTTGGATGGCAATAGTTTCATGTCTTTTGGAGCATAGAGATTTTCAACAAAATGTATTTTTAAAGGAAGTATGTCCACTAATTAACATATATAAACATGGGTTTACGTGTTTTTGCAATATCTTTTATAATAATTTGTTCTCAACCTGGCAATGCGAAAAGAAAAAAAAAGGAAAATGAACAAAAAAAATATTGACTATACAAAAGGGAAAAAAAACAAAAATTAAAACGAAAAGAATGGATAAAAAAATAATTGAATAAAAAATGAAAAGAATAAAAAAAATTAATAATGTTAAAAGGAAAAGAATAAAAAAAAATAATGTTAAAAGGACAAGAATAATACTGACTTTTAAAAAAAAAAATTGTTAAAAGGAAAACAATGAAAACGAAAAAAAAATAATAAAAATCTTTCAAAAAGGAAAAAAATATTTGTTGTCGGGCTTGTGAAAACAAATAATAATGGTAAAAGGAAAAGAATTAAAAAAATAAATTCATTCAAAAAGGAAAATAAAAAAAAATAAAAAAAATGAAAAAGAATAAAAAAAAAAAAGACTATAAGAGAAAAACAAATTAATGGTAAAAGGAAAAGAATGAACATAAAAAATAAGGAATACAAAAAAAAATTATAAAGTTGAACCACGAGGCAAATCAGACCATTGGACAGTGTTTACCAAATGAATAAAAAAATTTAAATTATTCTCATCGTTGCACAGTGTTAAGCAAGTCCAAGGTGGACAGTATACGAATCCTAACAATGGTGACACGTGGTTCTGTTGGTGTGTCAATTGGGAAGGGTAAAAGAGTCATTTTACTATGTGTAATAATATTATATTACACACATTTTCATAAAAAGTAAAAAAATTAATCCAAACATTCATATTTTTTTCCTCAACTTTTTAGTCCAAAAAGACAAAAAATGCACTTATTTAGGACACCCCAAACCAACCCTAAATTTTTTGAAAATTGAGTTTTTGATTTTCGTGTTTTTTTTCTTTTTAGTGAATATTTCTAAAATTTTAAACATTTTTTTTTATTTTTTTAAATGTATCTTACTTAGATGTATTTAAAAAGTAAAAAATTTGTGAAAAAATATTTTAAAAAATTAATAAATACATAAAAATACAAAAAATGTACTAAACTCTCGTTTTTTTTTTTTTTTTTTTTTTTGTATTTTTGGTAAGTGAATTTTTAAAAGGTTTTTTTCACAAATTTTTTACTTTTTAGGTATATTTATGTTAGGTATAGGGGTGGGCAACGGTTTATCCGATCCGCAAAAACCACCAAACCCACATACAAATGGACGGTTTCGCAAATACAATGCAGGCGGATGCGGTTTGAAATATACCATGTTTGCAGGTTGCAGGCGGGTTGCAAGTTTAACCCCACACATGCAAGAATCTGCCCACCCTTTTTTCTTTATATATATATATATATATGTATATCTTAACTGTTGATTTCATTCCTATATCCCACCTAGATATTTTTGCCTAAAACAAAACATCATTTATTCTTTGAACTTACTGTAGCATTACATTTGCTAATAGTATTATATCAACTGAAACTAAATAAATACTTATCATATTATTATTGTTACATAACTGAACTTGTTCCGAATGAAGTGTGATTTGGAATTTTAAATTCCTTATTAAATGTGGAGTTCTAATTTAGGATTTTGAAATATGTGCTTGTGTTAGTTTATGATTTGATTTAGGATTTTGAATGATTTGTTTATGTTATGAATTGATTTTGTTGTGTTTTTAATTTTATAAGTTTTAATTCATTAATCATTAATGTTGGGGAACTTACTGATAAGTCCCATATACAAAGTTCAAGATCCAGCTAATCCTCAAACAAAACACTTGCACCAATTAGTCCTATACATTTTTAATTGTTACAAAAAAATCTTTTTTTTTAAAAAAATAAATAAATTTACAGACACTGTTACATCTTACTACCGCTGGACTTCTGTCAAACGATTGCCGGAGACTCGTCGGAATGTTCAACATCATCGGGAAGTTGCCGGAGTATTAAGAACGTTAATGGAAGTCGCCGGAATATTCAGAACATTCACTGGACGTTAAGAACATCACTGGAGACTCAACGGAATGTCTAGAATATTGTCGGAAAAAAAAAAAAAAAATAGAGAAATTAAAGTGAAAAAACATAGTAAAATGTGCTAAATATTGATAAACTAAAAAGAAAAAAAATGAAACGACAAAAAACAACAACAATGGGAAAAATATATGCTATTTTTCAATTTTTGTAAAGTTTAAACAAATAATCTCTAATATTAATCAAACTGAAAAAAAAGTTTTGAAACTGTAAAATGTTACAGTTGCAAAGCAAAAATTTATTAAGTATTTATCCTTATTAATCAAATTGAAAAATATGTTATGAAACTGTAAAATTTTACAATTCTAAAGAATGTTATGAAACTACAAAAGTTTACAGTTTTATACCATGATTCATTCCAATACCAAAAAAAATTTGAAATTGTAAAATTTTACAATTTTAAACCATGATTCATTCCAGCAGCAAAAAAAATTTGAAACTGTAAAATTTTACAGTTTTCACTGCTTGTAACTAAAACTCGAAAACTACTTGTTCAAAATTTGAAAATTTTCTCCATTAGAATAGAAAAAGAGAAGTGTATAGCAGAGAAAATATAAAAAAAATAAGAGATCGAAGGAGAAAGGCGGATATAGAGAGAGGATTGTAGATCTAGCCAAATTTATCTACATCAGATATGAGTAGATCTACTCATCTTCTTCGCCGTCGGTGAGGGTGAAGTCACGAGTTGATTTCGATGGTTGGTGGTTACCGGTGAATCTCGATCAATGGTGGTCGTCGGTCACCCGTAACTATATATTAGAAAGAGAAAGAAAATAAGAATGACGTGATCACCAGTCGTCGTCTATGACAAAGAAGATGAAAGAAAAATGCATAAAAAGATAGAGAGGAAAACGTAAAGAGTGAGACAAAAAGCAGAGAGAGAGAGAAAAAAAGTAGGACTTTTGGGTCTACTCAAAAAGTTGTTGGATTAAATAGTGTACACATATTTCAAATAGGACCTGTGGGTAATTTTCCCTTAATGTTGGAGCATTTTAGAAAATGGGAAGAAAATGGTCCAAACTAAATATTTACAAAATGGAAAAAAAATAAGGCTCAAAAATAAATTTTTGAAGAAAAAAGTTCAATCCGCAAACCGCCCGCAATCGCCTGCACATCCACGAACCCTATATACACAAACCGCACTACGGACAGTTGCGGGTTGTCTTTTCCCCAAATCGCATAAATGCGGGCGGGTTCAAACCGATCCGCAAACCGTTCAAATCCGAATCACGAACACCCCTAGTTAGGTATGTCTAAAAAGTAAAAAAATTGCTTAAAATATTTAAAAAATTCAGTAAAAATAAAAAAACACAGTAAACAAGAAAGTAGAATTTTTTGAAAAGTGTTTTTGAAAAAATTGAACCAAGCAAAGTGATTATTTTTTTATCACATCACTTCAAATTCAACTCATATTTCACAGTTTTGTTTTTGTTTTTGTTTTTTTTGTTTTTTTTTGTAAAAAGTCAAAAAGAATACTAATTTAGTACTTCCCAAACAATCCCTCAATTGGATCAAATAATTGAGATTTTTTTTCGATAAAAATTATTAAATAGAAGCTTAGATTTCATTTGGAAATAGGTTATTTTTGTAATTTTTAATTTTTTTGGTTAAAAGATGAGATAAAAATTAATATGTTTGAAATGACTTTTTGATTTTTTATAAAAAGATGTACAAAAAGTTGAGAGAAAATAGAATCTTTGACTTTTTAGTATAAGTTATAGGTTTTTTGATTTTTTTAGTAATTTTTTGACTTTTAGGCTAAAAGTGTTGCATGCCAAACGAGACCTTATTACCAATAAAAGTTATTAAATTTAAGACTCTTATTGGTAAAATTTTTGAAAAAATTTAACTGGATTATATTTTTATAGGCTCTTATTGGTAAAAAATTTCCATTTAATGACTCTTATTGATAAGAAACTTGCGTTTAATGATTCTTATCGATAAGAAACCTTAATTGTCTGGTCCAATTGAAAGTTCAACTGGAGAGAAACCAAATTCAAACAAAATGGGGGTAATTAAGAAAAAATTTGGGGTTTAAAATAAATTTTTTAAATAAAATAGATAAACAATAATAAACAGAAAATAGTTTAAATATAATAATAAAATAGTTCAAATAAACATTAATAAAACTTACAATTGTTTACTGGAATGAAGCAAGCAGTTCTTCAAAATACATAATTTGAAAACAATTTTCGAAAATATAAAATTACAGAGAAAGCTATTTTCTTGAGGAAAGAATGCTCTCAATTTTCTAACTTTGCCTTATTCTTGACTGAAGAGGCTCTTTTATAATCAAAAGAGACTACTGTTAGCCTTATGAGTGAATACTGTTAGCCTTGTGAGTGAATAATCTTGACTTGAAAGGAGCATCAGGAGCACATGGGAATTGTTTGCTGCTTTCGGTGAGTGACTAAAGTTGATGGCTGTCTTTTACTGTGTTGAATTTGTCGGTGGCATGAATCATGATGAATAGTAATGTTGACTTTTTGATGAATAGTGAACAGTAAAGTTGACTGAGGGAATCAATATAGATATATATATATCAACAGCTTTTCTCAAAAGACGAGTATTGATTGAAGTTGATAATTATGGCTATATAGAATCCAAAGACTGAATTAAGCATATGGGTCCTGAGCATCTTGAAACTCGGTCCATATGGATTTTGAGTAGTTGAACCTTCAGAAGAGTTTGAACTGTCTGAACTATCTTCTGAACTGTTGTTATCTGAATTTGACTTGGCTTGGGCCATGAGGAGACGAGCCATTTGGAGGAGCTCATCTTTAGATGACTTGGACTTGGGCTTAACCTTTGATTTGGACTTATCCTTGGACTTGGGTTGGTCAATACTAGGTTTTGCTGACTTGGATTTAATCTTTGATTTGGATGACTTGGGCTTGGAAGAACTGGATGTTGGGCTTCCAAGATTGACTGGAAGAAGTTGGCTTCCTTGTGTTAATGAAGCAGTTGGGTTCTGCTGAGCTTTAATCATGGCAAGTGTAGGGGCATGAATGTTGATTGGAAATTTAGTTTGAACAATTTCAACAATGCGTGGAATCTTGAAATTATCCCACCATTTAACCCTGTGTTGTTGGTAAATAACATCATCAAAAATACCATATTGCCATTTGAATATCCAAGGGATTTTGTATTTGGATATAAAAATAAACAATGGAGGGAATTTCCTTTGCTGTGGAGTGAATGAGAAAACAGTGGAGAAATAGTTGACTTGATCTATAATTATGGATGGGAAGATTTATGGGATGGCGCCATATTGAGTCCACCATCGTAGAAACCAAGTAGGTAATTCAGATTTGAATTTTTGATCAAACTGGAGAAACCAAGAGTAACTATTTGACTCATTTTGATACAAGAGAATTTTGAACCAAGCATCAATGTAATCATAGTAACTATATTGAATTGAATGACCAGGCAGATCTCGTAGTTGATAAGGAGAACCCTAATTAACCAGAGAAATAAAGTTGTGAATATAGAGTGAATGGTATACAATTTTACTTGTGTAAGTGCGATCATAAATGGGTTTAATCACAATTGACTGATGGTTGAACATAATGTCTTTATAGAAAGTAATTGTTTTTTTTGGATGGAGAGGAATAAAATGCCATCTAGGAGGGAAATAAGATTTAACCAGATCATGAACAGTATGACTCTTTGGGTGACTAGGTTCTTTGAAAAAGAGATTAGTAGCATTTAATAGGATTAGGAGGGTATGGAGTAACTGCTTGACTAGATGAAGCAAAAGGATCAGTAGCCAAAGCAGATGCATAACTAGGTTTAGGAATGTTACCAAGAATTTGATAACGGTTAACCAATTCAGCAGGATGGTATCTAGTGACTAACTCCAATGGAGGAGGAACAAACGGTTGACTAGATGGGACCAAAGCTTTGGAAGGAGGCCGTGGACGAGACATCTGTGAAATAGAAGAGATAAATTAGCATCCACTGAGGATATCTAATTGATCAGTATGTTCATGTAAACAGTTAATATAATGAGCAAGTTATTGTTTCTGAGCTTTAATCCGATAAAATTGTATGTACTAGGCTCTTTTAATAGGTAAATGGGTTGTTTTGAGAAAGGCAAGGCGATGAGCAGTATGCTTAATCAGGGATTTGTAGTGTTTAATTTTCTGTTTATGGGATGAAATAGAGGGAATAGGCATTAGTATCCACCTTGTAAAAATTCTTGGGTAAGAAAATCAGGAATAGAATTTTGACAACCAGGAATATAGTCAATGTCAAAATAAAAAATACTTAATATAGATTGCCATCGGGTAAAAATTTGCTTACTAGCAAGATTTTGAACATCTTTTTCTAAAACATACTTAGCAGATTTACAATCAACATGAAGTAAATTTTTTTTATTTAAAATATCATCTTGAAATTTACTAATACATAAAACAGTAGATAAAATTTCTTGTTTAATAGTACTATAATTCTTTTGTGCTTTATTCTAGACACCAAAATGATAACGAACAATTTGTTCAAATGATTGAGGAGTAATTTTCTGGAGAAGGATGCCACCATAACCAATATCAGAGGCATTAGTTTGAATAATTTTGAATGAATTTTCAGTAAAAATACCAAGACAAGGAAAAGACTTGACATATTGTTTGACTTGTTTAACAATAGCAGTATGAGTAGAAGACCAAGGAGAATGATTGTCTTTTAACCGATCAAACAGAGGTTGACAAGTTTTTCTAAGGTCTTTGTAAAATTCAGCAATATAATTCAATGATCCTAAAAAACGTTGTAACTGGGTTTCATCTAAGATTTCATCGGGAAATTTAGAGGCAAATTCAATAGAGCGACTAATTGGTATAATTGTATTCTGGTGAATATCATATCCTAAAAATCTGACTTTAGTTTGGAACAATTTAATCTTAGGAGCAGATATGACTAGACCGTGACTTTTAATAGTATAAAAGAAAGCGGTAAGATGTTTCCAATGTTCACTAATTGATTTTGAAAAAATGAGAATATCATCTATATAAACTATGGAGAAATGACTAAATGGATTGAAAATATCATTCATTATAATTTGAAATTCACTAGGTGCATTCTTTAATCCAAAAGGCATGACATTCCATTCATAGTGACCAAAAGGTATAGTAAAAGCAGTTTTATATCTATCTTTAAGATGAATTAGTATTTGCCAAAAACCATTTTTTAAATCAAATTTACTAAAAATAACAGCTTGACTAAGTCTTTTGATTAAGTCTTTTTTATTAGGAATAGGATAGCGAATCCATTCTAAAACTTTATTTAATGGTTTATAATTGATGAATAAGCGAGGGACACCTCATTCTAATTCAACATTTTTATTAACATAAAAAGTAGGACAAGACCATGGTGATTTACTAGAACTAATAATTCGATTTTTTAATAGTTCATTGATTTCTTTTTTACACATTTCAACTAATTCATGATTCATTTGAATAGGTCGAGATTTAGTTTTCATTAAAATTCTTAATGTATGGTAAAGTGACTACATGTTTTTTCTTATGCCAAAAGGCAGTTGGTAAAGTAGAACAAACAGTTGTTTTCTAATTTTAATTTAAATTCTTCAATTTGAGATATAACAACAGGATCAGTTAATTGTTGTTCAATGCGTTTATATTTGACTTCTTCTTTGAGAAAACGTAACTGACGAGTTAATCGATTAATAGATTGAGAAATAGAACAGTCTTTTAATTGATTTAATTCCAATACTTCAGGTGGTGATAAGAATTTAAAAGTAATTGTTTGACCAAAAGCTGGAGTTGTTATTCCTTCACTAGATATTGTAAATGGATATAATAAGAATATAAATGGTGTGCCTAAAATAACTTTATCAGTCATATTTCTAACTAAAACAAATGAGGTTTTGAAACAGACATTATGTTGACATATATGGACTTTAGGTAATTTATATTTAATACGCATTTTACTACCATTAGCAGAAGTTAATTTTTCATTTGTTTTTTCGTAATATTTAGTAGGGATTAATCCTTTTTTAATACAATTAAGATCAGCATCAGTATCAATAAGAGCAATAACTGCTAATTCAAAATCATTAATTACTAGTTTAATTTTGGAGTACCATTTTTGAATATGTATTTTGTTGAGAAGATTTAATCTTCTGTTTTCATGATTATGAGATTGATGTGATTGATTATCAAATAAAAGATTATCAGGATTAGTATGTTCAGATTCATTATCAGATTCTTATGGGGAAATGGCATCATTAGCTTGGAAATTATCTAAACTTTTATTAATTTTTAAAACAGTAATCTTATCTTCTAATAATTTATCTTTATTTTGTAAATCTTTGATGGTTTGTTTAATCTGATTAATTTCATGTTGTAAATCCTGTAATGTAATTTCTTTTTGTTTAGTTTTAAATCTTTCTAAGGTTTTGGATAAACTAATAATTGGTTTATCAAACTTAGGTTTCTTATCATGATTGATTAGTAAAGATTTTAATTCATCAGTATATTTTTGTTCTAACTCTGGATCTTCTAACGACTAATTAATTCAATAAGAGCAGTTTCTTCTTGATTTTGTTTAGTAAGAATAGTGATTTGTTTAACTGGTTTACAACAAACATCATTACATCCTAATTCAATATTATTATCAGAAGTATCACTAGGTGAATGGTAATTAGATGAAGTATCAGGATTATCAGAAGATGAATTATTATCAGATTGGTTTAATTGGAAGATTTCATATAATTGATTTTTTGATTCATCATTAATTTGTAATTGATTAATTTTATCTTTTAATTTTTGTTTTTCTTTACATTTATTAGAATAATGACCTTTTTTACCACAATTATAACAGGTAACATTTTTATTAGATTTAGATTTTGGATGTGATTTCTTATAATATTTCTTTTTTGGTTTAGTATAGAATTTATCAGTGGATTTAGAAGGTGTATAATTCTTTTTAGTAGAATATTTGTAGGATGACTTATGTTTAGTGTATTTATGTTTTTTGCGGCGAGAGGGTGTTACAGGAGGTAAACCATATTGTTCACAGAAGTTACCTAATTCATATTTAGCCTTATGTTTATCTTTAGTAGCTTTTTGACTAAGTTTAAGATCAATACACATTCGTAGGCCTTCTTTTTGAATAGTACTAATTATATCACCATAAGTTAAATTATCATATTCAATAGCACCTATAGGTTGACTAAGTACGTCCCTGATTTTATGAGCAAAAAGACTGGGTAATCCATTTATAAATTTTTCTTTTCAAAAGGATTTAGTACAATCTTCTCTTAACATAACTCTAGAGGTAAAAACATCTTTATACCATCGAAAATCACTTAATGTAGGGCAAGTAAGATTACTAAGTTGATCATGTATGCGAGAATAAATATTAGTAGGGGTACCCATGAAATGTCGGACTATGGTATAAATTAAAGTATTAATACCATCAGGTATATAGTAGCCAATGTTTTCATCAAATATAGATAAATCATTTTCATCTTTTTGACTTGCATGTAAAATGGATTCTCTTTGTTCGTCAGTAAGATATTTTTCCTACCAAGATTTGAGCATGCCAGTAAAACCAAAGGTTATCAATGAGACAATTTCAGGTTGAGTATAATCAGGGTAATTACCAAGATAACTATTTGCAACCATAGATAAATGATTTAATTTTTGAAGGATTTGATCTTCACTAAGACCATCGATATTCCATTCATATAACTTTTTAGCAGATACAGAAAATCGATTTCTAAGATTAGTTTCTTCATATTGGAGATCAGGTGGTGTGGGTTGATAATACCAATTTTTTGTAAGAGTGGTTGGAGTTGGTTTAGGATAATGAAGTTTATTAAGATTAATTGATTGAAATTGTTAGGCTAAGATATTAATTTCATTATCAATTGTATCAGTTTCTGATTGAGTAGAAATAGGTTCTAGAGTAGGTTGTTGATTTAAAACAATAAGACCTTTTTCAGTAGAAGGAGAAGCCTAGAACAATAAGACAATTTAGAAAATAATTGTTCTATAACTTTGATAGTAGAATTATCTTTAATTATTAGACTGTCGCGTTTAGACTGATTACTAGGTAAATTTAATAGTGGTTGGTCTAAAGTTTGTTTACTAGAAGAGGTATGGTTGGCTGAATAATCTTGTAAATTGGTTTCTATTTTATCTAATTGTTTACCAATTGTTTTTAAACATTGATTAGTATAATTATTTTGTTCAATAACTTTTTTGATTTCAGGGTCAGTGCTTGTTAACTTAAAAGGAGAGGCCTGTATAGTAGATCCTTGATGTTCAATGAGTATTGTGGATAAAGGAGGGTGACTAGAACGAAAATAGTATTAGGAGAAGTGTTCTATTTATGTTTTGTGATTGTTTTAACTTCTTTGTAATGATCTTCTAAATATTCAGAGAAAGGAATTTCAATATTATGTTAAATCATAAATTTGTACCATTTTCGAGTGATTACAGATTGTTGATTAGAATTATACTTAAGTCGATAAGCATGACGTTTGATTTTATTAATTTTAGATTTAAATTCAATGTGTAATTTATCAAGATTGGGAGCAAAAGGTTTACTAGTAGTCATTAATTGAGGATTGATTGGAGATATAACTTCGAAATCAGTTTGAATTGGAGAATCTTGAGATTCAGTGTCATCTTCAGGTAAATGTGTGTGTGTGTTGAATAAACAAGTTTACTAATTTGAGAAGCGGTGGAGTTATCTACGCCTTTCATTTTACTATAGGAAGTTTGACCAATATGAATTTGACTATTTTTTCTAAACAAAGGTGTATTAAATATTTCGTCTTCAGTTTCAGTATCAGTAGGTATATTAGAAGTACTATGACGAGAAGATTGAGATCAATTAAATTTAATCCTAATAGATCCATCAATAAATTGTTGGATATCTTGAATATCTTGACAAGTAGATTGGCGTTGATTATGTTTGTAATTTTCATTAATCGTAATCCATTAGTCGAGGAGAATAATATTTTTCCATTCAATCATTTGAGGAATATTTATATTAGTATCATTATTACTATTTTGGATTAATACGGTTTTGTCTTTAGGACTTTTATATAAGGCTTGAACATTTAAATTGGTTTTAATACATTTGTAATGAACACGATAAATTAAAGCAATATTATGAACCTTTTCTTTCATATTTGTAAATGAGCCATGTAATTGAATATTTAGAGTTAAAGCATCTAGTATATGAGGGTCTCTAAGACTAAGAGTGAAATCAGGAAAACAATTAAAATGCACGGGTCCTTTGTGAAGGCCAGTTTCCATCATTCCCATTAAGCTATCATTATAATCAAGAAAACGAGCATCTCGTAAGCATAGTAAAACAGAAGTATTTTTACCTTGTTGTGTTAATGGTTTGATTCCAACTTGAATTAACCCTAAATGAATAAAATTATGACCAGTTTTCAAATGTCGTTTAATAGTATTAGCATCAAATAATTGACATGTTTCTCTAGGTTTTTCTAAAGCATAGACTTGTTCTAAAGTTTTAACATGAAGATTAACATTAAATGTATTTTGTATAAAAGTAGTTTTATAAATTTCTTTAATTGGTAAACGTGGTATATTCCAACTTAAATCAATTTTATCATTTTGTATTTCTACATCTTCTTCATGGATTACTAAACCTTGATTAGATATAAAGGGCAAAATTGTTGACTTAGAACTGACTAAAGAATTACTTCTAAATAAGTGACTCATTTTATCTTGAAATTGTTTACAGTCTTTTGTCTTAATTTGTCCAAATTTATTCGTGTGTTTCCACTTTGCTAGTAGCCATCCATCCTTCGTCACAAGTCCTAGGTAAGTCCTTTGGGTAGGCAGTGTTGGATCTTAGAGGTTCTTCGATTTGGATATGTGTGAACACATAGTATGTGAAAACATGATAAAATTAAACAAGGTATTTTATTAATTTAAAATTTATTTATTTTATTTATTTTTAATTGAAACTATTTACTTATTTGGGTTAATTAAAATTGAAAATGTAGTGTATAAATAAATTTTTAAATATCATTTTTTATGGGGGAATTATAATGTAATAGGATATAGAAAAAAAAAATTACAAAAACATGTGAGGTATAAGCCATTATGTGGTGAGGTACAAGTGCAATACTGTGGAGGTGCAAGTGTCATTTGCACCCCTTTATATTTTTGTATAAAAAAAAAAAAATTATCGCACTGGGATGTAGTTTCCCATTTTTTATTGAGTTTAATGATTAAAATATTATTTTTTTATCAATTTTTCTTAATAAAAATAGACAATTGGTTTAGGTTAAAAATAAATCAAAATGTTAGAATTTAAATTGATAAAATTAAAAATTAAAAATTTATTTTGTTATTAGTGCTCTATTATATATATATATATATTAATTTCTCCAAACAAAATTAATTGAAAAATAAGGAATGATACGGTTAGTTTTTCTAATAAAATTGCCTTAACTGAATGGGGTAATCACGTGATTTTCACAAACTAATAATTATTCAATACTCGTCAGGACCACTGGCATTCAAGCACATGACAAGCAGGGAATTAGCCATGTAAGCAGACAAAGATCCTGCAAAGTTATTGCACCCGTGTTAATCATTTAATAAGGCCACCGTAGTATTAAATGCGGCAAGACCCCTCACACTGGAGTGGTAGAATCACCATGAACGATGTCAACTAGGCTATAGACTTTCGGCCAACAAGACAGCTTGGAGTGGACAAGGAAATGATGAGCAAAGGATATAAGGAAGCTTTCGGGACACTTTAAAGGTTAAGTTTTTCCATCCCTTACTTCTCTTTCTCTCTCTCTCAATCTGCCCCAACCTAACTTGATCGTCGAAGTGTCCGTTGGGGGACTACCTCCCCCTTTGGACCGTTTTGCAGGCACATCCCCTTCTCTTTTAGGACCAGCAGATCCATTGGAAGTGTGGATTAGTCTGACCCATCATTTGTTGAAAGGAAGAGCATCATCAATTGGCGCCGTCTGTGGGAACTTTATTCCGAAAAGACAGTTGTGTTCATTGTCACTAGAAGGAACCCCGCTATCACCTACATCTTACGTCAGGGTGGATGGTCACAACCAGGTCCATGGCTTGCCAACACAATGTTGTAACCTTGAAGCTGAGTCCTCTAACCCAAATAACCCAGCTCCATATTTCACAGAACTCACCAACCGCATCAACCGCTTGACCAAGCAAAACAAGGCCTTGATCAATGCCTTCCTCTAACGGGATCTCCCTGTTCTTCCTCTACCGTAACCAGACATCCCTTCAAACTGGGAACAAACTCCTTGAGGACCTCTTCCTCCATCTTTCATCTCACAAGCTCACCTGCCAAATTCGAAGGGTCTACGGCCCCCGCTTCAGGACTTACATCCCTCACCTCAGGGTTCACATCGATTACACCATACTCTCATCCATGAAGGTGAGACTAGTAGTGTTTAACCTCCATTTCCCTCCGGTGGCGACAATGTTCCTATTTGGGACGTGGAACTGCAAGCCATGAAGCTCCAACTTTAGGGGGTCATGAAAAACAAACCTTCCATAACAGCTAACTCCCTCTTTGCCGTGTCCATCAGGGATAAACCCCTACCCTCCAAGTTCAAAATGTCGTCAATCGACACCTTTGATGGCACAACCGATCTGATCGACCATCTGGAATCTTACAGGACCCTCATGATCCTCCATGCTTTCCCTAATGAAATCATATATCGTGCTTTCCCCGTAACGCTCAAGGGGTCGACGTGACTATGGTTCAGTCAATTACCGTTGGACTCTGTCACCATTTTCCAACAACGAAGTGACTCCTTCCTAAGCCATTTCATTGGCACTCAGCGTCAGCGACAACCGGTGACCTAGCTGTTGAATATTCGACAAACTGACGGGGAATCGTTGCGTAGCTTTGTCACTTGCTTTAATTCAGAAGCCCTCTAGGTTGAGGAGAATGATGATAAGGTCATCTTAACAGCCTTTATAGCCGATCTGTGCCCGTCAGATTTCTTCTTCTCTCTCTCCAAAAACCCTCCGACAACCATGGCCACTATCCTTGCCAAAGCCTAGAAATACATGAACGCTGATGACTCTTTAGCAGCCCGCCAAGACTTCACACCTAAACCTTCACAACCCAACGACAAGAGAAAAAAGTCGGAGCTTAGACATCCCTAATACACCCGTCCTGACCAACCTCTACTCTCCGACCAAGTGGTTCCTCTCTTACCGCTTAGCCGCTTCGAGCGGTACACCCCTCTTAACACGCCCATGGAGCATGTCCTAAACTAAATCCAGCAAGATTATAACTTGAAATGGCCCCAACTTTCTAAGTTTTTTTTCCAATTGACGGGATCAGTCCAAATACTGCTGCTTCCATCGCGACCATGGTCATAACATGGATAAATGTGTCAATCTTAAGGATCAGGTCGAAGACCTGGTCTGTCAAGGATGCTTAACTCGGTTCACTGCCGTCCGACCTTACCAAAGGGCCAGGACCGACCGACCTCCCAAAGTAAAACGACAGACGCACCCCACCAAGATCGGCTGACCAGCCCTGGCGGGAGGGTGATAGGGCCCAACACTAACCTCGAGCTCCAGGAGCTCCGGCTTCTCCAGCTGGTGAAATTAGGGTCATTGCATGTGGACTCGCGTACGGTGGACAGTTGCGCTCGGCACAACGAGCTGAGCTCCGACGAATCAGGCAAAGGTCAGACAAGGAAGTAACGCTGGTCGACCGACCTACCAAGCAAACCAAGCAATGGTCGGAACCAATTACCTTCACAAATGTAGATTGCGAAGGCATCCGATATTCCCATGACGACCTACTGGTCATCTTTTCTCTCCTTTCCAACTATAAGGTTCGACGTGTGCTCGTCGATAATGGCAGCTCCTTAGACATTATTTTCCTTAATGTTTTCAAGCAGCTACAGATTGGTGAAGAAAAGTTATCGCCTTTGCAAACGCTCTTAGTTGGCTTCACCGGAGACTAGGTAATCTCTATAAGGTCTATAGACTTACTAAACACTATCGGTGAGTACCCAAGGCAAAATATGAAGATTCTTACCTTTCTGGTTGTCGACTGCCCATCCACCTACAACGTTATCCTTAGACGCACAACACTCAATGCTTTCTAAGCTGTGACATCCACTTATCACTTGGCAATAAAATTTTTGACCGATCATGGGGTCGGCACGGTAAGGGGCGAGCAGATCGTGGCTAGAGAATGTTACGTTGCTTCGTTAAAAGAAGTAAAAATGAAAGAAGCTATGATCATAGAAGGTCTTAACGTTAGTGATGAGGAGGAGTTAATCAGGGGAGAACCAGTGGAGGAATTAATAGAAGTACCCATCAATTCTAACGATCCAATGAAGATGGCTAAGATCGGTAACCAGTTGTCCCCACAGGCCAAGGCTGACCTTATGGCTCTCCTAACCGAGCACAGTGATGTCTTTTCTTGGACTTATTCGGATATGCCCGACATCAATCCTTCTCTCATTACTCATTGTCTCAGCATCAAGCCCCAATTTCGACCGTTCTGCCAAAAGCAACGCATCTTTCATTTAGAGTGAAACAATCTCATCGCCACTAAGGTAGATAAGCTGTTAAAGGCCCAATTCGTTAAAAATGTGGACTATCCCAAGTGGTTATCCAATGTGGTACTGGTTTGGAAAAGTAACGGCAAATGGAGACTCTGAGTTGACTACTCCGACCTTAACCGAGCTTGCCCTAAAGATAGCTACCCACTACCCGAATAGATTTATTGGTCGACGTAACAGCAGGACACCAGATGCTCAGTTTCATGAATGCGTTCTCGGGATATAACCAGATTTTAATGCACGCGGCCGATCAGGAGCACACCTTTTTCATTACTGATAGAGGGACTTATCATTACTGTGTGATGCTTTTCGGTTTGAAAAATACGGGGGCTACCTACCAACGACTGGTTAATGCCGTCTTCAAAAACTAGATAGGTAGGAATATGGAGGTCTACGTTAATGACATGCTCATCAAAAGTAAACTCTCCTCAAATCACCTAACTGACCTACGGGAAAGTTTCCAAGCCTTGCATGAGTACAAGATAAAGCTCAATCTAGAGGAATGTGCCCCTTCGGCATTGGGTCTAGTAAATTTTTGGGGTTTATGGTCAGCCACAGAGGTATTGAAGCTAATCCTGAAAAAATCAAGGCCTTAATAGAAATGCAGTCCCCTAGAACAGTGAAAGAGGTTCAATGACTCATGGGCAGAGTAGCAGCCCTCAATCGCTTCATATCCAGGGCAACTGACAAGTGTCTTCCATTCTTCAAGGTGTTTCGGACGACCTTCGACTGGAACGCCGAATCCGAGGAGGCATTCCAATAACTAAAACAATGCATGGGGAACCCTCCCCTACTTTCCCAAGCAGTCCCAGGGGAGATCCTTTTCCTCTACCTAGCAGTTTCTAACACCGCGGTCAATGCTACCCTAATAAGAGAGGAAGCCTTGGTATAATGCTCGGTTTACTACATCAGCTAAGCACTTTTAGGGCCCGAACAAAACTATCCCTTATTAGAAAAGATGGCTCTAGCTTTGGTCATCGCCTCTGGGCGTCTTCGACCCTACTTCTAAGCCCATTTTATCATGGTTTTCATTGACCAACCTCTAAAGAAAATTATACAACAACTAGAGTCATCAGGTAGACTCATGCAATGGTCTGTCGAATTAAGCCAATACAAAATCTCTTACCAACCCCGAATAGCTATCAAAGGCCAAGCCGTTGCCAATTTCATCCTGGAATTCACCAACCTTACCCCACACATACTCCCTCCACTGCCACAAACCATTATCGAGGCAACCAATTGCCATTTGTGGACCCTTAACGTTGATGGTTCATTCTAAAAAGAAGGTAGTGGAGTTGGTTTTATCCTCACCACCCTAGAGAGCAAATACTTCAAGTGTGCCCTCCGTTTTCTGTTCGACGCAAGTAATAACGAGGTTGAGTATGAGGCCCTACTAGCCGGTCTTCGATTGGCCAAAGCCATTGGGGTAGACCATATCCAAGTGTTTAGTGATTCCCAATTGGTTGTCGGACAGATAACTGGGGAGTTTGATGCGAAGGAAGCAACAATGCGAGCATACGAAGACATCGCCCTTTCCCTCGTCTGCTTTTTCAGTAGTTTCTAGATCAAGCACATTCCCAGGTCAGAAAATTCTCAGGCCGACGAAATGGCTCAATTGGCCTCGATCGACCAGTCAGACCTTAGTCACGGCATTCGAGTTGAATACCTAACCCATCTAGCTGTTTCACTAGATCTACAAGAGGTCCACTTCCTCCAGAATGAGCCTATTCCATGGGTCCAAGACATCATCCCGTTCTTGGAACAAGGGGTGTTACCAGACGATAAATAGGAGGCCGCTAAAGTCAGGGCTCGGTCGTGTAATTATATCATCATCAGCTGCCTATTGTACAAATGGGGATTCTCAAGCCCATACCTCAAGTGTTTAAGTCCTACTCAAGCGAACTATGTGATGAGCAAAGTACACGAAGGCGTCTATGGTAACCATTCAGGTGAACGGTCTCTGGCCTATAAAATTCTTTGGATGGGCTACTTCTGGGCCACAATCAGTGAAGACGCCAGTGCCTTCATGCTCAAGTGTGATAAATGCCAATGATTTGTCAACATACCTCATGCACAACCAGCAGAACTGATCACACTTAGCAATCTCTACCCCTTTCCCAAGTGGGGCATCGACTTAATTGGTCCCTTACTCATAGGCAGAGGCCAAGTCAAGTTCGCTGTGGTTGCCATTGATTACTTCACCAAATGGGTGGAAGCATAATCTCTTGCTAAAATCACTAAGTAAAACACCACAAAGTTCATCTGGCAATCAATCGTGTGCCAATTCGAAATCCCACACGCCATCGTATCAGATAATGGCAAACAATTTGACAATGCCAAGTTCAGGAAATTCTATGAAAAGTTTAGCATCAGACCATGTTTTTCCTCTCAAGGCCATTCCTAAGCCAATGGGCAAGTCGAAGTCACCAATCATTCCTTATTGAAAATCATCAAAATTAAATTGGAAGCCACCAAAGGACTCTGGGTAGAGGAGTTGCCAAACGTTCTCTGGGCTTATCGGACGACCGCCCGAACTCTGACTGGGGATACCCCGTTTTGCTTAACATATGGTGTCGAGGCAGTCATCCTTATGGAAATTGATTTACCGACGCCCAGGGTCATCTATCCCGATCCACAATTGAACGAAGAATTTCGGAGGGTCGACCTAGACCTCATCGAAGAACTGCGAGAAACAGCCGCCATTCGATTAGCCTCATACCAGTAGAAAGTAAGGTAGCTATAATCGCAAAGTCCGACCCTGAGAATTCATAGTGGGAGATCTAGTCTTGCGAGCAGCAACCCTTGCAACCAAAAACCCGACCAAGGGAAAACTAGCGGCTAAGTGGGAAAGCCTTTACATTGTCAAGCCCTTACCGTTTACAAGACACGGAAGGCAGAGACCTCCCTCACCCATGGCATGCTGAGCACTTGAAGTGATACTTCCAATAAGATGGCGTCTTCCATTTTTGTATGGTCCCACTGTTAGATTGTTCACTTTGTTATTTCAAGACACTTGTTTATTTTTGTTTTTACCATACAATGTGTAACTCTATAATCGCAGGACCATGCTTTAATGACAAAAATTTTCAATCTGCATTATGTGGTGTTGTATTTTTCTTCTTGAAGAACAAGCCTTAGCCAGATTGAGCTAAATAAGCCTCGGCTAGTCTGAGCATTACAAGTCTCAGCCAGACTAAGCCTGAAGAGCTCCGCCAAACTGAGCTAAACAAGCCTCAGCCAGTCTGAGCATTGCAAGTCTCAGCCTAACTGAGCCTGAAGAGTTCAGCCAAACTGAGCATTGCAAGTCTCAGCCAGACTGAGCTTGAAAAGCTCCACCAGACTAAGTTAAATAAGCCTTAGCAAGACTGAGCATTGCAACTCTCAGCCAGACTGAGCCTAAAAAGTTCCACCAGGCTGAGTTAAACAAGCCTCAGCCAGACTGAGCATTGCAACTCTCAACCGGACTAAGTTAAACAAGCCTCAGCCTGAGCATCTCAAGCCTCAGCTAGACTGAGCCTGAAGAGCTCAGCCAGACTGAGTTAAACTAGCTTCAGCCTGAGCATCTCAAGCCTCAGCCAGACTGAGCATCTCAGGTCTCAACCAGATTAAGCCTAAAGAGCTCAGCCAGACTAAGTCAAATAAGCCTCAGCCAGACTGAGACTGAAGAGCTCAACCAACCTGAGTCACATAAACCTTAGCCAGATTGCATTCCATCAAGCCTCAGCCAGACCGAGCATTTAGACCCCAGCTAGTTGCATGCTTTATTAATATCATTTTTAATCAAAACCCATGTCACTCTTCTTTACTAAGATTCATTCTCCACACCTCATTTTTCCAATGAGCGCACACAATGGATAAATCATACAAGTTCACATTGTTCATAGTCTTTCCTTATATTATCACCAGGTCAGTTCACAATATTATCATTACCATTACATGCACAAACTTTTCCTAAACCAGGTAAGTTTTTATAAAAAAACAGTATATATAAACTTGCCCTTGTAGTCTCAACACAAATAAACCAAGACACAACACACATATTCCATACAAACATTAGACAAACAACCATTGTAATTTCAACACAAATTCTTTACAAAGAGCTATTTTAGTACAAAGAACCATTTTAGTTAAAAAAAAAACAAAAAACAAAGGGGGGCTCTTCAAACTGCTCCACCTTCGCCTCCATCGTCCTCACTGGATGCCAAGTCTTCCTTTTCTACACCCTCATCCAGCAGGGTCTGGGCAATGTCCCATTCTCTTGGCCTCACGCTGCTGAAGTCCATGTCTGGGAAGAGCTCTTCCGCCCTATACTTGAAGCTCATTCAGCCACTGTCCTAGTACATGCTCATCTAGTGTTTGTAATAATCCGACTGCTGAAACCTCTGGATTATTTCTTTCTTGGTTTGCCCCTTCACCAGCTCAGTAACCGCCACATTTGACGGTCCAGCACCACCATCCCCCTTCCTGGCCAAGCTCCTTGCCATAGTTGCATTAATGACCATTTGAAACTCAAGGGATAGCTTAAATTATTCCACTGCAATTGTGCACACGTCTAGATAAACAGCCCTCTCAGACGCCAATGCCCTGGCCAACTCCGCTATCTTGGCCCTCTCTTCTTCTAGGGCCCTCTCCAGCTCAGCCACTCGTGCATCTGCCACCTCTTTATCCTTTAAGGCCAGATCAAACAATTCCTCATTATTTATGAGGGCCTTCTTCAACCGTTTGTTGGCGGTGGCACGGGCTTGTTGACCTTCATCGGTCTTCTTTTGCTCACTCACCAATTCAAACTCTAATGACACTGCATTATGACGTGTCGTTTCAAGTTCTGCCTTAACAACTGACAGTTCGGCGGCGACCTCAGCTTGGCCCATTCTAGTGCGCTCAACCAGATAACCCTGCACCACTGCCAACACCTTCATTTTCTTCGCCCTCTAAGTGTACGCTAAGCCCTTGGCACATGCACTTCGCGCTGCTTTCCTCTAATTCACTGTTTTCACCCTCACATTTTGCAGCTGCGACCACACTTCCTCTAGCTGGGCCTTAAGCGGTTCTGCCTCTGCCCTCGCCTCTACTCCTTTTCCCAATAATGCGGCAGTCAGGGTTAGCGCCTCCCTCTGCGCCAAATAGAACCCTTTCACAAGGTCTGCCTCTGTATACTGAGACACCCCTCGCACGGTCATGTCCTCTATAACTCCTAATAGGCGGTTTATAGCCGCCCTAGCTTCACTCCCATTACCCACCAAGTGGCCGACCACTGTGCGCACATGATGAGTGGCAATTTCAAACAACCCCAGCACGGCGCTCATCTTTGCTTCGCTCGCCCGCTCTCTCCCCAACTCCTGACTTGGGGGCACTTCTTTTAAGAGCACCTTTTTGGGAGGCACATTTATTGATTTGTCGGTCGTTGGCAACCCTTCTTGCTTGCCTATCCTGTCTAGCACTTAGACGAATGAGGGCTCGGTCAACCTTGCCTCCGCCTCTACATTAACCCTGGCCTCTTCTCCTTCTACTTCTGGGAGCATTCTCACTACCCCCTCTTTGGTCTTCTTCCACAGCGTTCTCTTTTCACCTCCCTCTGACACCATCTTTTGCTTTTTCTTCAAAACTGACTCTATCTCCTTCTTGCTCCTCTCCCTCAATGGATCTACCGGCACTCGTAGAGGCACAAATGTTGCCAAGTCTTTTTCTCCTAAGGGTTTGGGTCATGGTCGGAACGACCTATTTGCACCTAGTTTCGACGTTGGGCCTAACTATTTCTCCTTATATTGGTCTGCCATGGCAAAAGCTCGTGCATCCTCTGCCTCCTGCCCTTTCCTCTTTACCTCTATTTCTTCTGGAGCAGGATCTCCCTCGGTCGGCTCAGGCCCTAACTTTAGGGAAAACAAGGCTGAGGGTTGGACTAGGTCATTCCATTTTAGCCGCTCTTTCTTCCTTCACTCCTTCACCTATTTGACTCTCTTCTCCACTACAGCATCCAACTTTGGTTCAACTGACTTGGTTGGGACTTTCCAAGTCGTACAAACTCCCATTTCACCGTCTGTCGACACGAGAAACCATTTTGGCCTCCACCTCTTCACTAACGAGGGTAATTTCACTACCAACCCCCTTTTAATTATTGCCTGCAGGGTCACTGTCATGACCCGATCCCGCCCCTAAGAATTAAGGTCATAATCGGCCAATAATCATGAGATTATCTAAGGCCTCAAACAATTTCAGAAATATTAAAGGGGCCAAAACGGAAGCAGATTTGAAAACTCTGTCCAATGAGCTGTGCTTACATGGTAAAACAAACATTCCATAATAACTCACACGTATAGGCAAAATTAATATCTCACGTGTCCAAGACCTTTCAAACATACAGTTAGCCTAACGAAAAGCTTATGTACATGGCGATACAACATATTCACTAAGATAACAAAAAGAGGATCAAAAATAAAAGAAACAAAACAAAGTCTCATGCGTGAGATGTGCGAGTTGACACCATAAAAACTTGACTCATCTCATGTCTTTCATTGGGGCTGAGTTTGGACATCTCTTTGCTCACCTACCCACACATAAATGAGAGTGAGCGATAGCCTAGTGAATAATATTAAAATAAAGGAGTACATGAATGAAACTTGTAGCAGTCATATCAAACGGCCTTAGGCCCATTCATGATTCTATCTAATACATCAAACGGCCTCAGGCCCAATTCATTCTTATCAAACAGCCTCGGGCTCAGGCCCAATTTGTTAATGTCAAACGGCCTTTGGCCCATTTATTCGTGTCAAACGGCCCCTGATCCAATCATTCATGTCAAACGGCCTTTAGCCTAATCATTAATGTCAAATGACCTTTGGCCCCATCATTAATGTCAAACAGCCTTAGGCCCAATTCGTTTATGTCAAACGGCCTTAGGCCTAATTCGTTTATGTCAAACGACCTTTGGCCCAATCCTTTTTCATATTCGTATTTATGTGTGTTGCATATCCGTGATCATGATCATATTCGTATTTAATTAGTCTTATGCAAAAGACAGATTTATCCACAATTCAAAATACAAATCCATAAGGCTTATATAGAAGTAATGATTGGAAAATAACGTACTTGAACCTATCTTTAATAAGATATTACTCATAGTGATCTGGCGGAATCTTTGCCCTTGTGCTTGACCCTACATATATCACAAGCATAACATATTGGGTCACAAATGATTCAATCCATTCTAAATTTTATCTACTTCTCTTAGGCCTCTTTCTTATATTTTTAACTTATTTATAATGTTCAATGCATGCCTAAGAGTGCTTAGAAATGAAAGAGAACGAAAAACAAAACACAAAATGACTTTTCAAAATTTTTGAAGCAGGGGCTCCCCGTTCGAGCAAACCCCTTTAGTCTGCAAAAGTACTGGTTGCTTGCAATTTACGCTCGAGCGAGACTTTCGACGCTTGAGCGAGAAGTTTTGCAAAACAGGGTACGCTCGAGCACAGCTTTGGCCGCTTGGGCCTCTGTGTATTCTCTGTAAAACTTCTTGGAGTTCAATTTCTACACTCAAGCGGCACTTGCCCTACTCAAGCAGACAAGTCGAATTCTAGGTTTTCCAGAACTCTGTTTGGAGCTCAAACTCAACCCTAAAGGCTCCAAAACTTGCAAATCAATGCCAAAACATAGGAAAACATTGGGTAATCATGAAAACTTAGATAATTTGAAACCAATTGACCCAAAATCATGGTCCATCTCTCAAATTTCCTAAATCATCTCAAGTTCTTCAAAACCCATGCAAATCAAGTTACATATTTCCACGAATCATGCATGCATGTAACTCATTGACTCCAATTTCATTACAAATGGTACAGATGATGTTTATAACCATGAAACTCAACAAAACTATGCTTGCAAGTATGATTTGGTGCTCAACTCTTTATGTTTCATGCTCAAATGAACATAATTATGGTGAATGTAAACATACATGCATATACAATTCCAATTTCATTACATTCACTCAATTCTTGCTCTTAGTTACATAATATGCTTGAATTCATTTAGCTATGAGTTTAAACTCATGAATTTGAGCTCAATTACTCATCTAGGAGTTTAAATTATTCCAATTATGGCTATTTCTTGTGCTAATTCACTATTTCTCCAAACTTCTTGCAAAATCTTCAATGTTGAGCCCTTCCTCTCTCTAAATTCGGTTCTCCCTCTCTCTCTCTAGAGTGTAACTTCAGATTTTGAGTTCAGAAATGGAGAGGTTAAGTGTAATTAAGCCCTTATATATGCTTGCCTAATCAAACTTGATTAATGCTAGGTAATTGTGCTTAATTTAATCAGTTTAATCTAATTATTTTGATTCGAATCAGTTTCTAATTAAATTTCACCATAGGCTCTAAAAATCATGCTAAGCACAATAATACAGCCAATTTCAGTTTCTGAAACCTCTACAGTCTTCAATTTAAATTCTATAATAGAAAGTTAAACAGATTTTCCTACGGAAAATAGATAGAAATTCAAAAACACATATAATCATATAAATAGCACTCAAAATCACATTAAGCACATAATCACAATCATAATCAAGATTAATTAACATAATACGGGACAGGGTTATCACAGTCACCCATGTCTCTTGTTGCCCTGAGGCCTTGTAACATGAAAAAAATTCGTCCACTGTCATCGTTCCCCTCCGGTCGCCTATGGCCATGCGACCACACAAGCAAATAGTATCTTTCATGCGTTCAGCATCAATTGTCCTGGGGCCACCTCTAGGCGATTTAGCACGTCAACCACCAACTATAGGAGATGTAGCCTCAGGCCCCTACGTAGTGCCTCTTCGTATAGCGTGAACTCTGCTGGGTGCACGTTTGACGCCCTCTCCTTCGCCGTTGGCAATCTCAACCCTACATCCGTCGGAATCTGGTACCTGCTGCAAAATTCCTCCAAGTCCTCCTCCGTCAAGGTGGCCTTATCCGCCTTGGTATGCTAGTGGTTCGACGCCACTTGGCTAATCAGTTAGGAGGCCGAAATCATCGTCCCTGGGATAGGTCACCCCATTTGCACTGCCCCCCTCTCCACTAGCCTCTCTACTCTGTACTGTTCCGTCAATGTAGCCCCATCATCTTCCCCTAACGCATCAGACACCATGGCTGGTGCCTTGTTTTGTGTTATCTTCCTAACGTTTCTATATATTGTTTCAGTTACAGGGGTGAGGAAGTTCGCAATATGGTGAAACGGAGAATCAAACGAGATAAACGAAGTAAAGTCTGGAATATGTTGGTTTCTTGCAATAAGGTATGCAAATCGCACAAGTCTAAAGGCCTAGGGTTTTCCTGTATTCCAAGGGTTACGATTAAAATTCGCCAGTTCAAAAATTCACCAAGTTAAAATCCCTCGCCTTCCCAAACCCTGCGCTCTTTGTTTACAGCCCCTCCACTTCCACTCATCCAGATTATCCCACGCGTACTGCCACAATCTTTTTCCCCCCCGGTCTATTCCACTTCACATCATCACATGCTTTCTTGTACCTCGAGCCCCGTGTGTTATTAATGCCTTCACCAGTCGGTTCCTTTCCTTAGCGGTCGGCCATCACATTGGTCAGTCACCCTCCTCGTCGATCGGCTACCACCCTCAATAGTCAGCCACTACCTCGGTCAGCCACCTTTCTCTGCGCTCGGCTACTACCTCAGTTGGTCAGCCACCTTCCTCAGTGGTCGGCCACCACATCCATCGACTATCCTCCTCGTCGGTCGGCCACCTCCCTTCGCGATCGGCCACCTTCCTCTTTAGTCGGTCACCCTTATCGCTGGTCGGCCACCCTCCCCAGCGGTCGGCTACCTTCTCGATCGGCTACCTTTCTCCTCGGTTGGTCACTCTCCTCGTCAATCGGCCACCCTCTCCAGCAGTCAGCTACCACCTCGATCAACCACCTTCCTCTTTGGTCGGCTAACTTTTCCAGTTGGTCTGGCGCCTTCCTTCACGGTTGGTCCTGACGCTGGGTCAACCACCACACCAGTCGACTCTCTCCCTCGTTCGGCTACCAAATCTCTTTGGCATCATGGGGGACTCTTTTTTTTCTTATTCCCTTCATTGGACTAAAGCTGCACTTGGGAATGAAGGACTACTGATACTAATGGCCACATTTCTTACTGATGGGCACGCAAGAAAGCCCAGCTCACAGCGGGGTCTAACCCACAGCCCACGTGTTAAAAGCCCAGTAACTCTAAGAAGCCAGTGCTGGGCCAGGACCAATGGCATTCAAGCACCCGGCAGGCAGGGAATTAGCCATGTAAGCAGATAAAGATCCTGCAAAGTTATTGCACCTGCGTCAGTCATTTAATAAGGCCACCATAGCATTAAATGCAACAAGACTCCTCACGCCGGAGTGGCAGAATCACCATGAATGATGTCAATTAGGCTATAGACTTTCGACTAACAAGACAGCTTGGAATGGACAAGGAAATGATGAGCAAAGGATATAAGGAAGCTTTCGGGACACGTTAAAGGTTAAGTTTTTCCATCCCTTACTTCTCTTTCTCTCTCTCTCTCTCAATTTGCCCTAACCTAACTTGATCGTCAGAGTGTCCGTCGGAGGACTACCTCCCTCTTTAGATCGTTTTGTAGGTACACCCCCTTGTCTTTTAGAGCCATTAGATTTGTTGGAAGTGTGGATCAGTTCGACCCATCCTTCATTGAAAGGAAGAGCATCATCAACTCTTATTTGTATTATGTTTCCTTCTCTTTTTTTTCTTTTGTGCTAGAAAGATAATGTACACAATCTATGGGACTCAAATTCAGGATAAATTTTTATATGGGAATCTTTTTTATTTGGAAAACATTTCAAAACAAGTACAAAACTGACTTGAAATATGGAATCCTTTAAACATTCCAAAAGGATATGGATTCTTCAAACATTCTAAAAGGATATGAACGGCGAAGAATGAACGGCAAAGAAATGGGATGTATGAGACTGCGATAGAGAACGACTTTAGCAAATTCGAATACCGGTGAGTCAAAGCCATTTTGATCATTCGATTGCTTGACTTTTCTTTGATCTCTGCTTGTTTTCTCTCTCTGAAATGGAGCATGAGAAGTTGAAGGGTTTAGTATGTAAAAGAGAGAGTGGGGGAAGATGAAGGTATGTTTGTAGCAATTGATGGGCAGTGGATGGGTGGTGAGAGTCGTCGGAGAAAGAAACGAAGAAGAAGAAGATGGTTGGGGAGGAGGGCAGTAACAGAAGGGATGGTAGCCGTCGGTGATGATGGTAGTTAAGAATATGGTTAGAATTTGGTAAGGGTTGGAAAGTTGGAAAGATTAGGGTTTTTTTTTTTTTTTTTTCAATTTGAGGTGTGTACTAAGTGGTGTGGGACTAAGGGAAAAAATGGAATGTTGTGGTATGTGTTAAGAAAAATTGTGTTTTTTCAAATTATTAAAGATGTGAATTGAGTAGTGGTGTGCCTTGAGACCAAATGTGGTGTATAAATAGAGACACCCCAATCTCAAACATGTAAGTGATTACCTTTTTGTGTAATTTTCACTTTAATGAGACCTTTAGATTTATTATAAAAAAAAAGAAAAAGAAGAAGAAGACAAAATTAAATAGTCCACAAGATCACATTTTAATATTTATTGGTGCTTCACCCCACTCCTTATAATATTAGTGTATGATATTATTTACATACAAGTATATAATTTCACAATTTTTTTATCAATCCTGTTACAAGCCTCGAATAAGTTCTGCCACGAATGGCTCAAATGAGATGGCGGTCTCTTTTTTTTTCCTGATGGATCTGAGGTCTCTCTCTATCGTTGCAATTGTTAACGAGTTTTAGTCAATTTTTGGCTATGCATTCATTTTCTCATCTGGGTCTGTCGGATTTTCTTGGTTTCTTGGCTTTTTATGTGATTTGGGTTTTAAATAGAGGCTAATTAAGAGAGAATTAGGCTAATCAGTGCTAAGAGAAGTTGTTTGTTAGCAAAGAAACTACACTAGATTTAGGTATCATACTTGAAATTCTTAAGGAAATTTGATGTTGTTGCTTTCTTTGTGCTATTTATGTTCACTGAGAGAGAAAGAGAGGCCACATGCGTTTTACTGATGGTTTGGACTTTACTTGTCAATCATTTTCTCTATTTAGGTCTTGTTTGGAAAGAGTCTAAATTAGCCCAAGAGACTTAAACACCAGCAATCGAACCAAGATGTATGAGGTTCACAACACACCTGTAGACACCCCATTTTTGACCGCCCGCAAAACTTGTGCACTTTGTCCTATACACTTGATGACGAAAATAGTATTGTGCATGATTCGGCTTCTCAACCAAGGTCGAGCACCCAAGACAATTGCAAACATTTCATATCTACACTGATTGAACCCCTGAATTTTATTTTTGAACCTTGTGTTGCCCTACACTGAGCTTAAAACAAAGAAATAGGGGAACACTTTTGAGCCCGGCCGTGCCTCATTGAGGAATGGCTATGCCTCGATGGCGATAGACACTATTTTAGATGGAAGCCCGCCAGCTGTCCATTTTTGGAGATATTTTCGACTTGTTTTACTTAAATTCTATAAAAACGAGATTATACCTCTGTTTTGAGGGTTGAACAATTTCAAAAGACCATATACACATATTGAGAGCTCCTTCTTCTTGTGCAAGTCATATTTGAGCAAGCTTACAAACCTTAAGCTATCTCCATACTCTCTACACACCCTCAAACCTTAACCTTGGAACCTTGGTTGAACATTGAGGAGTACAATTCAAACTTGAGAGTGTGTTAGGATTGAGTTTGAACAACAACCAAAGCTCACTCCATTTGAGAGGTATAAGCTTGTAACTCTTGCTTTTTCTTTCATTTTCTATCCATTTCTTCTGTCTTTGTATTTCTTTGATCCTAGTTCAAGTGTTGAAACTTGGGTTTGAATAGCTACCAAAGGGTACCCTCTTTTACACCTTACTTCATAGCTCAACCCTTGTCTTTACACTCTTTTCTTTGACCTTTCAAATTGATTTTCAGAGTTTAAACATGGCTAAAAATCATGCTTTGAGGTTTTAAAGATGTAGGGGTTAGCCATCTCTTTTTGTTCTTGCTTACTAGCCTTACTTTCTTTGCTTGTAGTTTAGCTTTTTTTAGGCTCTTTTCATGCGCTTTGAGCCACTATTTTTTTCACTTATTAGAGGCTATTTTAGAGTTGTCCTAATTTATCTAATTAGTTCATGCTTTGATTAGTTTGCTTGTTGTCTCATAAGTTCGCATATATAGCTTGTTGTATGTTGTTCTTGGCCTTTCTTTGTTTAATTTCCATGTTAAGAGCCTCATTTTAATAATCAACTTACCATTCATTTCTTTCATTTGAGAGTTGTTTCAGCCGGTTGATGGTTGTTCAAAACATGAGCTAGAGATCTATTCTTAATGGCTTAATCTCTGCGGAGGTTCATCGCCAACGGCATGGTCTCTCTTTTATGTTGAGAATCACTCCCCGCTTGACATGCTTCTCATTTAGTGGACGTAATCTTTAGAGGACTTAATCGTTATCTTGGAAAAATGGACTAAAGAATGGAAAGGTCTAAAAATTGTTAAAATGAACCAAACCATCTAAAGAAAATGAGTCATATTGCTTGGATTCGGCCGGATGTTATGTCAAGTCTATTGTGTCAAGGGTCGTCTTATATCAATTCATGATGTTTTGATGAGCATTGAAGCGTTTCTACCTCCCTCTTTGAGCTTACTTCATGATAGGAGGGAGGGGTGGTTATTGATTCATTGCATTCATTAATTTTTGTCCAAAATCATGTCCTAACTTATCAAGCAATAAATTTGCTCATTGATGGTTTTGAAAATGACTTTGTTCTCTCTTACGGCTTTCCATGACAAAGAAGAGTAAAAGGGACAAACAGAGTTCAGAATAACTCTTTCTGCACTGTTTTCACTTCAGAGCACATAGACAGGGCTTTTCACAAAAATAGGGCAGGGCCGCCCGGCCTTATTTTGGCCCGATCGGGCCTCATTTGGGGTCGGCCGGGCTCTAATGTTTGGTCAGCAGTATGTTTTGTAAAAAACAGAGGGCACTGAAGGTGAAACAGAATGGTCTGGGCAAATAGAGCAGTTTCTGGACGCTGCGCATGCGAGCATTGTATATCCTTGTTTGATGATTAATCATTAATTATTATTGTTGTAATTAATTATTATTGTTGTACTTAATTAATATTGTTGTAGCCATTGTTTATTTATAATTGTTATAGCTAGTTAACTTAGATAGCTAGTTCATTCCTTTGGTATTCATTAGAATTTGTAATGAAGTAGATAGCTAGCTTGTCTCTTTAATTCATTTATTCGAATTTGTAATAGTTAGTTTATTTGGACATTCGAACATTCATTCGAACCCTCCTGCATGAGGGAAAAACTTATAATAATGTGTATGTCTTCCAATTCCATGTTTTTCTTCTTTTTTTTTACTCGCTTATGATGGGTAGTTTAGAACATCATGTTTCTTTTAGCATTTCCCATGATTTGCATCCACTTGTCTTGCATGCATCAAGGCTCGGTTCATCATGCTAACAAGTATTGTTGTTTATTACTTCGTTGAATACGTGTTTAAACCGCATGTTTCCAAATTGATTTGCATGTCATAATTAGTAGCCGAGTCCATAAATTGCATCATTGCATGTGTTGCATTAGTCATGTTGTGTTAATTAGGATCATGCATTTTTTTTTCTAACTCTTTTATTTCTTTTGGCTTGCCTTGGAGTACTAGGTGAGCACTTATTGTTTTAGCATACCGCATGTGTACGATTGTTGCCATGATAAGCATGAATATCACGAGGCTAAGTGCTTAATTAATATATCTGTTTGAAAGCCTGTGGATGAAGGCTAATTGCTTGAATTGAAATAAATTTGAGTAAATGTGCATATGAGATCACTTTTTCAAGTGGTACATATTCAAAACAATTTTCAAACAAACATGAAATCAGAGTGGGGTGCTCAATTCATGGCATTCCCCTCTTGTACATAAGTTCTCAAGTCGAGACAATCTTGGTGATGACAGATACGTGGCCTTTGGCACTAGTCATGGGTTTCCTAAATTTCTCAAAAATATTTAGGTGGTGACTCTGTAATCTGGCAAAGCAGTCCATTTTTGGTATATTTGATTCAAAATCGATTTTCCAAAAGATTTGCCAGATTTGGACTCTTTTGTGTTTATCTATTTCACATTGCACTTGTGAGATCAGATTCGGAACCACAGGAGTCCGAATTGTAGGACTAGTCGTATCCGAAAGGAGCACGAAAAGTCGAGCTACAGTTTCTGGCGACTCTGCTTGAAAATTTAGAGAACTTAACTCGAACTTTATGATGTGAAATTTTATCTACACTTATATGTTCTTTGCATTGCATTTGCATTGGTTTTTTAAGTCATTGTGTTTGCCGTTTCCTATTCCTGAACGGTTTGCCAGAGGTTTGCCCAAAAGCTTGCCAAAAGGCTAACCAGTTATGGGCTTTGCCATGTTGGGAACACAACCCTTGGATCTAGACTACCGTTGTACTGTTTGATCCTCCTGTCACTTCTCGATGTTAGGTGTGAGAGGTATATTAGATAGTCTTACTGAGGTACCCTTTTGACCATTTGGCCTAGCTGTATATAGTAAAGCCATAGAGACTGTTCCAAATTAGGACAGGATGCTTTCCCATATGCAGGATGATGTGATACCACTTGTTTGAATAGTAAAGCCGTAGATCACTCCAAAACTAGGACATGGAAACCCTAACCCCTCATAGGGGTGTTTTGAATGCTTTTATGCAAAATGTGAAATTTTTAGCAATGTGTGATGCAATCCTAGGAGAGTTTTAATCTTGAGGCGATTCTTTTCAACCTTGAGGATCATATCAGAATTAAAATTTGGGTTGAAAGCTAGGGGTTTGTGTTTGATATAGTGGAAACATACCAGAACCAAAACTAGGGCCAAAAGCTACATCTCGCGTTGTTTTAACCAGCATACTCGGTACCCTGATCTGATAGGGCATTCGTTTTTAATGCTAGATTTGTTTGAGCCAAAGAAGAAGCTATACCCAACTCAGCAAAGGCCCAGTCCATCCAATTCCAGAAAAAAAACCTACTCAGTAAAAGTCCAGTTCATCTGATCCCCAAAAGAAAAGATCCATTTAATGCCAAAAGACTCATTCAAAAAAGCCCAATCCAGTCAAACCTGTCTAAACTAATCCAGTTCAGATACATCAAGTATAACCGAGTCGAAATCCTTGTTAGTCAGTTTTCAGCTTACACCCATCCATTTCCCTGATTGCAAACTCAGCAGACCCGTGATGACACAGAGTCTAGAAGAAGTTGTGGCCATAATAGCGGTATTAAAGTAGGGAATTGCCATGCAGGATAAGACCAATGCTGAAATACAATACCTATCTGGGGCATCTACTACACATCTAGTCTTGGGCCCCCAATCGAACTTTGACCCACCTCCGCCAGCTGAAGATTTGCAGAGTCCAGATCCTCGAGAAGGCTTGGCTCAAGCTCGAGTTTTCAGACCCCTAGTGCAGCCTAATAAGGGACTTTATCCCCTTGATATTGATGATCTCGACCTGACCTTGTTAAAACTTGCTAACCTTGAGAAGCAATTCAGAAAGGCACAGGGAATTAGCTCCATTTTCGACATTGAGGATGGGTACACTGAGGCTATTATAAGGCTACCAAACAGATTCAAAATGCCACCCATTGACCGTTTTGATGGGTCTGGAGATCCTATGGTACATATTCGGCTTTTCTTAGACGTCTTGAAATCGATAGGTCTAACTAAGCCTCAGAAACTCTCTCTGTATGGAAGAATCTTGTCAAACATAGCAGCCACTTGGTATGCCAAGTTAAAGAATAAAGTGAAGCAGAACTGGGAAGACTTGGTTGAGGTGTTTGTCAATCAGTATTCTTACAATACCCAAATTGAAATGACCACCCAAGAGCTTGAAGCAACCTACCAGAATCCTAAAAAGCCTTTTGTGGAATTTGTTGCAAGGTGGAGAGCAAAAGCAGCACAGATGACAGATCACCCTTCTGAAAGGGACCAAGTGCAGATAGTGGTGCAGAACCTTGAGCCTAATATGTTGCAAAAATTGATAGTTACTCTACTGTTCACTTTTAAAAATTTGCATAAATTAGGGGTTCAAATTGAAAGTGCATTTAACAAAGGGATTATTCCCAGAACAGGCGAACTAACAAGGAGGATGTTTTCCGAGAGTACCAATGCTAGCAGTAGCACTAGTCCCAAACCCACTGAAATCAATACCGTTGCCGTCACTCCCAAAACCGCTGACCCTTTTGCCAATACCAACCCACAAACAGTTGGCCCAACTCGAGCTCAAGGTAGAACTTTTACTCCCTTCCATATGAGCCTAACCAGCGCACTAAGAGTACTAATGAAAAAAGGGTATCTTAAACCCCTTAATCCCCAACCTTTTCCTGACCCACTCCCTGCTAGACATAACCCCACCAAATACTGTGCTTATCATCAGCAGCGTGATCATGGCACCGATTATTGCTACCGTCGTCATCATGAGGTTCAGAATCTCATCAACAACCAGACAATAGCTCCACCTTACGATCCCAATATTACCACCAACCCACTTCCCATCCATAACCAAGTATCTTATCCTCACCTTAACCTGATCCATACACTGCTTCCTACCTTCAACCCCAGTATATACATCACCCTGGCCCATTTACCCAAGCCTGATGTGTTCATTCCAGAAAGCACTGATTTGTACATGATAGATACACCCACTCCAGTTCGAACACATTAAGAGTGCCAAGCGGCCGAACCCACTACTGCTGAGATGTTGAAAATCATTAAAGACTGTCACAACCCAAACCCGCCTCTATAGGTTTAGTATCATAACCGGCCAGTAATCCTTAGATTACCAAAGGCCTCTTAACAGAATAACATATAATTAGGGGTTGCGGAAGCAAATATGTAAAATATACTTAGTCTATTGAGCTGTGAAGACATACATGGGACACATAATTTTGAACTTTTATAAGCTTATGAGTGACGTTAAAAGATACAATATTTACACATCACTTCATGTACATATTAATAGAAATTTTGTCCGCAAACCAAAAGAAACAAGTGCTAATACATTTACAAAAACAACCACTAAACTTGATTCAATCTAGAACCTCCCCGGAAGGCGCAAATGGTGGCAGACAAAACAGAATTTTAGGCCATCAACTCTGGGCCTGGTCTCGCGCCTAATCACCTACATACATAATATAAATAGTGAGCTAAAGCTTAGTGAATAATAACAGAGTAAAGGGTTGAATGAATGTTGTCCATATTCTGAAAGCAATTGATAGCTTCTCGAAATAAATTCATAATCATGTTCAGAAATCATAGTTCATAGATTGAATCAAGTTTAGTGACTATTTTTGTAAATGTATTAGCCTTTGTTTTTTTTGGTTTTCGGACAAAATTTCTATTAATATGTACATGAAGTGATGTGTAAATACTGTATCTTTTGACGTCACTCGTAAGCTTATAAAAGTTTAAAATTATCTGTCCCATGTATGTCTTCACAACTCAATGGACTAAGTATATTTTACATATTTACTTCCTTAGCCCCTAATTATATGTTATTTTGTTAAGAGGCCTCTGGTAATCCAAGGATTACTGGTCGGTTACGACACTAAACTTGTAGGGATGGGTTTGGGTCGTGACAGAGTGATATCAGAGCACGTGTTTTACCATACACATGAGTCCATATGAGCTATAGGATGTCCTAGAAAAGAATTAGGGACATTTCATCTGCATATGTGAGTGTGTATACTAAAGTTTGTAAAAAAAAAAAAAAATTATTGAATCTGATCATGACCACATGAAGTAGAAATGAATGGACTGTGATTGACTGATCTAAATATAGTAAAAAGAATTATTGGCCTATGTTTATTATTGCTTTGTTTACCTATAGCAAAATGGAGAATACAAGGGGAAATGATACAAGTGAGTCTTCTGAGGCTCGAATGAGCCGAATGGAACCAATGCTCGCAGCCTTGATTGAAACATTGACACAACAACAGAGGTAACAACCTTTGCCCCCTCTACTTCCACCAGCACAACATGAACCAGATAACAATGATATGATCAACTTAACACAAAAGTTCATGAAGATGAAACCGCCAACTTTCCTTGGTGGTATTGAACCACTAAAAGCTAAAACATAGTTGTTGGAGATAGAGAAATTATTCAAAGTGTTTCCCTGTTCTGAGAATCAGAAAGTTCTTTTAGCCACCTATACTCTGAAGGATGAAGCTCGGAGATGGTGGTTGTTGATCTGAAATGGCAATGAGAACATGACATGGGTTCAATTTAATGCGCCCTTCTATGACAAGTACTTTCCCCAGTGCTTTCGAGATCGAAAGGTTTCAGAGTTTCAGGAACTTAAGTAAGGAAAGATGTTCATAGCTGAGTACAAGGCTAAGTTCACCGAGTTGGCCAAATTTTCACCTCATATGGTGGACACAGACTACAAGAAAGCTCGAAAATTTGAGGAGGGATTGCATTTAGAGATATTTGATCGAGTAGGTGTCCTTAAACTACCTACATATGTGAACGTACTTGACAGAGCATTGATGGCAGAAGCCATCCTGGTAGCAAAGAAACAAGCTCCAGCCCCAACAAATGTATGGAAAGGGAAAAGATTTGGATTCAATTTCAAGAAGGGTCATTCATTTGCTATGAATAAAAAAAAAATACGGGATCTTCTAGCTACTCAAGTCAAAGCAGTGAGTCTACGCTTGTTTGTACCCAATGTGGGAGGAAAAATAGAGGAGTTTGCCATCGAGTATCTGGTACTTGCTTTCGGTGTGGCAAGACGGTTCACATGATAAGAGATTGTCCAATCTGGTCAGAGAATGTCAGTCATCCTGTAGCAAGTTCAGCAAGATTTGCCTCTGGATCAAGAACAAATGTTAGAACTAATACGGGAAAGGAACCTTTGAGGCAGGGCAGAGTTTTTGCACTTGTGCCCGGCGACATACAGAATATTGAATCAGTGGTGTCAGGTATAATTTCTATCTGTGCTCAGAATGCCTATGTGTTGATAGATTCTGGTTCCACGCATTCCTTTGTGTCACACACTTTTTCTCAAAAATTAACTAGACCAATAGAACCTATGAACTGTTTATTATCTGTGTCTACACCATCTGGAGTTTCCATGATATGTGCTTATGTATATCCGGCATGTGATGTGACGATTGGTGATATGACACTATATGTTGATTTGCTACCTTTGGGTAATGATTATTTTGATTGTATTTTGGGAATGGATTAGTTGACAAAATATTATGCCACTATTGATGCAGTACCCGGGACTCAACTAATTTCTAAAACCCCTTATAGAATGTCAACTTCTAAATTGAAAGAGTTAAAAATCCAACTCCAAGAACTCATAAATAAGAAATTCATCCGTCCGAGCACCTCACCTTGGGAAGCTCCAGTATTGTTTGTCAAAAACAAAGACGGGTCTTTGAGGTTGTACTGCGAATTGAACAAAGTAACTGTGAAGAACAAATAACCTTTACCCCGAATAGATAACCTATTTAACCAACTACAGGAAGCACAAGTGTTCTCCAAAATAGATTTTAGGTTTGGGTATCACCAATTAAAGGCCAAGGCAGAAGATATAGAGAAAACAACATTTAGAACTAGATATGGGCATTATGAATTCTTAGTCATGCCATTTGGGATAACTAATGCACCTGCAGCGTTCATGGACTTAATGAATAGAGTATTGAAATAATTTCTTGATGAGTTTATTGTTGTGTTCATCAATGATATATTGATTTATTCTAAAAGCAGGGAAGAACATGAAAATCATTTGAGAATTGCTTTACAAACCCTAAGGGAAAAGAAGTTATATGCAAAGTTTTCCAAATGTGAATTTTGGCTTAACAGTGTGGCATTTTGGGACATGTAATCAACAAGGATAGTATCTCCGTTGACTCACAGAAAATTGAAGCTATTATGGACTGGCCTAGATTGACAAATGTATCAGAAGTTCGTAATTTTCTAGGACTTGTAGGCTATTATCGTAGATTTGTGCAAGATTTTTCCAAACTTGCTTTGCCACTCACTCAATTGACGCAGAAAGCTACACCATTTGATTGGACTGATCAAAGAGAAACTATTTTCCAAGAGTTAAAGACCAGGTTAGTAACTGCACCAATTTTGACTTTACCTAATGGTATTGATGGGTTTCAGGTTTACAGTGGCACCTTCTACAAAGGTTTGGGATGTGTATTGATGTAAAATGGGAAGGTAATTGCTTATGCCTCTCAGCAACTCCGTTCTCATGAAAAGAACTACCCGACTCATGATCTTGAATTGGCAGCTGTGGTGTTTGCTTTGAAAATTTGGCGCCATTACCTATATAAAGTAACTTGTGAAGTGTATACTGACCATAAAAGCTTAAAATATTTCTTTACTCAGAAAGAACTGAACATGAGATAGAGGAGATGGCTAGAGTTGATCAAAGACTATGATTTGCAGATCTTGTATCATCTCGAGAAAGCTAATACTATGACAGATGCTTTAAGTAGAAAGTCAACTGGAAATTTATCATGTTTGCTCACCGGTCAGAGAGAGTTATTATGTGATTTGGAAAAGCATGAAATGGAAATAGTGTTACGAGAACAAGGTAGAATCTTAGCCGCTATCTCCGCCCAGCCTGTAATCATTAAAGAAATTAAGGAGAAACAACTGCAAGATGAGTTCTTGAAAAAGATTATGAAAGAATTTAACTCAAAACCGAGGTCAAGATTTGTGCTTGATAATAATGTGTTGAAATTTCATAATCGCCTTTGTGTACCGGATTGTTGTGACTTGAGGAAACGCTTTATGACCGAAGCCCACAATTCCAAATTTGCCATGCATTCGGGAAATACAAAAATGTATCATGACTTGAAACAAAATTTCTGGTGGCCTGGAATGAAGAAGTGTATTGCAGACTTTATGGCTAGATGCTTATAATGCTAGCAAGTTAAAGCTGAACATCAACGACCTGCTGGATTACTTCAACCACTTCCAATACCAGAATGGAAGTGGAAACACATCACGATGGACTTTGTTGTGGGATTACCTCACTCTCCTCGAGGTATGGATTCTATCTGCATAATTATTGATCGTTTAACTAAATCAACACACTTCTTATCAGTTAAATTGTTGTATAATGCGGATAAGTTGGCTAACATGTATGTTAATGAGATTGTGAGGTTACATGGCGTGCCAGTATCTATTGTATCTGATAGAGATCTTAAGTTCACTTGAAGATTCTAGCAGAGTCTACAGCAAGCTTTGGGAATTGAATTGAGGCTAAGCAGTGCCTATTATCCACAGACAGATACTTCTTATCAGTTAAATTGTTGTATAATGCGGATAAGTTGGCTAACCTGTATGTTAATAAGATTGTGAGGTTACATAGCGTGCTAGTATCTATTGTATCTGATAGAGATCTTAAGTTCAATTGAAGATTCTGGCAGAGTCTACAGCAAGCTTTGGAAACTGAATTAAGGCTAAGCAGTGCCTATCATCCACAGACAGATAGCCAATCTGAATTGATAGAGATCTTAAGTTCACTTGAAGATTCTAGCAGAGTCTACAGCAAGCTTTGGGAACTGAATTGAGGCTAAGCAGTGCCTATCATCCATAGACAGATGGCCAATCTGAATAGACCATTCAAACGTTGGAAGGCTTGTTACGGATGTGTGCTTTAGACTTTTAAGGCAGTTGGGAAACCCACTTACCGTTGGCCGAGTTTGTATATAATAATAGCTATCATTCAAGTATCGGTATGGCTCGTTACGAAGCATTGTATGGTAAAAAATGCCGATCCCCGATCTGTTGGGCTAAAGTAGGTGATAGACCGTTGTTGGGACCAGAACTTGTGCAAGAAACAACTGAGAAAGTGAAATTGATTCAACAACACCTAAGAACTGCTTAGAGCTGTCAAAAGAGTTATGCGGATGTCCGAAGAAGAGATAGGAAATATGAAGTTGGTGATCACGTGTTTATAAAAGTAACTCTAATGAAAGGTCAAACGCGTTTTGGGTGAAAGGCAAGTTAGCACCAAGATATGTTGGGCCGTATGAAATTCTCGAGAAGATTAATTCCGTAACGTACCGAGTAGCCTTGCCTCTGGTGATGGAAAACATGCATAGCGTTTTTCATATCTCTATGCTTCGGGATTATTTGAGAGATCTACATGTTATTGAGCCAACACATGTGCTTTTCAAAGATGACTATACGTACAAAGAGAGGCCAGTACAAATCATTAACCATCGAATTAAAAGATTGAGAAACAAGGAAATTCCATTGGTAAAAGTCGATTGGCAAAATCATGGAGAGACTTATGTTACATGGGAAACTGAAGAAGATATAATGAAGAGATATCCGGATTTGTTTCCGTTTGACCTAACATTCTTCCAAAACGAAGGTAATTCGAGTTTAGAGGACCAAACTCTTTAAAGGGGGAAGGCTGTAACACCCCGACCCATGATTAACATTAATACATGCTTAATTATGCCTAATAAGAAATTAAAGTGAAATTTTGCATCATGTATTGCCCTATTTGTGTTTATATCTGTTCAACGTAGAAAGATCTGTTCATGTTTTCATTTCGGTTTGCGAATTGAGGGTCTTATCGGCATTCGATTCCGAAAGTGACTTGATTTATGTGTTAATTAGAATTTTTAGAATTTCATGGTAGGTTTAATTGAAATTCGATTCGAAACGATTAAATTAGAGTAATTAATGCTCAATTAAGCCTAATTAAAGAATTTCTTAATCCAAGCCTATATAAGGCCCATACACACCACTTGAGCCACATTTTTCTCATCATCTTTGAGACTCCAAAAGGAAAACGTGAGAGAGAGAGAGAGAGAGAGAGAGAGAGAAAGTGAGGCTAAGAACTTGAAATCAACTTGAGGTAGAAAAAGTCATTGCTTAGGGATGTAAAGAATTGCTCAAGATTACTTCTAAATCTTAGGAAATTGAGAGGCTAAGGTGAGAATTCAAGCCTTTAGTCTTGTTTTTGAGATGGTTAATTCATGAATTCAAGAGGATTGAGTGGATTAACATAGGTATTGAGCTAGAATGAAGAAATATTGATTGTACCATGCTCGCATGTTCTTGTAAGTTCATTTTCATCATAATTTGAGTTGAAATTTCAAAGAATTGGTCATTGCATGTGTTCATTCCACCTTTGCTTTGAGAAATCATCTTGTTATATATCATGTTATACCAAATGATTATATTTTGGACGCCTTAAAGCCAATCATCGCATGCATGTTATGTTTTCCAAAATTTGAGTTTCATTTTGGTCAATTGGCAAGCTTTTGGGCCTTGATTTGATGAAATGATTTTGAATTCATCATGTTTTAACTATTTCCAAGTGTTTCCTTTAGTTTCCTTAAGATTTTGGGCCAAAAGGATGAGTTTTATAGCTTTAAAGTTGAGTTTGGAAGCTTGGAGATGAATCTGGAAATTCCAGAATTCGGCCCCACGCTCGAACGACTGATCCTGCACTCGAGCGGTCACCTTTGTTTCTGCATCTCCGCTCGAGCGACCAGAGGTCTGCTCAAGCGTGAAATGCAAGCACCTAAACAGTTTCATGTTTTTGCAGACTGCTCGAGCAGCAAAAGTTGCGCTCGAGTGAGGCCATAAGTCTCACGCTCGAGCGAGCGTCGAGCGAAGAAATCAAGCAACAAGTACTTTTTCAAAGTTTACGAACCACTCGAACGGAGGAAGTTGTGCTCGAGCGGCCCCTCATATGTTTTCATGTCCGTTCGAGCAAAGGAAGTTACGCTCGAGCAGGAACCCCTATTTTCAGCATTTTGACCAAGTGTTTTCAAATGCATTTTTGCATCCTTATTACATTCTAGGCATTCCTAAGCTATGTTTAAGACATAATAATATGGTTAAGAAGTAGAAACACACCAAGCTAAGAGGGGATTTAGTTAATAATTATGGGTGTGTAATTCAGTATATGTTCATTCTGAAACTGTGTAGGTCACGTGCCACAAGACGTCTGATTTGCCCATTCTATCTGTCGCCTTGGAGCCATCTATTAATTGTGAGTAATAACTTTGTAAAACTATGTTCAATTATAAGTATTTTCTAAATGATATAAGACTATCTGTCTTCTGAAATATTATTTTTTGTATGAATGAACGATTGTCCAAATTTTTAAAATGTACTCGTGGCATCATTAGCTTCAAATGATATCTGTTATCTGTTCTGTTACGTCCCAATTATAGGCCAACTGTACATCTCATGAGCTAACTATTATGGATCCTTCTGTATAGGTCCCTTTATGGGTCAACTGTACATTTCATGAGCCAATTGTATTGTCTCTGTGCACGTGAGTCAACTGTATGCCTTTATGGCCGTCCATTTATGGGTCAACTATTTGTGCTGGTGCTAATGGATGTACTACATATGATTAACTGCAAATTCTGATTATGAATATGATTATTAATATGTTTCTGTTATGAACTCTGATTTCTAAACATGGTTATGAATCAATTTATGGTAACTACTGAATTCTATTTTCTGTAACTGTATGGAAAATATTCATTCAACCCTTTACTCTGTTATTATTCACTGGGCTCCAACTCACTATTTATATTATGTATGTAGGTGATCAGGTGTGAAACCAGGCCCAGAGTTGATGGCCTAAAATTCTGTTTTGTTAGCCACCCTTTGCGCCTCCCAAGGAGGTTCCAAATTGAATCAAGTTTAGTGGCTATTTTTGTAAATGTATTAGCCTTTGTTTCTTTTGGTTTTCAGACAAAATTTTTGTATATATACATGAAGTGACGAGTAAATACTGTATCTTTTGACGTCACTCGTAAGCTTATAAAAGTTTAAAATTATCTGTCCCATGTATGTATTCACAACTCAATGGACTAAGTATATTTTACATACTTGCTTCTGCAGCCCCTAATTATATGTTATTCTATTAAGAGGCCTTTGGTAATCCAAGGATTACTGGCCAGTTACGACACTAAACCTATAGGGGTGAGTTTGGGTCGTAACAAAGACCTTCAAGGAACAGTGGTAGATTTAACCTTTGGGGTTTCAACCCCATCAAAGGATTCTCCAATCTTGGGACAAGCTAAATGTGGAATGGGCCAATCAAAAGCAAACAAGCTTGCCCAGATATAGCCGTATGACTCTTTGACAAGGCTAAAACGAGTGGCAAGAGCAAGGCTGGGACAAGTATTGATCCCTATGCACAACTTCGGTGGGCTATTAAGACTTTGAAGGTCAAATGGTTGAACAAGTAGCAAATGCTTGAAGTTATTGCAAAAAATGTGAATGACACTTTTGTTGCTCAAGATGAGAGCATTTTGAATTAGGGCGCAAACAATGAAAAGGGATGTTTTACTAGAAACACCTATTCTAATTCCAATCCCAAGCCCACATATACCCAACTAACACCTGCCCACCCATTTGCTAATATTTCCAAAACTAGTGCTCCCTGCTCCCAAAAACGAACCTTCACCTAACTCCATATGAGCCTAACATGTGCATTGAAGCTACTGATGGAGAAAGGGTATCTCAAACCGCTCAATCCCAAACCTCTTCCTAATCCTCTCCTGCCTAAACACGACTCTACCCAATATTGCACATTCCATCAATAGTACGGTCATCATACTGATCGTTGCTTTCGCCTTCGCCATGAAATTCAAGACTTGATTGACAATAAGGTCATCACTCCATTTGAAAATCCCAAAGCTGTCAATAACACTCTTCCTGATCGCAATAGATTACCACGCCATAACATAAAACCCACCCACAGCTTACTAACAACCAACCATTACTCTAGCCAACACAGCATACCCACCAATGAGCCCAAACCCACTGTGTTCATTCCTGAATCTTCTGATCCCGATCTGAGCAAAAGGAACAAAATCTTTGAAGAGATGGAAAGTTTACTCGATCTTGGTGAGTTCAAGCTTGATGAAGCAGTGGGCTCTCTACAGATGCTAGCACTGGTGGTTGGAATGATGAACCTCAGTCTCAGCTAGGGGAATTATCGAAAGCATTTAGGAAGGACCTTCTAAACTAGGGGCATGGTATGAAAAACAATTGTTTCGGTCAAGAAGATGTGTGAGGACCACGTAATTGTGAAGCTTAGTCTGTGAGACTCTGTTTAAAAGTCCAAAATCAATCCTGCTAGGTATGGATGTTAGTATTACTGAATTGAAAGTAGGTCTAGACCTTCTTGTGGGCTACTTGAAGTTGTTTTTGAAATTCTGCATATGGATTTGGAGAAGGAAAACCCTTTTTGTCTAAAAAATGCTTATTTTGTTTTAAGTTGTGTCCTACAAATAGTTGTTGTGAGTTTTATTTTCTTTGTCTTTTCTTGCATTGTTGCATCAGTTGAATTTTTTTCCTTTGAGTCGCTCTCGTGTACCCTCAGGTCTTCATCTTTATAAGAAAGTGGGAGTCAAGTTTCTGATCATTTTATTATACCTATAGTGATGCATGTGTGACCTTTTACAAATAGAAAAAAGGCTTTGAATCTATTTTTTGAATGAGATTCTTTAATAAGCTTGAGTGTTGATAAGGATCCCTCGAATGGTCTGAGTGAATTCTGACTTATCGATACAAAGTCATTCATGATTTCAAAAATTTTTAAGCTATTTCTTTTGCAAAACTTGCAAAGATAGGTTCATAATTGTGCGTGGTATTCTACATTGTCTTGGGGATTCTCTTCGTCGTTAGGCGATTATTTTTTCAAGCACGAGGTAACTTTCAGACCTACAAGTACAAGGCAGCTTTCAGACCTCACAAATCATAGAATTGCTCCCCTGGTGTTTTCATTATTTCAAAAAGAAAATGATAAAAGAAACCTAAAAGAAAGGGAAAAAAAATAAAAATAAAAAAAAGAAAAAGAAGTCAATTATCAAGCCAGGGGCATCCATTGGAATGAAATCCAATCAACTGTGAGGAAGGGAACTTTTGTTTGAATTCGGGGAAGCCAATGCAAGAAGGGTACCACATTGCGAGAAGAACCAACTCTGAAAATTGAGCGAAAAGAAAGGAAGAAGGCATGCATAAAAGAATGGAGAACCAAGCTCAAATCAAGGCGAAGCCAGTTCCAGTGTTAGGGTAAGGATGACTATTGATCAAATTCACCACAAGTGTTGTAACGCTATCCTTGAGAGGCTTGCTAGGCCGAAAACTTGAAAGGGAGACTTAGGCAAAAGTTAGAGCATGAAAAATGAGAAATCAAAAAAATATAGCTCGCAAGGTTAAAAACCCCGAAAGGACGACTTTGGCAAAAGTTAGAGCGCAAAAGGAGAGTGTCAATACCCGAGTGAACCTCAGCCATAAACTACATTGACCTGATTCCCATTCTTGGGATACATAGGCAACTTCATCCTGAAGTTCGGTCTCAACCATACCTATCTTATTCATCTCAACCTAATCATCTTGCCCAATTCACATCGTCAGTTTCGCATCAATCCATGAGCTACCCCGACTGCTATGCATATCATATACTTTTGTTGGGTAAAAAAGAACTAACTTGAATTAATAAGTGGAGAAATTGTCAATACTTGAACTTATTAGTGGAATCTCTATCTTGAGCAAAAAAAGAATCGAGCCTTGGGTTTTGCGAAATTAATTTCTAAAGATAACATAAGTAATGCTAGGGGCACTATGAATGATTAATTACCTTGAGTCTTTTTCTGCTTTTGGGTCAGTTATGAATTTTGTTGTGTCACCTAAGACCCTCCTAGTGTATTATCTGACCTCTCTTTTATGATCTTAAAGACTTAATTATGGCCAATAGTCAAAAGATCTTAATGTCATGCTTGGAGTTCGTCTCAGTCTGTGCTCTTCATCGAGTCACCATAACATGTCTATCACTCAAAAGCGCTTTTCATCGAGTCACCATAGTGCGTCTGTCGCTCAAAGTTCAATAGAGTGGCATCACCAAAATTCCATACACGAGCGTTCGCTCCAAACTCAAAAACAAGTCCATGTGTGAAATTCATAAACGAGCTGAGAGTGCCCATACAAGGGGCCTTGCGTTTATGATCATTGCAAAGTGTATATAAGGAATCTGTCACTGCTTCGGAGGGGACTGGAGTAAGTTCTTAACATGCTGGAACAGAAAAAAAGCATAAGTCTGATTGGTTGGCAACTATTCCAGGATCTGATGATCTCCATTACATGTGCCTGCATAATGTTGCCAATGACTGGACACTAGGGGCAATTTTCAGTACATCTGATCAGGCCATCCATCGAACAAGGGGCATGAACCTAACTGGTGGCCAATGATTGGACACTAGGGGCAATTTTTCAGTGCATCTGATCGGACCATCCATCGAACAAGGGGCATAAACCCAACTAGTGGCCAGTGACTAGACACTAAGGGCAATTTTCAGTGCATTCGATCGGGTCATCATTTGAATAAGGGACATGAACCTAACCTTTCTCTCAATCTGCTCAGAGCCAATTGTTGGGCACTTTCTCCTGGATTAGGGTGGGTTTACCCCCATGATGATTCTGATATGATTCAGCTTTTGAAAGTTGTCTCCAACCATTTCAAAACTTTCTTAGGATTGTCATCTTTCTTCTGCTTAATACATGTGCTTTAGATTGTGCATGCATGCTTATACACTCTGGTCATTTTGAACTACGTGATTGGTTTCTCTTGCTCTTGACTTTGTTCTGTACTTAACAGAGTTTCGTTGAGTTACCTTCCCCAGAGTTTTTCAATTGCATTTATTGCATCTTATATAGCACTGTTTTGTGCATTGATTTTGTATCGCACTGTTTTGTATAACTGTATAGCATTGTTTTATGCATTCATCATATATTACACCCTCACTCGCACTATTTTGTGCACTTTGTATTGCACTATTTTGTGTACCTTACTCACACTGTTTTGTGTATTAACCTTGTATCGCACTATTTTGTGCATTCACCTTGCATCGCGCTATCGTGTGCACCCATATCGCACTGTCCTGTGCAAATTGCATCGCACTATTTTAAGCACCTATATAGCATTGTTTTGTGCATTCACTCTGCATCGTACTGTCTTGTGCACCTTCCATCGCACTATTTTGTGCATTTCACCTTATATTGCATTGTTTTGTGCATTCTACCTTGTATAGCACTGTTTTGTGCACCCTATATCGCATTCACTTTGTATCGCACTGTTTTGTGCATCCTATATCGCATCCGGTATCGCACTGTCTTGTGCATTCACCTTATATCGCATTGTTTTGTGCACCTTACGTCGCACTATTTTGTGCATTCACCCCGTATCACACTGTCTTATGCATCTGCACTGCACTATTTTGTGCATTCACCCTGCATCGCACTGTCTTGTGCACCTCACTCGTACTTCTTGTGAATTTCACCTTGCGTCTCACTATCTTGTGCACCCACATCGTACTGTCTTGTGCATTCACCCTCACTCGCACTGTTCTATGCACCCCAGCATTACATTGTCTTGTGCACCTATGTCGCACTGTCTTGTGCATTCTCTTAGCTTCACACTGTTTTGTGCATTCATTCACCTGCATCGCATTGTCTTGTGCATGTCACCCGTACTGCCTTGTGCACTCACTGGGTCTATGAGACTTTAAATCCTCTATAGGTGCAATTTTTTTGGTGTTTGTCGTGCCCGAACGACTTCAGGCGATTTGGTATAGCCACTTGACTTTGTTTGTAATAAGTTCCTAGGAGATCAATTGAGACGGTAGAAATTAGAGTTTGAATGGCTGAGGCCTAGAATACAAAGGTTTGGGATTTCCAAGACTAAAGTCTTGTTTAAATACCCAGGGGTATATCCTCGGCTTGAAATCTGTATGGCAGCCCCATAGGTTGAGGTAGCTTGTATGCGCCTCAATTCTAGATACTGAACCAACCTAGTCTGTTACCCTGTTGGAGAATAGGGAAAGTTGCGAACATAGCTAGAGAGAAAAGTAGCAGCAGTGGTTTGGAAATGCAACCAAGAAGAAGAGGAATATCCACAAGAACATAAGGTGAGTCATCGCCAATGGCCCCTGTAAGGTACTTTCACTTCCTAGCTATTACATCGCATTTTATTATCTATTACATCTATCGCATTGCATATAGAATTTATTGCATGCATCTACTACATTATCCATTTTATCACCACCACCATTTCCATGTTAAGCTTAGTTTGGCATGTACTCATATCTTTCCCTCATTGAAACATGGTTTTGTCATGTGTAAGTACCCATGTTGCGCTGAGGCCAGTATTGAGGGTGTCAACACCTTTTCTGTGTTAGACGTGGTTTGTTTGGTGTACATGCCTTTTCTAGGTAAAATGTGGTTTGGCCTATGCCTTATTCACTGCATCCATTGCATCGTACCTTGTTTTGTTGCATTTGGCATTTAGGATCATTATCTTTCCCCAGCAGATCATTCTTCACTTATGTTATATCACCCAATTACTTGTACTCTTTCTTTTTCTACAAAAAACATAGTTTTGCATGTGCTCGCACCCCTTTCACTTTGAAACATGGTTCTATTATGTGTAAGGATCCATGCTGCGCTAAGGCCAGTATTGAAGATGTAGGCACTTAGCCTGTGTTAGGCGTCGTATGGCTGTGCCCACTTTTTTTTTATATATATATAAAACGTAGTTTGATTTTACAACTCCATCCCTTTATGGTATTTGTGTGGTAAGCGCTACTTGTGGTTTGATTATTTCGTTACATTATATATCATTTACATTGTTTCGTTACATTGTGTATCTTTTGCATCCTGCCCCTGAACTACACTAGTTTGATTCCTTGCAATGGGATACGTAGGCAACCCTCGGGTTCAACCAACTGCATCTGCATTTTGTTTGTTTGCCCAAGTCTTACGACCTTGTCAAAATGGGTTGTCTACGGACTTTGATATTCACTCACGTCAGTTCATGACTTCGAGTTCTGTCAAAGAGGGGCAACTGTAAAAACCTCATTTTTGACCTCCTGTAAGACTTATGTGCTTTGTCCTCTACACTCGATAACGAAAATAGTATTGTGCATGATTCGCCTTCTTAACTAAGGTCGAGCACTCAAGACAATTGCAAACCTTTCATATCTACACCGATTAAACCCCTGAATTTTATTTTTGAACCTTGTGTTGCCCTATACTGAGCTTAAAATAGAAAAACAAGGGAACACTTTTGGGCCCAGCCATGCCTTGATGGCAATAGACACTATTCTGACTTGTGCAAATTCTATAAAAATGAGGTTATACCTCTGTTTTAAGGGTTGAACAATTTCAAAAGACCATATACACATATTGAGAGCTCCTTCTTCTTGTGCAAGTCATATTTGAGCAAGCTTACCACCCTTAAGCCATCTCTATACTCTCTACACACCCGCAAACCTTAACCTTAGAACCTTGGTTGAACCTTGAGGAGTACAATTCAAGCTTGAGAGTGTGTTAGGATTGAGTTTGATCAGCAACCAAAGCTCACTCCATTTGAGAGGTATAAGCTTGTAACTTTTGCTTTTGCTTTCATTTTCTATCCATTTCTTGTGTCTTTGTATTGCTTTGATCCTAGTTCAAGTGTTGAAACTTGGGTTTGAATAGCTACCAAAGGCTCCGTTTGTTTTCAGAAGTAGAATGGAGGGAATTGATAGTGAGGGGATTAAGTAAAATTGTGTTTGTTTTGATGATAATTGTTAGTGTAAGAATTGTTAAATTATTTTTATATAAAATAAATATAAAATAATAAAACAAATAAAAAAATACAAAAACATTAAACATTAATGTTTTAAAAAAAATGCCCAACATGTAAAAAAATTTTAAAAAAATAAAAAAAAAATAATAATTTCAGAAAAAAATAAAATAATGATTTTTACTTAACAAAAAATACAAAAAATTAAACATTAATGTTCAAAAAAAAAATGTCTGACATGTAAAAAATAAAATAAAAAATAAATAAAAATAAAAAATTTCTAGTCTGCCAGACTATTTTTCTAATACCAAGTCCTAGAGGTCCATCCGAATTCCATCTGCAAGGCCTATCCTAAGCCCTGACTATTCTAAGCCCTTCAGCTTAGCAGTCCCTTCCTCAACTCTATAAACAAACAACACATTAAATGGGGCCCACAGCTATCCTAATCCCAATCTCCCTCTCATACCCCAAAACAAACGGGGCCAAAGGGTAAAGAGGGTTGACACCCTCTTTTACACCTTACTTCATAGCTCAACCCTTGTATCTACATTCTTTTCTTGACCTTTCAAATTGATTTTCAGAGTTTAAAAGTGGCTAAAAATCATGCTTTGAGGTTTCAAAGGTGGAAGGGTTAGCCACCCCTCCTTATTCTTGCTTACTAGCCTTACTTTCTTTGCTTGTAGTTAAGCTTTTTTTGGACTCTTTTCATGTGCTTTGAGCCACTATTTTTTTCACTTATTAGAGGCTGTTTTAGAGTTGTCCTAATTTATTTAATTAGTATTAGTTTGCTTGTTGTCTCATAAGTTTGCATATATAGCTTGTTGTATGTTATTCTTAGTCTTTCTTTGTTTAATTTCCATGTTAAAAGCCTCATTTTAATAATCAACTTACTATTCATTTCTTTCATTTGAGAGTTGTTTCAACCAGTTGATGGTTGTTCAAAACATGAGCTAAAGATCTATACTTAATGGCTTAATCTCTACGGAGGCTCGTTGCCAATGACATGCTCTCTCTTTCATGTTGAAAATCACTTCTCGCTTGACATACTTCTCATTTAGTGGATGTAATCTTTAGAGGGCTTAATCGTTATCTTGGACAAATAGACTAAAGAATGGAAAGGTCTAAAAATTGTTAAAATGAACCAACCCACCTAAAGAAAATGAGTCATATTGCTTGGATTCGGCCGGACGTTATGCCGAGTCTATTGTATTAAGGGTCGTCTTAAATCAATTCATGATGTTTCGATGAGCCTTGAAGCGTTTCTACCTCCCTCTTTGAGCTTACTCCGTGATAGGAGGGAAGGGTGGTTTTTGATTCATTGCATTCATTAATTTTTGTCCAAAATCATGTCCTAACTCATCAAGCAATAAATTTGCTCATTGATGGTTTTGGAAATGACTTCGTTCTTCTCTTGAGGCTTTCCATGATAGAAAAGAGTAAAAGGAACAAATAGAGTTCAGAATACCTGTGTCTGCACTATTTTCAGTTCAGAGCACAAAAATAGGGCTTTTCACAAAAATAGGGCAAGGCCGGCCGTGTAACAACCCCGAGCCATGATTAACATTAATCCATACTTAATTATGCCCAATGAGTAATTAAAGTAAAATTTTGCATCATATGTTGCCTCATTTGTGTTTATATCTATTTAACATAGTAAGATCTGTTCATGTTTTCGTTTCGATTCCGTTGAAGGCCTTATCAGTACTCGATTCAGAAATTGACTTAATTTATGTGTTAATTGGAATTTTTAGAATTTTATGGTAAGTTTAATTGAATTTCGAATTGGAACAATTAAATTAAAATAATTTAATGTCTACTTGATTAGTTTGATCAATATAATTGCACCTTTACCCAAGCCTATATAAGGCAAATTGTAGACTCAAGGCTATTATATGCATTTTCATTTCCTAATCTTTTGACTCAAACGTGAGAGAGGAGAGAGTGTAAGAGTTGGGAGAGGGACTTCAACAATTAAAGTGAATTGTTTAAAATTTAGAAGGAAAATCAAGAATTACTCAACCTTGGAGGAAAGTTTGGCTCCAACACTTGCTAGCTCAAGGCTTAAGGTAGGAAATTCAACTCCTCAAACATGAATTTGAATTACTTAGTGCAAGAATTCAAGAGAATTAGAAGATTAAGCATGGAAATTAAAGTAAGAATGTAGAATGAAAGATTAATTCATGAATTTTGAGTTTAATTTACAATCAATCCATACATGCAAGAGGTCATCTTTGTTAAATGTTGAGAGCTCACCATAGTTTTGCACTTACAATCCCAAATTACTCATGTTTTGAAAGACAATATCTTCTATCATTGCTTATATGTTGTATATACAAAATTTCAAGCTTAGTTTTGAAGAATTGATTTGGTTTTGGGCTTTGATTTTGTGAATTAATTTTCATTTCATATTGTTATACAAGTTTCTAAATGTTTCCTTAACTTTTTGGCCCAAAAGAACAAAAATTGCAGCTTTGAAGTCAAATTTGGGAGCTTAGAGGTGAATCTGGAAATTCCAAAATTCAACCTCTCCGCTCGAGCGTCAGATCCTGTGCTCGAGCGGCCACCTTTGTTTTTACATCTCCGCTCGAGCGACCAGAAGTTCACTCGAGCGTGAAATACATGCTCCCAAAAGTTTCATGCTTTTGCAAACCGCTTGAGCGTCAAGAGTTGTGCTCGAACGGGGACATAAGTCTTACGCTCGAGCGACCATCGAGCGTCCGTCTAGCATGAAAATAATATAACCAGTACTTTTTTCAAAATTTGTAGAGTGCTCGAGTGTGGGAAGTTGGGCTCAAGTGTCCCCTCACACATTGCATGTCCGCTCAAGTGGGGGAAGTTGCGCTCGAGCGGAACCCCTATTTTCAATAAGTTTTGTTAAATGCGTTCAAGTACATTTTGGCATCCTCATTGCATCCTAGGCATTCCTAAGCCAAGATTAAAACATAATAATGAGGGTGAAATGTAGAAACACACTAAGAACGAAATGTAATGAGTTAGATATATTCCAGCGTGTGTTTCAAATGTGTATTTGTTATGTGTTGATGTAGGTCACGTACCGTAAATTGTTTGATTAGTCTACTGTAACGCCCTCAAAATAATGACAATAATTACATATAACACACAAAAAAAAAATAGAAGTCAAAAAGTGGTCAACACTTTTACATTCGTTCATAACACATTTCAATCCAAGTCATGAGACCACACACAACTCATATGAGACAAAAAAACATATTAACCACTTACAACTTCACTACTTCCATAGATCCCTATTCTCTCCTAAACAAACAACATTTTTAGAGAGGTACATCCTTCCTTCCCCTAAGCGCGGAGTACATCCCCTATCTCTCCAACACAACACAATAATTATTCTTCTTCCTGTCATTCTCTTAACACATTTTTCAATGATTGGTTTTAATTTGCCTAATCATCATGCATTGTCTACAACAATCAAGACTATCAAAATAAATTGAAAAAGGATATAATCAACATCCCAATTCCACAATTAATTATCATTTAAAAAATCCCCCAAAACTTTATAAAATTGCACAAAAGTCCTGTCAAAATTTTTTAAGAGAGAATCCATAAGGAGTAGGATATCCCCCCCTCAAAGTTTTGAGCAAAAAGGAGATGAAGACCCAAAGATCAAAATTTCTAGAGAGCAAGTCTAGAGAGAGAGGCTCTCAAATTTAGGTATATCTACTCATGCACCCGAAGCCAACTGTGAGTAATAACTTAGTAAAGCTATGTTCAACTTTATTTATTTTCTGTATGATGAATTATGATATGTTTTTTGAAATGATATGTTCTGTACAATGAATGATTGTCCAATTTCTGACAATGTATTCGTGGCATCCTTAACATCATGTGATATCGGTTAGCTGTTACCCGGTATTGGAGGTTCCATTATGGAACTTAATATGTCTACACTCTGTTACCCATACCGGAGGTTCCATCATGGCGCTCAGCATATCTGTTATCTGTTACCCGGATCTGGAGGTTCCTTTATGGAACTAGTTACTCATAACCACCATCTGTTCTGTATCTATTCTGTTAGCGCTAATGGATGTACCACATATGATTTAGCATGAACTTTAATTTCTGTGTATGATTTAGACAAGATTATGAATATGGATCTGCTTCTGTTTCTAAAATAAATATGAATCTATTTTCTGGAGTTGATATGGGACATCATTCATCGAAACCCTTTACTTTGTTATTATTTACTAGGCTTCCGCTCACTATTTTTATTATGTATGTAGGTAACCAGGCACATGATCAGGGTTAGAGTTAATGGCCTGGGATCTCGCTTTGTCAACCACCCTTTGCGCCTCCCGAGAAGGTTCCAGACCAAGTCAAGTCATGTGGCCATGTCTTTTTGAGCGTTCAATACTTTGTTTTCTCTTGTTTAATGAACAGTTTATTTTTGGTTATCTGTACATGGAGTGACGTATAATTACTGTATCTATGTGACGTCATATGTATGCTTATAAAGTTTGACATTATTTTGTCCCATGTTTGTCTGCACAGCTCAATAGACGTTATATTTTGTATATTTGCTTCTGCAGCCCCTTGATTATAGGTTATTCTGTTCAAAGGCCTTTGGTAATCTAAGAATTATTGGCCGATTACGATGCTAAACCTATAGGGGCGGGTTTGGATCGTGATAGGTCGGCCTTATTTGGGCCCTATCGGGCCTCATTTGGGGTCGGCCGGGCTTTAATGTTTGGTCAGCAGCATGTCTTGTAGAAAACAGAGGGCAGTGGCTAAAGGTGAAACAGAACGGTCTGGGCAAATAGAGCAGTTTCTAGACGCTACGCATGCGAGCATTGTGCATCCTTGTTTGATGATTAATCATTAATTATTATTGTTGTAATTAATTAATATTGTTGTAGTCATTGTTTATTTATAATTGTTATAGCTAGTTAACTTAGATAGCTAGTTCATTTATTTGGTATTCATTAGAATTTGTAATGAAGTAGATAGCTAGCTTGTCTCTTTAATTCGTTTATTCGAATTTGTAATAGTTAGTTTATTTGGACATTCGAACATTCATTCGGACCCTCCTGCGTGAGGGCAAAACTTATAATAATGTGTATGTCTTCCAACCCCACGTCTTTCTCCCTTTTATTTACTCGCTTATGATGAGTAGTTTAGAACATCATGTTTCTTTTAGCATTTCCCATGATTTGCATCCACTTTCTTGCATGTATCAAGGCTTAGTTCATCATTCTAATAAGTATTGTCGTTTATTACTTCGTTAAATACGTGTTTAAACCGCATGTTTCCAAATTGATTTGCATATCATAATTAGTAGCCAAGTCTATAAGTTGCATCATTGCATGTGTTGCATTAGTCATGTTGTGTTAATTACGATCATGCATTTTTTTTTCTAACTCTTTTATTTCTTATAGCTTGCCTTGGAGTATTAGGTAAGCACTTATTGCTTTAGCATACCACATGCGTGCAATTATTGCCATGATAAGCATGAATATTACAAGGCTAAGTGCTTAATTGATATATCTGCTTGAATGCTTGTGAATGAAGGCTAATTGCTTGAATTTGAATAAATTTGAGTAAATGTACATATGAGATCACTTTTTCAAGCGATACATATTCGAAACAATTTTCAAACAAACATGAAATCAAAGTGTTCCAATTTTTACAAATTAGTCTATATTTGTGTACAACACATAATAATGTTAGCCTAATAACCGGAACAAGAGCATATAATATAGATAAAAATCACATCATGATTAATAGAGACCAATCTTTGATCGGATGAGTAGGGTACTCAATTCATGACATTCCCCTCTCGTACCTAAGTTCCCAAGCCGAGATAATCTTAGTAATGACGGACATGTGACCTTTGGCACGAGTCATGGGTTTCCTAAATTTTTTAAAAATATTTAGGTGGCAACTCTGTAATCTGGCAAAGCAGTCCATTTTTAGCATATTTGATTCAAAATCAATTTTCTAAAAAAATTGTCGGATTTGGACTCTTTTGTCTTTATCAATTTTACATTACACTTGTGAGATTATATTCGGAACCACGAGAATCTAAACTGTAGGACTAATCGTATCCGAAAGAAACACGAAAAGTCGAGTTACAACACCCCCAAAGAACTTCCTAGTTGTCATTGAATAATATGCATTACATGTTGTGTTGTGCGACTTCCACAATAAATGCAAGTTACAGCTGATCCTGAATGCATGGCACAGGATCACACACTTCATTTCATTTGGCCAAACATTTTGAGGCTAATTTTCATTTCAATTTGGAAACAAGTTTTCCACGTAACAAGAATATCTATCTGTCTATCTAATCTATGCACAATCATAACACAACTTCAAGAAAAATCCCAAAATGGTGTCCTATTATCAAGCAAAAATAAGCAATTAATTAAATTAAAGTGGACAAGTTTGATATACAAAAAAAATGGCCTTTTTTTTCTAAATGGTATCATCCACACTTATAATAACAAACTCAAACATCCACAAGAATTCCAGAAAGAAATTAAACTCCTCCATCAAAATCTTTGTGAAAACCAGAAAAAGGAAAAGAAACAACCACAAACAAAACGCCTAAAATAGAAAATAAAAAAAAAATGCATTCCCAACCCCCCTCCCCAAACAATCCCCTATCCTTGTGATAAAAATTACTCTAATTTTTTCCCCAATAATCACCATCACCACCAGTGTATTTCAACTCTAACCAACCTTTTCAATCCTATCATCACGGTATTTATCAGCATATTTTGCTCTTCATATTGCAAAACAATCAAACCAACGAAAACTCTCAATTCACTTAGTCATTTCCAGTATCAACTTTTGCGCCAACAGCAAAGAACTCAGTGATGACTTCAAGAGGCATTCCCTTCGTTTCGGGGACTTTTAGGTAAACAAAGACCCAGGCAACAGTGCAAACAATGGCATAGATTCCAAAGACACCGCCAAGGCCAATGGAGGTGAGCATCACGGGGAGCGTGTAGGTGACCACAATGTCACCAATCCAAAATGTTAGTGCACATATAGCAATGCAGAGGCCACGGACACGTGTGGGAAAGATTTCGGAGCAGAGGATGTTTGGGATTGGACCAAAGCCCATGACAAAGGTGCAAAAGTAGACCACGACACAAATGGTTGAGATTATGGCATGGACGACCGAGCCCATGTCGATAATGTTGCCAAGGACTAGTATGATAAGTGATACTAATAAGACCGGTAGAGTAGAGAGCAAAAGCCACCTGTGGAAGAAAATACAAAGTCAAGAAAAAGGAAAAAGGAAAAGGGAAAAGAAAATAGATAGGAAATTAGCATTACTTGTTTGGTTACCATGAAAAATGATGAAGAAATGAAAATATGATGAAAGTATGTGAGAATTTCAGTCTTAACAACCAGTTCTCCTAATTTTTCAGTTTCTTTGAGAGTAGGGAAAAGTAAAAACATTTCTCTTCTCTTTTGCTAACAGTTCTGATTTCGAAACAAAACAAAAAAATGTGACATAAGATTCAACTGAAGCATCTTATTAGGTATCGTTTTTCGTTTTCTTTTTCTGTTTTCATCTCTAGAAAAGACTTGCTTGGCAAATTGTTCTGAGGAAAATTCTTTGAAAGCAACCTACTTTTAAACACGAAACCATGCCAAGAATTTTCAAATATTTAGACTTCATCCTCATCAAAGAAAAAAAGAAAAGGAAAAAAGCACCTTCTGCCCGCAAGATCCATAAGTCTCATGGCAAGGCCAATGCTTGGAAGCATCAATAAAGTTGTGACACCACTTATAAGCAGAGATGCAGAGTCTGCACGAATCCCCAAATTCGATAGAAGAACTCCAACGCCCGCTTGTTCAAGAATTTGAGGAGTGTAGTACATAACCCCATTTATGCCAGAAAACTACACACAAAAAAAAATTAAAATAAATAAATAATAGAATTATCCATAAGAAACAATGCAAAACCTTTATCTAAACCCTAACGAGATTAGCATTAAAAATTATCAATCTTATTATCATAGAGTAAATAGCAAGGATAATATGAAAATAGTTGGAACAGAACAATTAACCTCAAATTCTAGAAAGCAAATATAAACTATGATTAAGAAGGCATAATACAATGTGAGGTGTAATGATTCATATTCAAAGGATCCACAGAGATGTCTGTATAATTATATCTATTATTTGCTCACCCAAGAATCATTCCTGTTTGGTTGTGTTTTTGTTTTCTTTGTTTTTATTTTTCATTTTCGCTTTTCATGTTTTCAGAAACAAAAAATTTAATGAAAAGTTCAAAAACAGCCACCGTTGTCGTATCACTTTCATTTTTGTATAAAAATAGTTTTCAAAATTTTGAAAACTACTTTTTGGTGTTTACTAAAGAAGTGGGTTATTTTCAGAAAATTTTCCCAGGACAGTATTCTGAAACAAGTTTATGTGTTTCCCCGAAAAAAACAGAAACAGAAAGCAAAAACTCAAATAACAGAATTAGTAAAATCACTTTGTTCCCATTTATGTTCTTACCTGCTGAAGTATTTGAATTCCCACACCAACAATCAATGCATGCTTGACCCCCGGTTCAAAAAGATCGGCCCAACTCGGCCCTCTAGCAGCACTTTCTGATGGTTGAACCATATCCGGGAACTGACCAATCGCATCCTTGGACCGAAGAGCAGATTGGCTCACCAGAGCCGAAGCGTGAATAAATTCCCCTTCAACGGGAGCATCACCGCCCACAAGCGACAAAATCGACCCCTGCCTTGATCCAGGTGTTGTCTCCTGGTGCAAATAGATCCTTTTTAGCCCTCCTGCCTTTTTACCATCTTGCCCTTTCTCCTCGGACCACTTATACGCCAGCTGCCAACCACCTCCGATCCCCATTCCACTGACTGTTTCTCCCATTTCCTTATCCACGTTTGAACCGTGGCGTGACAACAAAGGGCTACGTAAATTGTCATCTGATTCAGCCCCAGAAGCATCGGATGCCTGGTGATCAGAGTTCTCCACGTCCACGTGTTCATTTTTGCCTTGATCATTCACGTTGAACATGCTTCCGAAGTTGGGGAAAAGCATGCTTCGCATGCTTCCTCCCATATCTGGAAGCTTCTCGTGAACACTTCCAAAGAGAGTGACCATTGGATCGATGAGAGACATGCTCTGGTTCGCCATGCTTCCATAGCGGGAAACAAGACCAAGCGTGCTTTGACCGGTGACAGGTTTTGCAATCCATGAGACTCCTTCTTCAGCGCCGTATAACCTGATTTGATCTTTCTCTTGAACATGTTCCGGGTTGTCACCAAGCTCGTTGGCCGGCCCAATTATGTACTCTTCTATAGATGTTTCGCCTGCAGCACCAAGTCCTTCAACCAGCAAAGCCATTTCGCCTGAGCATAAAAACAAAAACCACAAATTAAGATGAGAAATCATAAATTGTGTTGAATAACCTTTTTTCTATTTTTTTTTTTCCACTCATGTTTTCAACAAATGAAAATCAAAGGTTAAACAAGTGGGAAATCAATCCACTCCAAAGAGAATTTAATCTTTCAGAACTAATTGTGAAATAAGGAACAGTGAAAGAAAGCTCAAATCAGAATTAGCTTTCATCTGTCAAGGATACAACAACTAATATATGAATTTGTATATGAGACTGCATACAATATCTTCATTCGCAATGCCAAGATATATTAACTACAAATTATTCATTTGGATTCCACTAATATGATGAACTCTAATCGAGTTCTAGTTCCAAATTATTCATTAGGTTCTTCGGTTTAGGTAGCATAACTTTCATATGTGTACTGAATTATACATAACAACAAGCTTAGTCACAGAGAAAATGATGAATGCATAAAAAACAACTTTGGAGTCATTTGATAACGTTGTCAGTTTCCTGTCTTGTGTGTGAGACAAAAAAAGAAACCATTTACTAATAAACAAAAGTAATGGTGTGAAAATATTTAGGAGTCATTTGATAACGTTGCCAGTTTCCTGTTTCATACGTCTGACAAAAAAAAACATGCCATTCACTAAGAAATAGAAGTATTGATCGAACCTGAGACATCTTCCCGGCTACGTAGTCTCTGTAGAACCTGTTTAGCCTCTACCATCCGGCCTTTACTCACTAACCACCTCGGAGATTCAGGCAGGAACATAACTGTCAAAACGAAATAAATAATAGAAGGAATAGAAAGAACCCCGAGCATCAACCTCCAGCTCGGTGCATCCATTAGTGACATTCCAAAGACCATACAGTACGACATAAACATTCCAGCAGAACCTGTGAACTGTGGGAGAGTATTTAACAGCCCTCTTATTTCTGGCGGGGCTGTCTCGGATATATAGACAGGAACGAGAGTAACGGCTAGGCCAATTCCAAACCCATCCAACAGTCTTGCTATTAGCAGAACATAGACATTGGGAGACCAAATCATTACTAGGCCACTGAGGAAATAAAGAACTGATGAGATTATCAGCATGGGACGGCGACCAACAGAGTCTGATACGGGTCCAGAGAATGTTGTGATCACTGTTGCTCCAATTAATGACATTGCCACAATTAGGCCTTCAATTGTTGGTTCACTTTGCAAATTGAATTCTTTCTTGATGTAAAGAACGGACCCTGCAACAGATCAGTTCAGATGTGTTGCTCTTTTAGCAGCCAAATGAGTTTATAGCAAACGCTAAAAATCAAGTTAAATTTTAATCAAGGTTCAAAAGACATATATGTCCTGTTAAAAGCCTATACACTCAGTGAAGCTATACAAGTTAAGCTTTACTACCCACAAATTTTATGTCATTTACCAACACTGTACTTGTCGTTGGTGTCTCATGTTCTACTCGGTTTATGTTTAAAAACCGTTGGTAACCTCCACGGCCTGATTAACCGTTAGGTCCAACTCAGTTCTTGTTTTATTCGGATCTTAGTAAATATATCATGGGCTCTTTTAGGGGATTAGGGTAATGATATTAGATAGAAATCTTGCTACAAATGGCTTGGAGAAAAACAAGCACTCTTTGTAATTTTTCCTCTTTTGGTAGTAAAACTCTCTATTATTCTTCACGTGTGGACAAAGGCTTATAGTCAAACTATATGTATCTTTGTGTTCTTGTGTGATTGCTATGTTTTACTTTCTCATTTCCGTTTATTCCATCATAACAATCCTAATATCTAAAAAGAAAAGAAAAAAGTAGTCCAAGTGCACAAGGGTCCCGCTAATAAAGGATCTAGAGAGGGTTAAATAAATACAACCTTACTCCACATGCAGAGAGACTGTTTTCGGGTATGAATCCATGATGCCCAGATTGCAATAGAGCAACCTTACCGTTGTGCCAAACCCCACCCTCGCCAAAGCAATGATTTCAAACTCAAAACAGAAAATGTGTGAAGTGATGTAAGAATCTTTTTACTCAGATGACAGATCATGTCATGAAATGGATCTAAATCAATGAACAGAAGAACAAAGATATCATACAGAGACTCAAGTGTTAAATTGCATCAAACGAAAGCGATTTTTCAAGAAATCAATATACATTATATACAAGAACAGTACAATAAGTATGATAAAACAATGGGACATACCTGCAATCGTAGCATTGTCCCATCCTTGCAAAAAGTTGCCAATGGCAGCAGCAATAGCTACTAGCACAGCTCCACTCATCCTTCTCCAACAATCCGAAACCTTCGATCCAAATTTTACTACAACCCAATCTTTGATTCTTCAACTACTAAGCCACTTTTTTGTTTTCTTCCCTCTGACCAACCCTTTATAACATTAAAATTATGCAAATGCCGAGTATTTCCCAATTATACCCAATTGATCCTACAACCAAAAATTGTGGAGAAAACAAGAACTGATCAATATTCAAAACCACAAAGAGGGATCAATCCCAGTATTATTAGAGATGCATAAATGGAATTGGTGCAACTTGAATCCATGAATCTTCAACCTATTAATGCCTATACATATATACATACATTCAAACATAAAAGTTATGTACCTCGAAAAAGATTTGAAAATAAAGTATACGATAGTGCGATGTGAATGAATATGATCTAACACAATGCTCTTTATGGATACTTTATTTGAATTCCTAGTATTTGTTGGTATGGAAAAATTTCAAGAAACAGAGAGAACCCAGAAATGACATAGAGATGGTGGTGAACTTGAAGAAACAAAAAGAACCCAGAAATGTGATATATTGATATGCACACACATATATAGACATTCACACATATTGATGGCATTGGTAATTGTGAATTGGAAACATGTTGCTACCACCTTTTTTGAGCAAAAACAATAAAATGCTTTTGTGTTTTGAAAAGTGAAACTGTTTTGAGCGTACCAGGAATTGCACAGTTGTGAACCAATCAGCAACAAATGGTCAGAGAGAGAGAGAGAGAGAGAGAGAGGGTTGAACTCAAATCAGATACAGATCTGTGTGCATAAAACAAATGAATAGAAAAGACAAGAAAGATTGTGTGTGAAAAAGTGTATTTTTATTTGTTGTTATATTTTTCTGGAGAAAAAAAATGAGGAGAGTGAATCTGTCAAGCTGTCAAGATGAGAGAGAGAGAGAGAGAAAAGAAGTGATGTGATCGGAAAACCAGTTCAAAATGGGGGAAGATGTGGAGAGACAAGCGAGGAACGTGCTTGGCTGATCTGTTTTCCCATTTTTATACATGGCTCAGAGTTTTACTTGGAAATGATTCTTTATATTTTTTTCTTTTCTTTTCATTTCAGACTTTTTGGACACTGGACACTCTCATACCCGTTTGGGAAGTTAATTTAAATTTTTTTTTTTTTTTTTTTTTTTTGACTATTTAAGTATTTTAACTTAGCTAGGAAAATTGTATTTGGAATAATAGTTTTTTTTTAAAGTTAATTTGACGATCGTAAAAAAAATAAATAATTAATTATAGTTTGAATATAACCGTTTGTCTTATTAGTTATTTTAATTTATTTTGTCTTTATTGACTATTTTAATATAGAAAAAAGCCACAATCATGTTGTTATATTTTATATTTGTTAACAAATAATAATATATTATTTTACATTATAATCAAATATGAAAAGAGGGGGGTATATTGTAATTTAGCAAAATTACAAAAAAAAAAAGAATATAATAGCTTTTATGTTGGGGGAAAGAAAATTGCTAAATACCACTATTTTTTGACACCATTTTGTATCATTGCCTATATAGATACTCATGATTGGTTCTCTTCTTTGCAAATAATTTTTAAGAAATTAAGAAAGACAAATAATATATTGCCATGTATATGATATAGATGGATGAAAAAAAACAAATAATATATTATCATTAATGAGAACGGGTTTGGCTCCTTTTGCAGGTCTATTATGGTGATTTGAGTTGCTCATTTTATAGATTCATATGTACAGTTTTTTTTCTCTTTTTTCTTTTTGCTCTAAATATGTATAGATTATTCATGTAAATATTATATTAATATGATAATTATAACAATATAATTTCATTAGATTTTTACTAAAAACGGCACGATCCATTTCAAATTCACACTTGTTTATTTTATAATACAAATCTCATTAAATTATTTGATTATAATTATCATATTAAATTAATTTTTTTTAAATGATTTACACACTTATAAAATTAATAATTTAAATTGTTAGAATGGAAGTCATGATGGACCCCACGAGCCTAGCTGGCCTGGATTGGACAATGTGCTTGGTACAATTAATTATAAAAAATTTACCGATTTATAATTAGTTTAGCACTCCAATTTCCCATTTATAGCTACTATTTTTAGTCGATGGTATGAATTTTAGTGTCCATTTCAATATATCCCCCACCAACACATGGAGCATAAGAGCTTATGACCATATATCTTACTTAAAAATTGACTACTAAACAATAATTAAATGATGTTTTGGTGATGAGTTGTGATCTAATGGTATAAGTGGTGATGAGTTGTGATATAATAATATCAAATTCATTAGTCTGCAATTTGAGAAAATTGATATCTTTCACATTTCTTTTAGTCACACATACTCTTAACACTTCCCATTGTGAGACACAATCTCATGTACAAAAAGTTTGTTTATGTATTATTACTAAATCAAACACGATTCTAGGCGTTAAATCCTATTAGGAAGGAAATTCAACAATTGATTAGTAATAAATAAAATATAATATAAAAACGAGGTGAATTTCTCAAAATACTATTTACCACACAATATGATCGAAAATTGTGATTCTAATTTTACTTTGATCTCACCAAAACTGTTGTTTATACATCTGCGTTTGATATATTGATAAAAAAGTCAATTCTTTTGTTTTTGTTTTTGTTTTTAGTTTTAGTGAGATTTATTTTCAAATTTGTAACAATTTTTTTTTATTACTTTTACAATCCTCCTAGTGTAGATGAATGTAAAAAGTAAAAAAAATATAATAATAAAATCTAAAAATATTTACTAAAAAAAAAAAAAAGTCAACAAATTAATTATTTTTTATTTTTTATTTGTCTTTAATGGACTTTTAGTTTATTTTATTTTTAAAACTTATATAAGTCGTCTAATCGAATAAAATTTAAAAACTTATTTTAAAAAAAAATTAACTAAAAATGAAAAAAAAGAATACTTAAAAAAGCAAATCCCAAATGAGCCAGGGACATGAACAGAGATGTTAGAAAACTTTCTATTTCCTTGACCGTTAGCGATCCAAAAGTCCATTTGCAATGCATCACCATTATCTCATCTGCCTTAAATTTCTTATATATATATATATATATATTGTTTCATGTGTATTTTGTGGAAAAGAGAGGAATCATGTATATTATTACATATTTTTTTAATAAATATTATTAATTATTGCAACAAATATCTTCTAAATTTATCATAATTTATGATAGAGTTATGTATATGAGTTTTGTTAATAAGTGTTTTTAGGGACTTGATAAGAATTTGACATGTTTATACATAATGTATGAGAGTGTGTGTAACATATAATGTACAATTAATTTAAACATTGTTAACCAATACTCTTAGGACACTTGTTAACCAAATGCAAAAGACTACTTAACATTTGCTACAAAAATTCATAATATTAACCTAAGAAAAATTTGTAACAAAATACGCCTTCGTTTGGAAAGTGGGTTGGCTTTTTGACTTTTTAGCTTTTTTTGCCATTTTAGCCTAGGGCTAAAAAGCTTGGTTTGGAAAAGGGTTTTGGCTTTTTTTGAATTTTTTGTGAGAAAAAGAATGTAATAATTATGAATTAGATGTGATATTTTGTCTTATTGAGCTAAAAAACCTATTTTGTTTTTTGTGATTATTTTAACCAAAAAAGCTCCCAAACCCTCTTCCCAAACATAGGCGATATGGCCTATTTTAAAAAGTAGGTTAAAAGTTAATTTTTTGACTCTTTTATTAAAAAAAAATGTAAAAAAATAAAGAGATGATGTGATTTAAAAAAGTCAAAAAATTAATAAGGTGATTTTTAATCTAATTACCAAAAGAGGCCCATGTATCTTTTAGAATATACACCGGAGCATTTCCAAAAAAAGATTTTATTTGGTTATTATGTGATACTTCTTATTTAAGTCCTAGTCCTCCACATGAATCATCTCTTGTTTAGCATCTCAAATATGGAAAACAAAAATAATTAATTGAGAGAAATATTTTGAAACCATTCTCAAAAGAAGTTGGATTGAACCTGAATTTTTAAATTCATCCAGCTAATAATTAAATGAATTTTTATTTTTTTGAATCAAACTCAAGAATTAGATACAATATACAATATGCAGTCAGATTGATGTCAAGCATACATGGAAAGATAGGGCCAATGCCGCAATCACAAACACTGACCTACGTGCAGAGAGTCTGCATGCATGTAAAGACGTGTATTGCAGTTTACGGCATATTTCTATGCAATAATATCACAATGAATGAAGGAGGGTGGCCAATACCTATCTGCTTCAATAATGGTACGATGATCACAACAGTATATATTATAAAGCATGGGGAGACTTGTTATTGGTCTTGTGGGATCTATTATAGGCCTCGTTTTAATTATTTAAATTATTTATTTTGTCAAGTTTTATATATAGGTCATTTATACACAAAAACTAAATTGATTCGATACTCATAAATATATAATTTTATCATACTTTTCTTTCAAAAAAAAGATAATAAATGATAATTATAATTTTAAAAATACACTATTCATGCTTTTAAAGATGAATATAACAAAATTATATAACTATAATTATCATATCATTCTAATTTTTTTTGTTTATACATAAAATTCAATAAAATCAATAGTTTAGATCGTCGAAACGGGTCCCTAGTGAGTCCCAAAAACCCAATAACATCCTCCATTAGAGACAAACCTCAATCTATGAAGTATTTATTATTTCATGTGTCATCATTTCATTAATTTGAGAAATATTTCAACAAAAATTGCTATAGATCCTAAGATAATATTCACATGAGTGTGAATCTCATATGGTGTGGTCCCCACATCAGTAAAAATATTGTGTAAATTATTATTATTATTATTATTATTATTATTATTATTATTTTAGTTCCTAAGATTGCTAAAGTGGATGGTGGCCATACACACATGGTTAAGTGATATTCGACTTTTTTTTAAAAAAAAAATTTAACCGCTAAGAAAAAATTGTTTACATTTTTCATGAGTGTATAAGTAAAATTATATAGATTTTTAAGGGGTCAAAACACTAATTTTTATTATAAATACTCAAAATAACATGGATCAAATGAGATTTTTATGAAGTATGAGAAACTAATGTAAAATTATAAAAATTTAAAGGAGAAATTACAGTATATTTTCTTAAATTGTGATCCATTTGCACTTTGTCCTATTGAATTTTAAAACGCAACAATTAATCGCATCGAACTATTAATATCTTGTTACACTTAAAACATTTTTCAAGTAGAATTTTCCTCAGATTTAAATGGAATCAAGGTATGTGTGAAACACATGATACACTTATTATTTTTTAAAATAATAATATCCGTTATTGATTTTTGTAGGAAAATAATAATATTATTTAGTGATCTCTTTTAGTAAGACAAAAGTAATCGAAATTAATGCAGATAATATAAACACACAAACATGAAAAATAAAATATATATTTAATACTGTAAAAAATATGATAGTATTATTTTTCTATTGATATAATTAACAAATTTTGATAAAAATATGACTAACTGTTATGTACAATAAAAATTTAAGAGACTCCAAAGCATTTTTATTTTTTTTCAAATTTTAAGAAAAATTAAAATAATTGATATACCTAAATACTAATGAATTAATAATGCACGAGACACACGTGGTTATTTTGGAGGAGGGACGAAGAAAGAAAAAAATAGCATTAAATTCCAAACTGATTCCCTGCCTAATTGTTTTTTCAAAAGTGATTGGTAGCTCGAATTTGAGCCCCCGAATCCCCTTTGAATTCAAAAACGACGTCGTTTTCGTCGTTTTTTATTTTTTTTTATTTTTTTCAGAAAAAGAAAATCAGAAGAAGAGAAGAAAGAAGAAGGAAAAAGAAGAAGAAGAAGAAGAAGAACTAGACTGGAGGGGCCAACAAAATCGGGCTGGAGGCGGAGGCGACGGCGGGGCTGCGACAAGGCGACGGTGAGGCGACGATCAGGCGGAGGCGACGGCGGGCGGAGGGGCTGCCATCTCTTCCCCTCTTTTCCTCCTCTTCCCCTCTCTTCTCTTTCTCTCTTCTCTTCTATTTGATTCAGGGGATTTGGGGAGGGGCTCAAATTCGGGAAAAAAAACATTTTTCTTGTTTTTTTTGGGTAAGTAACCCTGCCTAATTGTTAGCCTTCGCAACTGTCTTATGTCTTCGTTTGGATATGAGTTAGTTTTTTAATTTTTTGGTTTTTTAATTTTTTAGTTTTTTAATTATTCATTTGTGATGATTTTTTTATTTTTTTTATTTTTTATGAGAAAAAAATAAAATGTTTAAGATTTGAATATGACATTTTATCTTATTGACTTTTTAATTTATTTTATTTTTTATGACTATTTTAATTCAAAAAATTTATGTCAAACATCGCCTGTTTCCATGCGACTGAGCTATCTTTGTGCGTCGAATATCGTAAACAAAATTAAGTTAAACAAATATATGTAACTACATAATTAGATTTTAATTATTTTAAAAAATATTATCAAAATTATGATAATTATTTATTTTTTATAAAAAAAAATATTATCTTGTTATAGGACTATAAATATTTGATTAATTTTATTTTTTTTATAAATAATTTACTTAACAAATCTTATAACATGGGGAGTTTAAATAATTAAAATAGGCTCGGAATACTCCACGCGCCTTGCAACAGTTGTTGTGACATAATCATGGGACCAATCCCAATTTCATAAAGTATACCCACCCTTTTGGCGTTTGGAGAATACAATTAGGCCTGGTTTGGAAACTTTAAAAAAAATTAAAAAATTATCAAAAAAATTAAAAAATTATTACTATTTATCAAAAAAATATATATAAAAAATTAATATAAATAATATTAAAATACAAATCAACTTCACGCCACTCTAAGTACTAACGTCAAAGCAAAGGCAGTGAAAAGGAAAAAAAATATTACATGTTTATATTCACTAAGTTAGATGGTAAAGTTAGGCCCGTAGGGGCCCACCATGGGTTCTATTTTGATAATCTGAACCGTTCAATGGTGGTGTTTGGGAAGCAAGTTCCCCAATTTTTTTCTCATTTTTTCTACTAAAAGACAAAAGTTTTGCAAAACCAAAAAAAACACATCCAAACAAAATATCACATCCAACCCTATAATTATTTCACTTTTTCTCTCACAAATATCACATCCAACGACATAAAAACCCAACTATCTTCTCAAACACCAAAAATTTTTTATCTCATAAAAACCTACATCTAATAAAATCTACATAAAAACTCACTTCCCAAACACCATCAATATGTAGAACTCAAACCGTTCAATATTTACAAGAAGTCTTCCTATTAGGATAATGCTTGTTGGACCTGTAGTGACATTGCAATGGTTGTTCTATGATTCCATTACGGTGTTAAGTGGATTATAAGTGCATTTTACCTTGTCTTGTTTTCATAACTCGTCTAGTATTATATGCTTGTAAAAAATCACGTTTATTGGATATCACTAACTGCATGATCAAATTAGTTTTGTATAAAAAATGGATGGTATTATAGTTAACAGTTGACCAAAAAAACTAATACAATCAAATAGTTATCGATATCCAATCAACGTGATTTTTTACATGCATATAGTACTCGACGAGTTCTATACATTGAACGGTTCCTATTAGAAGAATGAGACCCGTGGTGGGCCCCCACAGGCCGAACAACACTATCCCAAGGCTTAAATCCGACCTGCTTTACATTTAGCCCCTACATCTGCTCCTTAGCTCGCGTTAAGGTTTCCTTTAGGGGGAGCTATTGTTCAATATTGTTCAATACCCCAATTGTCACGTCGCTTTGGATCTGCTCCAATTCGGCCTTTGTGGTGGTTCGAACCTAACACATACGCTCTGCATGTGTCCTTTCATAGTGACACGTGGCAGCGTGGTATTGGTGTGCAGAGATAATATGTCGATTCTGTACAAAAGGACGTGATTTGTATCATCACGCCAATCAAGGGTCATAAATACCCTATGGCTGTCTCTTCCTCCTCCTTACTTGTTTCAAAGTTTTAAAATCCCAAAACCCTTTCATTCTCCCATCTTTGTTTCGACAATGCTCCATCCAGACGCTTGCTTCCATCACTATGGGTTCCAAACGCTACCGTTCTCTTTTGATTCCAATCTTCAAGACCTTCGTTCTTTGTTGTTCTCTTGTCAAATTACTGTAAGTTCATCTAAAGCCCTTCTTTCCTTTTGTTTTTCTATCTTCGTCGCCATTGCTGGCCCTTGTGCCACTATTTCCAGCGACCATTGCTATTTCTCTATCTTTCTCTTAGTTTTTGGTTCTGCACGACAAGCTTTATCTCAAATGCTGGACAAGTGCTCTAACTGCTGCCCAGGTTCTTGAAGGGTCCGCTCTGTTCCAAGACATCCATGTTCCTTCCAAATTCTTGAGTTTGAAAACTGCTACTACACCTGCTACTTCCCAATCAAAGATCTTCAGGTACTAGCTCTGTGAATCAGACTTCAGAGAGTGATGCTGCCAACAAGACAGTGCATACTGAAGAGGGTGAGAACCCAGAGATTGAAGTTGCAAAGGAGGTGGTCAAAGAGGTCGCTGTTTCCCAAGATGTTAGAGCATCATCTGCTTCTCCTCCTAAGGATGATTTGGACAAGGTTATAAACCTTGCTTCTGAGATTCCCCCTTGTGATGAAAGTTGAAGTGATCTTTGAAACAATTTGAAGTTTTTCACATTTTGCTTTTTTTTCTTTGTACTTTATGTTGTACTGGAGCTCGGTCTTCCTGACAAGTTACCCCTTTATGTTTGCTAAGATAATTTTCTTCTTTTTTGTTGTTGTTTGTGAGGTCAATTGTGCCTTTGTTGGAATTTTCCTTTTGATTTTGCAAGCTAATACTTTCTTGCTTCTATGTCTGAATGCTATCTGTACTGTTTGCCCTCGGCCGAGCGCTGTTGGGACCTTAGGGCCGAATGCCTGCTCGGTCTGGTTATTCAATATGTTGCATGGCTACGCTTGTCTTGTAATCGAAGGAGAGTGTCTTACTTAGGTCCAGGTTGATTCCAAGAAAACCAATTGTTTGCCCCCACTTAGAGCCAAGTAAGATTGGTACAGAAGATCTTGTTTTTTGGCAGAACTGCTTAAGTCTGTTTCAACTTTGATAACATAAATGTATTTGAATGGGACAAAAAGGTACAAAGAAGTGATGTCTTACTTAGATCCAGGTTAGTTGCGAAAAAACAATTGTTTGCCCCCACCTGGAGCTGAGTAAGAGTAATACTGAAAGTTGAATTGACCCAAGTCTGTTCCAACTCTGTTTCTATGCTGCAGTACTGAAGTGTTGATGTATGTTGTACTTAAGAAAGAATCGTTTGTGAAGATTCTATGATTTGCATAAAAGAAATGATCAGTTGAGAAATTCATTAGTGCGGTTTCCACCAAGCAATTCCACCTGGCATGTTTGAGTGCAAACCAAAACCAAATTCTATTCGGTCACTTCGAAACTAATTCCGTTTGGTAAACACCAAATCTAATTCCATTTGGTAACCACCAAAGTTATTTCTGCTTGGTAAAAACCGAAGCTAATTCCGAAAGTCACTCCTTGACTTTGCTAAAATCTGTTCATTCCCAATGAAGCTTATTCCAAGAGTTATTGCTGACTCTACCTTAGTCCAAACCATCTTTAGTTTGAACCCCAGAACTTGAATCTTAGGGGCTAAGTTGATCGATCTGTTCTGACCTTAAGGTTGTACAAGTGCTGGAAACAAATGTTCAAGGAAGCGAAGAGACTTATTCCATTAATCAAAAGACAAATGTCATTACACTTTGATAGATATTTAAGGGGGATAGTCTACTAATAGTACCTCTTAAGGTTTGCTATATTCCAGGGCCAAGGTATGGCTTTGCCCTTGAGATCCTCTAGGTAGTATACTCTATTTCCAGCAATAATTGTAACCTTGTAAGGCCCCTCCCAGTTAGGTCCTGAATTTCCTTTGCCGAGCACCCTTTTGTGATCCATGTCTTTCCTCAAAACCAACTCTCCAAGTGTGAATTGTCTTGGGAGACCTTTCTTGTCAAAACTCTTGATAAGCTACTGTTGATAGGCTGCAAGTCTGATCAGTGTTGCTTCTCTTCGGCCTTCTGTCATGTTCAGTGCTTGAGCAATGGCTTCTTCATTACTTGTATCTTTGAATAGTTCTGACCAAATGGTTGGTAGACTGACTTCCAGTGGAATAACAGCTTCCATTCTGTAGGTCAAGGAATAGGGAGTTTCCCTGGTTGAGCGTCGTGCCGTTGTTCAGTAGGCCCACAACACATGGGGTACTCTTCAACCCATTTCCCTTTTGCACTTTCGAGCCGCTTCTTTACGCCATTAATGATGGTTTTGTTTGCCTATTTCTTGTCTTTGGGGAGAGTGCCAGATCTCAGAAAATTAAGCATTGGATCCATCCAACTCGATCCTAAGTTCATACAGAGGACCGAATCTGGAGACGCAGTACTCGGTTCTGGCAAAAACTCCACCCAAATGTTTCCAGCATCTTTGGTTTCCACTGATGAGCTAAGGCAAGCTAGAGCATCAACATGGTTGTTTCTATCTCGATTGATCCGTTCCACTCGTATGGACTGAAATTTCTTGATTAGGTTTTTGGCCTTGTCTACATACATGGCCATTCTTTCATCTCTCGTTTTATAGATCCTAGTGAGTTGGTTGACAACTAACTGAGAATCATTGAAAACCAGGAGTTAACCTGCACTGAATTGTTTGGCACTGCACAATCTTGCGAGTAGTGCTTCATATTCTGCCTCGTTGTTAGAGGTCTTCCATCCAAGCTTCAGAGCTTGCTCCCAAATGAATCCTTCTGGAGATATGAGTACCATATCTGCCCCCGAGCTTCGGTTATCCGGCAACGTAGAGCTGTCAGATGTTGCTAATGAAGAGTTTCTATGCTTTTGAAGCACATTGTTTTCCCGGTTCGGTGGTACGTGGTACCTGTACCGAGCTGGAGTTCTTATGCTCGGTTATCTGTACCGAGCTAGAGTTCTTGTTTTTCCAGATGAATCCTTCTGGAGATATAAGTACCATCCTTGCCCCCGAGCCTTGATTATTGGATGATCCAGCAACGTAGAGCTGCCGGATGTTGCCAATGAAGAGTTTCCATGCTTCTGAAGCACATTATTTTCCCAGTTCGGTGGTACATGGTACCTATATCGAGCTGGAGTTCTTATGTTCGGTTCTCTGTGAATTTGGCGATAAAATCTACCAAGACCTAGGCCTTGATTGCTGTTCTGGGCTAATACCGAATGTCAAACTCACCAAACTCAACTTCTCATTTCGCTGTTTGGCCCGAGAAATCAGCTCGGCTGAAGACAGACTTAAGGGGGAATTCTGTGAGGACATTGATGGTGTAAGCCTAAAAGTAGTGTTGCAGCTTCCTTAAGATAATGAGTAGGGCATAAACCAATTTTTCCAATGGTAGGTACCGTGTCTCGGCATTTAGGAGAGTCTTGCTGTATACACCGAACTCTGTTCCTTTTCCACTTTGCGAATCAGTACTACACTTATAGCATGGTTAAAAACTGCTAGATACAGTAGAAAAGGAAAAGGAGATGAGTCGATTCAGTGCTCGGTGCTTTCTCTGATGAAGAGTGCCATCAAGATGTTGAACTTCTTGTTCCCGTCGTTGTTCATTTTCTCTGTTCCCGTCCAACCAGGTACGGAGATCCTGAGGACGAAGAGGATACTCCGTCTGCTGGCTGACCATGTTTTTTGCCTCTTAGCCTTCTTCCGGCATGAACCACGGGTGTGGCTGCTCGCTACTTCACTTTGCACTGGAGTTGGCTAACTTCGCTGCCCAGAATCATTTCCAGGACCTTTCTTCGTTGGTTGTTTCAGGGATGGACTTCTCCGGCGCAAGTGAGAAGGTTCTGCGTCGGTCTTTTTCTCCATCGGGTTTCCCATCATCTTCTTGAGTTGTGCTTTCAATTTTTGTATCTTCATCCTCATGGAATTGATGATATGATCTTTGTAATCTTTCTCCAACAAGAAATGGTAGGAAGAGCCACCAGCAAAGAGCTGGTGGTGCTCAACAGAGTCTAGAGTCCGGTTGTTGTTTCCGGTCTGTTCCTCCAGAACTGTTGGCAGTGCCAAGCCTTTATCCTTCGTCTTCTCCGTCGGTGGAGTTGACACAAATGGTGGAATATCTTTAGTTCTTATTGCCAGAATCAGATGCAGAACTTGGAGATGAAGATTCCACGCTCACCACATCAATTGTGCGTACCGAATATCGCACTAGATGAAAGTGGATCGGAGCTTCACAACTGAATGGACTGTCCAGGAACTGAGGACCTGCAACACAAAACACTGTCAAGGCTACCCGGTCGGGGTTGGCCGAAAAACCCCTCCGGCGTAGGAATGAGTGATCGGAGAAGATGAAGGACTCTCTCTCTAGGTGTAGAAAGAGGAAATGAAAAGAGTAAATTTGGTTGTGCTCAAGTTAAGATCAGATTAGATACCTTCAATATGAAGAGAATGAGGCTTATATAAAAAACTTTGCTTGTTGCCCAAGATGGTTTCATGGAGCTTTGGTGCTGCCAAGCTTCCTTTAACATTGCTCAAGTTAGGGGATTATCAAGTTGTTGATAATGGATGCACATTCCTTGCTTGTTGTAATCATGCTGACAGTAGACCACATTCCTTTGATCAACCAATTTCGTGATTTTAGGGGGAGGGGACCAGCTAAGGTGGCACCCTGCACATGCATGCATTCATAGCTTCCACGTTTCTCTGAGAGGTTTCCTTAGTTCGGTACCATTGTGTCTCAGTTCGGCCTTTTGTGGGATTATTTGTAGAGATGGGCTGGCCCACTCGGATATCTTTGTATGGGCTTGGCCTACTTTGGTTTTGATGATGGGTGCGGCCCATCAGTTCGGTCCCTAGATTAAGTCCTGCAGCTCGGCCTAGCCCAGTATTACGGCTGGACTGGCCTTTCCACTGCAAGTTGGACCCAAGTGCATGAGGACTTTTGTGGATTGTTGATGATGTAATTGGGCTTAACTGGCTTGTCACATGTTCATCTAATCCACTTGGATTTGGGCTTAGAGGATTGGTCCGGTCCAAGACTTGGATCCGACTTGTTTCACATTTAGTCCCTTCAATGTATATTAAACTTATGAAACTAATTATATTTTTTTAATAATAAAATTATGCGTATCAATTAATATACTAATTAATATATTAATGAAAAATATAACATGATATTAAAAACTTTGAATCTTTTATAATTTATATAATAAATAAAATTTATAATTTTAAAATAATAATATTATAATATATATTGGTACATTACGGCTGTTTTTTAAAACATTATGGGAGGTGTGTGTAATTTAATCCTTTGTTTAATTTAATATTTTGGTTCTGTCTTACTTTGTTTTGGTATTTTTTTTTTTTTGCACGTCTTTCTACGCGATCCGATAATCGATCTACATCCCACACAGTCTCCGCCTCAAAGACAACGAAGATCAATTTTGCAAGGACACCAACCTTTATTTTAAGGTTAAACCGGTGGTAATCTGTGTTATGCAGTGTATGTAAAAAAATTAATAATATATTTTTATATAAAATAATAGAAATATTAAATTTAAAGTTGAGAAATTTGGAAAGGAAAAAAAAATGTGAAATGTGAATAAAATATACCTATATTTTACATAGTTTTACACATATTTTTAATTTTCCTTTTTAAATTCGTTTCCAAATCCTCTAACAAAACACGCCATTAGTGTACTTTTCTCAAACGTAACATTTCAATTAATATAACACATAAAAACTCGTTAATATATTTTTTCAAACGTGACACTCCAATATAACATATTAAAAAACTCCTTACTATATTTTTTTCAAACGTAATAACGTAACATTCTAAAAAAATTCTATACTTTTTCCAAACGTAACAGTGTAATATTCCAAAAAAGTTCTTTAATATATTTTTCCTAAATGTAATACTCCAATCAATATAACATACAAAAACTCCTTAGTGTACCTTTTTTAAACATAGCACTCTAATGTAACACCAGAAAATCACAATAATATAAATATAGATTTCAACAATTGACAACCAGCACTTCAGTCATCAATTCTCTCAAAAAGAATATTCCACACCTCACCTTTTCATTATCATTTCAAAAACGAATCAAAAAAATGTAAAAATAAATCACAAAAGGACATTCTTTTTTTTTTTTAGATTCATAAGAAAAACAAAGAACAAGAGTTACTGAGTTAAGATTACAGCAAGCAGAGGGCTAGTCTCTCTCAAAAAGAGATCCAGTCATGTCCTCAATAAGACAGGTTGTAATTTCGGCTGGAGGGTTGTCAAGGAAGACAACATGTTCATTTTGATCCACTCCCAAGTTGGCTAAGAGGTCCGCAGCTCTGTTACCCTCATGCAGGGTGTGCTGAAGAGAGCTATTACTTCTTCTCAATAAGAACTTGGCATCTTCAATTACAGCTTTATATGGAGAATGTTGAGCTGGGCCATACAGGATTTGGTTTATCGCCTGTTTAGAATCAGATTCAATTTGGACATCTCGAGTTCCTTTCTGGAAGAGTATTGTTAGACCTCGGTAGATAACCCAGAGCTCTGCCTCTAAGCTGGAACAGTGACCAAGTTTACCATAGTATCCCCACACCCAATTACCAGTTTCGTCTCGTAGCAATCCCCCATAACCAGCTTGTCCTGGGTCGCCTTTTGAACAACCATCCGTATTGAGCTTAAGCTTACCTGCAGTTGAACAACACCAATGGATTAGTTTAGGAGTTGCAGGTGGTGGGCAGAAAGGGAATAAAAAAGCCTCCTCAATCTCTTGAACATATTGGAAGATGCTCTTAAGATTGAGCTAAAGTGGGTTGGAAAAATTGTCAAAAATTAGTTTGTTTCGGTCTTTCCAAATTTGCCATAAAGTAACAATGAAAACAAGACACCATTTTTTGCCGTAAAAGAGTTTTTTGCTTTTCATAATCACAACAACCCATTCAGTCAGAGATACTTTCTTGCCATAGAGTAACAATGAAAACAAGCCTCCGCAATCTCTTTTCATATTCACAAAAGGACATTCACTTAAACTCAAATCGAATCAAATCAAATAAATACAACTTTTTAAAACAAAACTGACTAATTGATCAACATACCCCCCATAGAATTTATGAATAAATTTTTCAATTTTTTATTTATTTATGAGGATATAGAAAGTTTCTGAAAAATATATATATATTATTAAAGGAAAAAATAATTTCGAAACGTTACCTGAACTTTCCAAATAACAAAAATTACTAATTATTTTAGTATTTGTCAAACCAATAAACCTTTTAAACAACTTTATCTAAAAAGTATAAAAGTACTAAGGCATAGTTTGGGAAGTTAGTTTTGGTGGGTTAAGGGTTAAAATTACCACAAAAAATAAAATAGGCTATTTTAGTCAAAAAAAACAAAATATCAAATCTAACTCATAATAATTACACTCCTTTCTCACAAAAAAAGTCAAAAAAGCCAAAAAACCCTTCCCAAACCAGACTTTTTAGCCCCAGACTAAAATAGTTAAAAAATCAAAAAGCCAACCCACTTCTCAAACGGAGGCTAAGTGCATTCCCACCGGTTTATCTAAATTTTATCCTAAAATATTATTAAAAAATTTATTTCCTATTTTTAAGAATTAGTTTTTCATTTTCTTTCCCCAACAAAACGCGTCCGGATCCTCTAGAGTAACTCTCTAGAGTGATCTCCTAGAGTGGTGATCGGACGGCTGTGGTTAAGCCTCACCAAAACGACGTCGTTTTGGTGAGGATTTTCAAAAAAAAAAAAAAAAAAAAAAAAAACCAGATTTTTTGAAGCTCTGTTGCAGATCAACAATGGCTGTGTATCGTGCAGATGATTTACTCGATGAGATTGCTACCAGCATATTTGAACCATGGATAATGAAAAGAAATTGCAAATAAGACAAATGGGTGAACCATAGAGCAAATGGATACACAGCAACTTTAAGTACTTTGAAGCTCTTTGAACCATGGCTGTGTATTTTGAAAAAAAAAAAAAAAATCAAATTTCCTTTCTTCTGGGTTTCTTTCTTTCCATCGTTCTTCGAAGAGTTGTGAGAGAAGGCTGAAAATAAGACAAATGGGTGATGAAAATTTCAAAGAAAAAACATGGAAAATGAAAAGAAATTGCAAGAAAATCAAATTCAGAGGAAATGGGTAAGAACCTGCGGCGGAGGAGATCGGCCATGGACATCGGTCTGCCGGCGGCGGGAGGACGAAATCAACAACCGGAGTTCGGCGGATGAGATCGGCCATGCTTCATCTTCTCTCCTCTCAGATGAAGATCGGTGGATGAGATCGGCGGATGAACTCTGCCAAGAACGATGAAAAATTTGATCTTTTTTTTTTTTTTTTTTTTTTTCCAATTTACCCACCAAAACGACGTCGTTTTGGTGAGGTTGAATCTCAGCCCTTGAAAGGCTGAGTGGGACACGTGTCTCTCCCCCCTCTCCTCACTGTAGGAGATCACTCTAGGAGTAAGACTCTAGAGGATCCTAACGCCAACAAAACTCCTTATTCATTCTCTATTCTATTAAAATAATATTTTTCATTACTTTTAAATTTAAATATTTTTTTAATAATAAAATAATGAAAACAAAAGTAAGAGCATAACATGCAAGATAGCTTCTGTGCGGTCGACAGGCCGAATGACCAGGTCGTCGATCGGGTGGATTTCCAGGAAATATCCAGGCGTGCCTTCAAAACGAAATAAAATAAGAATTTACTCTAAAATATTATTAAAAATTTCATTTTTTATTTTAGGAATCATTTTTTCATCTATTTCCCCCAACAAATTTCTCATTCTTTCTCTATTCTAATAAAATATTATTTTTTAATTATTTTATATTTTATATTTTTGGGGATGGAGATGCTCAAGGTTGAATAAAAAATAATTTTATATTTTTGGGGGGGTGAACAGTCACTTCCTACATTTGAGGAGCAACTGTAGCAACACTTTTATTTGAGGGGTGGGTTAAGGGATCTGATGGGGGTGTTTTTTAACAGCAAAATCTCTTATTTTGAATAAAAAGGTGATATAAGACATCTGTTGAGGATGCTCTAACAAAAATAATTGTCAAACCTAAGTTCGTAATATTTCTAGACTATTATTCTTATTTCATTTTCAAAAAATTGTATATATTCTTGAAAATAAAATAAAAAACAAAAATTAATACAGAAAATTGCTTGAAATGTTATTTGTGAAAAAAACTATTTTTACGAAGAAAAAAATACACCATATTTTCATAAAACAACCTACTTGAGAAAATTTTTAATTTTTAATTTTATTCTAGAAAAGTAATTTTATATAAAAATAACAATGACGAATTTTCAAGTTTTATGGAAACAAAAAATTTTAAATGATATCACACATTTTTCACCTCTTTGATATCGTTTTTTTTTCCTCTTATTTTCCAAAATAAAAACAATAAAAAGTCATAAAATATCCATATTTTTATTTCATGCAAAAAAAAAAAAAAAACCTTTTATAAAAACACTGTTCAATGTTTTCAAAAATAATTTTCTATCATTTTCTTTAAGAAATCCCAAAAAAGAATTTCCAAACATAGTTTATCAATTTGCATTTCTCTAATCAAAACGAAAACCTTGGATTTCGGTTGAATTTCGGTCCGAAGTTGTGTCTATTGCGCATACATTAGCCACCGCGCGGGACTTGCTATCCACCTTGCTGTCACCATATCCTTCTATTTCTCATGACATATCTTCCTCTGCTTCTGCTGTTCTCACTGATACAAAAATTGTTTTGCAGACTGCAGACGTTTCTGTTGCAGATTTTCAGCAGCAACGGATTGTTGTCGATGGGTCTTGGATCTCGGTTACGGACAGAACTGGGTTGGCTTGGGTTTGGCTGGATGCCGACAACCAAATTGTCAAGCATGAAGCCATTTTGGGACCTCCTATGCTATCTCCCCAGCAAGTAGAAGCTGCTTCAGTTCTTCATGCTCTTCGCTGGGCAGTCCAGCAAGGCATCCAGTGTCTCCTTTTGCAAACCGATTGCCTGCCTTTGGTTCAACTTCTGCATACCTCTAATCAAATTTCTGACTGGCAGCTTCACTCTCTTTTGAGTGATATTTTGTTTTGCTCTAAAAAATTTGTTCATGTTGTCTTAGAAAAGGTTGACAGAGCCGTGGTGCAATATGCTCACTCTCTGGCCACTTCTGTAAGAATTACTTATGAAAATTAATGCAATCTCTATGCTGCTTTAGTCCTCAAAAAAAAAAGAAAACCTTGGATTTCATTTTGAATTTTTTTTTTTATTTATTTTCAAAAACTTAAAACTAGTTGGAAGATAACAAATACAAAAAATATTTTCACCTTTAAAAAATATACCCAAAAAAAAGGCGAATATTTTAATTTTTTTATTTAATTCACCAAATTAATTTTTAATTTAAAAATTAAAAAAAAAATTAAAAATTAAAAAAAAATTAATTCAATTATTCAATCCTGTACAAACTCTGTCGTTTGGCCAGAAAACACTATAGTACGACGCCGTCCAAAGCAACAAGAAGCCCCACTTGAACTCTCTCTGTGTTCCGAAGAAATTGGATTCTGCAGAAAAAATTCTCTTTTCAAAAGCAAAGAAAGGAAAGGGTTGTTTGGATGCTGAGAAAATAAATGGGGCTTTTCTTGGAGATGGGTTGAAGAAAGAAAGAAGAATGAATATGAAGCCCCTATTCGAAGGAGGAAGGATCTGCGAGGAATTCACAGCTGGGTATTATGGGAGGAATTCACAGCTGGGTAATATGAAGCCCCTCAGTGCTGGAACCACCCATCTCGCTATCACTCCATTCGATGTTCTCAAAGTTCATATGCAGGTACCTACTCTCTCTCTCTCTCTCTCTCTCTATATATATATATATATATGATCATTGCATATATATATAATTAAACCATGTGTGGGTGTTTGGAGTTTTTGAGATCATATCTTTGAAGGGTTTTTCATTTTCAATGTCTGGTGTTGACCTTGTTGATTTTTTATTTTTTTTGAGATTTTTTTTTTTTTTTGCATTTGGGTTATTTTTTAGTTTTAAGTGTATGTAGTTCATCTCATCTGTCTTAGTCAGAATTAGAATTTGATTATTCACTTCAAAATGAAATAGAGGTTTGAGTTATAAGGCATAATAGGAATCACACTTCAAAGTAATTGACTATACTAGTCTTAATACACAATAGAAAATGTGGAATTCAGTACCCTAAAACTAAACCAACTAATACAAATCTGAGGAGTGGCTCTTCACAAATCTACCATATTATACAGTGGTGTTAGTGAGAGGTATTCAATTTGATCTTATTTTTAAATATAATGCAAGCATTACTGCTTTGTCTTTTTTGTTGGGTCATATTCATTCTTTTTTTCATTTTTGGTTGAACCACACAACTTTATTGTTGGTAATATCTCTTATGTAGTTTTGAGGGGGCTGACGCATCACCCTTGGGCCACAACATGACTTCATTCTTGACTGAAGATACTAAAGAAACTTGAACAACAACTACTAATTCCTCAGCTAATATATACCTTAAAAGTAGAAGACTAAGTGATACAAGATTTTGTGAAATCTTCTAAGATGTTAATGGGTAAATGGATTGGAGTACATTGAATGAATATCCTGAAATAGCCCAATTCTTCTTTTGCTAAGAGACCAGCCTTAGAAATATGCCACCAACGTGAGTAAAGGCAAAGCAACAGTAGTGTTTGTATGATTTGTGGGTGCAGCTAACACTCCCTGTGAGTAGTCTTCTAGTTATAGCCTCTTAAATGATACTGAAGCAAATTCGCAGTTGTTGTCTACTATGTCACATACCTCTCAAATTGAAAATGATCTGAGGGCTGGTCTCTTTCTCTCTAGACCATAGTTGTCAAATTAGGATTCGAATCGTGAATCAAAATGGCCTCGTACCGAATCGCGAATCGAATCGAGTCGTGAATCGTAAAAATTCAACACTTTTCTAAATTACTTGAAAAATTATATCTATATACTTGGATGTTAAATATATCTTATGAATATGAAATATTTAGACTTAAATGAATGAAAATACGGTTTTGAGTGATGATCACGTAGTTTAATAGGTAAAAAATTAACAAAAGTTTCTTTGTAATATCACCGTCTTACCTTTTTCTTTTTCTTATTAATCATTCCTAACAAAGACAATAAACAAAGTAAAACTCTCAATTTTCTAAGCAATAATAATTTAATAATGATATTGATATTTGGACAATAATCACACATATTTTTCCAAGTAACATAACAAGGACCAAATAATAATAATAATAAATATATATTTAGGATCTCTTATTTTAAACTCTAAAACATTTAAAAAGGTATAAGACTTCACCCATGTAATATTCAACTATATGTAATTTAATAAAATAGCAATAGTAATTCATAAGGTAAGTTACTTTAATCTTAAACATCGTTAGGAGATATATTATGATTGTTTAAAGGAAGAAAAATGAGAAGAAAGGTTAAAAACATGTTAGGTCTGACTGAATCTGATTAGATCCTATTAAAAATTCCATAATCGCTAAAATAACAACAAATCATGTATATATTGGTTGTTTTGGTATTAAATGCTATTAGAAGTTGTATTATGTTATTTTCACTAAAAAAATGGAGAAAAAAAGTCAAAAATATGTTGAGAGACAAGATAGTTTTAAGAATTGCATGAATTGTAAAAAGTGAATCAAATCGTGAATCAATTGTAAATCGTGCGATTCACTAAAAATTCACTTTCAAAATAGATTCACTCATAGATTTGTATCGATTTTGCAAAAACTACAAATCGATTTGTGAATCAAGTCGCGAATTGTAAGATTCTGATAACAGAGCTCTAGACAAACCAACTTTTCTTTTTGCTAACTAACTCTCTTAAATGCATGATCCATTGTTTTAACAATTTAACTTAATAAATTAATTATATAATTTGTAGGTGAACCCTGTTAAGTATAATAGCATTTCCACATGCTTTACAACTCTATTGAGGGAACAAGGCCCTTCTGCCTTTTGGAGAGGTAGGGGTGGCAAGTTCTTTGGATACGGCATTCAGGGTGCCTGTAGATTTGGGCTGTATGAATACTTCAAGAAGGTTTACTCCAATGTCCTGGTAGACCAGAACAGGAGTTTCATCTTTTTTGTTAGCAGTGCATCTGCAGAAGTGATTGCCAATGTGGCTCTTTGTCCTTTTGAGGCCATCAAAGTACGTGTTCAAGCACAGCCCCACTTCGCAAAGGGCTTAATTGATGGCGTTCCGAAGCTATATGTGACAGAAGGCCTCCGTGGGTACATAATCTGAATGCTCTGATTTTGTTCATTTTAATATTGTTTCATTATGTGATATTCCTCTCTTATTAAATGGTTTTGTATCTTAATTTTGATTGCAGTTTTTACAAGGGCCTAGTTCCACTTTGGGGTCGTAACCTTCCATGTAAGTGCATACTTACCTTGCACTTTTCTGATTTCTGTTATGATTAATTTTGGCATGGCTATCTACGATTCTACATGTGTTGTGAGTCACGGAGATAATGAGGTTGTCCTCTTGGACCTAGGATGATGCATAGCCAGTTTGTTCATTATTATCATCTTCTAACCAGCTGCACCATATAACTTCCTATCATAGTTTGTAGATTTAGAGCAACCAAACCATTGAAAATATAGGCTAACTAGAAGCTTGAATCACACCATCAACTCCACTCATTTGGTTATCTTGATCATAATGCAAAGCTATTTGGGCAATTTTCACTCGTCAATTTTTTCTTTACATATAAATACTGACTAGACAGGCTTGAATGATATGCTCAGCCAAGTAATCTTAGTCTTCTGGTTGTTTGTGTGCAACTAGGAAGCATAAACCCCCCTTCTTTTTTTTTTTTGGTTCGTCCATGGTAACTTTTTCATATTGACACTCAAATTTCTCTTGGGCAGTCTCTATGGTTATGTTTTCGACATTTGAGCATTCTGTAAATTTTCTGTACCGTAATGTACTTCAAAGAAGGAAGGAAGATTGCTCAAGAGCTCAACAGCTTGGAGTGACATGTTTAGCTGGCTATGCTGCTGGATCTGTTGGTAGTATTATTTCTAATCCCGCTGACAACATCGTTGCCTCTCTGTATAACAAAAAAGCTAATAGCCTCAAGCTGGTAAACATCTCTCGATTACAATAGTCATTCGTTTTTACACGTCAGCCTACTTGGTTCAAATTTAACTTTACTGTTTTTCCCATTCAGGCTGTGAAGAAAATTGGGTTTATCAACCTATTTACAAGAAGTCTTCCAATTAGGATAATGCTTGTTGGACCTGTAGTGACATTGCAATGGTTGTTCTATGATTCCATTAAGGTGTTAAGTGGATTGTAAGTGCATTTTACCTTGACTTGTTTTTATATTCTGTCTAATTAATTTATATCCAACATGCTGAGCCACCACCTTTGTGGTCTCCTGATGTTAGGGATTATATCCTATGAACTCCCTATATATACACAATAACTTTGTCTTAATTACAAGAAAACCAGTAGAAGATTCAGATGAGTAGTAATACTTATGATAAAGTGGACTGATATTTTAACCTGTTTTTAATGGAGACAATATTTGGATTAAGGTTCAAATTAGAGTATAGAAACAACTAAGAACTGAATTGAACCTGTGTCCAAAATCATTTAATACTCAACTTAGAAATTTTCATTGCAAAATGGAAACTTTCGGAGTTTGGAACTACTATGTCACTGCCAATAGAAATAGGAATGGAAATTGTGTGATGGTAGTAATAATAAGCCAAAGAAGAGCAGCTAAGCAAGCACAAAGCCTTATGTTATTTTTCCTTTCCTTCGTATGTATAAGCTAAGGTACACCCGCCAACCATTGACTGAATTGAACACAGCTACTTTAAGTTATTTTTCCATGAGCTGCTAAGTAATATGTTTGTGGGTGCATAAAGTAAATTGCAGTATCATCTGGAACCTCTTCAACTTTCTCAGTTCTTTGGACTGTAGGGTTGAAAAAATAAAAATAAAAACATATATACCTTATATGCATTATCAAAATTTTATATTTCACTTCTCTGTCCGCCACTCTAAAATAGCATGATTTTACATGTAAATCTTCCAGGCCAACTAGTGGGGATGTTTGCACTGATATAGAAGAAACTAGAACATCTTAAGCTCATTGAAACAAATGGAGATCAACAGAACTTTGAGAAGACAAAAATATGTCACAGCTTGGCTATGGAGGAGGATCTTGTGGCTGCAGATTCGCTGAATTTTTTTTTTTTTTATTTGGGTGTGTGTGTGTGCAGCAGCCAGCAAATTTTGTTATTAGTATTGGACTAATCCAACTCTTTCTTGTGAGCAAGCTATTGCGAGAACTAACTTCTACACTGAATACATAGAGTTTTTAATGTTCTGCAGTGATTGCGATATAGCTCGTGTTGTGATTATTTGGGCAGTTGATAAACTTGTATTGCTAACGAGGAAACAGTAAACGGTTATATGCTTTTGTAGGTGTCATTTAGTAGGCATCTGTTACTGAGCCTTGATAACTTTGTTACTTTATTGTTTCATGAAGAAGACGGGGCTTGCATTAGATTCTATAGAATTACTAATGCTGCTTTGAAACCGTATATACATGTAAAATGTAAGATATGACAGTGGAGGATTCTGTTTACTGCTTAAGAAACCATTCTCAAATGCTTCCGATTCCATTTGAGATTGACAAAACTCATTTCAAGCGGTGAGGGTGTATGATTAGCAGTCTCATTGTTGTTCAAACATGGTGCCTGTTAAATTTTTTCTCCCCAGGTGATCGAAATCTCATGCTGATCCATGCAACCCTGAAAGACCAGATTTCAAATTGCTGAACATACAGGTTAAAATTAGTCCAAAGAAAAGTAGGCGGACATGTAACACACTAAGATCACACCCCTACACAAACAAGGTTGGATCATCCATCAGGATCCTTTCCTGCCCTCCTCTTTCAAATCACTAGGATGTATATCTCTAATCTGATCTGGTGGTGAGAATTGATTTGGGACAGGATCCCCTGCTCTACACAAAGGCAATTTCTGAGTCTAGGTTGGACTGAGTCATATTTGATTTCCAACAAGATGAAAATGCCAAAATTTTGGAGAGGCAAAGACTAGCTGTATTCTGTAGCAAATTTTTTGCTTCTTGACAGACCATTTTCTGTTTGTCATGTGTTTGGCGCGATCTGTTCACCTAATACTTTCCATATCCAGACACTGTTCTGAAACATGACAGTTGCTCAAACTTGCATCTTAACTGGCAACACGTTACGGTTGTGTTTGAATCATAAATTTTGAATAGAGGTTTTAGAAAGGGACACCTTTTCCATTTCCATTTCCAAATCTATGATCTAAACATAACCTAAAGATATCATCAAATGGCAAAACAGGACTATCAATATCTATTTCCCAAACAGAAATAATGACAGGAACACCCATTTCAGAAATGACAACATAAAAAAGATTCATAATAACAAATACTTTGGGCAATATAAGTTGTGACATACCAAAAGAAATGAGCACTTCATTACTCATTTCTCATGCCAAAATAAACTAATAAAAAACATATCATCAACAATTTATGAGCAAGTACTGCAGCTCTATGAAACAAGGCCAATGCTGTTGATACATTGAATTATAATATGGCCCAGAATCAACGACTCAAACATAGCTGTCGATCAATGATTTCCTCATCTCATCAACAATGGCAGTAGGTTGTGCTTCTCTCAACTTGAAGACACTCTCAATAACGGACAATTCTGTTGCTGTAGTGTCTGATCCACAGAATGCTGTCCAGTCATTTACAGTCAAGCCAGCAGCGATCACTTCACTACCACGGTTCACAGTCCCTGCCACCAAAGGGACCTGAAGGAGGGTTGAAAGTTCATCCAAGTCTTCAATGGACGTATGAGGATGGACCTGCTCCAACATCACTTTTTCATCATAAAGAGGACAATAAAATAAGAAATTTTTCATGACTTAATGTTTGTTTAAGATAGGCCCCGCTAGAGGATATCATTTCTTACCAGGCCACCTTTATTGGAGAAGGCACAAAAGCTGCCCACAAGAGTATTACCAGCAATTGTCTGCCTAAAAACTTCTACCCCAAGAACATCTGCAATCATCTCCTCTGTTTCCTGGAAGTCAGCATAGAAAACCAGTACATGAGCACGTTGAACAAATATATACCTAAAAGAGAGCATGCTGAATAAAGAAACACCTAAAAGAGGTTTTTAATCATGTAAAATAACTGTCATCCACTGCCCCTGATGCAAACATCTACCTAAATTTCATGAAGAATTATTACCCAAACCCAATGAATGGTTGTGGTAAATGGTGATCTTGCAATGGCATTCTTTCACATTTTCAACATTGAATGGAAATTCTTTGACATAATGTAGAAGTTGTACAAGGTACACCCCAATTTACATTGGTTTTTAAGTTACAAATCATCTAGAGTATGCTATAAAAACACGCGTGTGTGTTAGAGAGAGAGATAAGCAAAGGAAACAAGCAACCTGTGCCTGAATTCATATATTATGTATGTTTATAATATACTATTTATTATATCTATACTGTTGTTAGATGAGAAGTGCAAACTCTCTCTCTCTCTCTCTCTCTCTCTCTCTCACCTAAGTAGCTGCCGACCATCTCACCTTGTGAAGTGGTTTGTGACTTGACTGTCAACCTCCCAAGATTAACAAGGCAGTCTTATGACCATGAAGCAAAACTGATGAACAATCGCTCAGTGTATGTCCCTTCAACCCTCAATTCATGACTGCAGTCCAGCATAACCATGTTCGCCACAACAATGAATGCCACACAGACTCTCAATGGAAATTTATTGCTGTTTGGCGTTACTTCCACCCACCCCCACCCAAAAAAGAAATATACAAAAGTAAACCATCTCATACCCATGACATTTTTCATCATACCACACCCTTCCTTCAAAGTTCAAGATGGATAGAAAGCTTTAAATGTTGCATTTGGTAAAGTGGAGTAGAGCATGACCACACATAATAGACATCTTCAACCACTAACATTATTCTGGTAGCAGGAATAAAACTATAGCAGAGAAAAAAAGGCAAAGATAAGGGGGGAGAAAAAAAGGATTCATCCACCAACAGGCAAAACCAATATCTTATCCAAATTGATTAGCAATTGAAATTCAATTTCCAAAAATACATTTGTCCCAAAGAAATAGGCAACTTTACCTTGTCAAGATCAGTATGTGTTAGAGCAACATAATCATTGCATGCTATGCAATTCCCAAGAGCAGATAGCCTCTCTTCAATGCGCTGAACAACAACCTGATCTGGCAGACTGTTTCTCAGGTGTTGAAGTTCTTCAATAAGAAAAAATAATAGGAATGTGAGATCCATAGGTCCAGAAAAGAAAATGGCAATCAAATGTGAGTCAAAAAGATTAAGAACCACAAGAACTATCGTGATAATTAAGAGCAACATAAAAATAATCAAAACATAATATGCACTATTTAGGCGTTATTTTTTTTATAAAAACGTAATCAAACCCCAAGGGGTTTGCCTGGTGGTCAAGGCTTGGAGAGCCTGGTGCTCCCTCCGTGGTCTCAGGTGCAAGGGGTCAGTCCATACAGGTCCTTGCCCCAGGATTTAATTGGGTCCTCCTGCTAGTGGACAGTGGGATTGGTCTCCCGAATTAGTCAGTCCATTGGGCCAGACACCGAGTTATCAAAAAAACATAAAAACAGAATCCTACTTAAAATAACATAATGTTCATTGCATCATTAGCTTTTCATTTTTGAGAAAAGGAAATGAATATTTGTATTTATACAATGCAAGAATACCCAACATCCAACAAGAGTTACACAAGAGTCAAACCCACACACACGCCAAAAGTTAGGGAGGTAGAGGACATTATCTACCCCTCACTGAAAAGTCTCATACTTGATGTGGAACAAATACAAGACATACTTTTTTTCTTTTGAATAAGAAGGAAAAGCTGCAGCAATACCTTGGTCGGTTGTGGTATGAGGCAAGAGAAGCCCATTTTTGTTTCCTAAAATAACAATCAAATGATTATATTGTGATAGTTAGAATAAAGCTTATGGCACCTCAAAAGAGTGCTTCTTCCATGAGATTATAAGAGACTTAAAGTCTTTACCAATACAGAGCCGTCCAATTATCCGTGTGCCACCGATGGAGGTTTTAACAACAGGTATAGCATCTGCTAACTCAGCCTCAAACGTACTGCACACCATCCAGCCATTGAAATGTTAATGCCTTTTGTAAGCCAGAGACAAAACTATGGATGGCAAACTCAAACCAAAACCATAAACCCACCCAATTAAACCCATTTAAAACCTATCTAAATTCATAAACGGGTTTAAATGGGTTGCACCTTACAAACCCAATTATAAGCAAGTATAAATGGGTTGGACATGGGTACTCTTAAACCCATTTAAATGGATACCACCTTCTCTACCACACTACTACCGCCACCATCACCACTCTACCCCCACTACCTCCACCACCACCACCACCACCACACGTCTGCCGCCAGCCCTCCACCGCCACTGACACACCACTCCACCACCACAAGTATGGCTTAAAAATTGGGCATTCTAAAAATGAGAGAGCCAATATCTCGCCCCAAACAAAACATTCTTAGCATTATGTATGTATATCATCTGTTTGCTTGGGACTCTTTCTATGACATTCACATCCTAAATTATTTCCACAGCTATTGTGGGTGATCTATCTATATACATTTACATTACCATATATGTACACACACAGATGGGAAACATCTAATTTTGTACCATTGCCTTACTGTTATCAAGTTTTACATGTTTCCTAGAATTAATCTTTTTAACATGTTTGCACCACCAGCATATGTAGCTGGAGCCTGGAACTGATGTGATCCCCACTGGAATGGCCAGAGAAGCTTTAGAAATAATCATAGGTGGTGACGGTGGTGGAAGCTATTATCCTAGACTACCCCCTCCTCCTCCCCCTCTAGAACCACTATGCCCTCCTCCGCTAACGCCACTCCATCACCGCCACCAACTCCACTAGACAAAAATTTAATAAAGACATAACAACAAAGAGCATTAAAAAAATCACACACACCAAATCCCAATAAACAAACAAACCTGTAGAAATTTTCTGAACCCCCAATAGCAACCAAACAGTACGCATTGGTCAGCTTGGAGAACACCCCAATATCACATGAGTTCTCAAATTGAATTCCTGTATAAAACCCATGTTCAATTCAGGCAAGCATAAACTATACAATGAACATTCCCATTTAATACAAAGCAAAAAAATTGAAATTTAGCAACTTCAATCAATAATACATCTATACATATTGAGTAGTGTGAATAACTTACTAGTTGCCATGATGATGAGAAGACAATGAACAGAACGACGATGGGAGTCAGAATTACAGGATCTGCGAGCGAAGGAAACACATATAAATGAAAAACCCAACAAATTAACAGGAAAAATTGTAGGATAACAGGGTTTGGGGATGAAAATCAGCAATTATACAATACTAATGCAACAACAGCGTTAAACCCCTAACTGGACATATCAATAAATATGTATGTACTACCTGGGAGATATTGTTGTGCAGAGAAAGAGTTGTGATTGAGAGCTTCACCTTGTATTTCACCAATGGATATATGTCCAGTTTAGGGTTTTGGAAGCGTTAGGGTTTTCCTGACAAACGGATAAAGGGGATGGTTTTTATATTTATTGATCTCTCCGATTGACACTAGTTATTAGCCGCCGCGGGCCCAAAAGCTGATCCTGATATTTGTTTGAGGAGTTTTTGTCATTTTGCTTTGAGATTATGCTTCTCCCCTGTACTTTATTGAATTGGAGAGAGGTTATTGGAGTTTATTTTTAGGCCACGTTTTAATAATTTAAATTATTTATATTTTAAGATTTATTAAGTATATTATTATCGTAAAATATTAAGTTGATTAGATAATAATATTTATGTGTTTTGATCAATTTTATATAAAAAATAAATTATAATAAATAAATAATTTATATAAAATTGATTCGAACACATAATAATTTCTATTATTCAATTGACTTGATTTTTTACAGAAATAATGCATTCGATGAATCTTAAAATATGAATAGTTCAAATTATCTAAATGAGACTCAAAAGTGAGCCCATTGGGCCAGACTAAACTATCCAATCTGATTATGAACGGAAGACGGTCCAATCTCTTTTTTTTTACTGTGATTGGAGAGTTTAAAATTTTATTTTTTGAAAATTAATTTTGTAAAAAATAAATACAAAAAATATATATTGAAAATCTTTTAAAATTATTTTTAACCATAAAAAATAAAAATAAAAATCTTACGAAAATGCAACTCAAAAGTCAAAATAATTTTAAAAACTTCTCTTTCAAAACATAACTCCATACTCAAATTATGATTCTAAAACTAAACTAAATGAAAGTGTTTTTAATTTTTTTTTACATATTTCAGTAACTAATTTTTTATCTTTTTTAGAAGTTTGACCAAAAAAAGTCATCAATTTTATGGATACTATAGAAAATACTAGAGTGTTCAGATAACTAATAATAAAAAATTTAATATCGTAATATGTATATTACTTAAGGATAAGTATATTCTTAATAAAATCTAAGGTCTTGAAATCAAAACTTATTTTACATTATGTATAATAATTTTTTTTTATTTTAACATATGCAAAGTTGTCATGTGGCATAAGAAGGAAAATGTTTCACTAAACTAATTTAGACATTTACTTAATGATGGGATAGATAGATAAGAGATAGATAGATAGATAAATAAATAAAATAAAAGTGGCAAAAACTTTTAAATTGTGTATTTTATATTATATTTAAATTTTTAGATGATTTAATTATTGAGTGACTTTTTGATGAATGAATGGTGAATAAAATTGATAAATTAAATTGACATTTCTTGAAATTTGATAAAATTTAATAAATTTTACGATTTTGACATTATGGCACGGACTGTCATCTTAATAGAGTTAAATGAGTCAAAATTAATACAAATATTATGAGGGCACAAGATAAATAATGAAAAATAAAATTTTCAATGTAAAATAAATGATAATATTATTATTTTTTTGTCCATATAACTAGTAAATTATTAATGAAAAAATAGAGTACGTGTTATATGAATTATAATTTTATGGGAGTCTAATGTCATTATGTAAAAACTGTATGATATATTGTATTTTTTTCAAATCTTAAGAGAGATCAATGTAAATTTATCCAAAAAATTACTTAACAGCCATTGTGTCACGACCCAAACCCGCCCCTAAAAGTTTGGCATCGTAACCGGCCAGTAATTCTAGATTACCACAGGCCTTCCTGAATATAACATAAATAATCGGGGCTCGCGGAAGCGAAATAAAATGCAAATAGTCCAAAGAGCTGTGCATAAGTATGAACATACATTTACATGCCAAAAATGTTAATTTACCCACTATAGTTACATAACTTGATCAAAATTCATATACATCACATATAGGCACAAGCCACAAATACATTACCAAAACAAAACTCACTATACGGCCTTCCAGGCCTAGCCCAGCTCAGGGGCACCATAACTCAGGTAGGCTTTCAAAACGGCGACTCAACACGAACTCCGCCTAGGCTTGGCTCTCTGACTGCCCACCTAAAAATACATATATACGGGGGTGAGCTAAAGCCCAGCAAGTAACATTAACGTAAAGGGTTAGTGAACGAATTCCACATATCATATATCCGTAAAACAAATCATCATAGACATAATCAATTCGTATCAGAACATAATAATGGCATACTTCACAGAACATAACATAACAGAACGTCTTCCGACTAGAGTAATCAGTTCCGGATACTGATTAAACACACACCACAATGAAGTGGCTAACGAGATCTCGTAAACTAGTCATGGACCCGCATTTTCATGCCGTCCCCCATGACTTGGGACTCTCTATGAATGCCATACTAGATTCGCAAATAGGACATTCGTTCACAGAAAACATTATCATTTCAGAAAACATAACTTAACATAGCATTTTCAGAACATACTTTATATAAAAACTTAACTTTACAGAAATGTTACTTACAGTGGTTTTCCAGAACCGGTTGTACGGTCTTCGTGTTTTGACCTGCAAATGTCAACATGATAACACAAATCCTTAACACATATCATCATCAAATCAAGTTCACATATCCTCTTAACGATGTTTCAATCTCATAACTTCATTATCATGACTTAATTAAGCCTCAAGAATGCTAAAAATGCAATGAGGATGCCAAAATCATGCATTAAACACTTTTTGAAATTTTCGGGGGTCCCCCGCTCTCGGGCAAAAGTCCCCGCCGAAGCGATCGAAAATCAGAAGAAAATATCGGATGTCGCGAAATTCCGCCGAAGGCCCAAACCTCCGCCGAGCGATCGGGAAAATTCGAGTAGAAAACTATCCATTTTCTGACAAAACCGTGGTCTCCATTTGCCAAAAATCAACTTCAAAAATCAGAAATTCAAGGCCCAAAATTACTTGAAAACAACTTGTTTTAAGATTAAACTCACATGAATCTACTAAAAGATTAAATCATAAACCAAGTTAGAAAATCATATTATGCATATAAAAACTTCATTCCTTAAAACCATGGAGTTTATCCTTCCAATTGAAGAGCATGCAAGAAAACTATGATTTAAAGCATAGATTCATGATGTAATGCCATATATATACTCATAGATGTTCCATAGATCAAAGTACTACATAATACCATCAATAAAACATAATTTCCCCTCATTCATCCAATTTACTTACCATAAATCATGAGGAAATCTACCTTACTCAAGAAATTGGAGAAGATCCTTACCTTAAATTCTTGTTTGGAGAGAATTAGCTTCAATCCCCTTTCCTTTCTCTTCTTTCCCTTGTTTCCCCTCTTCTCCCGAATGCTCTCCCTCTCTCTCTCTAAGATATTTCCTTTTCTTTATTCTTGAGTCAAAACATGGTCAATAGTCCCTATCCAAGCTCATATATATCATATAAACCCAATTAAGCCAAACGGGACTTAACGATTCAGACAAAATTCAGTCCCCAATTTATTTTCTCAACTGGTTCTAAAAATTCCCAGTACCACGTAGGCGTGTTCAATTTCATTTTCTGAACCCATTACGGTCATCAATTTCAGTCCCGAAGTCGTAAGTCCAACAGATTTTTTTCTAATTCAAACAGATATTCTTCCATTAATTCATCTAAACATAATTAATTATGGATAATTACATTATGCATTTTGGGGTCATTACACTCTCCCCACCTTAAGAAGTTTGGTCCTCCAAACTTTCCTTCCTCTGGCAGAATCTCAATCGGAAATCATAATCACATGTCATTATTCATTCCGTAGCCATTCAATAATTCGCAAGGTGTCATCATACAGAGGGAACAACTCTACAATTCTATTCAATTATTCAGCATGACAAGCAATTCTTGTATCAATCTCATAGCAGTCTGACAGTAATAAACATATTTCATACATGCTGTAGTCAATTAACAAGTTCTATAACATTCAATGCAAAGGTAGTCACGTAATTAGGATAATCCATAGCAAAGGTAATAGCAAAGGGAGTTGTTCCATCATAGTCATAGTCAATTTGTGTCATGTCAGGTCTAATTCATTTCATCATAGTATTGTCCATTGCATAGGTAACAGTGCTAACATCATAATAGATAATTGAAATCATACCTGCATTCGCTTTTCCATTATTCGGTGTCTTATCTGAAATTAAGGTGTATACTCTTGCTTGCCTCAAAGTAGTCCTCTCAGGAGTCGATGTTGTTGTTATCTTCGGTGCCTCTGTTGGTGTATTTCCACTAGCAACGGGTCTTCCAGTTCTTGGGTAACCTTGCGGACAGGCTTTGGCTAAATGTCCCTTCTGTCCACATTTGAAACATGCTCCTGATATTCGGCGACAAACGCCCCAATGCTGCTTCCCACATTCCTTACAAATGGGCATACTTACACTTCTTCCACTTTCCCTTTTTGTATTGTCACTAAACTTTGAAGCCAAATTTTCATTTACCGAAATCATTGATTCACCAACTGCTTCTATCTTCTGTTTCTTAAATCTCTTACTCTCTGCTTCGATTATTGGTGGCTGGGACATTTTCAAGGTCAGAATATTTGTTTACGGCATCTAGCCTCTATCAGGGACATCAACATATTTCTCCAATTTCAATACATTTACCCTATCAAGTATTTCAACATGCAATCCACCCTCAAACTTCCTTGCCTTTTTATACTCTGTATCCACCATATGGGGAGCATAGCGGGCTAATTCAGTGAACTTCGTTTCGTACTTTGCGACCGACATGGTGCCTTGCTTCAACTGTTCAAATTCTGATATTTTTCTGTCTCGCATACACTGTGGGAAGTATTTTTCATAAAACTTTTCTTTAAATTGGTTCCACGTCAAATCCCTATCAATTTCTCGTACAAGCATCCACCATCTTCGGGCTTCCTCTATCAAAGTGAATGTTGCTAACAGAACCTTATACACATCAGTACACGGAAACACTTCAAAGATCTTTTCTGTTTCTAATACCCAGGCCTCTGCCTTTAAGGGTTCAATACCCCCTGCAAATTCTGGTGGTTTCAACTTCTTATATTTCTGAGTCAAACTGATAATATCATCATTATTCATCTGTTCCACTTGCACGGGTGTTGTGGAGGAGGCGGAAATGGTTGTCTCTGCTGTTGTTGGTTTTGTTCTTGTTGCTGTCTTAGCAAAGCTTCTACCATCATTTCTAACCGATCTAGCCTAGCATTAGATGATTCCGTCTCATTTACATTCCTTGCATTAGTCTCCTCCATTTGTCTATAGAACCCATAACAAATACAACATTTCATTCTCAACATAATGTTTCCTCTACTGTCTCTTCATTACTATTCTTGTCTCTTTATATTCAGAAACACACACACATGCACATATACTCATGCCATGCCCTATCTCTTTTCTAATGCACCCTACAGCTCTTATGGACACGTGTGTGGGTAAATTAACTCGTGTGCTCTGATACCATTCTGTCACGACCCAAACCCGCCCCTAAAAGTTTGGCATCAGAATCGCCAAGAATTCTAGATTACCACAGCCTTCTAATATAACATAAATAATCGGGCTCATGAAGAAATAAAATGCAAATAGTCCAAAGAGCTGTGCATAAGTATGAACATACATTTACATGCCAAAAATGTTAATTTACCCACTATAGTTACATAACTTGATCAAAATTCATATACATCACATATAGGCACAAGCCACAAATACATTACCAAAACAAAACTCACTATACTGGCCTTCCGTGCCTAGCCACTTCAGGGCACCATAACTCGTAGGCTTTCAAACGGCGACTAACACGAACTCCGCCAAGCTTAGCTCTCTCGACGCCCACCTAAAAATACATATATATACGGGTGAGCTAAAGCCCAGCAAGTAACATTAACGTAAAGGGTTAGTGAACGAATTCCACATATCATATATCCGTAAAACAAATCATCATAGACATAATCAATTCGTATCAGAACATAATAATGGCATACTTCACAGAACATAACATAACAGAACGTCTTCCGACTAGAGTAATCAGTTCCGGATACTGATTAAACACACACCACAATGAAGTGGCTAACGAGATCTCGTAAACTAGTCATGGACCCGCATTTTCATGCCGTCCCCCATGACTTGGGACTCTCTATGAATGCCATACTAGATTCGCAAATAGGACATTCGTTCACAGAAAACATTATCATTTCAAAAAACATAACTTAACATAGCATTTTCAGAACATACTTTATATAAAAACTTAACTTTACAGAAATGTTACTTACAGTGGTTTTCCAGAACCGGTTGTACGGTCTTCGTGTTTTGACCTGCAAATGTCAACATGATAACACAAATCCTTAACACATATCATCATCAAATCAAGTTCACATATCCTCTTAACGATGTTTCAATCTCATAACTTCATTATCATGACTTAATTAAGCCTCAAGAATGCTAAAAATGCAATGAGGATGCCAAAATCATGCATTAAACACTTTTTGAAATTTTCTGAAACAGTCCCCGCCGAAATAAAACCCGCCGAGCGATCGAAATTAAGAAAATACTGGATGTGCGAAATCTCCGCTCGAGCGTCCAAACCTCCGCTCGAGCGGACTGGGAAAATCTGAGTAGAAAAACCAGTCCATTTTCTGACAAAACCGTGGTCTCCATTTGCCAAAAATCAACTTCAAAAATCAGAAATTCAAGGCCCAAAATTACTTGAAAACAACTTGTTTTAAGATTAAACTCACATGAATCTACTAAAAGATTAAACCATAAACCAAGTTAGAAAATCATATTATGCATAAAAAAACTTCATTCCTTAAAACCATGGAGTTTATCCTTCCAATTGAAGAGCATGCAAGAAAACTATGATTTAAAGCATAGATTCATGATGTAATGCCATATATATACTCATAGATGTTCCATAGATCAAAGTACTACATAATACCATCAATCAAACATAATTTCCCCTCATTCATCCCATTTACTTACCATAAATCATGAGGAAATCTACCTTACTCAAGAAATTGGAGAAGATCCTTACCTTAAATTCTTGTTTGGAGAGAATTAGCTTCAATCCCCTTTCCTTTCTCTTCTTTCCCTTGTTTCCCCTCTTCTCCCGAATGCTCTCCCTCTCTCTCTTTAAGATATTTCCTTTTCTTTATTCTTGAGTCAAAACATGGTCAATAGTCCTTATCCAAGCTCATATATATCATATAAACCCAATTAAGCCAAACGGGACTTAACGACTCAGACAAAATTCAGTCCCCAATTTATTTTCTCAACTGGTTCTAAAAATTCCCGGTACCACGTAGGCGTGTTCAATTTCATTTTCTGAACCCATTACGGTCATCAATTTCAGTCCCGAAGTCGTAAGTCCAACAGATTTTTTTTTCTAATTCAAACAGATATTCTTCCATTAATTCATCTAAACACAATTAATTATGGATAATTACATTATGCATTTTGGGGTCATTACACATTGAATAGGACACTTTGAGCATCTTCAATGGCAAATGCTATAATAGCATTGCCATTGTTATAATTTAATAATAAATAGTAGCAAATTGTCAAATTATAGTGATGGTACTCTAATGGTTATATGTCATTTTGGCAAATCTCAACTAACTTTATAGAGTCTTCCAGTCATCTAGCCGATCGTCTTGTGTTTAGTTCTGTATTTAGTCCTTTGTGTGTGTAGCATTGTGTAACATGCCCGAGGGATACTTGTGCAAGTTAAACAGTTCGGGTTCTCGATTTCTTTGATCTAGTCTCACGAATGCAATGTGAAACATAGATGAGAGTCCAGATTTGACAACATAGAAAATTCATTTTATTGCAAAACCATTGCCAAAAATTGACTGCATCACTAGATCTTAGAGTCGTCATCTAATATCGTGCCAAAGCCACTGCTTGTTATAACCAAAGATGTTTGGCTCGAAACCTTAGGTATGAGAGAGGAAGGTCATTAATTGAATACCCCCCGTTCACTCGATCAAAAGATCAACCTTTACTAAATCATGATATGAGTTTTATTTTCTTTATATATTCATATTTCGGGTATTAAATAAATCCTACAATTTACTAAGTGAAGTATACAAGTATAGACTATGCCACTCATTTTGGAACAACTTGATTTCATGTGTTTTGAAAGAGTTTTGAAGATGTATAATTCAAACAAATTGAATTTACAAGCATGAAAATCAACATCATTCAAAATTAAGCGACACAACCTTCATCCGCTAACATGCATACAGTTATATCAAGTAAACAAATAGCCTCATAGTAGGATGCTTAAACATAGTAAGAAAAACACACACAAGGAGGATGCTAAAGTATAAAAACTTACATATTTATCGACGTTCCGCGAACAGCTACAAAACAAAGTTAACAACATATGCATGATCTTATATACAAAATTTTAATGCAATTTATTCACGAGATGTAACTAAAGATTCGGCTTCTAATATATGACATGTGAATCATCTCAAGAACATGAGGTAGCGCATATAATCATATAGGAATTTATTAAATCTATAAATGCAAAATTAAGCGAATCAAGATGCATGAAACATGGATGTAAAGCATGGATTTGATGAGGAAAAAAACAAAAATAAAATATGATGCTTATGCACAAATAAGGAAGCAAATAAAAGATCGGGATAGAAAGAAGCGGGGCGGTTACAACACTTGAAAGAATGATTACAAATCAAATTAGAGAGGGAGAAAAAAAAATATTACAACAAAATAAAAATCTCACAAAAAATTCAAATAAAAAAAAAATAGAAGTTTCATGTATCTTGAGTATTGCTGGAAACTAGTACGCTCAACGTCGGAAGGCTACTCCATTTTGTTCAAAAAAAGCTAACCGGCTAGCCGGCCAACTAGGCCTAGCGAAACCTATCTTATTGCAAACCGAGAAAATGAACAAATAAGGAATATGTTTGTGGCTCAACTAACTACTTCTGGTTAGATTACAATAAAATTAATTAAACTAAAACAAGAAAACAAATATAGGATAGAAAGTGCAAGAAAATGAAGAATTAAAAACTATTTACTTTCGGTTAAATTACAACAAAATAATATGAAATGAAAGTAAGAAAACAAACACAACATAGAATGTGTAAGGAAAATGAAAGGATTTAAAATTTACCTTCCAAAAGAAGATTGAACTTTTTGATTTATAAACTTCCTATTGATCACCCTCAAGGTTATGAATTGTGTTCTTAATCCTCAATTCAAAAAATTCAGAATATGAGCTAAAACGACGGCTTCAAACAAGTGTAGGAAATGTGTGCTCGGTTCTTCAACTTGGTAAAGACTACCCTCTCTTTGATCAAAACTCTAGAATTTAACTATAATAAGATGACTTTGATGACTTTTGTAATAGGAAATGAGATATGGTGTATAGTTTGAGCAAATGGAAGTTCACAACTAACATATAATTTTGGCTAACTCTTGAATTCAAAACTTAAACTCTCTTCTTAGCTATCTCTAGCCTTTTATACTCAATCTATTCTCTTCCTCCTCTCAACAATCTGATGTATACATATAGGCAATGCAAGTGGAGCAATGGTGGAAGACAAGAATGGAGCACTAATGAAGATAATGGAGCACTAATGAAAGACGAAAGTGGAGTATTAGCTTCAATATAGCAAACACTAAGCAATGGAGGGTGAGTATACATGCATTCAATGCATGAATGGGTCAGAAAAATGGATTTGGGAAGTGCCTCACCCGAACCAACACAAAATTGGGCAATCTGTCTCTGATCGGCCAAATGACCGAGCGATCAACTAGTCAGAGATAAATTCACCCGGTTTTGCTCGTTCAGTCTAGTTTTGCTTCGATTTGGTCCAATTTTACTCTGGATGTCCAATGGGGCCCAAATACTTGACCAAAATAAGTTTAAGGTAGAGAACAAAGCTCAAATTTCATTTCCCTTATTGAGAATTCTGTAAGAAACACATTCTGATTTTCATTATTGGATGATCAAAAAAAAGCGAACAAGTCTTAGGATCAATTAAAATGGGGTGTCTACACATTGTTGTTGCTGAAATCGTCTGAAATATGAACAAAAAATTGAGGGAGGGAGGTTTTGGTCGAGTTGACACATATGGCAGTTGCCAAAACTTGCGTCAAATTTGGGACAAACCTTGGCATTTGCCATATTTGACAGCTACCATATGGCACTATTGGAGCATCACTTTTCATCTCCAATTGTCAAATTATAGCAATGGCAACTCCAATGACAAAACATTAGAGATGCTCTCAGTAAGGGATTGCCTGGGATACACTAATGTCTTCAGCTAAAACACTATATTTAGATATATAAGAGAAAAATGGAAAAAGAATGATTTGTTAAGTTATGAGAGAAAATAAAATAACATAAAAAGATTTTGATTTCTTTCCTTGTTTGGTTAAGGAGAAAATTTAATAATTTTTCTCTAATCTGATTTGGATATATTACATAAAATAAAATAAAATAATATTATCAAAATAATTTTTTATTTTTTTATTTCTGCAATACCTAGATGAACAATTTTGATATTATAATCATCTCATTTGTTTTCTCTCAAAATCTCTCTAGTTTTAGAGAGATTAAAAAAGCGAATTTCAAGGTAAATTCATTAATTTTAATTTCTTTTCATTTCTCCCATTTTCTCTTTAATAATAACAATCCAAATAAGTGAATAAGATTATAAAAATAATAATAATTTCTTCCAATCATTCAATTCAAACATATCATGTAAATGTTACATAATAAACTTTTTTACTCACAAAACTAATCATTAGAATTTATCAAACACATTACTTTTTTATTATTAAAAAAACAACAATGATAGGTGGCCCGAGCAATCATAACTCGAATGGCTTGAAACACTCAAGACGACAAAACGACGTCATTTTAGATGTAAAATGACATCGTTTTGACACATTCGAACCACAAAAATTCGAGCCACCCAACATTTTATTTAAAAAAATTAATAAAAATTCATCCCAAAACTATCCTAAACGAATAATATTATAAACTTTTTTTAAAAAAGTACACACAAAATGAGAGAATATATATACTTTTAGAAAATGTTATGAATTCTAAATAATCTATTAAATTTTTTATCAAATCTCTTATATGGGTGTAAGACTCACATAAATCTATATGTGTGTGAGTTCTACACCCATATAAAAGATTTGATAAAAAAATTGATAATGTAACATCTATATAAAAAATTTAATAAATTATTTGATTCTTTTAGCATGGAGAATTAGACAGGTACAAGTGAAGACATCAGGGCCGGCCGTGGGCATGGGCCAACTAGGCTATGGTCTAGGATCCTTCAAAATAAACTAAAAAAAAAAAAGCCTATTCTTATTATAGTTTAGCATAATATATTAGGTATGTTTTAAGTTCAAAAAAAATTACAGAAGGCCCGAACTAATTTGAAATAAATTGACCCATTAAAAATTGAAAGGCCATTCAAAAAAATTAATATTGTTATCCATTAAAAATAGACTAAAAAAAGGGGCCCCTCCTATTATAGTTTATTGTAATATATTAGGTATGTTTTAAATCTAAAAAAAATTAAGGAATGCCCAAAGTAACTTAAAATAAATTGATCCATTAAAAAATTGAAAGGTCCATTTAAAATAATTAGCATTGTTATCCATTGAAAATGATTTTGTAAAAAAATTAGATTATGTAAGTATGATTGATTTATTTACTTCTAAAAATGCAAGAAAAGCGAGAATCAAACGACACTTATTAGTTGTTGTAATGTAATATGAAGTTTTTTTTTTATGATTTTGACACAAATTTTTTATCTTTTACCTTCTTTTTTTTTTCATTCAATAAAAAAAATATAAAGAATCACAAAAATTTATTAGTTAATTATCAATTTTAAGTCCTAAAAATAAGAGGGCCGCGCCTGGGTGACAGGTGCAGATTCAACAAAGGTTGTCCGAACCCTACTTGTGCCCCACGGTGTTACCTCTGTGCGTTCGCTCCAAGTAAAGAACAATGACTTGTGGTCAACCAGTCAGCGAAATTTGGAACTAGTCATTTTATTAAATAAATAATTGGATTAGACTACAGCTTGAACTTTTTTGAAAAAATATCAAAAAAGTGAGCAGTAAGTAAAATAATTATAAATTTATGAAAATATAATATTTATTTGTAGAAATTTAAGATATAAATTATTTGTACTTTTATGAATTGAAGAAAATTATAAAAGTGACTACTAGGAGGAGAGGAGGTGGCGTTGGCTTCAATTCTTGTGGTGGAGGTGGCGATAGTGAATGGTGGCTAATTAAGGTTTGGAGGATAAAAAGTATTGTAATATTTTTAATATGGTGGATAAATAAAATATGATATTTTAAATTAATTAAGCTTCTTTAGGAAAGTACGTGAATAAGTTGTTTATTGACTTATTTCAATAATATCACTTATTTATTTTTTTGTATATCTTTTTATAATAAGTAAAAATCAACTTTTAAATCATTAAAAAAAAACAACTTTTATTCAGTACACAATCCACCATATTTTTCATCCTTGAAACCTTAACTAGCCACCACTCACTATCACCATCTCCATCACAAGAATTGAAGCCAGCACCACCTCCTCTCCTTCTGGTAGTCACACTTTTATAATACTCTTCAATTCATCAACGTACAAATAATTTATATATTAAATATCTACAAATAAATATTATATTTTCATAAATTTATAATTATTTTACTTACTGCTCACTTTTTTGATAATACTCTTTTAATTTATGAAAGTACAAATAATTTATATATTAAATTTCTATAAATAAATATTATATTTTCATAAATTTATAATTATTTTACTTACTGCTCACTTTTTTTGATATTTTTTCAAAAAAGTTAAAGCTGTAGTCTAATCCAATTATTTATAAAATGACTGGCATCCGTTCCAAAGTTTCACAGATTGGCTGACCAAGTCATTGTTCTTTACTTGGAGCGAACGCAAAGAGTTAACGCCGTGGGGCACAAGTAGGATTCTCGGACCACTTTTATTGAGGGATGTTTTGAGAATATAATTAAAAATTGATTTTTTTAATTTTTTTTTATGTGAAAGGTGATATGATTAAAAAATTAATTAAAAGTTAATTTTTGATTTTTTTTTTAAAAGGTTCCCAAATGACCCCTAAATCAGCACCTGTTAAAGTTAACGTCGTGAGAGATTTGATAGAGTTATGTTAGGGATCTAAAGGGCTTGTTTGGTTTGTTTTTGGGGGAGTTATTTTTGAAAAAAAATTTAAGGAGAGAGTTTAAAAAAATTTTTGGTTTGTTTGGTTGTTTATTTTGGGAGAGTTGTTTTTTTGAGAGTTTGGGATGATTTGATATTTTGAGAAAATTTGAGTAAATGTAAAGTGATTTTGAAATTTTTTTGAGAAAAACCCAAACCAAACAAATTTTTAGAAATTTTTTTTTAAAACTCATTTCTCAAATGCAAACCAAACATACTTAAAGAATCTATCAAATTTTTATTAAATCTCTCATATAGATGTAGGATTTACACACTACCAAATTTTCTATTAAATCACTCACATGGGTGTGGGATTCACACACATGTAAATTTGTGTGGATCCCATACCTATATAAGAGGTTTAATAAAAAATTTAATAAATTATTTGCCATTCATTACATTTTCTAAAAGTATATAGGGTGCTTTTGGCTTTTTTTTTTTTTGGCTATTTTATTCTTTTATAAGTAAAAAATATAACAGATAATCTGATTCAAAATGAGTTAAAAGTTAAAAGGTGACTTTTAAGTGGATTCGCAAAACAATCCATATTCTCTCATTTTGTGTGTAAATTTTTCTTAAAAAAATTTATAATAGTATTCATTTAAGATAGCTTTGGGTTGCTTTTTATTTATTTTTTAATAATAAAAAAATATATGTTTGATAAGTTCTAATGATTAGTTTTGTGTGTAAAAAAGTTTATGTATATGTCTGAGTGATTTGAAGAGGGGAAAACAAAAAAATTTAATCATATTCACTTGTTTGTGTTATTAAAGAGAAAATAGGAGAAATGAAAAGAAATTGAAATTGAAATTAATTAATTTATCTTGAAATTTGCTTTTTTAATCTCTTTAAAACTAGAGAGATTTTGAGAGAAAATAAATGAGATTGTTGACTGTATATTTTGTAAAAGCCAATCTCAACTCAACACGTGGCACAAAAAAGGTAATGTGGGGATTTAGGGTAAGTCTCCAATCAAAGACAGACGTGTGGCAACTCATATTAGTAGTAGTGGATCTGCGTAGCATTGGAACAGTTGAAAGACACGAGGTGACGTGTCTTAACGGTTACTTACAATTTAAATTCAAATCCAAAAAGGAAACCTAACTACAAGAATGATGTAGTGGGGTTAATATGGAGAGAATATGATCAACAATCATGGGAATATATTTCAACGGTTGAAGGCCTACTTCGACTGTTGCCATGGAAAAGTATAAATAGAAAAGAAGATCCCAGAATGAAGGACCCAGACTCAGATCCAGAAACCAGTTTATTTACTTCATATTTCTTTCCAATTTTACATTTCCAGTTCTTTACATTTTAGCATTTCAATTCCTGCACTGCATTTCATTTCTTAGGAGTAGTCTCAAGTAGTCGTTGCTGTAAACCTTTTCAAAACTGGGTCATTTCATTGTAAGTTCTTATTTACTCAATAAAATTCAGTTTTTAAATTGTTCAGTACTTGTTATTTATTATAAATTGCTTTTAAAACAAGCCACCAGTAAAAGTCCTTTTCATTGGGGCTAAAAGAATTTCAACACAATCGTCTGATAATTGGTTGGTAATTAAAATTCTGTAAGAACTGATTGATCGTTACTGGCACGCTCTAAATTACATTATTAACCTTCAAAAGCCAAAAAAACTAAGATATATTTTTCGACACGCCTAGTGGGGCTATTAAAAATGGCTAGACGTAAACAAGAGGAGAAAATGAATGCCTGGAAGAGGGTGTGGAATGAGACGTAGAAATACCTAACCTAGAGGATAATGTAATGGATGCACTTATCCTATTAGATCCTCCACAAATGGTTGAACAGACTAGCACTTCAAAATATACAACACATGTCTAACACACTAGACAAGGCCATGAGATTGGACCTTCGAATGTCCCTTCTACTCAACCACTGAATCCGTGGGGAGGTTTAGTAGATGCTATGGGACAATAACTAATGTATACAATGGAAAGATGGGCAATGTCATTTTTAGATCGAATGAATTCTCATCAACCAACTGTTGTAAGATAAACTGAAGAAAATGTAAATAGTCCTCAACAATGATTGGCTCGAGATAAATAGCCTATGCAAAATAATGGACAAGTCAATGGTCAGAATAGTAGTCACAACCATGAGAGGCCAGCACCTGTGCCTCAATAATTGTATGAAACTCCTTCGAGACCAATGGCCACTCAAAATGAACCATGCTCTACTAGCGAAACCATACAATTTGGTGGATTTGGGCTAGCCTAGGGTAATGGCATGAGGGCATTTCCTAATCCTATGTTTGAAAACATGCTCGGCACAAGGGGTTTCACCAACTCTGTGTTTGAGTTTGTACCTAGGGGGTTGGAAGGATTTCTTACAATTAAAAGAGAAGCAACACCTACTTCTCCTCTTGTGGTACCTTTCACAGGATCTTTCACAAGGCAGGCCCCAATAGGCCAGCCATACCTTCAACAACAGCTAGTATAGCAGGGACAACCAGCCCTGAATGTACCCACATATGGACCAAGCGGCCCACAAGCATAGAGAGTTCCTCCAAACCCTGTGTTTGTTCCTCTAGTAGTGATTCAACTAGCACAAAATATGGTTCCTAAGGACTAGATTGTTGACATCATTAGAGAAATGTGTGGATCTATGGCTCAGGGGGTCCAAACTCCAGTGTACAGGAAACCTTACCCAGAATAAGTAGACAGGGTACACGAATATCCAAGGAGGTTTAGAATACCAGACTTCACCTTCTTTTATGGAAATGGAAATCAATCAATTATAGAACACATTGCTAGGTTTACAAGCCAGTGTGGTGAGTTCACTAATAATGATTACATAAAACTGAGACTCTGTCCAAACTCTTTAACTGGAGCAGCCTTCGTATGGTACATAAATCTTACACTTGGCTCTATCCAAACTTGGCAGCAAATGAAAGAAGTTTTTCATGCCCAATTTTTCCAAACAGAACCTGAAGTTTCTATGGCAGACTTAGCAAGATTAAGCCAAAGGCTTGATGAGAAGGCTACTTAGTTTATTGCCAGATTTAAAAGGGCACGAAACAGATGCAGGTCATGCTACCAAAGCCTGAATTTGTAAGATTGGCTCAAAATGGCTTGGAATTTAGGCTTCAACAAAAGTTTGATTCAATTAAGTTTCGAGATTTAGTAGAGTTAACCTATAAGGTGTCTAGATATGAAACTTTACTCGAGGAAGAATAAAATCGAAGTAATGCATCATATAAGACCTACTATAGGGACCCTAATTATGAAATTGATACAGTAGAGATAGTAGGAAAAGAACCTATGGCTTGTGAGACATTAATTTAGAAAGACAGTACAATAAACCAACAATTTAAAAAGAAAGATGCATAGGAAGTATTCTTTTGATTTAACAAAAGTAGATGACATTTTTGATCATTTGTTTGCAGTAAATTTCCTAAAGTTACCAAAGGGAGTCAAGATTCTTACCCTTGAATAACTTAAAGGAAAACTGTATTGTAAATGGCACAATTATTGGTCTCATTCAATTAAAAACTGTGTTATTTTCTAAGACAGGATCCAAGAACAAATTTTGAATGGAAGGTTAAAATTTCCAGGCAAGTCTGACAAGCTGTAGGAATTGACGCCAATTTGTTTCCAAAGATTAAGGAGGCTGCAGTCAATGTTGGCATGCCAGATTTCCAAAACTTATCCTTGAAAGAATTGGAGGAAGTTACTGTGCAAATGCATGTGACTAGACATGCTGTTTTTAGGAAGAACCCAAAAAGTTCACCAGCTGATGAACAAAGCTCTACAAGCCTAAAAGAAGACCCTAGTGAAGAGATGTTGAATGATGACTCTCTCGAAATTGCTATAGTGCAGAGGATGTGTCCCAGGTGCAGGATATGTTACAAGTGGCTAAAAGGGCTCCAAGTTGATGGGAAGCAGTATTACAAAGAGGTACAGAGGGATCAAATAACTAGCACCCATAACAAGAGGCCATACCCTACTAGTCGTAGACAACATTCATCCTTGGTAGCCCCATCAGATACCAGGATGCAATCAAAAGGAAAGAGACCTCTATATGAAACTAGGCCACTCCATTATTGCAGAGTAGACAACTAACTTGAAAGGAAGCATGGATTCAGTGCAAGACATGGGACCATGACTGATAATTGGCCCCCGAGGACTGCTTCGAAGACTACTTCAAAAAGTAGGGCGACAAATTTAGCAGCCAAACCAGTAGGTTCATGGGTCCCAGGAGTTCCAGATTGGTTTGTCATGCATAATCAACCTAAAAAAATGCCTACTCAAAGAAAGGTTTTTGGAGACCAGGGAAGAATGATCAAACCTCCCTTGGTGGCTCCAAATAACTAAGTGTTATTAAAGAATCCAAAAGCAAGGGAGCCAGATGTGGTTCCTATAATTTCTAGGTTTCAAAGGAGGAAGATCCAACAAAGATACACCCAGTATCAGAGGGATCTGAAAGAAAATGGAGAGAGCACGCCCATGGCACAAGCAAAAGACCAGACAGATGGAGGGATAGGTTCGAAGCCTACTTCCAAAATCAATAGGAGTGCTAGTATGGAGCAGTTGTCTAAAGTTCATGCTAAATTAAGAGCTAAAGAAAAATCCAGTTTAGCAGGCCTCGAGAAGGCTTTAATGGAAAGTGATAATGAAACGGATGAAAGGACTGAGCTAGGTCAAGAGAGAACATTGGCTGAAGATGGAATGTTTGAGGCCTTCATGGCTGAGCAAACCTTTTTGGTTGATAAACCAACGGAGGTAGATCACTAACAGGCTTTTAAAGGAACCTGTTAGCACAGAGGTACCAGAGTGCAGCATGGAACATGCTTCCGAAACAACAGAACAAGCTAGTTTGGAAGAGAAACAAGTACAGCCAACAGTTCAGTTTGGCTAATTTCTTCCAGTGTCAGTAAACATGGTATATATACTGCCATAGGAGTTCCAAGCTGAAAAGGGAAACCAAGAAGGTCGGGAAGATGACCCTATTCAGGTTTTTAGTGAAAATTCACAAGCCAGTATGATTCAAGATGAGTCTGAAGTGGCCACGCCAATGGAAACTGAAGAAGAAAGTGAGGAGATGAGTATTAATCTCTCGTATCCCTTCGAGTACCCTACAACATCTATGACTCAGCATGTTAAGCCATTGATATCAAGGCTTACTTCGATGAGATACAAATGAACAGGGTGTTAGTCGACAATGGGGCAGTAATGAACTTGCTTCCGAAGTCCTCCTTGAAGAAATTGGGAAAAAGAAACCCTAGATTAATCCCAACCAGCGCAACCATTGCTGGTTTCGCTGGGGATAAACAAATGGCTCAAGGCATTCTATCCATCAACCTGAGTGTGGGAACCAGAGTTTGCATAACAACATTCTTTGTCATAGACAGTAATACCAAGTATAATGCTAATGTATGCCTTCCTTTCTACATCAGAAAATAATGATAGCCCTATACAATAGAGAGACAGAGGAGATTAATGCAAACCCTTAACCCTTTATTGCTTGTGCTGATTTTACAAAGGCAAAGTTATACATTGAAGGAGTGACACCACTTAGTGTACTGAGGGAACCTGATGGAATAGAAGAAGTGACGGCTGATGAAAAAGTAGCACACGTGAAGCACTTAGTGCAAGAGAGTACTGATGAAGAGTTTGTCACCAAAGATAACAATGATGCCTGGTTGTAGGCAAGAAGATAAGAGCCAATAAGCCAAACCCTTGGCCTTAGTCAAGTTTTCAGCATTGGACGTAAAGACAATTGTCTAGAAGATTTAATAACAAGAAAATGAAGCTATGATAGTTGGCTGTAATCGGGAGCAACAAAAGGCCAGGCCTTTGGCCCTTGATAAGTACTATGCATTGGACATCGATACAAAAGTCCAGGAAATACAAGAAGAAGAAGCCTTATAGACAGATTTTGTCTATGAGGAAGAAAGCAAAGATTTTGAACCAGAGAAAGTGGGAGCAGAACAAAATGAATAAGTTGCTTTAAAGGTAGAAAAAGTCAAAGGAGAAGCATCAGTAAGTGCTCAAGTACAAGACCCATTGGAAGAAGTCAATTTAGGGGAAGGTTCTGCATAGCAACCCATTTATATCAATGCTTGGTTAAGTCCTATTGACAGGAACCGGTTGTTGGTAGCCCTAAAGCAATATAAGGATTGTTTTGCGTGGTCTTATAATGAACTACCTAGAGTGGATAGATCATTAGTGGAACATAGGCTCCCTATGAAGCCTAACTTCAAGCCACATAAGTAGAAACCAAGATGGACAAGCCCTGAAGTGGTTCAGAAAGTAAAGGAGGAGATTCTCAAGCTCCTTAAAGCAGGCTTCATTAGAATAGCCAGGTATGTTGAATGGTTGTCTAACATTGTGCCTGTGGTTAAAAAGAATGGCAAGATAAGGGTATGCATCAATTTTAGAAATCAAAATTTGGCAACTCCAAAAGATAAATATCCCATGCCTATAGTTGATCCATTGGTGGATAATTCAGTAGGGCACAAGATTTTGTCTATAATGGATAAGAATTCTGGTTATAACCAGATTTGAATTGTAGAGGAGAATGTCCACAAGACAGCATTCAGGTGTCCTGGGAATATTGACACCTTCGAATGGGAAAAAATGTTATTTGGTCTAAAGAATGTTGGGACAACATATCAGAGGGCAATAAATACTATCTTTCATGATCTTATTGGAGGATACCTAGAGTGTTACATTGATGATCTTGTTGTAAAGTCCCAGTCTCTGGAGAAATACTTGGTTCACTTGGTAGCAGCTTTCGAAAAAATGAGAAAGTTCAAGTTGAAGCTTAATCCTCTTAAATGTGTTTTTGGTGTATCAATTAGAAACTTATTGAGGTATGTAGAGCACAAGAAGGGAATACAGATTGATCAGAATAAAGCCAAAGCCATCATTGAAGCCAAACCTCCATTAAGTAAGAAAGAATTACAAAAGTTCATTGGTCAGGTTAATTTCTTCGAAAATTTATTTCTAACACTGCAGGGAAAACTAAAGTATTTTCTTCTTTGTTAAAGTTAAAAAATGAAGAGGAGTTTGTGTGGACAACAGAGTATCAAGCTGCTTTCGAAAGAATTAAAGCCTACTTGGCCAAGCCTCCAGTGTTGATGCCACCAAGGAGCGACAAACCCTTGAAGTTATACATTGCTGCAGCAAAAGATTTGTTGGGAGTTTTCCTAGCTCAGGACAATGAAGAAGACAAGGAACAAGCAGTTTATTACCTTAGTAGGTTTTAAAATTCTTGTGAATGTAAATACTCAGCTGTAGAAAAGCTGTGCTTTGCATTGTACTTTGCAGTAATGAAATTAAGATATTATCTTTTGCTTACTGTTGTCTTGGTAATTACAACCACAGACTTGGTTAAATATATGTTATCTAGACCTATGTTGAGAGGAAGAATTGGCAAATGGATATTAGCTCTATCATAATTTTATCTAGAATATGTCCCTTAAAAGGCAGTAAAAAGACAAGTTTTGGCTAACTTCTTGGCAGATCATCCATATCAAACAAAAAGCCAAGAGATAATGGACCTTGGTATGGTTAATGTTGAGCCATGGCAAATGTGGTTCGATGGATCAAAAGCCAGTGGTTTGGTTGGAATTAGTGTTATAATTAAATCACCACAAGGGGTAAGAACCACACATAGTTTTAGAGTGGATGAAACTACTTGTTCCAATAATCAAGCTAAATATGAAACTTTAATAATGGGACTTGAGATACTTATTGGATTACAAGCTCATGTAGTTGATATATTTGGGGATTCCCAATTGGTAATCAACCAAGTAAAAGGAATATTTAAATGTCAAAGTGTAAGCATGTTACCATATTATGTTGTTGCACTGCATTTGCTTTCTCAATTTCAGATAGCCAATGTGACTTATATCTCAAGATTCATGAATCATAAGGCCAATGATGTAGCTCAAAGGGCCTCAAATTTCAGAAGAAAGTAGAATACCAAAGTGGACATAAGTCAAGCAACATATCAGAAGTTAATACCACCTTTGACTAAAAGAGGTATTATGGTAGAAGTTAACCAGAATAACTTAGAAGAGCATGATTGAAAACATCCAATCATTTAATATTTAACTAGCCCATCTTTGAAGGTCAGTAGAAAAATTAAATTACAGTCTATGCAATATATGGTGTATAACAATGCTCTTTACAAAAGGGGAGCAGATGGGTTGCTATTGGAATATTTAGGGCCAAAGGAAGCATTGACTGCTATGGCTGAGGTGCATGAAGGTATTTGTGGTGCCCATCAGCCTGGTGTGAAAATGAGATGGTTGCTTCGAAGGCATTCCTACTATTAGTCAACCTTTCTAAAGGATTGCATAGAGTATGCAAAAGGATGTCAGGCATGCGAGAAGCATGGCATGATAAGACATGTGCCAATAGCTAATTTGCATACAGTAGTGAAGCCATGGCCATTTAGAGGATGAGCAATGGATATGATAGGGAAAATATATCCACCTTCTTCGAAGCAGCAATGTTTCATTCTAGTGGCCACAGATTATTTCACTAAATAGGTCGAAGCTAAGCCTTATAAGGCTGTGGATCAGACTGAAGTTATTGGATTTATCAAGGAATTGATCCATAGGTTTGGCATCCCACAGACCATAACTGTAGATAATGGGACTATATTTGATGGAAAGATGGTAAAATCTTTCGCAGCAAATTTTGGAATTAGCCTTGTTAATTCCATATCTTATTATGCTAAAGCAAATGGTCAGGCTGAGTCATCTAACAAATCCTTAAAAAAAGAAATACAAAGAGTTGTGGAAGACAATCCTAGGGATTGGCATAACTTGTTGTTAGATGTGTTGTGCGCCTATAGAACTTCTCTAAGGTCAAGTACGGGAATCACTCCTTACGTCTTAGTATATGGACATGATGCAATGTTGCTTGTCGAAATTAATATTAAATCCTTGATGGTATAATGCCAGGACCAGTTAACTTCTAAGCAGTACCATCAAAACATGTTCTTGGAATTAAAAAATATGGATGAAACTAGAATTTTGGCATTAAATAATATTCTTTTCTAAAAGAAGAAGGCAACCAAAAGCTATAATAAGAAAGTCAGGCACATTAGCTTTAATGAAGGTGATTTGGTATGGAAAATAATACTTCCAATAGGAATTAAAAGCCATAAGTTTAGCAAATGATCACCTAATTGAGAAGGACCATATCAAATTCATAGAGTCTTGCCCCGGAGAGAATACCGTCTGAAAAATCTAAATGGATATATGCATCCCAAGAAAATCAATGGTAGGTATTTGAAGTCTTACCATCCAACTGTGTGTGAAACACAAGAAGTATGAGAAATGCTAAATTAAAAATAAATAAAAGGGCATGAAGCACTCAGATAACAAATAAAGATTTCATTTCATAAAGAATTGAGTTCATGCAGCCACAAATTGGCCCAAAAATTGGAATAATGTTTTAGTTGTTCCCTTACAATTAATTCTCTACTTCTAAGGGATGGGAACAACTGAATGGCTGTAACCATGTCTTGTCTTTTGTCAGCCAACCCTTGGTTGGTAATTTGCAACTTCTTGGCATTTCGATCCAAGGCTAGATTAACTGCTGCCAGCTCTTCTTCCAGTTAAGTTTTCTTCTCCAACAGTTGGGATCGAAACTGGGATGCATAGGAGTGTTGTTCCTTCAATTCAAACACTTCAGCATGGATATGAGATACAAACTCCTTATCCTCCAGCAGTTTTTCTTCTACAACCTTAGCCATTTGGCAGATATTTATGTAAAAGTCTACGGTGGCTGTTGCTTGAGATAGGTGGCTTGAAAATACCAGATTGGATTACTTGAAGGCCTGGCAACATTTAAGGAAACCATTATTGATGATAGACCTCTATAAATCTTCAAATGGAATTCTCGAAAATGTTTTACAATAAATCCAAGCAAGTGCCCAAGTCCACTCGAGGTAAGGAGGCTTCAGTAGCAGTGGAGGAGCTCTCAATAATCTCTAGCAAAGAATCAACAAGGATTAATGGTACAACCTCACTGCTTGGTACTCGAGCTGGTGAAGAGATGCCAAACAAACTCGCCAGTTGAGCCTCGAAGATGTCCAGCTCCTCCTCTAACATTATCAGTACAAAAGAATTACTGGTTGAAGGAAAAGATGGAAGTATGGGGATAGGTGAAGGAGTAGAAGTTTCCCTCACAGAGTCAATAGTCCTGGCTACCAGCAAGTCTAAAGAAGAAGGACTGGAGCTAGATGGTTGGAAAGAAGTTGGTGAGCTGCCAGTGTCATCTTGGAAAGACCAATGACCATTGAAGTAGAAGTGGTAATTGGAGTATTCTCAATTGGGAGAGGGGTGGCCAGGACTATAAGAGAAGTATACTGGGATGAGACAAAGGATAGATAAGGTAAATATGGAGTTAAGTCCGGACACAAGGAAGGTGGAAGACTCTACCTCACAAGAGGATAGTTAAAGGACATGGAATGTGTAGAGCTGGGAAGTGGAAATATTGCCTGAATAGGCTCTATCTTCATTAACACTTCACTATAAGTCTTCATTTCTCCTTCTGAGGCTGCTTCCAATTCTGTAGAAATCTGAGAAGGCCTTTGATCCACAGATAAAGAGGAAAGGGCCTGTGTCGAAAGAAGAAGGAATGAACTGATTACTGCTACATAAAAGAAAAGAAAAAAATGGAGGTGTTAATTCCATGCTGAAACCTGTAAAGGGAAATTATCACAAGGGATTGAAGAAGGTTACCAGCTTCAAAGGTTGTGGTGGTGCTGCGGTTTGGAGAACTGCGAAAGGAGTAGTGCTCAATAGTTTATTGCCTCTTTGCAGCCTCCTTTTAAAGTGCATTAGCAGTAGCAGCATCATCCCTTAGTATTTGCTGCTGTCTCCTTTTCTCAGACCTCTAAAATACAATGATTTCCTTGGAGTGCTCTTCTTCTACTGCTTTGGTAGCTGCCTCGTAAGTAGAGTCCCCAATAAGGTTAATAGGAGAAACTATATTTTTCTTCATTCTCTTCAATGGTATTTCTTTCTCCTTCTCTGCTTCTTCCTCTTCTAAGTGAGCCTCAAGTATTTCCTTCTCAGGGTCAAGTAAAAGTTTTATTTTCCTCTGTTGTTGCTGCTTGCCTTTGAGGATATTCAAAGCTTGAACTCTCTAAGGAGAGTCTTCCTGTGAGGCTCTTGGACTTAAGAAAAGTTATAAGTAAATAAGCAAGGCATCATAAAGACAAAAGGAAAAGAAAGGAAACAACAGTGTATACCTTTCTTCGAAGCAGCTCTAGTGACTCTATGAGGAGAAGATGAGGTAGTAGGAACAACCTTTGTGGCAGTAGGGGTAGGAGTTGGGATAGTAGGAGCAGTGGAAAAAGTGCCGATCCCAGTCTCCTTTGTAACAACATCGACCTCTGATTTACGTTAATTCATGGTTAAACAAGCCTAATCAGTAATTAAGAGAAATTTCAAATTAAATTGCATGTGTGTGTTATATTATTGTGTTTATATCTGTTTATCGTAGAAATATCTATTTTCGTTTATGTTTTGTTCTGTGAATTGAAGGCCTTATCGGCATCCAATCTTGAAATTGACTTGAATTACGTATTAGTTGGAATTTTTAGAAAATTATGGTAGGTTTAATTAAAATTCGGTTTGGAACAATTAAATTAGGAAAATTAATGCCCAATTAAGCCTAATTAATGAATTACTTAATCCAAGACTATATAAGGCACCTTTTATACCTCTACTCATCATTTTCCTTCATTTCAACACATTCTTGAGCCCATACACACACACAAACGTGAGAGAAGGAGGGTAAGGCGAAGATTGAGCTCAACCCAGGGATTTGCTAGGAAAAGAAAGAATTGAACTTAGAGACTCTCATCTTGGGAAGTTTAGGTAAGGATTCAACCTTTAGATTGTTTACATATGATGTGTAGGACATGAACTCTAAAGAATTAAGTAGGTTGATACAAGAATTGAATTAGAAATGAACTATATCATGCATGCTTGCATACTCATTTCATCATAATTTGAAGTTGTTTTCAAAAAATTCCCTCTTGTATGTCCTCATTTTGACCTTGGTGTAAGAATTCAACATATTTTTAAGTTAGACACCTCATTGGATCAAGTTTTGGAAGCTTGGAACTTGTACCTTTACATGCATGATATCTATAGTTATGTTTTCAAAGAATTGGGTTTGGTTTTGCATACATCACATGCTCTTGAACCTTGATTTTGTGGAATTGATTTTGAATTCACCATGTTTTCCAAGTTTACAAAAGTTTCCTCAAGTTTTTGTCCCAAAAAACCATACTTTGCAACTTTGGGGTTGAATTTGAAGCTTGGAAGCAAATCTGGAAATTCTAGAATTCTACTTCTACGCTCAAGCAATAGATCTTGCGCTCAAGTGACCACCTTCATTTTCATACTTCCACTCGAGCGACCAAAAGTTAGCTCGAGCGTAAAATGCATGCTCCCAGAAGTTTGCATGTTTTGCAAACCACTCGAGCGACAAAAGTTGCACTCGAGAAAGGGTATGAGTCTTATGCTCGAGCAAGCATAAAGCAAAAAAAGAAAGCAACCAGCACTTTTGCAAATGTTTACAGACCGCTCAAGCGACAAAAGTTGCGCTCGAGCGACCACTCACATTTTGCATGTCCGCTCGAGCGAATGAAGTTACGCTCAAGCGAGGACCTTGTTTTCAGCAAGTTTTGTTAAGTGTTTTCAAGTACATTTTAGCATCTTCATTGCATCTTAGGCATTCCTAGGCCAAGATTAAAACACAATAATGAGGATAAGAAGTAGAAACACACCAAGTCAAGAAATAACTAAGTTAATGATTCCGGGGGCATAATTTAGTATGTATTCGTTTTGTACCTATGTAGGTCACGCACCACAAGATATATGAATTACCTCCTCTGTTCGTCTACTTGGACCCATCTGTTATTTATGAGTAATAACGTAGTGAAGCTATGTTCAACTTTATATATTTTCTGTATATGGAATAAGATCTGCTTTATGTAATGTTATGTTTTATATAATGAATGATTGTTCAATTCTGAAAAATATTTGTGGCATTAATTTTGTAGTTCAAGTATGCTATCTGTACCTAGACCGGAGGTTCCTTTATGGAACTGACAAGTTATCTGCACTCGGCTGGAGGTTCTTTTATGGAACTGACAAGTTATCCGTTCCCAGTCCGGAGGTTCCTTTACGGAATTGACAAGTTACTTGTTCCCGGCCGAAGGTTCCTCTATGAAACTGACAAGTATGATCTTTGATACTCTGTATGTGATTTGCTAACGCTAATGGATGTACTATGTAAGATTAAACATGAACTCTGATTTCTATATATGCCCTAAACTAGAATACGAATGTGAATCTGTCTTTGATATGAACTCTGGTTTCTGAATTAGTTTTGAGGACATCATTCATTTAACCCCTTTACTTTGTTATTATTCATTGGGCTCTTGCTCACTATCTATGTATTATGTATATAGGTGAGCAGGCTCGTGACCAGGCTTAAGATGTCGTCTGAAGAATTTTTGTGTTTGTCAGCCACCTTCTGTGCCTCCCGTGGAGGTTCTGGATAAGCCAAGTTTAGTGGCCATGTTTGTGAATGTTTAAGACTTTATTTCTTTTGGTTTACAAACAAAATTTTTGTTTTATGTATATAGGATGATGTGTAATTACGGTACCAACATGATGTCATATGTATGTTTATAAATTTAAGATTATCTGTCTCATGTGAGTCTTCACAGCTCAATGGACTATGTATATTTGTGTATTTGCTTCTGCAACCCCTAATTATATGTTATTATGTTAAGAGGCCTTTGGTAATCCAAGGATTATGGCCGGTTACGACGTTAAACCTATAGGAGCGGGTTTGGGTCGTGACATCCCTGGACTTGACCTGAGGCACATCTAGCCCTACCAACAGGTCCTGAGGATGAATGGCCAAGTGCATCTCCATATTGGTTGTCCACCAATTCTGGTACCTCTCCAATGTAGTGCCTTGGGGAATGAAAGGAAAGAATTCAAACTTGATTAAGTCCTAGATCAATTTGGAGGTTACTTCATCCAGCCTGGACGTTGGAACTATCAATTCTCTACTTGCAAGATTTGAGTTAGATTAGCTGTAAAGAGGAATAGAGATCCCTTGAGTGAGCCCAAATTGTCTAGCAAACTGAGCAGGATAGTAGGGTTCAGAAATACATTTATAAGCTTAAGGATTCATAGTGCCAATGAAAAGCTCCCTCGGAATCAGAATAGAAGCCTACATATCTCTGTGTTGAGACCTGAAGTAGGACCTATCACCCACGAATGCTCTCAGCCAGGCTAGCCTGATGTTGGCTTCAAAGGGGCAGAAAAAGAGGCGAAAATGAAGAGAAGCCAAAAGTTGATGAAAAAAAGAGAAGTAGAAGGCAAAATTAGAAGGGTAAAGAGAGACTCTGGCAAACTTCATGCCATAAGTGGTAGGATCCAACGATAGGAATTTTAAACATTTAGATTGCAAGTTTGTAAAGTATGCAAAAAGCCAGAGTTAGAGTACCCAGAATGGGCCTCCTTGATTAGCATCCATGGATTTTTCACAAAATTGGGAGTAGACTCTGTAAAATGGCCCAAAACATATGAAGCCAAAGTTACCCTTTTATTCAAAACAAGAGCTTTGGCGAAAGAGGCAAACTCAGGCATAATCCTCTGAGAAGAGGTACAAAAAAGGAATTTGTAAAGCCAATACAAAAAAAAAAAAAAAAAAGAATTCCCTATTAGTCACAGGACCTTCCCTTTCATTCTCATATTTGACAAAGTCACTATAGGAAGATTTCAGAAGGGGGAATAAGAAAATGGACAGTAAGGTCAAGATAGTCCGGACCAAAGGGAGTACCAATAGGTGATAACCCTAAAATATGATAGATGTCAAGGATAGTAGGGTCATCATACCACATAGAAATTAGAAGAAATTAAAAGCAAAGTTCCAAAAACAAAGAGCAGCAGGTATTAAAAATGGATCATCCGAAATAGTGAACCTAGATAGTTAAAGGGCGTTGAAGAGGCAAAGTTCCTGAAGATCCAATGTCCTGGCAGGAACAACTCGATCGTACCATTATTCCCATTCTGGCCTTACTGTGGGCCAGCAATGATGGGGTCCGCTCATCCTCCAACTCTCCCAATCAAGGCCACCTTCATAGATGAGGCAGTGATCCTCTAAATGTGGGTACAAAGCAGGAAGCTGGGCAGGGGCCTCCTTAAAAATAGGCCCGAGCACGTATTCCTTTTGCTCATGATAGCGGGGAACGAAAATGTGCCCATCGATAGCACTCTTTTCGCCAACTTTGTACTTGTCACATCCTTCAGCAATAACCCTCTTTAAAGTTATGGATGGGCTCACACGTTCAACAACTGGTACTTTCAAAGAGGAAGAAGCCATTAGCAGAAGTTTTTGGAGGAAGAAGTTGAGAAAATGAGTGAGAAAGAAGAGAAAGCAACAGAAATGAAAGGGTTTGTGTTTGGGTGAGTAAGTAAGTTAAAAACGCGAAGAGAAAGGGTTTTTAAACCTTTCTGTCTAAAAAGATGCCTAATCAGCCTAAAAGGGTAAAAAAGACCCGAGATAATTACTTGATTGTTTTTGGACCCACATGGGTTTAAGTCTTTGACTTAAAATTTAAAGGCTTCCTGAAAGCGCAACGTGAAAAGTTTCTCTCGAGAGTGGTTGCTTGGAAGGGAAACATGTTTCAAATACCCAGTTTGGCTCTGAAAATAGGTCTTTGGCTTTGAAGCCAGTTTCTTCTCAAAGTCTCTAAAATAATTTTGGCTTCAAAGCCAGTTGTCAAACACCCAGCTAGGTCCTGAGAGTAGGTAATTGACTTCGAAGCACACTTTATGCCGTAAAATTCAAGAATGTTTGGATTTGATTTGCTTCGAAAGGGTTGAAAACATACTCTTAGGTTTTCTATAAAAGATAAAATCCTTCGAAGGGAGCTTTAAAGTATTTTGCAGCTGGAATGTGATTTTTATTTGATGTTTTAGACTTCAAAGTAAGTAAATACTACAAAGCTAGTATTAAGTCAAGTAAAGGATCAAAACCCAAAGAGACTTACCTGAACATAAAAAATTCCTTCTTGGATTTTCTGTCAAAAATAACTCCCTTTTTTTTTGGAAGAAACCTTGTTACTTTTAAATGTAGTTCCATACTTTGAAGCACTTAAAAGTAACTTTGATGCAAAATTGGTTAATTCAAAGCTATTGGTTACACATATTATGTTAACCATGCGATTGAAATAGGACAAAAATTATCATCTGTATTCTATACTTTGGAGATATTCAAACCAGGCTTCAAAGCAAAATTGGTTAATTCGAAGCTATTATTTTTGTATGAACAAAGTGAGGAATAAGGTCACAAGCATGTAATTGGAATATAAAACCAGATCATACAAAAAAGGAAAAGAAAACTCTAGTTTTATTGATATTTGAATAATTACATTAGAAAGGCCAACTTGGCTATAAATTCAATTTCATAATAGTAGGGAATAGAAAAAGTAACAAGTTCATTAAATTTAACCCAGCAGTGTTCTATGAACTTGTGCTTTTTCTTTATTCTATCCTTCTCTCTATCTAACTCAGTTTATTGTAGTTGATAGGCTATTATTTTGTGAAAAAGCCGTTCGACCTTCACCTCGAACTCTGTCTCTTTTAGGCTTTGCTCTATCTCTTCCATGTCCAAATCCTCCCAGTATACTGAGTCCTTGTTCTGGAAGGCATCATATTCTTCAAGAAGGTTCTCTGCTTCATACTGAGTCTGAATTCGATTGGCTGTGGCTTCATCGAAAGAGTCACTGAAAACCAGAGAATTTTTATACTAATGGAAAAGGAGAGGGAGTTAGTCCAAAAAGGCTTGGAGTTCTGTTTGGGCTATGGGGTTGAGGACATGACTTCGAGTCATAATGTCACAAGCCCATTGAAAGTTCTTGAGAGGAATCTCATCTCCAAGAACGTTGAAGGGCGTCCAAAATAATTTGTGTTATAAAATAAAAAGATTTTAAATAGACTCAAAAAACCCGAATTAATTTGGGGAAACAAAATACCAAGAGCCAGAACTTTGATCAATGAAAAAGTACTTCTCCGGCTTGGGCCTCGTCCTCCATCACAATGAAAGCCCTCTACTAACCATGATATCTCTATTTGAAAAAACCGTGATATCAGAATCGATTATCTTCGTCTGTTTACTGTAAATTCAAGAAGAATTACTATTAATTTAGGAGATTTAATAACAATTGGCCATCTTCCTTAATTTATTCTGAAATGTTTATGTTTTCTCAATTGCTAATTTGAAAACATAGCTTAAATACGCCGGCTTGTTTTCAAAAAAAATACTTTAATCCAAAACACTCCAAACCTCAAGCAAAGCAACCTTCACACAAGCCTTCACATTTCCCACTCATTTATCATCACTTCACCCATGCATCTTTAAGTATTGAAGCACATAATTGTCACTCGCGTACAAGAATGCCAACATTAAGCATGTTAAGCATGGTACAAGACGTCGTTAAGTGCCTAATGCATCGCATACAAAATGTCATTAGAATGTCATTAGAATCAAATCTGATGCTGCTATGCTGAAGTATAGAATCTTACATGTGAAGAAATTATTAAAAAAATATATTGAAATATGATTCAAATGATGATGAAATGCATGTATTTAGCATGATGTGATGAATGATAATAAATGATAGGCGATGAATGATACTAAATCTAATGAATAAAGTAAAGCAATGATGTAAATAAGTAAAAGAAAATAATAGGGGTTGGAAGACATACGCACAATAACAAATAAAATACATGCTACCTTGGGGAAGCTTATTACACTTTTGCTTAAAAAGAGGACTAATTATAATACACAATTACTAATTAATTAATTAATAATAATTAATTAATATATTAATAAAATAATTAATTAACAATCAGCATTAAAGGCCTCGGCGGAGAGGTCAATATTAAAAAAAATCAACCCCCTCGAAAGCAAAATTATGCCTCGGATGCCTTCTCTTTTTTCCTTGCCTCCTTGATTGCGAGGGGACTGCTCGTGGAGGGCAGCTGCATGCGCGGGCACAAGCCAACACCACTTGCCTCTGAGATGGCCATGTAGAATCCACATAACCTTTAATCCATCCATCGGCCTGGAAACTGGCTTGGGGCTCGATCCACGCGATGGACAAAAATGACAAATGGCCAAATTTATGGGACTGCTCTGGGGACAACAATGCTTTGCATGTGATTTCAAGCAATGTGAACCAATGCACCCATCTACCATGTATGGACCACAATAAACATCATGATGGTTCTGATGACCAATCGACCGACCCAAGGCGCATGATGCTCAATGCATGGACCAAATGCATGACCTGCACATTTTTGCACACTCGCGATGCACATTCAAAATGCTTAACTTACCATAGCACATATTGCACATGCAGTCATGCATATGCACATAAAGCAGCATGCATGCAGCATGCAAGCCAAATTAATGGCATGGCAATGCAAATGAGCATAGCAATGTAAGCATCTGAAAATAATGCAAGCAATAACTAATGTAAAGCCAACATGTGTAAAATCAATATGTAGCAATGTACAATCATTAACTCATCAATCATATTCAACATAACACAGATGCAACATGCTACAACACAAATTGATGGTAATAAAACACAGCAGGCAACTCTAAAACTAAAAACAAATACCAAAACTAAAAGAAATGGCAAAAATAACTATGCCTAAAAAAATTGGCCAAATAAAACACAACACATACACAACGGCACATAAACATTATAAAAACAAATTAAACAAAAGGCACACATTAATAAATTTAAAGAGTCTAAGCACTCTGGAATCATGTTAAGATGAAAAGCTCTAAAATGGTGTAAGATTAAAGCAAACAAGAAATAAACAAGAAAAAATAATAAGCAAAAAAAGCTTAAAAAAAATGCAAAAAAAATGCAAAGAAAATGCACAATACATGGCAAGTATGCAAAAAATAATTTAAAAGCAATTTAAAATATAAAGAACACAAACTAAAGCTAAAAAAAAACAACTAAATAAAAAACAAAGGGAAATAAAACCTAATAAGGGCTAAGGCACAAGGCTTACAAATGGTAACATAAGTCATGTATGTCATAATAATTAAAAACCAAACCAACTCAAACCAATTCAAATTGCTAAAAAATAAAAAAATATAAGCATAAAAAAAAATATAAAAAAAAAGGTTTAACTCTAACAGGAAAAAGGTGCTAAAGAGACAAAAACAAAAAAGAATCTCCTGCCAGGACACCTTCTAGAGAGCTCAGGCCCTCTCCCCCTCCTTCAGACTCCCCTTGGTGAGAAATCCTGAGTCCTAGGTGGTGCAAAGGCACCCCCACCTCAAAATAAACAAAAAATGTAAAAACACAAGCAAGCAAAAAAAAAAAGGCCAAACAAAAAAAAAACAAAAAAAAACAACAAAAAACAAAAATTAAGAGCTTTAAAATAGAAAAAATATAACTAAAATGCAAAAAAAAAAAAAGCTATAAATAAAGTAAAAAAAAAAAAAAAAAAATAAAAAAAAAAAAAAAAAAAGCAAAGTGATGTACCTTAAAGAAAAAAAAAAAACCAAACAGCTCAAAATTCTAAAAAAGCCTCAAGGCCCACATCTCTAAGAAAAAATGTGTGTGTGTGTGTTGTGTGCAAATCCTAAGGTGTGAACATGTGTGAGAGTGACACACACAGAGAGGGGAGATGAGCAAACCCTAAGAGCAAGACTCAAACCCTAAATTGCCTAAAAAAAACCCTAACCAAAAAAGAGGAAGAAGAGAAAGCAAACCTCCTCCCTCCATCCTCTCAAAGCTTCTTGAAGAAGAGCTAAATCTAGATCCACACATGTATGGAGGGGAGCCAATACATGCCATGCCGCATGCACATCTGCAAAAAATGCTATAGCAGCCGATGGTCAGTAAAAAGGCCAATTTTGCCAAAACAAAATAATGAAACATGAAAAAAAAAATAGTGCAGCCGGTAAACATTTGGCCGATGGGAAAAAAAAAAAAATGGCGATGGCGATGGCCTCGGTGATGTGATGATGATATGATGTCAGGCATTCCTTACCTCAAAAAGGCAAAAAACAAGTGTGCCAAAAAACAACAACAAACAAATGAGTTGAGTTGAGGAGACTTGAGGCAGTAGCAAGGCTTAAGAACTCAAGATGAAAGATGACAACAACATGATCATCAGTTGTTCAATCGGTGATGATGAAGTCTTGGGGAGTCAAAAAAAATGGGGTGTCTATAGTGAGAAAAGACAATGAACAAAAACTGAGCTTTGTATCGCTCAAATGCAGTAAGAGGAACTAGAGGTTGGTAGGGGGAGAAATGTCGACCCTTGAAAAAGGTGAGCTTCAATTCCTCTATCCAGTGAGGGTTCTGAGGAAGGGGGTTACAGAGGGGTCCATCCCAAAAGAAGGAGAGAATTGAGGGTTATTAACACATTCGAGCCAATCAGAAAAGCAAAACTTAGGGTTTTTTGCCAAAAATGAGGGACTGAATCCCAATGCTTCGGTGCGATGAGGAGTTTGTTGTACTATCCTCATTGGCATGGAAGAAGTATACCATGCCAGAAGTAGGTTATCCTCTAAACGGCGATTGTGGTCAATGGGTATATAGAGGTATACCACCGAACTTCAAAAGGAGGGAGAAATCAAAAGGGGATCATCGAATTCAACAAATCTGTGATGAATCCGTTTCTTTATTTGAGGTTGAGCTTGTGGTGACCAAGTACCCCAGCTAGTACTTTCGGAGGAAGCAGTTTTGAAGCAGTTTTGTCCCACGAAGAGAGTTTTGGAGCAAATGAAGAACTTCCACTATCCATTTGTGCAAATGCTTGATCCGGAGGTTCGTATGGGGCAAAAGCATCCATGACTTGTATAAATGGAGGCAGATAAGTGAGGCTAATAAGTGCATTGAAGTTCTTTCAAGGTCTATAATCGTTTCCCAAAGCCTCATCGTATATTCGATCAATGTAAGAGAGAGTATGATTGGCCATTGGAGATGTACCAGTCCGTTCGTGTCGCACAGATAATGAAAAGGCTTTTCGTTTACACAGATAGTAGAAGTTCAAAGTATAAGTATTTAATGAAGTTCGTTGCTTCATTGTTCAAAGAACAGTTACGCTTCCAAAGTAAGCAAAGTCCATGCACGTCTTGGGACATGGGTAAAGTGCGCTAAGTCCACTAATATCACCAAGTAATGGGTATATTAGTGCAGGAGGTAATGTTGGCTGTATATTTTGTAAAAGCCAATCCCAGCTCAACACGTGGCACGAAAAGGGCAATGTGGGGATTTAAGGTAAGTCTCCAATCAAAGATAGATACGTGGCAACTCATATTGGTAGTAGTGGATCTGCGCAGCATTGAAACAGTTGAAAAGCACGAGGTGACGTGTCTTAACGATTACTTATAATTTAAATTCAAATCTAGAAGGGAAGCCTAACTGCAATAATGGCAGGTTACCATAAAAAAATATAAATAGAAGAGAAGGCCTCAGAATGAAGGCCCCAGACTCAAATTCAGAAACCAGTTTATTTACTTCATATTTCTTTCTAGTTCTTTACATTTCAGCATTTCAATTCATGTACTGCATTTCATTTCTTAGGAGTAGTCTCAAGTAATCGTTGCTGTAAACCTTTTCAAGGCTGGGTCATTTCATTGTAAGTTCTTATTTACTCAATGAAATTCAGTTTCTGAATTGTTCGGTACTTGTTATTTCTTATAAATTGCTTTTAAAAGAAGCCACTAATAAAAGTCCTCTTCATTGAGGCTGAAAGAATTTCAACACAATCGTTTGATAATTAGTTACCAATTAAAATTCTGTAAGAACTGATTAATCTTTGTTTCACACTCTAAATTACATTATTAACCTTCGAAAGCCAAAAAAATTAACATATAGAGATGATTATAATATCAAAATTGTTCATCTAGGTATTAAAGAAATAAAAAATAAAAAATTATTTTGATAATATAACTTTATTTTATTTTATGTAATATTAGAGAGAAATTATTAAATTTTCTCCTTAGCCAAATAAGGAAAGAAATCAAAATCTTTTTATTTTATTTTATTTTCTCTCATAACTTAACAAATCATTATTTTTTCATTTTTCTCTTCGATATCTAAACATAGTGTTAGTTTTTGTTAGCTGAAGACATTAGTGTATCCTAAACAATCCCTTACTAAGAGTATCTCTAATAGTTTGTTATTAGACCTGCCATTGCTATAATTTGGCAGTTAGAGATGAAAAGTGATGTTCCAATAGTGTCATATGGCAATTGTCAAATCTAGGAAGTGTCAAAGCCTGTGCCAAATTTGACGCAAACTTTAACAGCTGCCGTATGTGCCAACTCAGCCAAAACCTCTCTCCCTCCCTCTCTCCATTTTTTGTTCATATTTCAGTTGATTTTAACAACAGCAATGCTACGCACACAGTGGACCAAGCACAGAACTAAACACAAGATGATCGGCCAAACGATTGCCAGAACAACCGAAAGACTCTACAAAGTTGATTGAGATTTATCAAAATGGCTTTTGATTATTGACGCATCATTGCTATAATTTGGCAATTTGTTATTGTTCATTGCCAAATTATAACAATAGCAATGCTTTTATAGCATTTGCCATTGAAGATACTCTAAGTGTCCTATTCAATAGCTGTTGAATAATTTTTTAAATAAATTTACATTGGTCTTTCTTGAAATTTGAAAAAAAAATACAATACGCCTTATAGTTTTTACATAATGACATTAGGCTCCTATAAAATTATAATTCATATAACACGTACTATTTTTTTTCATCAATAATTCACAAGTTATATGGACAAAAATATTATAATATTATCATTTATTTTACATTAAAAATTTTATTTTTCATTGTTTATCTTGTGCCCTCATACTATTTATATTAGTTTCAATTCATTTAACTCTATTAAAAAGACAATCCGTGCCATAGGGTTGTTTTGGGAAGTTGGTTAAAAGTTGACTTTTTGGCTTTTTTTAGTTTTTTTTTTTTTTAATGTGTAAAAAAGTTGAGAGGTAATATGACCCAAAATAAATTAAAAGCCAAAAAAACAACTTTTAACTTTGTTCTCAAATGAGACCATAATGTCAAAATCGTAAAATTTATTGAATTTTACCAAATTTCAAGAAATGTCAATTTAATTTATCATAATTTCATTTACCATTCATTCATCAAACTGTCACCCAATAAACAAATCATCTAAAAATTTAAGGGTTTGGTTATGGTGTGCAACTTACACCTTACACCTTACACCTTATACCTTACACTTACACCTTTTGTGAAAAATTAAACCTTACACTTACACCTTTTTTGAGGTTGCACACCATATGCAACCCACTTACACCTTACACCTTACACTTACACCTTATACTTATACTTACACCTTACACTTACACTTTTTGTGTAAGTGGCACATGGTGTGCACTTGCATACTTAAGAAAACTCCAAAATTTAAATATAATATAAAGTACACAATTCAAAAGTTTTTGCCACTTTTATTTTTTTTTTTTATTTATATTTTCTATAGTATCCATAAAATTGATGGCTTTCTTTGGTCGAGTTTCTTTAAAAAAAAAAAAAAAAAAAATAGTTACTGAAAATATGTAAAAAAATTTAAAAATGCTTCCATTTTGTTTAGTTTTAAAATCATAATTTGAGTGTAAAATTATATTTTGAAAGATAAGTTTTTGAAAAGATAAAACTTATTTGATTATGAGTTTTAAAAAGAGTTTTGAGTTATATTTTAAAAAAATTTTGACTTTTGAGTTGTATTTTCGTATGATTATTTTTTTTTATGGTTAAAAATAATTTTTAAAAGTTTTGAAATATATATTTTTTGTGTTTATTGTTTACAAAATTAATTTTCAGAAAATAAAACTTTAAAACTCAACCACTCACAGTAAAAGAAAGAGACTGGACTGTCTCTCGTCCATAATCAGATTGGATAGTCCAGTCCAACCCAACAGGCTCACTTTTGAGTCACATTTCAATAATTTGAACCGTTCATATTTTAGAATTTGTCAAGTACATTATTCCTGTAAAAAATCAAATCAATCGAATAACGAAAACCACGTGTTCAAAACAATTTTGTATGAACCATTTATTTTATTACCATTTATTTTCTTCATACAAAATTAATTAAAACACATGGGTTACGTTTGGTAGAGCTTTGTAATTATGATTTGAGAGTATGAGTTGTATTTTGAGTTTGTGAGTTTTGAAATTATGATTTGAATGTAGAAAATTTGTTTGGTAAAAGAGTTTTGAATTCAGTGGAGAATTTTTGATATGATATTTGATATTTGATACAAAAATTTACAACTCATAACCAAACATACAACTCAAAATTCTATTAAAGCACATAAATTTTTTTTAAAAATTCGGAAAATATTTTTTTCGAATATATAAAAATTAACATATCAATTGCAAAAATAAAAAATAAAAAAATTGCACTGTTCCGGTCAACCAGCCGGACGACCGGTGGGACGTTCGGTAGGATGTCCGGTGGGACGACTGGTTAGGCCAAATTTTAAATTTTTTTTTTTGACAATCCCGTTGTCAAACAGAGTTTTCTGCAGAGTTGTAGAAAATTAATTCCATAACTCTATTCAAACATCATATTCAAATATGGGAGTAGAAAACTCGTTTAAAAATTGTTCCAAACAGATTTTTATTATCCGATCGACTTGATGTTTTACAATAATGATATACTCAACAAATTTTAAAATGTAAATAATTTAAATTATTAAAACGCGGCCTAAAAATAATCTCCTATTAAGGCATATATTTAAAGATTGTTTGGAATGATTTACATAAGTATATTTTTTTAATTTTTTACGAAAAGATATATAGAAAAGTATGATAGGTGATGTGATCCAAATAAATATACTTATCTAAATAAGTACACTTAATTAAATCATATCACCTCTTCTACTTTTCTATATATCTTTTTATCAAAAATTAAAAAATACACTTATTAAATCATCCTAAATAATCTTTAAATATGTGCCTTAACAGGAGATATGCATGGACAATATTTGATGTGTGGAAATGTAAACTTGTCGTTGGGTAATTCTATTTCCACCTCACAAATTCTCTTAATATACACCATTTACTTAGTAGACACCAAACACAATTTTGACTTTCTTATTTTTGCTCAATGCACACCATCAATTTTCAAAAATTCCAAAAATATCCCCATCTTCCTCAACCCAACCTATCCCAACTCTAACCTTAACCCTAATCCTAACATCTCCACACTGTCGGCGTCGCCCTTGCGAACCCCTTTTCGCCGCCATCTCTCTCCAGTCGAGGTCATCCCCCTTCCCATCTTCCATTCCCAGCTCCTTTGCAATTCCTCACTCCACAAATCCCCCATTGCAGTTGCCCATAACCCTTACCCCTATCGCTCTTCCTTTCTCTTCTGTTTCCATCCCTAGTTTTTTTTTTCCTCTTCAAACGCTAGATTTGGAAACCTAAATCAATCTTTATCTCTCTTTCTCTTTCTCTCAGATTGAAAGGTTGAAAAGTTAGGTCACGTTGTGGAGTAGATCTAGAGAATGGGTCGCGATGGAAGGTTATAGCATTAGCTGTGGAGCGAGTTGCAGTGGTGGCTGGGGGGTGTGGTGTTAGAACTAGAGAAGAAGAAGAAAAATAAGAAGAGAAGGAGATAGTAGTGCTCGTAGAATGGTGGGTTGTTGGGGATGATCGCTGAAGTGACGAAGGTGACGGTTGAGCGATGGATTGGAACGGAGACGACAACGGCAGCGATGTGACGGGGTTGGAAAGGTGACGACAGCGATGGTCTGGTTCACCAGCGGCTGGAGAGGAAAGAGGTGGTTGGTGTGTAGTAGATTTAGGATTTTGTCCTAAATGGTAATTTACTTAAGGATAAAATTGTGATTTTAAAAAAATTCATTAAGTGTGTGGAGTAAGGAAACTTGATGTGTGGAAATAGAATTTCCCCTTCCCGTCACTCTTGTAATGGATGTGATGCATGACGAATTACTAAAATACTTCTCAATTCAAATCTTCTCAAAAGATTCTCGAATTTTTTATTTTTGGTTAGACAAAGCAATTAAAAAGATTTTTTGCACGATTAAATTAAAGCAATAAGTGCATCTCTAACTTCTTCTTCTTTTCTTATTAAATTTGAGTTCAAAATTTATCTGATATTGAATGTTTTAATGGGTAATTTGCAATTTTTTTATCAAAATACCGATCGATCGAAAGGACGATTGAACAGGTATTCGGCTGTTCAACCAGTTTGTGTAAATTTACCAACACCTTTATGGCAATTTTGTAAGAAAGAAGTTGTTCGGGAGAATGTTAGGGAAGTAGTCCACTCTAACAGTCACTTACAAATTTGATGAAACGATAAAACTCTCTTAATTTGATAAAAAAGCAACTCTCCCTCTATTTGATATTAGTTTGATAAAAGGGTTGAAACTCACATTTTAAGCATTTTTCATCACATTTGAATTAGATGAAACGTTTGAGACACTCTGATGAAACACAAAAAACTATCCACTCGGTCTAGAGATCATCTCTCGAGTCTCAAACAAGAGCAAAAAGTCATTTATGGGCAAACCATGTTGGAAAATTGGTTTTATATTAGGCTTATTTTGGGCCAACTTTGGGCCCAAAATTGAGTGGGCCCCGAACATCGTTTGGGGTGGCTCCGAAGAGGTGACGTGTTCCTTGCCATGTGGCAAGTCACACGGTGATGACGGTTCATCAAAACCATTTATGAGTGAATGGACAGTTGACGTCATTTCAGGTTCAAGGAATGGACATTTAAAGATTTAAATATGGGTTTCCTTTTAATGGGTTGTCCTACATTGAAACTTTAGGAGAGCTTGTATGTGTATATAAGCTCTAGACTACACCACTTGGTTTGAGCCCCAAGGGGCACCCCAAGTTTGTAGAAGGGAGAAGTTATGGACAAAGTGAACCTTAGCCCAAACCACCACAACGCTGACGGCATCGCTAAATCCGAGCCAAAAGTCTGAGTTGAGTCTAATACTAATTTTTTTGACAAAATTCGGTTGAATTTTTTCAAATTTCTTATAGGAAAAATTTAATTTTAATTCGAATTTAAATTCATTTTTTGTCCAACGTTTTTGTGCCTCTTCCAGTCCAAATTCCATACAGATTCAAACTGTTTTTCGGTTATTAAACTTCCAAAAACTGCCCAGCAGTTTCGATTGTAACTGCCAGCAATTTACAGAATTCAAAAGGGCGATTCTTTTGAATGTTTCTAACGATCTTGTATCTGTTCAAAATTCAAATCTGAATCTGTTGGACAGATTCACATCTGTTCGGACAGGAATTCTTTGCCTATAAATACCTACTGTTCTAGCAGTCTTGTGATTCTGGGGAAAAAAAAAACCATCTAAAAAATATTCTTTTGCTGTCCAAACTTTTATCTTTGGTGCATTATTCTTCATATTAGTTTTAGAATAAAATTCAGAGAGTCAGTGTAACGACCCCGACTCATGGTTAACATTAATTAAGGAGGAATTCTGAATTAATTTTCATGTGTGTGTGTTGCATTACTTGTGTATGTATCTGTTTAGCATAGAAAGATCTGTTTGTATTTTAGCTTCGGTTTGCAAATTGAGGGCCTTATCGGCATCCAGTTCAGGAATTGACTTGACTTATGTGTTAATTAGGAATTTTAGAATTTTGTGGTAAGTTTAATTGAAATCTGATTTGAAACGATTAAATTAGATTAAATTTATGTCATTTGATTAGTTTTGCTTACCTATCACTTAGTGGGCTTTTTGACCCCACTAGCTTATCTCCTTACCTTCATCACACACATAGTCTTGAGCTCACACACACACAAATGCGAGAAGAGAGAGTAGAGAGAAATTAAGCGCAAACAAGAATTAGCTAGGAAATTGAAGACAATTTAAGGCCTTGAGTTGGAATCAAACTTGCATTCAACCTTAGGTAAGAGCTATACTCCTAAACTTTGTACTTAAGACAATTAGTATATGAATTCAAGAGAGTTAGATGTACAATTAAGCTAAGATTGAGGAATTAAAGCTCAATACATACATGCGTATACAATCCATGGCATTTGAGAGCATTTTTTTTTCCAAAGAATTCTTGCATGCATGTCATAATTCTAGCTTCGTTTTGGAGATTCCATCTTGCATGTCTGGTAATCACTTTAATTTTGGGAAAACAATGAGTTTTATGTTGTTTGGTAACACTTGATCATGTTTTGAGAAGCTTTGGTTCAAAAAATTGCATGCATGTCATGTTCTTGGATTATTCTTGAAATTAAGTTGAATTTTGTACAATTGGCATGTCCTTGGGCCATGATTTCTTGAAATGATCCTTAAATATGTTGTTTTATGAGTATCTAAGTGCTTTCTTAAGTTTGGGCCCAGAAAAATGAAGTTTGATGCCTTAATGCTTGAGTTTGAACTTGAAGATCAAATCTGGAAATTCCAGAAATTTGATCCACGCCGGCGGAGATTTCACGCCGGCGAGCACTCGAATCGTGCACTTCGCCGAAACGAGAGTCACGCTTGAGCGTGAAATACATATACTCAAAAGTTCATATGTTTTGCAGTCCGCTCGAGCGAGGGACTTCACGCTCAAATAAAGGTCTGAGTCTCACGTTTGAATGGAGGTCGAGCGTCTGTCGAGCGTGAAATTCATACATCCAGTACTTTTGTTAAAATTTGCAGTCCGCTCGAGCGAGGGAATACATGCTCGAGCGAGCCTTCACATCCTGCATGTTCGCTCAAGCGGAGAAAGCCACGTTCGAGCGTGTACCCTATTTTCAGCAAGTTTTGAAAAATGTTTTTAAGTGCATTTTTGCATCCTCATTCCATCCTAAGCATTCCTAGGCCATGATTAAGACTCCATAATGAGGTTAATGGCTAAACACACACTAAGAACAAACAAAGTAAGTTATGTATACCTCGAGCGTGTGTTTCAAGTGGGCAATTGTATGGGTGTTCATGTAGGTCACGCGTCTCAGGATAAGTGAAGTGCCATTTTGTCATCTAGTTGGAGCGACCAATTGTTTGTGAGTAATAACTCTATAAAGTTATGCTTAACTATAATTATTTTCTGATAATGTGAAATGACAAGTTCTCTGAAATGCTATGTCTTGTATGAATGAATGATTGTTTGTCCAATTTTCTTTGAAACATAATTGTGGTATCCTTAGCCGAGGTCCTCGGCTAGGGGACATAATACTGTGACTTATGGTCATAAGGCCCTAGCCCAGGGGTTAATACCGTGGCACAGGCCCTTGCTCGGGGGAAACAATACCGTGGCCTATATATGAGATATGTTACCCGGTACCAGAGGTTCCTTCATAGAACTTGATAAGCTTGACCCAAGAGACATGTTTGTGCTAAGGGATGTACCACACATGATTTGAATATGGACATAATTATGATCCTGTTCTGTTACGAATTTGAGACATGTTATGGGCATCATTCATCAAAGTGTTTACTCTGTTATTATTTACTGGGCTTTAGCTCACTATTTATATTATGTATATAGGTGAGCAACCACGAGATCAGGCCTAGAGTTGATGGCCTACACTTTAGTTTTGTCAGCCAACCATTGCGCCTCCCGAGGAGGTTCTGATTGAAGTCAAGTTTCATGGCTGTTTTTGCAATTATGTTACGCTATGTTTATACTATGTTTTGTTTGGGCAAGGTGTCTAGTAATGTGTATCGGGAAGTAATGTGTAAAGTTTGTATTACTGTTATAAAAAGTTTTAACTTATCTGCTTCTTGTATGTCTGCACAGCTCTATGGACTATGTATGTCTTGATTAATTGCTTCCGCAGCCCCTGTTATATGTCATTATGCCAAGAGGCCTTTGGTAATCTAAGGATTACTGGCTGGTTACGATGCTAAGCCTATAGGGGCAGGTTTGGGTCGTGACAGTTAGAACACAGGTTTGATTCGCCGTATAAATTGTTTGGAGTGCTATTACAATTTGTGAAGATCATTGTATCCTGGGAGATAGACGCCACTCAACCGTAAGTACCATAGCGGGGCAAATTTGTCTTAAGGACAGAGTGTCACACACTCGACTTAGTCTTTTATTTTTCCATTCGGCTTGACAAAATAAATTCTATAAGTTATTTATTTTATTTTGTTAGATTTAGTTTCAATTTATTTTATTTACACAGAAGATTGTTCCAACAATCTTAAGACAGATTCGAATTATTCTGTTTACAGAATTTTTTGTTTGTTTCCCTTTCTCTTTCTTCTTTTACAAAAATTATTTTCTGTGGATTTACAAAATAATATTCTAGTTGGAAAAACAAATAGTGATTATATGCTATTTCACAGATAGTAGTAATATACTGTCTATTTTCTTTGACAACTAGTAGTAATATACTGGTATCATTAACAATTCAGAATATTTATTTGTAAAATTTTTTCAGAAATTAATTTTGGTTTTTATAAATTATTTTCTGAGTGTTCATTAATTAAAATTCTATTTCAATTTTTTAATTATTGAAGTGTTATAGAAATTTAATTTTCTGTGTGGAATTAATTTGGTTAAATAAAATTATATTTTATTTCCAAATTAATTGGAAAAGTAAAAGTTACATTCTTGTTTCTTTTGTTTTTATAGAATTTAATTCTGTGAATTTGGTTGAATTTTCTGTGTGGTATAAATTATAATTATAATTTTGTTTTATAAATTAGAATTCATGGCTACTGAAACTAATGTCCAAACAAGTACTAGTGTGATGGCTGCAATTGCGCCAACCCCCTCTCCTGTTGTGACAGTACCGGTAAATCACGGTGAAAAGCCAGAGAAGTTCTCAGGAACTAATTTTAAAAGATGGCGACAAAAAATGTTGTTATGTCTTTACCTAGCTCGTTTTCTCTATGAGGATGAAACTGATCGGCAAGTGGTTGTTGCGGTCAATGTCTGGAAACATGCTGATTTCCTTTGCCGGAACTATATCTTGAACGGACTTGACAACACATTATACAACGTCTATAGTCCTATCAAGACAACAAAGGAACTTTGGGAGTCTTTGGAGAAAAAATACAAAATGGAAGATGCCGACTCAAAGAAATTTCTGGTTGGCAAATTTCTGGATTTTGTGATGGTTGATTCTAAGACTGTGATCAGCCAAGTTCAAGATTTCCAACTCATTCTGCATGACATTCACGCAGAGGGCATGTCTCTCAGTGAATCCTTCCAAGTTGCAGCCTTAATTGAGAAGTTACCACAAGGCTTAAAGGAATTCAAGAACTACCTCAAACACAAGCGCAAAGAAATGTCTTTAGAAGAATTAATTGTGCGTTTGAGGATTGATGAGGACAACCGCAATTCTGAAAAGTTGGCTAGTAAGCATCCTGTGGAGTCTAAGGCAAATATGGTGGAACATGTTTCAAAAACCAAGAAACAAAAGTCTTCTAGAGAAAGTTCATCACAATGCTCTAAGGGGTGGGGGGAAATAAAAAGTACAAGTTTAATGGCAAATGTTACATCTGTGACAAAGAGGGACATCGGGCCAAAGATTGCCGTAGCAAAGGCAAAAGCAAAAGAAGAACAAGCAAGAAGTCTGCTCAAGACCATATGACCGAAGTGGACAATATTTCCAATGGTGTAGATGACATCAATCTTTCTGCAGTTGTTTCCGAGGCAAATCTTGTCGGAAATCCTAAATAATGGTGGGTGGACACTAGTGCTACTCACCATAGTTGTGCCGACAAAAAGATGTTCACATCTTATTCTACAGTGGACAATGGTGAACAACTTTTTATGGGCAACTCCTCAACTTCCAAAGTTGAAGGACAAGGGAAGATTGTTCTGAAGATAACATCTGAAAAAGAACTTACTCTCAATAATGTGCTGCATGTACTGGACATTCACAAGAATCTTGTTTCCAGATCTTTGTTGAGTAAGAATAGGTTTAGGCTAGTGTTTAAGAGTAATAAATTTGTACTTACTAAGAATGTGATGTATGTAGGAAAATGTTACATGTCTGATGGTCTTTTCAAGATAAATGTAATGACCGTTGTACCATCAGTTATTAATAAAAATACATCTTCTTCTTACTTGCTTGAGTCTTCTAATTTATGGCATGGTAGACTAGGACATGTTAATTATGGATCTTTGCGTAGATTAATTAATATGGATTGTTTATCTAAATTTGACATTGATTGAAATCATAAATGTGAAATTTGCATTGAGGCAAAATTATCCAAAACTCCTTTTCATTCAATTGAAAGAAGTACGAAACCACTTGAATTAATTCATAGTGACATTTGTGATTTTAAATCAATTCAAACTAGAGGTGGGAAAAAATATTTTATTACTTTTATAAATTACTATACTAGATATAGTTATGCTTATTTAATTCGAACCAAGGATGAAACTTTGAAAACTTTCATTCAATATAAGAACGAAGTTGAAAATCAACTTGGTAAGAAAATCAAAAAACTAAGAAGTGATAGAGGTGGTGAATATGAATCACCTTTTGGTGAGTTTTGTAAAGAACATGGAATAATTCATCAAACCACCACTCCTTACTCACCTCAACAAAATGGAATTGCTGAAAGGAAAAATAGGACTTTAAAAGAAATGATGAATGCCATGTTAATAAGTTCTTGATTACCTCAGAACTTGTAAGGGGAAGCAATACTTTCTGCTAATTATATTTTAAATAAAGTGCCTCGAAAGAAAGTGAATCAAACACCTTATGAGTTGTGGCATAGAAGAGTACCATCCTACAAATACTTAAAAGTGTGGGGGTGTTTGGCAAAAGTGGCTATTCCTAATCCTAAAAAGACTAAGATAGGTCATAAGACCGTTGATTGCATTTTCATTGGTTATGCCAAGAATAGTAGTACATATCGGTTTTTGATTTATAAATTAGAATATATCAAAATGCATGTAAATACTATTATAGAGTCTCAAAATGCATCTTTCTTTGAACATATATTTCCAAATAAGACTGGACAAGAGACTAGTAGTAATAAAAGATCTCATGATGCTATTACTAGTCAGGATCAAGAACATAAACATGATCAAGAACAAGAGTTAGATCAAAATGAAAAAGAAGAACCTAGGCGTAGTAAACATGGTAGATCCTCAAAATCTTTTGGTCCAGATTTTCTAACATATTTGTTAGAAATGAGCCTTTAACTTTTACGGAGGCTATGTCCAGTCCTGAAGCTCCTTTATGGATAGAAGCTTTCAATAGTGAAGTTGAATTCATCTTACAAAATCACACTTGGGAATTGGTAGATTTGCCACCAGGTTGTAAACCTCTTGAGTACAAGTGGATTTTAAAAAAAAATAAAAGCGGATGGATTAATTGACAAATACAAGGTAAGACTTGTGGTCAAAGGTTTTAGACAAAAATAAGGTCTTGATTACTTTGACACATATTCACTGGTTACTAGAATAACATCCATTAGAATGCTAATTGCCATTGCATCTCTATACAATCTAGAAATTCATCAAATGGATGTGAAAACCGCTTTCTTAAATAGTGAGTTAGATGAAGAAATTTATATGGAACAACCAGAAGGTTTTTCAGTTCTAGGAAAAGAAAAGAAAAGAAAGTGTGTAAATTGGTTAAATCATTATATGGTTTAAAACAAGCGCCAAAGCAATAGCATGAAAAATTTGACAAGGCAATGATGTCAAATAGTTTTAAAATTAATGAGTGTGACAAATGTGTTTATATTAAAAATATAGACAAAGGTTATATCATTGTATGTGTTTATGTAGATGATATGTTCATCATAGGTAGTAATAATGATATGATTAAAACTACCAAGAAAATGTTGAATAAACATTTTGACATGAAGGACATGGGCATTGCTGATGTAATTCTTGATATGAAAAGTACCAAAATATCATAAGGTTATACTTTGTCGCAATCTCATTACATTAAGAAAATACTTGACAAATTCAGCAAAGATGATGATTATCTTGCTAGAACACCTGTAGATGTTAATTTGTTTCTATCTAAGAATGTATAGGAAAGTATTTCTCAATTAGAGTATGCCCAAATTATTAGAAGCTTAATGTACTTGATGAACTACACTAGCCCAGATATAGTTTATGTAGTAAGTAAATTAAGTAGATATACAAGTAATCCAGGAGTAGAATACTGGAAAGCAATTATAAGGGTTCTTAGATATCTCCGATTTACTCGTAACATTGAGCTTAATTATACTAGATATCCAGTAATACTTGAAGGTTACTGTGATGCAAATTGGATATCGGATATAAGAGACTCAAAGTCCACCAGTGGGTATGTCTTTACTCTTAGTGGGGCGGCTGTATCTTGAAAATCTTCCAAACAGACTTGCATTGCTAGGTCTACTATGGAATCTGAATTCATAGCTTTAGACAAAGCTGGAGAAGAAGCAGAATGACTTTGCCACTTCCTTGAAGATATTCCAATATGTCCAAAATCGGTGCCTGCTATATGTATATATTGTGATAGTCAATTGATTAAGGCCAAAATGTACATCATTGAGGCTGTTAATTAGAATCTCTTAATTTTACTTGCTTGTCAAACCGTATATTTTATGTGTGTTGAATGTCAATCAGGTTGTACATCATCAGAGCATAAAATGGGCAAAAAGGCAAAATTTGGACAAAGTTGACTTTTTCTGAAAAAGTCAAACCGATATTTTAAACCTGTTTGGAAGTGAGTAAAAGTATAAAAAGAAAATGGAAAGGCTTTTCTAGGGTTTTGAATTTATTTTGACTAAAGGAGAGAGGCTAGGGTTTTGGGAAGAGAAAGAAACAAGAAGCTTCAAAGATGTCTCCAATGGTGATTTCTTCTCCTTCTACCTCATTCCACTCCCCCATGAGTGGCTAATCTTATTTTTCTGGGGTTTTGATGAAACCCTAGCCATGTAACTATTTTGTTTTCCTTTTGATTCTCAATTATATAAAGGTTTGAACCATTGTATGGTGTTTTAGAAATTCTTTATATATAATTTTCATTATCTTTTCAAATATTTAATTTTCTGTGATTGTTGAATGTTATCCATACATGAGTTTTCTATTCTTTCACATTCAGGATATGAGACGAATCATATTACAAGGGACGAGTCGTGTCACTACCTTCGTTTAGAGTGAACGGTTCGTACTACTTGAGATGGTTCGTGCCCGTGCATTGAATGTGATGATTTTCTTGTTAAATGCTTTGAACTTGTAGTTGCAAAGCATTAATCTGTTCAAACCCTAGGATAATTGATTTCAATTGGAAACCCTAATTACGTGGCTAGTGGTGGATTCTTTGCCCTAGTTTTTCTCCCAATTCAGTAAACCAATTTCATTTATTATTAATAATTTAATTCCTTAGTTTAATTTATTTATTATTAAATTAGGTTATAATCATTCAATCTTTTTATCAAAATTAATTTAGGAATTTATTAATTAAATTAGTTTAATTTCACAATAGTCTATGTGGATCGATACCTGGACTTACCATTATTCTAATTAAATTTGATATAGTTTAGTGATTATATTTTGGTGTAGTTTAGTGATTATATTTTGGTGTAGTTTAGTGATTATATTTTGGTGTGTTCAACGACCCATCAAATTGGAGAGAGGCTAGGGTTTTGGGAAGAGAAAGAAAAAGCATTAATCTGTTCAAACCCTAGGATAATTGATTTCAATTGGAAACCCTAATTACGTGGCTAGTGGTGGATTCTTTGCCCTAGTTTTTCCCCCAATTCAGTAAACCAATTTCATTTATTATTAATAATTTAATTCCTTAGTTTAATTTATTTATTATTAAATTAGGTTATAATCATTCAATCTTTTTATCAAAATTAATTTAGGAATTTATCAATTAAATTAGTTTAATTTCACAATAGTCCCTGTGGATCGACACCTGGACTTACCATTATTCTAATTGAATTTGGTATAGTTTAGTGATTATATTTTGGTGTGTTCAACGACCTATCATCAATCAGGAATTGACAGAGCACTGAGTCATATGTATAACGGTAAGTCACGACACATTCATCGTCGACATAACACCGTGAGACAACTACTCTCTAATGGAATTATTTCCATTGAATATGTGAAGTCTAAAGACAACATAGTGGATTCACTACCAAAGGGTTAGCAAGAGAGTTAGTTGAGAATTTATCGAGAGGAATGGGACTAAAGCTTATTAAATAAGAGTTACCACAACAGCAACCCAACCTAGTTGATTGGAGATCCCAAGATCTAGGTTCAAAGGGACAACCGAGTTATGTATGACTCAAAAGGATCATTGGGGAGTCAAACTCCTACCAATTTCTATGATGAAATAGTGAAATCTGCAGCGGTTTAGGTTAAGTAATACTTTTAATGATTCTTATATCCAGGTAAACCTAGTGGAGTATGGCAGGATACTTTTCATAAGAATTACCTATGTGAGTGTGAACTGAGCCGGTTCTATGAGATTTGTGAAGTGCTGCAATTCTCTAGAGCACTCATGAGAGACTAGGTTGTTTAGAGCCAAACCAAACACAATAGTAAGAACTAAACTGTGTCTGGGGATATACTGTATGAGTTCTATTGTCTTGGTTTACACAAACGGCTGAATAGTTCAAGACATCATGTTCACTAGTTAGCTAGTAAATTCGATAGTGTCTCACAAGGGAAGGTTCAAAGCCAAAAGCTACCTATCTTTTGCAGATTATTTCCAATTTCTATACTCTCTGCAATTAGACCATGTTGTTGCATTTTCTCTCCGTCAAATTCCATTCATGTGGGAGATTGTTGGAAAATTGGTTTCATATTAGGCTTATTTTGGGCCAACTTTGGGCCCAAAATTGAGTGGGCCCCCGAATATTGTTTGGGATGGGTCCGAAGAGGTGACGTGTTCTTTGCCGTGTGGCAAGTCACACGGTGAAAGCGGTTCGTCAAAACCATTTATGACTGAATGGACAGTTGACGTCGTTTTCGGGTTCGAAGAATGGACATTTAAAGATTTAAATGTGAGTTTCCTTTTAATGCGTTGTTCCACATTGAAACTTTAAGAGAGCTTGTATGTGTATATATGCTCTAGATTACAATGCTTGGGTTGGGCCTCAAGGGGCACCCCAAGTTTGTAGAAGGGAGGAGTTATGAACAAAGTAAACTTTAGCCTAAATCACCGCACACGCGCGCGCGTGCACCGCAAACGCCGTCCGTCCGTCCGTCCGGCTGAACCAAGCTGGGCGAGGGTGTGGGTTGGGTCTAATATTAATTTTTTTGACAAAATTCGGTTGAATTTTTTCAAATTTCTTGCGGGAAAATTTGAATTTGAATTTATTTTTTGTCCAACTTTTTTGTGGCTCTTCTAGTCCAAATTCTGTACATATTCAAACTGTTTTTTGATTATTAAACTTCCAGAAATTGCCTAGCAATTTCGGTTGTAACTGCCAGCAATTTACAGAATTCAAAAGGGGCCAGTTCTGTTTGAATCTGTTCGGAACAGTCTTGTATCTGTTCAAAATTCAAATCTGAATCTGTTGGACAGATTCACACCTGTTCGGACAGGAATTCTTTGCCTATAAATACCTACTGTTCCAGCAGTCTTGTGATTCGGAGAAAAAAAAAACAGTCTAAAAAATATTCTTTTGTTGTCCAAACTTTTATCTTTGGTGCATTATTCTTCATATTAGTTTTAGAATAAAATTCAGAGAGTTAGAACACATGTTTGGTTCGCCGTACAAATTGTTTGGAGTGCTACTACAATTTGTGAAAATCATTGTATCTTGGAAGATAGACGCCACTCAATCATAAGTACCGTAGCGGGACGAATCTGTCTTAAAGACAGAGTGTCACACACTCGACTTGGTCTTTTATTTTTTCATTCGGTTTGACAAAATAAATTCTATAAGTTATTTGTTTTATTTTGCAGCTCCGATTCGTAGCTCGAATTCGGAGGCTCGAATTTGGCTCGAATTCGGAGCAGAGAAAGAAGAGAAGAAGAAGAAGAAGGAGGAGGGAGGAAGAGGAGGAGGACTAGAGGGGAGGGGGCCATAAAAATAGGGTTGGAGAAGGAGTCGGGTCGGGAGGCGCATGACAGCGAGGCTGGCGAATTGTGACGATCGTGGCGTCTTTGCGACGATCGGCGACGGCAGGGGTCCTTCTCTCCTCTTCTCTCCTTTCTCTCTCTCGCCTGTGTTGCCTGGTTCAACGAAGAAGAAGAAGAAGAAAAGAAAGAAAGAAAAGGAAGCGAAAGAAAAAGAAAAAAATAATTTGAAACCCAAAACGACGTCGTTTTGGGTTTCAAGCCGAATTCGGGCCACGAAATTCGAACTACCAAGAATTTTTCTTTATTTTGTTAGATTTAGTTTTAATTTATTTTATTTACACAGAAGATTGTTCCAACAATTCAATAATCACACAAGAAATTAATTAAATTATGCTTATAATTATAATTAAATAAACATTTGGGATCTCAATATAAATTAAATAAATTATTTGAGCTTATATTGTAATAATTTAAAAGGTTTAAAATTTATCTAATCATTACAATTATACAAATCACACGTACATATATGTACTAGAAATTGTGACATACGTACATAGCATTTTCTTTTAGTGAAACAAAATTGTGAAATGTATAATTAAATTCAAAATGTAAAAATTAAACAATTTAATAAATTTGAAAATGCTAACGGTTGAGCGATTTGAAAAAAAAAAGAAGAAAAAAAAAAGAAAAGAAAAAAGGACTATAGATTTAAGATATAACTGCCCATGTAACTACTATTGGAATATTTTGGAAAAAGACAAAAATTGGGATATCAATACCAACTCATGCCTTTCACTTAGGATCTGTTTGGTAATGTTTATGTTTACAATTTATATTTACAAAAATTTTATAAAGTAGTTTTTGTTTATTTTTTGTTTATTTTTAGAAAAACATAAACTGCAAACGCGTCTTGTAATTGACAAAATATTTTAAAAAATTTAAAAATATAAAAAATAGTGAGAAATGACAAATGGTGACAAGTGGCGGCGGAAGATGGTGGTGGAAAGTGGTGACGGTAGGTGGTGGGTAGCGGATGGTGGTGGTGGGTGGGTGGGCGACGGTGGCGGGTGGTAGTGAGTGGGTAGTGATGGTGGTGGTGGGGTGGTAGGTGGCGGATGGCGGGTGGTGGTGGGTGATGGTGGCGGTGGTGATGGGGATGGTGGGTGTGAGTGGGGTGGGTGGTGGTGGTGGGTGTGGTGGTGGTGGGTGGTGGTGGCAGTGGGGTGGTGGTGTGTGGTGGGTGGTGGGAGTGCGGGTGGTGTGTAAGGTGGTGGCTTGTGGGTGGTGAAGTGGGTGGTGGTGGTGGGTGTAGTGGGTGGCGGATGGCGGGTGGTGGGTGGTAGCGAGTGGATGGTGGCGGTGGTGGTGGTGGTGGGTGATGGGTAGTGGGTGGTGGTGGCGGGTGGGTGGCAGGTAGGTGGTTGGTGGTTGGTGGATGGTGGTGGTAGGTGGGTGGTGAGTGGCGGTGGCAGGTGGGTGGTGGTGGTGGCGGCGAGTGGGTGGTGGTAGCGGGTGGTGGGTGGTGGTAGTAGGTGGGCAGTGGTGGCGGAAGACGGTGGTGAAAAATAGTGACGGGTGGTGACTAGTGTTGATGGTAAAAAAAAAAAAACTCAAAACTCAAAACGGAAACACATTTTTTGGCTAAATTTATAAACTGATACCACTGATTTATAAATTAAAAATTTACCAAACAAATTTTTATTTGAATTTTTAAATTTTTTTTAAATATAAACAGAAAACTGAAAATGTAGTGTTACCAAACGTCACTTTATTATGTAAGTATATATATTTGAAAGTTGTGGTTTGAGAAAATAAATCTACTTAATATAGAAGTAGAAGAACTGAAAAAAAAAAAAAGAGACGGGACAATGAATGTGTAAAAATGTGGTTTGAGAATTAATTAAAAAATTAATCTATTGTTTTAAAATAATTTGTTTGATACATTTGTAGTTTTATTTTTATTTTTTTTCTGGCATTTCAACATAAGCTAATTTGGCTAATTTGAACATTTTTAAACAATAAATGGATTTAGCAAATGAGTTATGACATTTTTTTAAATAAACAATTTTAGTTAATAAATTGATTTTTTAACTTGTTGGCCATAACCAAATGAAATTTAATCATTTGAATCATTTATTGGTAGATTTTTCTACAGAGACAGAAATTAAGTTAATTTGACATATAATATTATCTTAGAAAAATATGACAAGTATTGTTTATATATCTTAAAAAAAATAATTATATCATGTAATTATACTTGTGTATCTCTCCAACTTAAATATTATATCATGTAATTATACTTGTGTATCTCTCCAACTTAAATAAATAAATAAATAATCTGTCCCAGCCTTGTAGCCCTCCAACTTAAATAAATAAATGGTAAGTTACATTGACACCTTTGAGATTTAAGTTTAAGAAAATGACTTGGACCTCCATAAGGGGCACTCCTTTGATCCCCTGATAGGTTTTTTTTTTTTTTTTTTTTTTTTTTTTTTTTTTTTTTTCAAACACCAGCCGTGATGTGTGTGTGGAGGGTGGTAGGGGTGATAATTAAAAAGGATCTCAATCACTTCTCTTAAATTTAATACAGATTTTCATTCTGAAGTACTGGAAATTACATTCTTCTTCCAAAAGTTCATAATTCCATTACAATTTGTCTCCTTAAACTTGACGTTAAAATCAATTAACGTTTTATGCTGACATCATCACTTGATTTTTTTTAAATGTCAAATTTACCCTCTTTAATTCTCCTAAACACACTGTCGCTAACCTGATCATCTTCCTCAAACTCAACTATGATCAAATCCTTGCCTTAATTCCCTTCACCATAACTATCAATTATTCATCTTTGTTGTGTTTCAGTGATAATGATGTTTGCCCCACCAACCATATGAAGACTACAAACTTGTGTTTTACTTATTATTGCTATATATTTATTATATTACACAATATATTTAATTTTACCCATTACTGATATATATATATAACTTAATTACATCTTCTTTATCTCCCTCTTCGATCAATCGAGTCACATTTTGGACTCTACCACTCACCAAACAACTCAATCGCCTAGAAGCACCAACATTTACCCATAAAAATGTTGAGGTGGATAAAATGACAGGGGGTGAATATGATTCGGATTGGAATAAAATCAGAATCAATTCATTATTAACGGTTCTTGAAAAATTAGAATTAATTCAATCCGTTTAAATCATGAAACCAATCTATTTAAATACGGATTGGATCAATTTAGGATCACGGATTTATATAATTAAATAACAAAAAAAATATAGAACATTTTAATTTCATAAAAATATAAACACAGTATCATATTAGGTCCGCAATACCAACATGTATTTCCAAAATAGTGACATACTGTTTTAAAATTCAAACAATTATAAAAAAATTAGTTCCACATAAGTATTAAGACCGTTACAAATTAAAACTAAAAACTAACAAATAAAAGTAATAAAAAAAAAGATGCTATGCGGGTTTAGGTTTTATATAGAATAAGAGAAGATAGTATGCGGGAGGGTGTATAATATAAATATAAATTTTTCGTATATGGTTTGAATCGGTTCCAATCCAAAACTGTTGGGTACAATCTGGAACTGTTGGCTTCATATTTTGTACAAGCCAATCACAAGTTAACACGTGGCAAAATAAGGGTAATATAGGAAGATTATTCAAGTCTTCGATCCTGATCGTACACGTGGCAGTTAGTATTGGTTCTCATGTGATCTGAGTAGCATTGGATCAATAAAGAAGTGCAAGGTGGCGTGGTTTCGACGGTTACTCAGATTCAAATTCAAATATAGAAGGGAAGCCTAACTGCAAGTGATGGCGTAGTAGAACTACTTATAAGGCAGCATGATCAACGATTATAGAGGAGCAGTTCGACGGATAGAAGTGTAGTTCAATGGTCATCCTTGAGAAGTATAAATAGCGGGGAAGACCCCAGAAAAAGCCCCCAGACTCAGATCATACAAACCAGTCTTACTTTACATATTTTCTTTTCCAGTTTTACATTTACTGTTCTTTAAATTCCTGCTCTTTACATTCCTACACTTTAAATTCCTGTACTACACTTCATTCATAGGAGTAGTTTCAAGTAGATTATCGCTGTAAACCTCTACGAGGCTGTGTTCGGATCATTGTAAGTTTTTATTCTAATGAAATATTTCAATTGCTCTTCATTTAACTGTTATTTTGTTTAATTTCTCCTAAGTCAAGCCACCAGTAAAAGTCTTCTTCATTTAGGCTGAAAGAACTACAACACAATCGTCTGATAATTTGTTAGCAATTAACATTTCTGTAAGGACTGATTGATCCTTACTGGCACGCTCGCATTTACAAAAATACCCTTCAAAAGCCAAAAACCCAACATATATTTTTGGCACGCCCGGTAGGACTCATTGAAATGGCTAGACGAAGAAGATAAGGAGAAAATGAATGCTTGGAAGAAGGCGTAGAAGGAGAGAGAGAAATACCTAATCTAGAGGATAATATGGTAACACATCCTGTGGAAACTCCTATATTATCAGAACCTATGATCAAACAGACCAGTACTTCAGGACAAGAACCACATGTTCATAATATTGGACGAAACCAAGGAATTGGACCATCCACTGTTCCATCTCCTCATCCAATAAATCCGTGGGATGGCCTAGTAGATGTCATGGGACAGCAATTAATGAACACAATGGAAAGGTGGGCAACATCCTTTTTGGATCGAATGAATAACCACCAACCAACAAACACAAGACACATCGAGGAAGTTTTAAATGTCCCTCAACAAAGATTGGCTAGAGATAAATAGCCTATGCAAGTTAATGGACATTCTAATGGTCAACCTAGTAATCAGAACTATGAAAGACCATCACCTCAGTCTTGGTATGAACCCATTTCCAAGCCTATAGCAGGTTAAAATGCCTCAGTACTCAACAATGAAGCCATGCAAATTGGTGGATCTGGCCCAGTACGAGAAACTGGCATAAGAATGGTTACAAATCCCATGTTCGAAGCCATACCTGGTACAAGGGGGTTTACTAATCCCTTATTCGAATTTATACCCGGGGGGTTGAAAGGTTGGCCTGCAAATGGAAGAGACACAACACCTGTTCCAGCACCTTTCGCAGGTCTTTTCGCAGGACAGGCTCAAAGGGGTTACCCACACCCCCAATAGCAACCTACACCACAGGGACAACCAGTCCCAAACATACCACCTTATGGACCAAGAAGACCACAAGCACAAGTTTGTCCAACCAAATCCTGTGTTTGTCCCTTCAGTAGTGGTTCAGCAGACACAAAATATGGTCCCTAGGGACCAAATTGCTGATATTGTTAGGGAAATGTGTGGATCGATGGCTCGGGGCGTCCAAACTCCTGTATACAGAAAATCATACCCAGAATGGGTAGATAAGGTACATGAATACCCAAGGAGATTCAGGATACCAGATTTTACCCTTTTCTATGGGAGTGGAAACCAATCAACAATAGAGCATATTGCTAGGTTTGCTGCTCAATGCGGTGAATTTACTAATCATGACTATATGAAACTAAGATTGTCCCCAAATTCTCTAATTGGAGGAGCATTTGTATGGTACATCAACCTTACACCTGGCTCCATTCAAAATTGGCAACAAATGGAAGAGGCATTTCATGCCCAATTTTTCCAATCGGAGCCAGAGGTTTTTATGGCAGACTTGGCTAGATTGAGTCAAAGGCCTGATGAAAAGGCTACTCAGTTTATTGCTAGATTTAAAAGGGCTCGAAATAAATGTAGAGTCATCCTGCCAGAACCAGAATTCGTAAGATTAGCTCAAAATGGCTTAGAGTTCAAGCTTCGAAAAAAGTTTGATTCAACTGAATTTAGAGATTTGGTGGAACTAACCTATAAAGTGTCTAGGTATGAAGCATTACTAGAGGAGGAACAAAATCGAAATAATGCATCATACAAGACATATTATAGAGATCCTAATTATGAGATCGATGCAGTAGAGATTGTGGGTAAAGAACCTGTGATCTTTGAGGCATTAATTCATAAGGATACAACAATTGACCAGCAGTTTAAAAAGAAAGACATTCACAGAAAGTACTCTTTCGATTTAACAAAGGCAGATGACATTTTTTATCATTTGTTTGCGGCCAACTTCCTTAAGTTACCTAAAGGAGTAAAGTTGCCATCTCCAGATGAACTTAAGGGAAAAGTATATTGTAAATGACATAACTCTTGGTCTCACTCGACTAAAAACTGCATTTTTTTTCGAGACAGGATCCAAGAACAAATTCGGAAAGGAAGTTTGAAGTTCCTAGCCAAAACAGAAAAGGCCATGGGGATCGACAGTAATCCATTTCTAGAAGTTGGAGAGGTGACAATCAATGTCATTACGTCAGACTTCCAGAACTTGTCCTTGACAGAATTGAAAAAAGTCAATGTGCAGATGCATGTTGCTAACCAGCCAACCATCAAAAAAGACACCAGGAATCTGCCAGTTATTGGACAAGGTTTCTCACACTAGAGGGAACGCTCTGATGAAGAATCACTGGATGATAATTCCTTAGAGGCAGCAGTAATGCAAAGGATGTGTCCCAGGTGCAGACTGAGTTATAAATGGTTGAAGGGGCTTCCAATTGATGGGAAGCAATACTACAGGGATGTTCAGAGACGCTCTAAACCAACCAATGCTTACAACAAAAGGCCGTATCCGGCTAGTGTTAGGCAGCAGCCATTGGTAGTTGAACCAGCAGTCGATAGAATGCATGGTAAAGGCAAGAGGCCCTTGTATGAGTCTAGGCCACCCAACTACTACAGAATGGAGAGCAGTCATTCCGAAAGAAGACTGGAGAAGAGTTCAAGTTATGGGATCAAAGCCAGAGATTGGCCTCCTAGACCAACCTCACGCAAGACAGAAAGTGGTCACCTTCATCGAAGGCCTGAATCAGACTCGAAACATGAGGCCAAGGCCAAGCAAGTGCCTTCACATCCAGCTTCGAAGATGGCTTCGAAGGTAGAAAGAAGCAGTTCAACATCTGAGTCAGTAAGTTCGTGGGTACCTGGAGTTCCAGATTGGTTTGTGATGCAGAACAAACCTAGGAAAGTGCCCACTCAAAGAGATGTTGGAAATCAATGAAGGATGGTTAAACCTCCTTTGGTAGCTCCGAACAATTGGGTGTTGCTTAAACACCCAAAGACGAAGGAACCAAAAATGGTCCCAGTCATTTCGAGATCACAAAGGAGAAAGATTCAGCGTAGGTACACTCAGTACCAGAAATATGTGAAAGAAAATGGAGAGAGCTCTTCATTGGTCCAGATAGAAGGAAAGAAGGCTCTAAAGTCAGACCACACTCCAAAGACAACTCGACAAAGCAAGGTAGGTTGCAGTAGGGAATAGTTGGCCAAGGTTCATTCTGAACTAAAAGCCAGAGAAGAATCTAGCTTGGCAGGATTGGAGAAAGCTCTGATGGATAGTGATAGCAAGACGGAAGAAGAAATTGGCATAAGCCAAAAGAAAGAAACAGTGGAAGAAGAAATGTTCGAAGCCTTCATGGCTGAGCAAACCTTTTTGGTTGAAAAACCAGTTGAGAAAGATCTTTCGAAGGAATCAGTTAACAACGAAGTGCAGCATGGAGGATGCTGTTAAAGTAACTAAACAAGGTGGCCAATGGGGGAAGCAGGTACAACCAACCATCCAATTTGGCTCATTTCCTCAAATATCAGTCAATATGGTACACATACTGCCTCATGAGTTCCAAGCTGGAGATGAGGATCAAGATGACCAAGACATGGATCCTATTCCTATCTCTAGTGAAGACTTACAAGTAAGTATGGTACAAGATGATTCTAGAATGGCTATCCCAATGGAAACTGAATATGAGAGTGAAGAAGAGGTGAGCATTAACCTCTTGTATCCTTTTGAGTATTCCTCGAATTCTATGACACAATATGTCAAGCCTTTGTACATCAAGGCTTTCTTCGATGGGATACAACTGAATCGAGTCCTGATAGACAATGGGGCAACAGTGAATTTACTACCGAAATCTTCTTTGAAGAAACTAAGGAAAAAGAATCCTGGGTTAATCCCAACCAGCACAACCATCGCTGGCTTTGCTGGAGACAAACAAATGGCTCAGGGAATTCTATCCATCAACTTGAGTGTGGGAACCAGGGACTGCATGACAGCATTCTTCGTAATCGACAATAATGCTAAATACAATGCTTTACTTGGGAGAGATTGGATTCACACTAACAAATGTGTGCCTTCCTCTTTGCATCAGAAAATTATGATGGCCTTAGGCAATGGAGAGACAGAGGAAATTGATGCAGATCCTCAACCTTTCATAGCCTGTGCAGACTTCGTAGAGGCCAAACTGTATATTGAGGGGGTGACACCACTCAGTATACTGAGAAAACCAGATGGCTCAGCCGAAGTGACGGCTGATGAGGAAGTGACACACCTGAAACACTTAGTCCAGGAGAGTGCTGATGAGGAGGTTGTCGTTAAAGATGACAATGATGCCTGGTTGTAGGCAAAGAAATGAAACACAAGAAGCCAAGTCTTTGGCTCTAATTAAATTCTCAACATTGGATGTAAAATCAATAGTCCAGAAAGTACAGGGGCAAGAGAGAGAAGCAGCAACAGGCCAAAGTTTTGGCCCTTGATAAATACTGTGCATTGGACATTGAAACAAAAGTCCAGGAGATACAGGAAGAGGAAGCCTTGTGGACAGACTTTGTCTGTGAGGAAAAGGGCAAAGATGTTGGGTTAAAGAACCTGGGAGCAGAACAAAGTAGGGAGAGTGTTTCGAAGATAGAAGAAATCAAAGAAGAAGCTTCAGTAAGTTCTCAGACACAAGACCCCTTAGAAGAAGTAAATTTAGGGGAAGGTTCTATACAGCAGCCCACCTACATAAGTGCTTGTCTAAATGTGCTGGACAAGGACCAATTGTTGGTTGTTCTAAAGAAATATAAAGATTGCTTTGCATGGTCTTATAATGAACTACCAGGATTGGATAGGTCATTGGTGGAACATAGGCTCCCTATGAAACTTAACTTGAAGCCATACAAGCAAAAACTAAGAAGAATGAGTCCAAAAGTAATTCAGAAAGTCAAGGAAGAAATTCCAGAAGTATGTGGAATGGCTATCTAATATTGTGCTTGTGGTTAAGAAGAATGGTAAAATGAGGGTATGCATTGACTTCAGAAACTTGAATTTAGCAACTCCAAAAGATGAGTACCTCATGCCTATAGTGGATCTGTTGGTAGATAGTTCAGCAGGGCATCAAGTTTTATCAATGATGGATGGACATTCTGGTTATAACCAAATCTGCATTGCAGAGGAGGATGTCCACAAGACAGCATTCAGATGTCCTGGAAATATTGGCACCTTCGAATGGGTTAAAATGCCATTTGGCTTGAAGAATGTTGGAGCTATATATCAGAGGGCTATGAACACTATCTTTCATGACCTCATTGGAGGGTATTTAGAGTGTTATATTGATGACATTGTAGTTAAATCCTAATCCATGGAGGAGCATCTGTTTCACTTAGAAGCAGCTTTTGAAATAATAAGAAAGTTCAAATTGAAGCTCAATCCTCTTAAGTGTGCTTTTGGCGTATCATCTGAAAACTTCTTGGGCTATGTGGTACACAAGAAAGGAATACAGATTGACTAGAATAAAGCCAAAGCCATCATTGAAGCCAGACCTCCATCAAGTAAGAAAGAATTACAAAGGTTCCTTGGACAGGTTAACTTTCTTCGAAGATTCATTTCTAACACTGCAGGGAAAACTAAAGTATTTTCTTCCTTGTTAAGGCTGAAAGATGAAGAGGAATTTGTATGGACAGCAGAGCATCAAATTGTTTTCGAAGATATCAAAACCTACTTGGCCAACCCTCAAGTGCTGATGCCACCAAAAGGTGACAAGCCCTTGAAGTTGTACATAGCTGCAGCAGAAGATTCATTGGGAGCTTTCTTAGCCCAAGATAATGAAGAAGGCAAGGAGTAAGCTGTTTATTACCTTAGTAGGTTTTTAAATTCTTGTGAATGTAAATACTCAGCTGTTGAAAAGCTGTGTCTTGCTTTGTATTTTACTGCAATAAAATTAAGATACTATCTTTTACCTACAACTGTCTTGATAATTGCAACCACAGATTTGGTTAAGTACATGTTATCTAGACCTATGTTGAGGGAAAGAATTGGCAAGTGGATACTAGCCTTATCAGAGTTTCATCTAGAATATGTCCCTCAAAAGGCAGTAAAAGAGCAAGTTTTAGCCAATTTTCTGGCAGATCATCCATCTCAAACAGACAGCGAAGAGATAATGGAACTTGGTATGGCTAGTGTTGAGTCATGGCAGATGTGGTTCGATGGGTCGAAAGCCAATGGCTTAACTGGAATTGGTATTGTGATTAGGTCTCCACAAGGGGTAGAGACCACACATGGTTTCAGAGTTGATGAAGTTACCTGTTCTGATAACCAAGCTGAATATGAAGCCTTAATAGTGGGACTAGAAATTCTTATTGGATTACAAGTTCATGCAGTTGACATATTTGGAGGTTCTCAATTGGTGGTTAACCAAGTGAAAGGGATTTTCAAGTGTCAAAACATAAGTATTTTACCATACTATGTTGTTGCATTACATCTGCTTTCTCAATTTTAAATAGCAAATGTAACTCATGTTCCAAGATTCTTGAATAATAGAGCTAATGATGTGGCTCAAAAAGTTTTGAACTTCAAGAGAATAGATAATGCCCAAAGGAACATAAGCCAAACAACATATCAGAAATTGATACCACATTTGAATAAAAAGAATGTGGTCTTGGAAGTCAATCATAATGACTTGCAAGAACAAGATTGGAGGCATCCAATAATGCAGTACTTGACTGGTCCATCTTCGAAGGCCAGTAGGAAAATTAAATTGCAGTCTATGCAATATATGATATATGGTAATGTTCTCTACAAAAGGGGGAGAGATGGCTTATTGCTGGAATGTTTAGGCCTTAAAGAAGCATTAACAGCTATGGCTGAGGTTCATGAAGGCATCTGTGGTGCTCATCAGCCTGGTGTGAAGATGAGATGGTTGCTTCGAAGGTATTCCTACTATTGGCCAACTATCCTTAAAGACTGCATAGAGTATACAAAGGGTTGCCAAGCATGCCAAAAGCATGGCACAATAAGGTATGTGCCTATAACTGACCTGCATGCAGTAGTGAAGCCCTGGCCATTCAGAGGATGAGCTATGGATATGATGGGGAAAATACACCCACCTTCTTCGAAGTATCATTGTTTCATTCTAGTGGCCACTAATTACTTCACTAAGTGGGTCGAAGCTAAGCCATACAAGGCTGTAGACCAAACTGAGGTTATTGGATTTATCAAGGATCTAATCCATAGATTTGGCATCTCATAAACTATAACTGTGGATAATGGGACTGTGTTCGATGGGAAGATGGTGAAGTCCTTCGTGGCAGAATTTGGAATTAGTCTCGTTAATTCCACCCCATATTATGCACAAGCTAATGGTCAAGCTGAATCATCCAATAAATCCTTGAAAAAAAAGAATACAAAAGGCTGTGGACAACAATCCCAAGGATTGGCATAACTTATTGTTGGATGTGTTGTGGGCTTACAGAACTTCCCCAAGGTCAAGCACAGGAGTTACTCTTTATGCCTTAGTGTATGGGCATGATGCAGTGTTACCTGTGGAAATTAATGTCAAATCTTTGAGGGTAAGATGCCAAGACCAGCTAAATCCTGAGCAATACCATCAGAGTATGTGCTTGGAATTAGAAAGCATAGATGAAGCCAGAATTTTGACATTAAACAGCATTCTCTTGCAAAAGAAGAAAGCAGCCAAAAATTACAATAAGAAAGTCAAATACATTAGCTTTGATGAAGGTGATTTGGTATGGAAGACAATGCTTCCAATAGGAATTAAAAGACATAAGTTTGGTAAATGGTCACCTAACTGGGAAGGACCATATCAAATTCATAGAGTCTTGCCTTTTAGGGCATACCATTTGAGAAATTTGAATGGATACATACATCTCAAAAAGATTAATGGCAAATAATTGAAGCTTTATTTTCCAACTATTTAGGAAACACAAGGAGTAGAATAAATGTCAAACAAAAGAACACAAGACTACTCAGATGATAGACAAGAATTTGTTTTTTATAAAGAGTTAAGTACATTTTGCCACAAATTGGCCCAAAAATCATTACAATGTCTTAATTGTTCTTTTACAACAGATTTCGTATTGCTAAGTGATGAAAACAACTGAATAGTTGTAGCCATTTCTTCTTTCCAATTGGCCAGTCCGTGGTTGGTGATTTGCAATTTGGTATCAGTTCGGACTAAGGCCTGGTTCACTGCCGATAACTCCTCTTCAAGTTGAGCTTTCTTCTCCAGCAGCTGAACTCGAAAGTGAAAGGCAGAGGAGTGTTGTTCCTTGAGCTCTGAGACTTTAGTATGTACTAGGGAAACAAAACTCTGGTCTCTAGCTAATTTCTCCTCCGCAGTTTTGGCAGCATGACAAATATTGATGTAGAAGTCGATAGTAGCTGCTGCCTGGGATAAGTGACTTGAGACATCCATGTTTAACGTTTCAAAGAACTTTGCAAAGACCTTGGAGGAACTCATCTTTTATTATAGGCCTTTGCAAAGCCTCGAAAAGGAGATTAACAGTTCCAGGCAGGTGTCTAAGCCTATCAAAGGTACAGAAGGCTTGCTACTGGAGGAAGGAGAGCTTTCAAGAATTTGTAGCAAGGAGTCGGCCAAAACTAATGGCTTAGCTTCAAAATTGGTTATTGGAGAGGTAGAGGGCACATCGAAAAGACTGGCTAGCCTGGCTTCGAAGATGTCTACCTCGTCCGTAGACATGAGGGGTGCAGAGAGAGTTGTAGTGGAAAACATAAAGGGTTGCATAGGGATAGGAGAAATGGATGGAGCATCTTTGGCAGCCTCTATGGTCTTAGCCACTAATGAATCAAGTGAAGAGGGGCTGGAAGTAGGCAAAGGTAATGAGCCATGAGTTGGAGAACTACCAGCACCCTCAACTGAGGAATCAGATACCTTCGAAGAAGAGGAAATAGTTGAAATTTCCTTAGAAGGAGAAGGAAGAGCAGAGCCTAACTGAGAAGTAAGTTGAGACAGGTTAAAGGTCAGATTGGGAAGATATGGAGTCAGACCATAAGAAAGAGTTGCAGGAATGCTGGGACTCAAAGGGGGTACATGGAATGTGGGCCTAGGTAGTGGAAGTATTATCTGAATGACCTTCACATTTTGCATCCAATCAACCTCAACTGAAATTGAGGGAGTCCTCATTGGAAGTATAGCCTCAGTAGTTGTTGCTGCAAAAAGGAAGAAACGTAATGTCAAGCTTCAATGTCAAAATTCGATAAGGAAAAACAGCAGAAGTAGGAGAGGAATTACTTGTTCCAGAAGTATTGGCAATGATGGAAAAGCTATGAAAGGGTAATGTACAGCAGTTTGTTGCCTTCGTGCAATTTCTCTTTGTAGTGCATCAGCAGCAGCAACTTCATCTCTTAGAAATTGTTGCTGCCGTTTCTTCTCAGTCCTCTCAAAGACAATCATTGCTTTGGAATGTTCTTGTTCTACTGCCTTGGCAACAGCTTCATGGATAGGATCTTCAATCAAGTCAGTAGCAGGAATAGTCACTTTCTTTCTCATCCTTCTTGGCAATGATACTACTGGCTCATTCTCAACCTCTCTGTTTTCAATTTGGGGATCAAGTTCTTCAGAAGTAAGCTCCTTTTCCATTGCTTTGTCAACTATCTCGGAATTAGAATCTTCAACCAAATCAAAAGAGGGGGCAGCCACCCTTGTTCTCTTTTTTCTTTGTAATGGTGTTTCTTGCTCTTGCTCAATCTCTCTCTCTTCATTTTGAGTACCAGTTTTCTTTTCTTTTTCTGCTATTGTCTGGCCTTGAAAGCAGCTAGAGTTTCAGCTTTGTTAGGAGATTTTTCTTGTGGAGACCCTGCACCAAAATATGTGAATATAGAGGAGACAAACAAAAGAGTTGAAGGAAAGAGGAACTTAGAAATGCTTACCCTTCTTCGAAGCAGCTCTGGTAACTCTAGCTGGAGGAGGTGAAGCTGCAGGAGAAGTTGTGGTAGCTGTAGAAAAAGGAGGAATGTTCTCAACTGTTGCTGATTTAGTCTTTGAAGGCACTCTTAATCCTATCAGTAAATCATGAGGGTGTACAGATAGGCGCACTTCCATGTTGACTGACCACCAATTTTGAAATCTTTGCAAGACTAAGCCAGAAGGAAGAAAGGGGACAAATTTGAATTCACTCAATTCCTTCAGCAGTTTGAATGTTACCGCCTCTAGTTTTGATTTGGATATTCTTAAGTCTCTAACCGTGAGGTGGACATTCGAGAGACTGCAAAGTGGAACAGGTATCCCTTGAGTGAGCCCAAATTGTCTAGCAAACTGAGAAGGGCAGTACACCTCAGATATGCATTTATAAGCTCGAGGGTTTAAAGTACCAATAAACAACTCCCTCAGTAGCAAAATTGAAGCCCATATATCTTCGTGTGGAGAGGTGGAGCACTCTTTATCAGCCAAAAAGGTTTGCAGCCAAACAGGACCTTTGGTGGCATCAAAAGGACAAAAGAAGGTGGCAGATGGAGAAATAGGAAGTTGGTGAAAGAAAGTAAGGTAATAAGCAAATGAGGCAGAATAGAGAGCAATCCTGACATACTTTTCCCCATAAGTATTAAGATCCTAAACAAGGAATCTTAGACATTTGGGGTGCAAGTCAGTGAAATAGGCAAAAAGCCAGAGTTGGAGCACCCAGAGGGGACCTCCTTGGTTAACATCAAGAGGTTTTTCACAAAATTAGGGGCAAACTCTGTAGACATGACCTAAAAGATAAGGAGCAAGAGTTATGCGTTTTTTCAAGACAAGTGCCTTTGCAAGAGGAGCGAACTCAGGCATAATCTTCTGAGATGAGGTGTAAAAGAGAAATTTGCAAAACCAGTACAAAATAAAGGAAAATAGTTCTCTGTCTCTCACGGGGCCTTCCATTTTGTTTTCAGCCTTTATGAAGTCGCTGTAAGAGGAGTTTAGGATTGGACGAGAAAATTTGACAGGGAGGTTTAGGTTATTGGGAGTAAAAGGAGAGCCAAGGGGTGAAAGCCCTAAGAGATGACAAATATCAAGAACGGTGGGGGCCATCATACCACACCGAAATTGGAAGAAATTAAAAGCCATATTCCAAAAGCATAAAGCAGTAGGAATCAAAAATGGGTCCTCAGGAATGAGGAACCTGGAAAGACGAAGAGCATCGAGGATACAGAGCTCTTGCAGGTCATCTTCTCTTGCAGGCACAACTCTGTCATACCATTCTTCCCATTTAGTCCTCAATGTCGGCCAGCAACGATGAGGCCGAGTCATCCTCCAATTCCCCCAATCAAGCCCTCCTTCATAAAGAAGAAAATGGTCCTCCAAACGAGGGTATAGAGCCGGAAGTTGAGTAGGAGCTTCTCGGAAAATAGGACCTAGGACGTACTCCTGTTTGTTATTGTGACGAGGAATGAAGAGACGTCCATCTATGGTGCTTGACTCACCAGATGTTAGCTTGGCGATTTTTTCGTCGATATATTTTTTCAAAGCCATAGTTGGGCTGATACGGTCGCCCGCAAGTACTTTTAGAGAGGAAGGATCCATTGGCAGCAAGGGAGCTGAGAAAAGTGGAAAATCAGTGGAAGGAAAGGTTTGTGTGTTGAGCGAGCAAAAGATTTCAGAACACGAAGTAAGAAGATTTCAAAAACCTTTGTGTTTGGGGGATATATAAACGCTTGGTTCGTTAAGCACTAAAAGTACGAATATGAAGAGTTTCCTTCAAATATTGATAGTATTTGGAGGGAAAAGCACCAGAATCTTTGAGGCTAGCCAGTAAAATATTTGGCTTCGAAACCAGATTTTGGTGCCAAAAGCCAAAAACAACAGCTTCGAAACAAAGAAGTTGGCTTCGAAGCACATTTCCGTACTTAAAATGTAAGAGTACTCAAGTATTTGATTTACTTCGAAGGGGACTAAAAAACCTATCTTAGGTTTCTTAGTGAAAGTAATGTCCTTCGAAGTGAAACTTGAGATTCTGTGAGGATGGGAATTGGTGTTCAAAACATAACACACCAGTTTTTGGCGCCGAAAGTCCATTAACAACAACTTCGAAACCAAGAAGCCGGCTTCGAAGCATATTCCCTAACCAATGGATGCAAGAATGCCAAGTGTTCGTTTACTTCAAAGGGATTAAAGACCTGTTTTAGGTTTCTCATTGGAAGTGATGTTCTTCGAAGTAAAACTAGAAATCCCTTAAGAATGGAAATTGGCATTCGAAATATCAAAACCAATAGTTGGTTTATATATATTCAGAAAAGTTGTCTTTTCGAACTAAAACAGTGTAGCCCTCAAAAGAAGCTTCCATATTTTTGAAAGTATGGACTGTTGTTTAAGACAAAAAGATCAATTTAAAACTGATTGATCATAATAAATCATGGACCATATATTGGTTGTGATTGAAATAAGTTTTGAAGAGTAAGGTTGATAAATTCAAAGCATGGATCTTGAATGGAAAACATCAAAAAAACTATTAATTGTATTCCATAAGTTGGAAAAGTTTATGGTCGTTTTGGTTAATATTCATTTGAAAACGATTGAATCCAGGTTCGAAGGAAAAGATTGTTCAGTTCAAAGCTCTGAAATTGCTTTTGAAGATAAATGGAGACAATATCAAACCATAAAGAGAAGTCTTAGTGGTATTAAAGCAAAAAGCAGTTACAGCGAGTGGCACTATTTGGGTACAAACTCAAGCTCATAAAAATAGGGAATTGAATAAATAACAAGATCATGAAATTTAGTCCAACAATGATCAATGAATTTTTGTTCTTTCTTTATTCTGTCATCTATTTCTTCCAACATTGGCTGCGTGAGTTGATGTGCTCTCACTTCGTAGTAGAGCTCTTCAGCCTTTATTTCGAAAGCTGTTTCTCTCAATCCTTGTTCCAATTCATCTACATCCAAGTCATTCCAGTATGCAGAATCTTTATTCTTGAAATCATTGAATTCTTTAATAAAGTTTTCTGCTTCATATTGGGCATGAATTCGAAGGGACGAAAGTTGGTCTAAGGATTGTGTGGTGTTCATAGAGGTCCGATGCCAGTGAAGAAGCAATGGAAGTTGGTCCAAAAACATGTGAAGCTCTGCTTGGGCGAGGGGATTGAGAATGTGACCCCGAGTTAGAATATCACAGGCCCATCGAAAATTCTTAAGAGGGACTTCGTCCTCAAGAACATTGAAGGGCAAGTGAAAAAAAGCCACAAGCAAAAGTTGAGCTTGTTTTCGCTTGGCCGAAGTAGGGGAAGGTGGAGGTTTGTAAGGTGGAAAGACCTTATCCGTGGAGAGGGCAAGCCTCAATTTCTCTATCCAGCAAGGATTTGGCGGAGGAGAAGGTGTGGATGCTTCTATTTCAGGAGGTGGAGCAAGGGTAGAAGAAACAAGGGCATTAATATAATCAAGCCAGTCAGAAGAGCAAATCTTCGCTTTCTGAGCTAGAAATGATGGATTGTATCCTTGTGCCTCTTCTGGGCGTCGGGCAACATGCATTGTCTTTGTAGGCATGGAAGATGTATACCATGCCACAATCAGATTCTCCTCAAAACTGCGTCGATAGTTAATGGGCACGTAAGGATAGACCACCGAGCTTCGTGCATAAGAAGGGAATTCTAAAGAGTCAGTGAACTCAACAAAATGATGGTTGATTCGTTCCCTCAAATCACAGGTCTCAGGTGTTGACCAGCTTGTCCAACCAGAAACCCCAGAAGATGAAGAAGTTGCAGCTTTATCCCATGCAGAGATTTGTGAATAAGAGTTTCCTAAGTCCATATTTGTAACTTTCCAAATCAAAGATTTGAGAACAGTTTGTTCGAAGTAAAAGGGTGAGTTAGAAGAAGAACTTCTTGTATCTATATTCGCAAGTTTCTGAATCGAAAGATTAAGGGCAATGTGTTCGTAATCCAAAGGTCGATAATTCGCAAAGGCATCCATGACTTGAATATGGAAAGGTGGATAAGGGTGGCTAATTAATGCATGAAAATTCTTTCGAGGAGGAACAGCATCATCATATGACTCTTCATGTGCTCGATCAGTGGAGGAGAAAGTTGATTCGGCCATAGAAGAAGTATGAGTCTGTGCGAGTGCTAAGGTGTTGAGGTGTTCAAAAGATTAAAAGAGAATTAATGCAAATGATCATCAACAAATGACGGTTGCATTTCCAGAATACAGACCCCATGCACGTTCTAAAAACGCGGAAAAAGGGTTTTGATCTACTAATATCACCAAGTATTAGGTATATTAGTGTGGGGGGTAATGTTGGCTTCATATTTTGTACAAGCCAATCACAAGTTAACACGTGGCAAAATAAGGGTAATATAGGAAGATTATTCAAGTCTTCGATCCTGATCGTATACGTGGCAGTTAGTATTGGTTCTTACGTGATCTGAATAGCATTAGATCAATAAAGAGGTGCAAGGTGACGTGGCTTCAACGGTTACTCAGATTCAAATTCAAATATAGGGGGGAAGTCTAACTGCAAGTGATGGCGTAGTGGAACTACTTGTAAGGCAGCATGATCAACGATCATGGAGGAGTAGTTCGACGGATTGAAGTGCAATTCGATGGTCATCCTTGAGAAGTATAAATAGCGGGGAAGACCCCAGAAAAAGCCTCCAGACTCAGATCATACAAACCAGTCTTACTTTACATATTTTTTTTTCCAGTTTTACATTTCCTGTTCTTTAAATTCCTGCTCTTTACATTCCTGCACTTTAAATTCATGCACTGCACTTCATTCATAGAAGTAGTTTCAAGTAGATTACCGCTGTAAACCTCTACGAGGCTGAGTTCGGATCATTGTAAGTTTTCATTCTAATGAAATATTTCAATTGCTCTTCATTTAACTGTTATTTTGTTTAATTTATCTAAAGTCAAGCTACCAGTAAAAGTCTTCTTCATTTAGGCTGAAAGAACTACAACACAATCGTCTGATAATTGATTGGCAATTAACATTTCTGTAAGGATTGATTGATCCTTGCTGGCAGGCTCGCATTTACAAAAATACCCTTCGAAAGCCAAAAAGCCAACAGAAACCAATCCGTGTACTACAAATTTTTAATTTTTCAATCCAGAATCGGATGACGAACCACGGAGTGAACCCAACAGTTATACGGTCTAAATCGAACCACGGATTTAAAAAAACAATCTAAACATACCGAATTAGATTGAACCGGATCGGATTACGAATTTTATGGATTACGTATTCAGTCTTAGAAAATTGTGGTCCATTTGCCCAAAATTTACCTAGAAAAATTGTAGAAATTTTAATAAATTTAGCAAGCCTTCTTATGTATATATAGAAGCACCGTGTAGGTTTATTGTGCACGTTATACTAGATTTGTTTTTTCTTGTGATGAATTTGTACAATTTTGGTCTCGATGTTTTAGAATTTTGCAATAGTAGTTTGTAGGGCAAAGATGGAGGCAACTGGGGAAGAGTGAGAGAATTTGGCTTCTTTTTTTTTGTGTGTGTGGTGTTGAAGGGTAACTTGGTAATTTTATTTTATCTGTTAATTTAAATAATAGACAAATGCTAACAAAGAGTATAGTGTAATTTTCAAAACATGGAGTGTAATTTTCAAAACATGGAGGGGTATCTATATTAAACCTAAATATCAAGAGTGTCAATGTAATTTACTCCATAAATATAAATAAATAAATAAAGGGGAACTTATCAATAAATCCTATATATAAAGTTCAAAGCCCATCTAATCCAAAAACAAAATATTTGTACTAATTAGTCTTATATATTTTTAGTTGTTATAAAAAAATCCTTTTTTTAAAAAAAAAAAATTTACAGATGTTGTTACATCCCACTATCGTTGGACTTCCGTCAGACGATCGCCGGAGACTCGCCGTAATATTCAACATCATCGGTAAGTTGCCGAAGTATCGCTGGAAAGTCGTTAGAGTATTGTCGAGAAGTTGTCGGAAGTTCGTCGGACTGTTATGAACACCAATAGAAGTCATCGGAATGTCCAAAACGTTCACTGGACGTTAACATCATTGGAGACTCATCAAAATATCCAGAATATTGCAAAAAAAATAAAAATAAATAGAGAAATTAGAGCGAAAAAAACATAGCAAAATGTGCTAAATATTGATAAACTAAAAGGGAAAAAAAAAGTAATGACAAACAACAGTAACAATGGGAAAAACATATATTATTTTTCAATTTTTGTAAGGTTTAAGCAAATAATCTCCAATATTGATCAAACTGAAAAACAAGTTTTGAAATTGTAAAATGTTACAGTTTCAGAGCAAAAATCTATTGAGTATTTATCTTTATTAATCAAACTGAAAAACATGTTATGAAACTACAAAATTTTATAGTTCCAAAGAATGTTATGAAATTGCAAAATTTTACAGTTCTAAAGAATGTTATGAAATTGTAAAATTTTGCATTTTAAACCATGATTCATTTTAGCACCAAAAAAAATTGAAACTGCAAAATTTTACATTTTTCACTGCCTGTAACTAATACTAAAAAACAACTTATTCAGAATTTGAAAATTTTCTCAATTAAAACAGAAAAATAGACTTGTGTGACAGAGAAAATGTAGAAAAATTGAGAAATCGAATGAAAGAATAGATATAGAAAGAATATTGTACTCCGACAACTATTTTTGGTGTAGGTCTAGTCGGGTTTCATGTAGATCTACCCATCAGATTTAAGTAGATCTACTCATCTTCTTCGCCATCGGTGAGGATGAAGTCACGAGTTGATGTCAATGGTTGGTGCTTGCCGATAAACCCCAATCAATGGTGGTCATCGGTTACCAGTGACTATATATTAGAAAGAGAAAGAGAATAAAAAATGTGTAATCACCGGTCGTCATCCATGACAAAGAAAATATGAGGAAAATGTAGAAAAAAATAGAGAGGAAAATGTAAAAAATGAGGCAAAAAACACAGAGAGAGAGAGAGAGAGAGAGGAAAAATAGGACTTTTGGGTCTACTCAAAAAGTTATTAGATTAAATAGTGTACACATAATTCAAATAGGACTTATAGGTAATTTTCCCCTAAAGAAATCACCCGGCCCAACTTTGTAGGCTTATATAGGCTGTTACTGATATCCAACAGTATTAATGTTTATCTTTAACTTGGTTATATTAGCCCAAAAGAAGGATTGGCCCAAGCCCAAATTAAAGTCAAAATTGAAGCACATAAGGGCTGTTTGGTATAACTTATTTACAGCTTAAATCAACTTATAGCTTAAAATAAGTCATATTGGAGTGTTTGGTAAAAATTATGAGGGATGAATTATGGCTTACCTTAAGCCATTTCACCCATAATCTGTTAAGTTGCCTAAAAGGTGCTTTTCCAACCTGATTATGCGCGCAGCTAAGGATCATGATGTATAATGACTTAAATGCCCCTCAGATATTTCAACTATTACCAAAAACCCCACTATATAAGCCTTGTCTAAGCACTGTTCACTTGTGAGAGAAATACAGAGGCAATTTCCAGCGAGGGTGATTTCTGGCCAGAGCCTTATTCCCCCTCTCTCTCTCTCTCTCTCTCTCTCGCTTTCTCTCTCACACACACACACACACATGATTTCCGGCGAGAGCTCTCATTCTTTTTCTCTCTCTCTCCCTCCCCCTTTCTCTTTAGATCGCGATCTGAAACTAGAAATCAACACTAGTCGCTCGCTCTCTACCACCTTCTGCACCTGTATCATTGGCTCGCGCATCAACGCTGCTCGCTCTTTGCCGCCTTCCGAAACTAGAAATCAACGTTGCTTCAGACCGGCGGCTAGGGTTTTGTAAACAAGAGCTTCGCGATCAGGATGAAGAGGAGAAGGATAGAAGGGTTTTGCAGATTGGCAGCTAGGGTTTTACAGCACCAGCTGGTCGCCGATCTGAAACGGAAGAGAAGATAGGGGGTCGGCGGCGTACGGCTGGAGGGGACGACAGGGGGTCGGTGGCGTACAGCTAGGGCTTTGTAATGAATTTTTTTTTTGAAAAAGAATAATAAATTATTTTGTACTGTAATGAAAATGAATTAAAAAAATAACAAAATCAAAAAAAATAACAATTGTTGATTATTAACATTATTTAAAAAAGAATAATAAATTTTAAAAATAGAATGAAAAAAAATAATAAGCAATTAATTGATAATAATTAATTTCTAATGGAAAAAAATGAAAAAAATTTATAATAAGTAATTAAGCCATGAATTGACAACTAATTCATTGATAATGAAAAAATGAAAAAAATTATACTAATTGATACTATTATTAATTTTAGTATTAATTGATGGTAATTAAGCCATTAATTGACACCTAATTCATTTATAATGAAAAAATGAAAAAAAATTAAAATAATTGATACTATTATTAATTTTAGTATTAATTGATGGTAATTAAACCATTAATTGACACCTAATTCATTCATAATGAAAAAAATGAAAAAAATTAAACTAATTGATGCTATTATTAATTTTAGTATTAATTGATGGTAATTAAGCCATTAATTGACACTAATTAATTTGTAATGAAAAACTGAAAAAATTTATACTAATTGATACTATTATTAGTATTAATTGATGGTAATTAAGCCATTAATTGACACTAATTAATTTGTAATGAAAAAATTTATACTAATCGATACTATTATTAATTTTAGTATTAATTGATGCTAATTATATTAACTTTTATTAATGAAATAATTTTTTAAAAATTAAAACTGAAAAAATGACAAAATAATTATTTTTATATCATATACGGGTAAAATGGACAATTACACAGTAAAAAGTTATTTTACAACTTATTAACCAAACACTACTCTGCTGTTTAAATCCATAATACCAAATAGGTTCACAACTTATGTTCAGAGCTATAAGTCATAATCTGTTAAGTTACAATCTATAATCACTTTTTCACAGTTCTACCAAACAGGGCCATAGTAGGCATAACAAATATACCTGGACTCATAAAAAATAGATTATTATTATTATTATAAATTTATAGTCATCAATTTTGATGAGAAAAAAATTTCACCAACCGACTAATTTTTACAGTAGGCACAAAAAAATAAAAACTAAATTTTAAAATATAAGTGGCTTTAAATGAACAAAATTGGGAACATGAATAAAACAATGGAGCAATTATAAACAAGTTCGGTAGAGTGAACTTATTTATTAAAAAGTCAACTCTATTTTTACAATACAATTTAACTATTTATACTTTTCATATCATATTTCAATGTAAATTAATACAAATAAACTAAAAACAATAAAAACTTACAAACAAGAGTCAAAAACATTTCAACTTACCAATATCAAATAACCACTCCATAAACACAAAACACATCAAAAAAGTCTCAAAAAAATTTCAATGGTAAAGCGAGGGACAAATATGTAAAAAAAAAAAAAAAAAAGGTTTACTAATGTTAGCTTATTATAAATGCGAGCGTGCCAGCAAGAATTGAAAAATCCTTACAGATTAAATTCAAGCCAATTATCAAGTGATTGTGTTGACGGTTCTTTCGCCTCAACGAAGAGGACTTCAAAATTGCCAAAGTGTAGAGAAAAGAAAAATTAAAAGAAGAAAGGGAGATGAAGAAAGACGATTGAATGAACAATCAAAGTAATAATTACTTACCTCTACTCCTATACTTTGAAAATGAAATACATGAAATGCTTCGAAATGAAATTGCTGAAAATAAATGCTTCGAAATATAAATATATGTTAAACTACTCATAAGATAAGGAAAATGACAAGAAATATTGAAATCAACTGTCTTTGATTTGAGTTCTGGATCTTTTTCAATGTAGCCATGAATGGCTATTTATAGACAAATATTTGTAGGAAAAAACTTCCAGAAATAACAACCTAATAATCACCTAAAACTACTCACTTTTTCATCTTCATTCCCACAATGCCACATAATCTTCCATGTCTTCGTAACTTCCTTTAACCTCCAATTAATGCTCCATGTTCTCTACTTTATTCTCCAATATCTTTTTCATATTTCATAACTTCTCATAACCTCCAAATGAGTAGGAGGATGCCACATGTCCTGCAATTATATAAATAATAAACAATAATAAAAATTGCAGATTTATGGTGCTAACATTACCCCCCGCGGCTCTTAAAAATGATGTTTATTTGAATTTTTGAAGGGCCGAACCAAACACATGATTAATCTAAGCAATAAAATGCTTCGAATAATATCAACAAAGTGCTTCGAATGATGTAATAGCACCAATGAAGTGCTTCGAATGAGTATGAAATTATGACTAGATGCCTTGAATGCTAGCTATTATGGACTAATAACAAGCTTCGAAGGTGGTATAAATGACCAAAATCATCTTTCGAAGGTTGAAAGTGCCGACAAAGGACAAATTACATCCTTGGAAATATTCGGCAAAGTTTCGAAGGTTCATAACCACCATTATTGTTTCTTCGAAGCTATTAATGTAAGATGGAGTGCTTTGAAGCTTACAAAATTATGGTAAAAGGGCCTTCGAATCAACTTTTGGCCAACATTGTGGTTATTTCAAATTTTGTATGTTCTGGTTCATACATCATTAATAAAAATATTAATTTTGTGCTTCGAACCAATTATTAATTCTTCGAAGACACCAAAACTGTTGTTCTTCGAACCAACTTATCATGCCAAAAAAAGGCATTATTCGACAACTAATTAATTGTTATTTTACATATGTTTGAAGAGATGTACACATTTTGAAAGTTTTTAAAACTTTATACAGTTTCGAAGGTGAAGTAATCAACATTCGAAACAACTCTTGATGTTTCGAATGTATCTTCAAAGCTTTATCTGGACGACCAAGGTGAAGTAATCAACCTTCGAAACAACTCTTGATTCTTCGAATGTATCTTCGATGCTTTGACTGTGTACATACAAACAACTGGCCATCAATTTGAAAAGATAAGCCAATCTCAACCATTTATTTAAATGCATAGGCTTTTTCTAGCCAAATTCATGCATTTTAAATGGTCATCCCTTGTTCTTAGTGCTTCGAACTCATGAGAACAATTTGTTAATTTTATTAGCCACATCATTATAATTATATTTTGATGTGAACCACAAATCCAAAAAGGATTTTGAACACCAAAAGTCATGGTATAGTGTGACCATGAAAATTCATACTTTTTGACATTTTGAAAAGTGTCAAAAATTTTGAATTCATGAACAGTGGCTTGTTCATCATTCTTGACCATATTTGTTTTAAAAACAAAACTTTCGCCGAATTGATTTTCATAATTATTTAGCAAAGTGGGTTGTTTTTCCATGAAATTAACTCTTTGCTTTTGCTATTTTCAACCATGGAAAAATTCTGAAAAAAATCACCAATTCCGGCCATTAAAGCCTCAGTTAAAGACTTGATAGTGAGAGTTGATAACTTATCATTCCATTGGCGAATTTTCATATCAAGTTGATGAATTTCTCCAATTAAATGGTGTCTTTTTTCTTCCACCAAATAATATTGTAATGGATGAAAGTTTATTTCATCAAGAAAATGGATCTCTTCTTGAAGATCCAAAATTTTTCTTTCACGCCAATATATTTCGAATTGACAAGTTCGAATGGCAAATCCAAATTGTTTGTCATTTCTTACACTTGGGCGTGCCAAAAAATGTTAGCTTATTATAAATGCGGCGTAAGGATTGAAAAATCCTTCTGATTAAATTCAAGCCAATTATCAAGCGATTGTGTTGACGGTTCTTTCGCCTCAACGAAGAGGACTTCAAAATTGCCAAAGTGTAGAGAAAAAAAAAATTAAAAGAAGAAAGGGAGATGAAGAAAGACGATTGAATGAACAATCAAAGTAATAATTACTTACCTCTACTCCTATGCTTTGAAAAGGAAATACATGAAATGCTTCGAAATGAAATTACTGAAAATAAATGCTTCGAAATATAAATCTATGTTAAACTACTCCTAAGATAAGGAAAATGACAAGAAATATTGAAATCAACTGTCTTTGATTTGAGTTCTGGATCTTTTTCAATGTAGCCATGAATGGCTATTTATAGACAAATATTTGTAGAAAAAAACTTCCAGAAATAACAACCTAATAACCACCTAAAACTACTCACTTTTCCATCTTCATTCCTACAATGCCACATAATCCTCCATGTCTTCGTAACTTCCTTTAACCTCCAATTAATGCTCCATGTTCTCCACTTTATTCTCCAATATCTTTTTCATATTTCATAACTTCTCATAACCTCCAAATGAGTAAGAAGATACCACATGTCCTGCAATTATATAAATAATAAACAATAATAAAAATTGTAGATTTATGGTGCTAACAACTAACAAATTTAGGAGTAAATGAGATAATTGTATCTAAATTATTTAGCAGTTAAAAAATACCAGTAAACCAAGCTGGCTATTATCATTATCATAGTTTAGTTTAATTCACAAGAATTATAGTAGCCTCAATCCACAAAAATAATTAAACAAGAAAATAAATTAATTGTTTTTGAGTAATATTGTAATCATTATCATATTTTTCATTAAATTTTGTTGACTACGCAAGCGTATGCTCATAATAAATAATAACTTGGCTTTTAGCTATACAACTAAAAAAAAATTATTCTCAAACATATTAACTCTTTCTACCTCATAAAAAAAATTAAAAAAGTCATACTCTAAATAAGGCCTAAGACATTCAGGACTTATACGTGAACTACAGTATTTATAATTGTAAACAGTCTGCGTAAGAAGATAAATAAAATCTGATAAACATTCTACATTAGAAAATAAATAAAATATAACTATTCTATTAATTGATTATTTCCTAATTGTAGTCTAAGAACTATTCCTAACCATTTATCCTTTGTAATTTGTCTTCAACTCATTAAGGGACTACTAGGGTTGTGATTGTGATAGAGGAGGGGGTATTAAAAATAATTAATCATTAATGATATGCTATAGTGTAAATTTTAATAAAATCAAATGGCTTTAGGAGAGTAATGCTAAAAGTAGGGGCAGTCTGCAAATTCAAACTTAACCGGGGTTAAGGTAAGCAGTAGTTGCGGTTAGGGTTTGTGTGGGAAGTTTGAACATCCTTTTAGCTTCCGCCTCGTTTTCGGTCTGGCGGCAACAACAGACAGAGAGAGAGAGAGAGAGACAGAGAGAGAGCGAGAGCAAGGGACGAAGAAACTGCAGCTTCTATTTAGGGTTTTTCGTCTCATAGATCAAACTCTTCTTCTCTCTCTCCGTCTTTCGCTCCCCCGATCGTAAGCTCCCTCTCTCTTTCTCCCTCTCGCTCTCTCTCTCTCTCTATATATATATATCTCTGTTTGTGTATCTATATGTGTGCATATGTATTGTGGTTTGTCTACAGGTTTCTGTTGAATATATGATTACAATTGACACGTGTGAAACTCTGTTGTTAGAACACTGAACTGTTTTGTGTAATTCGGAACCTAACAGTTTGAATTTGAGCTCATATTGATGCTATTATATACGAATTTCAGGGTTGTTATTTTAATATACTGGGTTTGTTTCAATTTATGTTAATGATATATGCTCTGCCTTTTTCATTGAATAATTGTGTTTGAATTCGTGCTTTTAAGCCCTATTCCAATATACCCAAGTTGTTTTCGTTAGGAACATAATTTTTATTTATTTTTTAATTTTAAAATTTACTCCAAATTTCGTAAACATTTTGTTGTGCAAGAAATGCTCTGAATTCTATTATGCTAGGCAAATGCTGCAGAGTCTAGCAGTATTGCATTCCTGGATTGGTTTGCGGTAAACACGGGCATCGTGTTCACTCTGGTTTTCTCATTGTGCAGGTTTAGTTTATAAAATTTAAGTTGCCCAGCCCCAGTGGAGCAGTAGTATAGAGACCATGGGAGTGGATTTAGCAACTGAAGGGGCAGGATTTGCTGAAATGGAGGGTGTTAATTTCACTGATTCAGAATTGGTATATCACGTCCGAGATGCCCTCAGATCAGTCACCCTGGTAAGCATTCTGTTAAGTACAGAAATGTTATGGGTCGAGTTGGCTCTACTTTATTAGTCATACTTTATTTCTTATGTAACTGTCACAAGTTTGTCATGTATAGGTCAATGATGTGAATTTGTTTACTCTCTTGTTTCTTCTGGGTTACTAGCTACCCTTGAATTATTGTCACCCGTATTTGTATTTAGCAAATTGAACTCCTGATAGCTGGATCTGACTTGATTAACCATACATGACATGGGTTTTTGTAATTTTAGTGACTTTATTTCTCATTTTACTTCTAGTGACTACTTTTTTTTTTTTGGTTTTTTCCCTATTCCACGCTCTAATGACCCGTGGGTAGTTCATGATGTTACAGTATTAAATCATTGCTTCTGCGTGTTAAGTGTTGGGGTGCAAGCCCAGGAACCATTTTAATAAGTAAAGTAATAGGTTATTTTTTTATTTTTGACTTGCATCCAAATTTCCTATGCTACTGTCTATATCACTAACTTGATTAATTACACATTCTTAATGTCTAGAAGCATATTAGTCAGTTATTTTTATTTCAAAGGCTTGATAAGTGTATAAAAGCTTAACCTTAATGTCTCAGGGTGACAGTGACAGTTATAATCAGCTAATTGGGGTTATCCACCACAGAGAATATCTTGCCCCTGATGAGGTGGCACTTCTTGTGGTATGTTGTTATATGACAAGTAATTTTATTTTATTTATCTTCTAAGTAACAATTATAATTTGCCGTTCTCATAATTTATTTTTATTTTTCTTTGTTTCTTTTTGCTTGGTAGACAAGTCTAAAGGCATTGTCAGGAGCAGTATCTTATATTGATAGTGTTAACCACGACTCCCTTCTTTCTGCTGTAAGTTACTGATGTATGAACTTGACATGTAATGGTAATATTTTATGTATCATCGATTCTCACTATTTAAAATTCTCATATGTGATTGCTCTTCAGATATTTCGAATGAGCATGTGGGACTACGGGCCTGATGTGATGGATGCATTGGTTGAGCTGATAATATCTTTGGTATGTCGGTCTCATCTCTTGTAATACCTGCAAGGTTTTTATGTGTATCCTTCTTACGCATATTTCATTGTATTGAATTGCAGGCTGCATCAAGTGGTAAATATGTTGATTCATGCTTGGACATGCTTGTAAGCAATTTCATGCCTGCACATTCTTTCCTAGAATTGCTGAAGCAGCCATATGGTCTTGCAAGAAAGGGCCAAGTTCTTTATCGGCTGCATTCCGCACTGAAAGGCATTTCTGATTTAGTGCCTCTTGCACCTTTAAGACTATTGCCAATAGTTATTCAGAAAATGCCGAACGTTTTTAGCAAGGAACCTGTGAGTTACAAATAATGCTACCCAACTTGAATTTTAGTTGGTTTTTACTATTAAATTTGTCGTTCTATTTTATTCGATGTTATGTTACTATTGTGTATCATATTTTCACTATAGCATCCAAGCAGGTTTGATTATTTGAAGACATAAAATTCCATCACATTGATGATTTGTGCGGCAACAATGTGGTTGGAGGGAACATTTTGTCAGCTCGGTTCATCCACATTCAAAATAGAATTGGCTCTTTTGATTGATTTTTCAATCAATTTGGATTCTCTTATAACTTTTTTATTTTTATTTTTCACCTATTTTGCCTTTTTGAGCCATATTTGGCCTGGTCATATGCCATCATGTGGGTTATGTACCTTGTATCTGTATGCCTTATTGTTATCTGCACCCTATGAGCTGAGTGTCCTCAGTGAGGTTCCCTCCACATAATGCATTGACATGTTTGTGCACATCTGCATTGGGTAACAACTTTTTTGCTTGCTCATGACCAGCCATTTTAGACCACATCTTGCACATTGCAATAGCAAGATACATGCTACCATACATGATTCTGCTACTGTAATATGGGCCATTGCATACTAATATTTGTAATTACTGCTATACACTTGTCTTTCCTACTGACTATGCTATGCTTGAATACTCTTGTGTCTTGCATTAATAAATTTTCGATTTCTGATTATAATAGTGTTTTTGTTGTAAACCTTCTATCTGATGCTATACACATCTGTTATTGTAGTTGATCGCGTTATATGTGGAGAACATGTTAATATTGGAGAGTGGTGCTATGGGAGAACTTGTTGGGAGCATGATGCATATTGCAGTGGTGGATAGGCTGATAGATTTGGATGTGAGTTGTCTAAGGTTGCCTTGTAAATCAGTGTGCAGTTAGGGAGTTGCACCTGTTAACCTTAAAACTCTGCATTTGTACTTCTTACAGGTGGAGATAGAATGGGAAGATATTTTGCAAGATGATTCTAGTAAAGGCATATTTCAGATGGAGCTAGAAGATGTGGAAGAGACGGTAGATGATGACTGTGATGAGGTGTGTTTTTTTACATGTGATCTTTGAAACCCATTTGAGTTTTGTTTTACCCTTTGTGAGTTTATTAATGCAAATTTTTTTTTTCCCCCAGCTTCCAAGAGAATTTTCAAATGGGAAGAGTTTTCGGGGAAATGTATTTGCTGAAAAATTAGATAGCTTATTGGTGCTTATGTTTGAGCATCTCAAATCTTGTAATGATGATGGTCGTTTAGTTAAGGTAAGCTCAGCAATCTGTTATATGAAAATGTTACTTTGCTGTCTTGTTCCTCTAATCAATTATTCTTGATTCCCTTTAATGCCATAATCAGGTGTTTGAAACTCTCCTCCAGTCATTTGAGATAACTGTCTTGAATGCTTACAAGTCAAAATTCACTCAGGTATTTACTTCGAACGACATATTAGAAATGTGTTTTTTTTGTGCACAAGCTTCCTGTATAAATGATATATTTGAAGATTTTTTCTTTATGCATTGCGTTTTTAGAATTAGCTAGCATCGCTTTATGATTAGTTTTTGGTACCATATTTTCATTTGGACTTTGTTTATATTTTTGCAGTTTGTGATGTTCTATGCCTGTGCACTAGATCCTGATAATTGTGGCATGAAATTCGCCGATATTCTTTCAGATATTTTTATGGGCAGTACATTTTCCCCTCTTAAGAGGTAATGAATTAGGCTATTTAGTTGTCTGATGCTTCTTTTGCCCTTCTTGTTGTACAGTACATTGTCTGTTTATTTATGCTGACAGGTAATTGTAATCTTGTTTTGTGGTTATCTTTTCAATCCATATTGCATAGAAAGAGTTTGAAATCTGCCACTGGAAATCAGTATCGGTTACAGCAGATTGAAATAGAAAAGGAGATGTATTTCTAAAATTTATTATACATTAGATTTTCATCTAAGCGTTTAGCAGCTTTTATTGGAGAATAATTATTCTATGAATTACAATGTGTATGCTGAACTAAGTTCACTCTCTTATTTTTTTTGGTACACTAGGAGATTAGAAATATCAAAACTACATCAAAATGGACATTCAACTATGCAAAAAGTCCAACAAATAGCCATAAGTACACAATTTATCAAAAAAAAGAAATACACAAAAAAACCGACACACAAAAATGATCTTCTTCATGTATCAATTAATTTAATTCACACTAACGTATAAATGAACATATAATTAACCTATAAACGTGAAATATTTATTATTATAAACAAACATATACATAACCTATAAAATGTTCCTTTTGTTTTTAATTTTATTTTTTGAGGGTATCATTTTCTTCTACTTTCTTAGCATAATAACATGTGCTTACAATGAATTAATATAACTTATATTTTTTAGTGTTACCATTTTCTTTTAGTTTCTTAGCATAATAGCATGTGCTTACAATGAATTAATATATATATATATTTTTGTGAGTGTTTCAAGTTGGAGCTGGAAGAGTATCTATTGACTTCACCATTATTAGTTAATTAAGTTCTTGGGATCTCTTTTGTTCAGAATTATCTAGTTGAATGTACAGGATAACAATCACTAGATGATATTCATATAAATTTGAAATTCATGTACTATTTTCATAATGTATTGTTCAAGGTAAAAGGCTTGATTTTTTTAGTGTTAATATTCTATAACCATTTCTATTTTTACTTTTTTAAAAATATATATATATATAATTATTTACTGTTTCATAATTGATTACATTTTAATAATATTTTGTTATATTTTCGTGTTAACTGGGGTTAGTTGAGTTGGGCATAATCCTTGCTATCGCAAAATTGCAGTAGTATGTGATATTTTGAAGCAAAAAATTCCATTGAGTACACCCCCCCCCCAAACGGATGGAAACATATTTAGATTTCTATGCTGTTGGGAACTAGAGAACTCAAGTCATTAGGTGAATTTTGAAGTGGATTAGTTGCTGACACTCTTCCTCTTTATTTATTATTTTAAAAATGCTTTCCGATTTAGTGATGCATTTCTTTTCAACAAGTATTTATCTGAGTTCTTCTGCAACCATGTTAGCAAAGTAGTTAATCTGCAGTGTGAATCATTGGAAGTTCTTAGTTCTGCAAACTCTTTTTTACTTGTTTATATGGTTGTAATTCTTCTGTTGCTTCTGTGCAGGATGAGTGCCGTTGCCTATCTTGCAAGCTATTTATCCCGTGCAAAGTTTTTGTCAGTCTCTTTTGTTGTTAAGATCTTGCAAAGGTTGTCAATCAGTTCCTTACCTACCCAATCAAAATAAGGGAAAGGAATGTGAATTTCTGATACCGTGTCATTTTTTTTGTGTTTTGAGGTTTTCAGGCTGGTCAGTTGGTGTTGGACATATAGTGAAAATCATGATGGCGACATCAATGCAAATGCTCACAGAGTTTTTTATTCTGGATGCCAGGTATATATTATGCTTTTAAATTCACTTATGGAACATCATGCTCGGAATCATAACTATGCTCCATCACAAATGGGATGACATTTTGAGGGGCCAGGCATGCTTTTAAAAAAAATGTATTTATTTATTCGTCTTTTAAGTTTCCTATCCTATCCTTTATGAAAGGATAATATCTGTGTAGCAATTTAGCAAATAAAGGTTTCAAAAATTATTGTGTGTTTGGTTTGAGTTTTTTGAATTAAGTTTTTTGAAAAATGAGTTTTTCGTTTTTTGTTTTTCGTATTTTTTTGTTTTTAGTGAATATTTTTAAAATTTTGCATTTTTGTTTACTTTTTTAGATGCACTTTATTTAGATGTATCTAAAAAGTAAAAAAATTGTAAAAAAATATTTTAAAAAATTAATAAATACATAAAAATACAAAAAATATATTGAATTCTCGTATTATTTATTTATTTTTTTTTTGTATTTTTGGTATTTAGTGAATTTTTAAAAGATTTTTTTCACAAAAATTATACTTCTTATGTGTATTTATGTTAGGTGTGTCTAAAAATTTAAAAAAATTGCTTAAAATATTAAAAAAATTTAGTAAAAACAAAAAAAAAAAACGAAAAGCAAGAAAGTAGAATTTTTTGAAAACCAAAAACAAGCAAAGTGATTATTTTTTTTGGATTTATTTAATTTGCTGAGTTTTGGTTATTGAGCTGAAATCTTCACATGGTGATTTTATTCATGTTTTGTGTATTTTTGTGAAGATTTGGGTTTTCGTTCATAATGTGGCATCCATTGTTTCGGATTCCAATCTTGAGCCTTCGCAATGCAAAATTATGCCAGTGGGAAGATATTAATTTTTTATAGGTGCATAAATCCGCACCCTAATAGTAGCTTAATTTGTGATGTTGTCTGTCCAACGTGGCGTTCCAGTTGGTGATGGACCTCGTGGTGCATGAGTGCAGTATAGTTTTTTGACGCTTCATTTGAATTTGACTGCAGTCTCTATTATATCTATTGATATTATAGCATGAACCTTGAATGTTTATATGCTTATTTTACATTGTACAATTCATTGCTTGATTTGTTGGTTTTGTACTAGAGTTTTTATGTGATTTGGAATATTCACGAGTTTTCTTATGTCATTTTCTGCTGGCGCAGGCCATCATGTATGTGCTTTGCTTCCGTATGCGATCAGTGATGGATGTTCCTCGTCTAAAATCTCAACTTTTTCTTATGCCTATTGAGGCAATCTTGAAGCATCCATTGAATCCGCTGAAGGTGAAGCCCCCTGTTTACTATCTTCAGGCACCTTTAAAATTAAAGAATAGATTTCAGCATCTGTGCTAAAATGATAGAATATTTTTACATTAATTTCTCCTGAACCATAGGAGTTTATGGTTAGTCATGATTTTTAGTGATCCTCATCTCTACTTGATCTCGTCTTTCTGCTGCCATAATATCATATGCAGTGCAACCTTACACTGTCCTTGTTGAAAGTTTTTGCTCATTGAAACGTTGTATATTCATCTGTTTATCTATTGGATAGGTGTGCTTGCCATCCATAGTAGAGGAATTTCTCCGGCAGGCAAAAGCAGCCCGTTTATTCACAGTGTCGGAGGTCTTTGTCTTTAATGATATGTTGGAATCAGAACTTTCCAGAGCTTTTGGTGGGATGGAAAGGCTTGACATGTTCTTCCCATTTGACCCATGTTTGTTGAAAAAATCGGACAGGTACATTTATTTAGTCTTTTGTTTTAAATGGTTTCTGAAATGGAGCAATTTTTTTGTGGTAAACTGCAAAAAATTGGTCTGCTTATGCCATCTCTGTTTTTTTATGCAATAATTGGGCTAGTTGTTTTCTATACCGTTTCTTTTGTAGGGCTACCTATAAGGCCAAACTTTTGGTTCCAGTGTATTCACTGTACTCATTTGTGCTCGCTTATGCTTTTATGTTTCTCAGATTAGCCCTAGTTTATTTGGGAGACTGGATTTCTACCCTTTCATGTTAACAAAGAAAGTAACTAATTTTCACTTACCTTAAGACAAATCATTACATTACTAATGTCAAAATATTTAATTTATTAATGAATAAATCATCTATCAAAAATACAAATTTCACTTGTTTAACGAGAAACAAACAACAATTAAAACTAAGCACATCGGACATGTGTTCCGGTCCATGCTTATAGGCAGCCTAAATGAATTGGAGATATCCGGAAGATGGTTTTCCAGTCTTGTGGTTGGTATTTAATATTTCAGTGACATTTTTATTGTTTTTCTTTCCTAACCTCTCATTTTGGGTAATGTTTTAATTTGTAGATTTATCCGGCCAAACTTTGTATACTGGTCAATGGTCAGAACAACTTATGATGACGATGACGATGAAGAAGAAGGTAGCAGTGATGAAGATGTTGTCGAGCAATTTATGGGTGGAAGTGGGGAGAACATAGCAGCAGGTGATGCAATGGTTGGGAGTTTTGAGGAACATGATCTTGATCTCGATGAATTCGACTATTCTTTGAACAAAATGTCCATCACACCCAAGAATTCATTGAACTATCGGTTTGGAGGTGGATTACATGGTGGTATGCAAATGCCCTCGAGAATTAGGCCCTCCACGAGTCCCGAATCCTTGTGATCCCCAAATGTTCTTACCCTCCTTGTTCCAGAAGACGAGGGAAATGGGGAATTTGCTTTATTGTGATGGGGGGAAGACACTACATAATCAAATATCAAGCGCTATAATTTGTCGATTAATTGTGCTCCTCTTCAGAGATACAGGAGGCCGGGCTTAGGTGTGAAAGATCTATGCCGTTGAGTTTTGCCATTATAATTTGGAAGAATTTTGTAGCAGTCTCCAGCAATGATGTTGGTAATTTTTTGTAATTTCCATTTTTTTTTGGCTTTGGGTTTTAGTTTATATAGTTACACTCGAGCAAATCAATGTATTATTTGTTAAGACAATTGATGAGTTCACAACTAATACAATTATTGTGTTTTTCCTTGTTATGGATGTATTGAATTCAGTACCCTAACCTGGAGGCATTGGTATTCATGTTCGGAAAATGATTTAACATAATTTTCATATGAGTAAATTTTTGGAAAATGATTAGATATTCTTGGGGTATCAAGGGTCCATACTATTTTACTAATTATTATTCATTATGTCTTGTGTTTTTCAATCATCTGATACAAAATTATGAATTCTATCTTTTTACTAATCATAATACTTTGGAACACTACGTGGCCATGCTTCAGTGGTATCCAGTAATTTTTCAAATTTATACACAACAATGCAACAGTGATTTTTTATTTATTTGTATTTTGTAATAATTATGTTTTGTTAATAATAGATTACAGTGCCACTACCAAAATTCTGATTGAAATTTTATTTATATATGAAATTAAAGACCCACTATTGGAAAGTCAGATGTTTTGTGTTCGAATATCCTGCAAGGAAGAGAAAATGAATGTAGCTGAGAGCTAAGTTGTGAATACTTCAATGGACGTGGTAAAATTAAAAATGAATATATCTGTCAAATGGTAGAAATAGTACATCTATTAAAGATAAATTGAGCAAGAGATTAAAATGTTTGATCATGTACAATAAAGATTTGTAAATATAACAATATATATATATATATATGATTGCTTAATTGAATGAAATATATAGCTCTTGATAGAATTGAATGATGATAAAATAAATTCACATAACCAATCCCATTTGCTTGGAACAATTAACTTATTTTACTAGGGGGTGAAATGCAGAGCAATGACTGGCAAAAAAGAAGGGGGCTGTAGGTACTAGGGGGATAAGAAATACAAAATAAGATAAATCATCAATGACTACAAAATTAACTTATTTTACAATTTCAAACAATCAATTGATTATTTATTCCCGATCCTGATACAAAGCTTAAAAATTAATATACAGAACAATTAAATTAAAAATATATATGCAATGAACATCACGTAGATAATAAGATTAGGGAAAGAGATTATACATGAGTAGGTACAAAGCAATTTTGTGTTTACAGATGGCCAGACAAATTAGATCAATTTGTAGATGAGTTGACCAAACTTAACAATCAGCTTAACTAACCAATCAATTTTATCACCCAACCAATCCAACCCAACTTGCTAACTTTATCAAACCACACATGTTAAGTTGGCTTGGCTTAACAGTTTTTTGGCAAACCCCAGACATAACCACCCTTCCAAAAAAAAAAAAAAACAGCCAACCAAACCAACACAGCCCAAAAAATAGAAAAAAGAAAAAAAAAAATCACCATTTCAATGCACATTCAGTTCCTAAGCATGGCATACTCAATTCTACAAGCACTAGGCAATTACCAGGGAAAAACCAGTAATTGACTTCAAAAGAATTGCCGAACTGAGGACGCAAGCTCAGTGTATTGTAATCACATCATCAAAGCTCAGAGAAACAAACATACAACCAAGCAATTCAAGTTGTCATCACCTGAGATGCCATCCACTTGGATGGTAAAAACAATCCAACCAACCAACAAATCAACCTGATCTATAAAAAACTCCGCAAAAAGCAAACTCTGATGATCAAATTCGGAAAGCATATAAACAGCTACTAACCTTTCAGGATCAACAAGACAACACAGCCACATGCAACGGAAGAATAACACTAAACATTAATTTTTAGAACCATCTAAAACACAATATCCAACTATTTTTATGCAGTTTAGTCACTAAAGGGTGCCTCATAAGGGGGAGATGGGAATAGGTTTTTAGTTTTTGCACAATTGCAGTGCTCATATGGTCTTTTCCCAGAAGCAAATATGCATTACACATAAGCCGGTCACAAGTTACACATCAGCTTCCTAACATTTGGATTGTTGGAGGTTAGCACAGCACATCCACAGAATAAGCCTCGAAGAGAGCAAAGCCATTTTATTGGTCATCAGTCTTATTTCCAAGACAAGTTGTTCAAGCCTTGCAGATTGCTATTATTATTGCATGCTCCAGCACTCTGGTTAAGAGGGCTTCCAGGCCCACCAGAGGATTCACTCATGGTCCCACGCGATGCTGGACTTCCAGCTCCTGATGCTCCATGGCCGCTGAGCTTTGGTGGACCAGCTACGGGAGTGGCTTGGTTTGGTGAATTTAATTCCTGACCTGCAATGAAACAACCGACAACTACCTGCAACAGCACCAGAAGTCACTGTCTTAGTTTTAATTTTTGACCAAATGTGAAATTGATGCAGTAAGAAACCCGTAATTGATAAGAGTACGGTAACGATTTTTTGGTCCATTCATTCAAGAATGAATGCCTGAAACTAGATCCTTCTCTAGATTCAACAGGGGATATAGGGAACAAAGGCTCAACAATGGTTGATTTGCAAAAGTACGTAACGTTGGAAAGAAGAGTATAAACTCGAAATTGTTTGTTTTTGATTTTTCAAAAACACTTTTCAGAAAATTCTACTGTCTTGTTTTTCGGGTTTTTTTTTTTTTACTGAATTTTTTTAATATTTTAAGCAATTTTTTTTTAAAATTTTTAGACACACCTAACATAAATACACATAAAAAGTATAATTTTTGTGAAAAAAATCTTTTAAAAATTCACAAAATATCAAAAATACAAAAAAAAATACGAGAATTCAATATATTTTTCATATTTTTATGTATTTATTAATTTTTTTTTAAAAAAAATTTAACAAATTTTTTACTTTTTAGATACATCTAAGTAAGGTGCATCTAAAAAAATTAAAAAAAATGCTTAAAATGTCAAAAATATTCACTAAAAACAAACAAAAAACAAAAAACAAAAAACTCAGTTTTTAAAAAACTTAATCCAAAAAACTCAAACCAAATACACACATTAATTCTCCAAAAAATGTCTTGCATTAAGGCTAAGCTAAGAGTGTCATTATTCATAATAACCCTCATTATTGTAAAACAAGAAACTAACAAAATAGGAACTACAATCAAAACTACTTAAATAAAAGGACTAAATCATTTCAAATCAGGAAGCTAACTAATATACTAAATTAGAATAATGTTAACCAAATATTAATTTCAAAATAAAAAAAAATAACATTTCTAAAAATCTTGCCTGCATCAGATATTGGACCATCCTAGAGAGATGGAATCATTCTGTGATTATTTCATGAAATCTGTACAAGAGCCTGAGAAGGTTTTACACAAGGGAAGTTCGTTTTTAGCTTGGCTGTCTTGGGACCAAGCTCAGACTTCGTTCAAACTCATCATAAACTTGTCCAAACTTATTCATGCTAGGCTGGCTTGGCTCAACTCAATTTTGAGATAAAAATGAAGATAAGAGGGGATCATAAGCTTTATTTAAAGTTGGAGCAAACAGTCAGCACTATGTTATAACGAAAAACTAAAAACAAAAACAAGAAAAAAGAAAAAACTTAACCATTAGCAATTAAGGATCCCAGATCATGGATTTAGAAAGAGCATACAAGGAAAGAACACCCTGTTTTGAATCTGTGAAATCTTGGACAAATGATAAAAATATCTAAAACCTTAAAACACAGATTGGGTCCTTGCATCAAAATAAGAACCACATTACAAACCGGATAAGTTGAACAAAATGAAAAATATACAGAAAAGCTACTAACACAATTAACAGTACCGGTGGGGGGGTGGGGGGGAAGTAAAGAATCATGTTGCTGTTAAGAAATATTTTGCTAGAAAGACGAGAAATTCAAATAAAGAAGGGAAGGGAGAGGAGAGGGAGATTCCTCATATGTGGACTTTGATTGAGTTGATAAATTGACACACGGAGAGAAAAGGAGCCAGCTGTACTCTTGATCAATGTTTTAAAAAACCGGACCAGACTGGCCAGTGCAACTGGTTAACTACCAGTCTAGGCCCTGGTCCGGATAAATCCTTGAACCCACTTTAGTTTGAAAACCAGCATTATATTTGTTAAACTGGTGAAACCATCGGTTGAACAGACCATCCGGAATCCAGTAGCCAGTTCAAGAAACCGGCATTGAAAAAATAAAAATATATATATATATATTTATTAGATATAATTATGTAAATATATTTTTTTAAATATAAAACTAATTTAAATGAATGTATCTTAATACCTATATTTTTATGAGATAATTATGATGTCATGGTTTGATTGCGATTGACCCCGACAGTTGAATGTACCTTTTTCCATTTTGACGAACTGGTCCAGGTTTTAAAACATTGCTCTCAATAATTATTTCAGAGGAGTTCTAAGAGTTCGAAAAAGTAGTTGAAGCCTTGATGCCATATTGCTTTGAATTCTCCAAAACCAAGCAGGATCTTAATGCAGATGAGCAGCAGACATGAAATTACATAAATATTCAACAAAGCCAAGTTCACAAAACCAAGCCAAGCCTGTAGTTGCTCAAACTCGGCTCATTAAATTAACAGGCCTTGAACTAGAGCTTGAGCTTAGTTCATTTGCAGCCCTAGTCCTGTGTCTGCAAGTGAGAATCAAACTGACTGATCTCTGGAAGATTAGATTACAGTCCATACATCTGTCAATTGTTATAAAATTGCAGATTGTAACCTTTTGATTACTAACAGCAGTTCAGCTGGTAATTTTGTCATGTTTGGAACAAAAACTTTTGAATACATAGGACATGCTGAAGATGATGAAAAAAAGAGAGGATCAAAATGGAAAAGGCATCTGAATTCTGAGTTCAGAAATCAAATCCCCTTTCTTAAGAATCAGTTAAAAAGGTCAGGTCCAAGGAAGAGAATCCAAGAAATTCCAAGAGAGTGCCATCTTTGTAACATCTTACTGGATCCCAACTAGGACAGTTCATAGCTATTAGATGGATTGAATTGTAAGACAAGTAACATGGCTTGGGAAGTGAGAAAAAAAAAAACATAATTTATTCAAAGGAAAACGAACCTGCACTGGAGCAGCCGCAGTTAGAAGCCCTGCTACACCACCACCTAAGACACGGCCATCTGGCCCCGCCAACAACACACTTAACCCACCAGTTCTGCTGCGCTGACCACCACTATCTAAGAGCATATATGAACCAGAAAGAGAAAGGATCTCAAAGCGTCCCTGCATAAGTATCTTGTATGATTTAAGATGGTCAACAAATATACACCAGCACAAATAGTCTCTAGAGCAACAATAATCTTCTGCCACTTATTTGCATTGGATTTAATTTAATGAGCAATACATGAAAGAATTTTGTCTCCACGATACTACAAACAAGAGACTTGTGTTCATAGTTTATCATATCATAAGAAAAACCTTTAACAGTATCCACAGGTAATCCTCTGTCAAATGATTCTAGTAAAACAGTGATAAAAACATAAAACTTTTATTTGCTTTCATTTTTATACGAAGGAGCTATGTTGAATCTAACATTGCCCTTTGATGTCAAATACATTCCAATGATTTCAATGCTTATGTCACAGGAGAGGAACCAATTATTATAAAGTTTAAATTTCGTCAGATTTATGAGAACAGAGAAAACACAGCGATGACTATCATTTTACATTGACATGGCTCAACAACGTCAAATAGGACAGGTGGCTCCTCAATGGCGGTGAAATGAAACAACAGTTTAAATATAGGAATTTACAGAAGCAAAAGGAAAAGAAGATCAAAAGAAAAAAATAAATTTTATCAATGTATCGAGAACGAAATAACTTACATAGATTTACACCAAAAGTTCAAATGAAACCATCATGTTTTCTCATAACATGTGAATGGTCTGATCATAGCTTAAGAGTGGTTAAAACTATGGCTGTTTAGGATTTTAAAATGTGATCTCAAAACTAATTTTATAATCACAACATATATCATAATTTTGTCAATAATGCATAACCATTGGCATGTTTTCAGATGGTACCTAAAGCACAAGGAAATGATTACAGTTTAAAGCTGTCACACACTACATTTAGGACTATGAGCCTTTGCAATAGAAAGCCATCTTATATTTCAGCAAATGATGCTTCCATGCAGGTCATAATCCATAAGCAAAACTACCATAGACAGAAGTATAAGATTATCACCTCATAAGTAACAGTTCCACCAGATGTTGCCGCTTGACGAAGAGTTACATTCGATATGGCACCATTTGCTGACAGAATGCAGATAGCACCTGTGCTATTTTGAGAAAATGACATTATTTTGGAAGATACATCCTGAAAAGCATAAAAAATAAATTCTAAATTACTGATTTGACATTTTGTAATCATAAAGTGTAATGTAATAAACAAAATCACAGAGTTATAATATGAGTAGTTTTGAAATACAATCATTAAGTAATAGAGCAAAGTCTGACATAAAAATATGATCAACACTTAATCAATGCATTTCCACATATAAGATAATGGCTCCATGTATCAGCACTTGAGAATAATTCACAGTTACTTACAGGAATGAAAGAAAAATATCCAGTTTGCACTATAAAAGGGAATGGTCATAAATGAATTGTTGAGAATAAAGCATCTCCACATGCACAGCGTTGCCTAAAAGGACAATAACACTTTACATAATTTTAATTCAACTATTAAACACTCATCTTCTACTCAACTCATCTCAATAAAATCCTAATGCAACAATTTTGAGTTGGCTAGATGAATCCTTCAAATGTCATTCAACTCTACACAGCCATATGTTGTCCCTTAAATTCTTGGCATCTATGCTTTCTTGCCTCCTTGACAATTTTATCATTGAGTGAGATAGCAGCAGCAACAAAACCAAACAAATAACACTTTACCCCTTTTCATCAGACTAATGTGTCCAAATCTCACATCCATTTTAGATAGAATAGGTTGATAAAAATAGGGACTGCCATTCAAAACCAATTTGTATGCATAAGAATATTTTTAGAAATTTTAGTGGTGCATCCTATTCAAAACTAAATTGCAGTGTTCTCAGTTCCTAGTTTTCAGCAAATTTTCTGGCCCTTACAGATTTAAAATGTGTACAGAATGTGTGACGGTATTGGAACACTCTCCTACAGGCAGTGAGCCCCAGGGCAGCAAGGGTGGGCTCTACTTAGCAGTGATTAGATCTAGGTTCTTGTGGTAAATGTAGATGAGCTATTAGGTATGTAGTAACAAAAAGGAAAGATTTGGACATGCAGAAATGGAATTTGGCAATGTTCAGGGGATGTTCTTGCATGTGAATTGAATAGGCTTGCACAATAGGTTTTAAAAGTGAAAAAGTGAATTTCAAATTTTGGGAAAGCTACAACAGAGAAGTGAATGAAGAATAAAGAAAAAGAAAAAGAAAAAGGGCAGTCCAATGCATGAAGCTCCCGCCAATGCATTGTCTAGGTAGAGTGTCAAATGTACGCAGCCTTACCTCCGCAAGTGAAGAGGCAATTTCCATGTTTTGGACACATGTAGCCCAAGTCACAATGCAACCTTATCATTGCCCCAAGGCCCACCCTTTAAAAATGAAGAAAAATTATAGGAGGACAACTAGATTCTATAGACATCACACCTACGGTTAGGGACACATCACACAATCAATAGAGCTTCAAAAGCCTAATAAAATTCTCTAAAACATAATGTACATTGAAATGATTACATAACTTTGTATAGACAAGAAGAACTTCCTAGTCCCAAAAGGACTACGATTCCAGCCCTGACCATATTATATCTATAGACACAATATTATAAGCTTTTTCTAAATCATGTGTAAATACCTCCTCTGTGCCCTGATCATATCATAGTCGCATTTATTACATGAGGAAAATAATAAGATTGCCAAATATGCATTTATGCAAACTTTGTTCACCTGACTGTTAGACAGCTATTTAATAACAATGATCCCAAAAAAGGGAAGAAGAAGAGAGTAATGGACTCCCCTAACACGTCATGGGCCATGGCTAGGAGCACATTGAAGATTAAAGAACCTATCCAAGTTACTAATTCAGGAACTACAGAATGTATATGCACACAATTATGAGTTCACATCATAAATTGTGGACTTCAATTGCTATTTGTAACCTGTCATGGAGAGTATGAGAAATCATAATTACAACCGCAACTAATCATGAAACCAAACAAGGGACTGATAAAAATTCTACACTCGTAGTTTCTATGAATAATTGATTTCTATGTAATGTAACTATAAAAATTAGTCTTAGATCCAGTTGCATGATTATCAACTTTCTATGTTCCTTCCCTTTTAAAAACCAACTTCCACTATAAATTAAGAAAAAAAATCCATGAACAGTGAAGGGGAAAGCAAAAGATTGATAACCACCTCTCCAGCTTTTACTGTGATGATATGTGGCGTAAACCCAACCCCTGGTGATCCTGCAAAATAATATCCAATTAGGTCTCCAGAATATTAATATTACTCGAATGCAGCAGCAATATAAAGACCAATCTTTAATATGGAATACCTTATCAACAAAGGAAATTTTTTGGTTTGTGCAGGAGTACAAATTTAATGCACATAGAATAAAATTTAAGAGTGTTTTCATTTATTTATTTATTTATTTTTGAGCAATTAGCTGATGAAGAAACATTAGAAAATTAACATGACATATTCAAACATGAATTCTTGTTTTCCTATCAAACTAAATACTCTAAACATTACTCCATGATGGGAGATCCTAATAGTAGGTTGGCTCATAAATTAAGGCTTCTTAAGTCTGATTTGCGGAGGTGGAACAAGGAGGTTTTTGGTTGGTTGGAGACTTAGAAGACAAATATTTTGGCAGTGCTACAGGGGTTAGACGAGAAGGAGCTTGAGGGTAGCTTGTCCGAGGAGGATTTGGCGGCCCGGGAAGGGGCAAGGAAGGACTTTCGTCATGTGGCTCACATGGAGGAGGTTAGTTACCGACAGAGATCCAGATGCTTGTGGCTAAAAGAGGGGGATCGAAATACCAAAAAAATTCATCGTATGGCAAACGCTAATCGTCGGGTGAATCAGATTGGGAAGATGCGGGTCAATGGTGTGGTGTTATTGTCGGAGGAAGAGGTGAGGGATGGCATTGTGAGTTTCCATCAGCGCCTATTTCGGGGAGAAGGAGGAACTTGGAGGCCGGGGTTGGATGGTGTTCAGTTCGATGCTATTTTAGAGGCGGATAGGCAAATGTTGGAACGGCCATTTTCAGAGGAGGAGGTTTTAGGGGCTTTCCAGAAGCTGTCTGGGGACAGAGCGCCGGGGCTTGATGGTTATACTATGCTTTTTTTTCAGCTGTGTTGGGGAGTTGTGAAGATAGATGTGTTGGTTATGTTTGCTCAGTTTTATCAGACATGACAGTTCGAGAAGAGTCTTAATGTTACTTTCATAGCCTTAATTCCAAAAAAAGGAAGGGCGGAGGCTATTAGGGACTTTTGACCCATTAGTTTGTTAGGGAGTGTGTACAAGCTTTTGGCTAAAGTCTTGGCTAACAAATTGCGGGGGTTTTGGAAGGGGTGGTGTCAGAGTCCCAGAATGCCTTTGTGGGTGGTCGTCAGATTTTGGATGCTATGTTGGCAGCTAATGAGTGTGTTTGATTCGCAGATTCGACAAGGGCATCCAAGGATTATTTGCAAGTTGGATATTGAAAAGGCATATGATAATGTGAACTGGTGGTTCTTGATATATATGTTGGAAATGATGGGGTTTGGGGTGGTGTGGAGGAGGTGGGTTCTGTTTTGTATAACTACTGTTTGAATGTCTGTCCTCATGAATGGGACGCCAGCAGCTTTTTTCCTGACTTATAAAGGTTTATGGCAAGGAGATCCTTTATCTCTGTTATTGTTTATCTTGATTATGGAGGCTTTGGGCCGTTCGTAATCCAGGGCGGTTCAGAAAGGTTTGTTGACAGGTTTCGAGGTGGGAATGGCGCAGCATACTAGCTTGGTGGTGTTTCATTTGTTTTATGCAGATGATGCCCTTATTTTTTGTGGAGCGGAGGAGGCTCAGATTGGTTATTTGAGGTGTGTTTTTTTATGCTTTGAGGCAATTTCGCATGAATTTGGGGAGATCCAAGATGATTTCGGTCGGTGTGGTGACGTGTATATCGATATTGGCTGCCATTTTTGGGGGTGCAAGGTGGCCACATTGCCTACAACTTATTTGGGGTTACCTTTGGGTGCTTTATATAAGGCGAAAGGGGAATAGGATGGGGTGGTGGGCAAGGTGCAGCGTCGTCTAGTCGGCTGGAAGCTCCAATACCTTTCGAAAGGGGGGTGAGTGGCTCTAATAAAGAGTGTGCTTTTGAGCATACCGACTTATTTTATGTCTGTTCATGTCATCCCTGTGTCTGTTGCTAAGCGGTTAGAGAAGTTACAGAGGGATTTCTTATGGGGTGGTGGTTCTGAGTCTTTTTATTACCATTTAGTCGCATGGGATCAAATTTGTTCTCCTGAAATGATGGGGAATTTGGAGATTCGGAGTTTGGTTTTGTTCAATTTGGTCCTTCTGGGGAAGTGGTTATGGCGATTTGGGATAGAGAGGGAGTAGTTGTGGAGGATGGGGGATAAATATGGTTTGGAATAGGGGGATTGGAGTATTGGAGAGGTTATATAGTCGCATGAGCGGAGTTTATGAAAAAGTATTTGGTTGGGTCGGGATGAGTTTTTGAAAAGGGTTAGTTTTAGGGTTGGGGTGGAGGAACGAGTTCAGTTTTGGAGGGATAAGTGGTGTGCTGAGATGGCTTTGGAGGTGATGTTCCTGTTGATTTTTCGTCTTGTGATTGATCGGGACACGACAATGGCATCTTATGCTCAGATTCAAGGCCAAGTAGTGGTGTGGAATGTTGGGTTACATCGGGATGTACAGGATTGGGAGGTGGGCCAGTTGCTGGATTTGTTCGGCTTTTTGTATGGACTTCGGTTTGGGGAGGTTGGGGAGGATTCTTTGAGGTGGGATGGGTCAAAGTCCAAAAGGATATTTTTTGTGTCTTCTTTTTACCATTTGCTTTCAGGAAGGGATGGGATGCCGTTCTCATGGAAGACTTTTTGGGTAGTGGGTTGTTCGTCCAAAGTTACTTTCTTTGTGTGGACAACAGTATTAGGGCGTATTCTGACGATTGATAATTTGATTGGTCATTGGCATATTTTAGTAAAATGGTGTAGCACGTGTTGTAAGGATGCGGAAACAGTGGATCACTTGCTGATTTGCTGTCCAGTTGCGTCATGTCTTTGGATGGTTATTCTTGCTATCTTTGGTTTGGCTTGGGCTCAATCCAGGACAATGTGGGTGGTGTTACTAAGTTGGGCTGGGGGAAGGGTTAGGAAGCGCTGTTGGAAGGCTTGTATTGTGGCTCGTTTGGTTGGAGCGTAATAAGCAAGTATTTTTGGGAAAGATGAGTTCGCTGGCATGGTTGGAGAGGCATTTGTTCATTGTGTTGCACAGTTGGTTATCATTATCAATGGACCCGGATGTTTTGACCTTTATTGATTTTGTAGAGGATTTGATTTAGTTACTTTTTGTTATTAGTGTTGTTTTCGTTTATATTTGCTGTTAGTTGGTAGGTTTGATATTGTATTCTTTGCATCAACTTGATACTTTAATAAAGTTTGCTTATTTATCAAAAAAAAAAAAATCCTCTAAACAGATGAAAAATACAACCACGATTAAAATAGTCAACAACACTGTCAATGAGAGATCTTGTCTGAGGCATGTAACAATGAATAATCAATCCCAAAATAAATTTCATTCTGGTTATTAAATCAGTTATCGTTACAAGTCTTTTTTTCTTTTCCAAACAACAAACTCCTTATATGAGATCAAAATTGGAAGAAACAAACAACCAAACAAAAAGAAATGAAAGGAAAAGAAAGAAAGAATATGACAAGTTAACAACTTTGTGCCCAAGGCCAAAAAAACAAAAACAAATCCAAATAAATGAGATAGGCAACTTTGAGACCTTGGCAATCTTTTTCTAACATTGACCAGGCCATATAGTAAAAAAGCAACGTTTTTTTACCAAACTCAAATTCTTTCAACATGACTTTAATAATCACAAAACAAAATGGTTAAAAAAATAAGTTCAAAACAACTTGTACTTAAAGAACTCAATTTTGGCAAATAAAATAAATAAATAAATAGCTCATAAAATAGCAATTTACAGTTTGACAATGACCATAAAATTTCCCCAAGACCCCGTTTGTTTTCAGAGATAAAATAGAAGAAATTTATAGTAAGGAGATTAATAATGAAGAGATTGTTAATGAGGGAACTAAGTAAAATTATATTTATTTTAATAATAGTTGTTAGTGTAGGAATTGTTAAATTATTTTTATATAAAATAATAAAAAAAATTAAACATTAATGTTAAAAAAAAATGCCCAACATATAAAAAATAAAAAAATTTCTAGCCTTCTCACTATTTTTCTAATACCACCTCCACCTCCACCTCCATTCCAATCCCCCTTCCAACCTCTATCTTAATCCCTTTCTCCATTCGAATCCCTTCCTCAACTCTGCAAACAAACACAATACTAAATGGGCCCCACCTCCATCCTAATCCCATCCCACCCTCTACACTCTAAAACAAACGGGGCCCAAAGACATAGCCGTCATTGAATCATAGAATATAATACTACTTTCAGATCACCCAAGTTGCTGAAAAATAAACTAATATATGCCTTCACTCCCTCTTCTAGAGGCACATCCTTCCATCTCCTCACATATATATATATATATACTCCCTTTAGATTAAAAATAAATCAACAAACAAACAGACGAACACTGGTTATATTAATGTCCCAAAAAGTATAAACTATTCTTCATTTTTCTAAATGGGAATGTGTTATATTATATCTATGTTCCTGCACATATTATATAGTTTAGAAATGAAAGTAACATAAAAGATAAAGATCAGACCTGACAGCTACATTAAAATAAACAATTTAAAAAACATAAATCCAAACACAACACAACCTCAAACCCAAAACACACACACACACACCCACACACACACACACATATGAATCAAGAGGACTCTGATGCTTACTACCCATAGCAGCACCTTGATGTTTCCGCCCGGTTCCGGGTGGTCGGCCCCTCGGCTTCTTCCCAGGCGGCGATGTAGCCACCGAAGCGGGAGTCGAGAACCCGCCCGACTGCAAAGCCGGCTCCGGCAGAGCCGCCGGGGGAGACCTCAAAGCAGGAACTATAGTACCATCCAGAGCGTACTTCCTAGGCCTCCCTCGTTTCCTCTTGCTCTGTTCTCCGGCGACGGCGACACCAATGCTCAGCGGCGCGTCAGCCGCCACGGCAGATCCATCGCCGCCTGCTTGATAGATGGGTGTGGGCGTAGCCGAATGTGGCGGCGTTGGTGGCATCACAGGCTTGTAGACCGTGGCGCCGTCGGCGCTGAAAGCTAAGCGCATGTTCGACATCAAGCCAGCCGAGCCACCTTGAGAAGTTTGAGCACCACCATCAACAACAACACCGTACGAATCGAGAGTCGACATTGTTCATAACATAAACCCTAATCAAGCTTTTACAAACCCCAAAACCCTAAACAGCAAATTACAAAAAAAAAAAAAAAAAATTTAAAATTCAGAACCAAATCTAACAAAAGATTATACTGAAATTCTAACAAAAAAATTTTTTTTTTGGGTAGAATTAATGTAATAAAAATCTAACAGAATGAGTAACCGAAACCTGATCAAGAAGAAGATGAAAGAACAGATGGACACGAACCCTAATTTGCAGAGAAAAACAAAAACAAAAACAAAAAAAAAATGCAAAACAAAAAAAGAAAACTTTTTTTTTGAAAATTAAGCCGAGATCTTGCTAAAAAGCTTGGAATTTTTTGGAGAAAAATCGATCTGTTGATATGAATTTCGTTTAGCTTCAATTTTCTCCTCGAAATTCAGTTACAAAAATTCGCTTCGATTTTTTATTTTTTATTTTTCAGAATTTTCAATTTGGGGTTTGAAAAATAATTAAAAATGGATTTTATTTATTTTTTACCGAGAAGTTTTTAAAAAAAAAAAGGAAAAAGAAAATTTTGAGAAACAACAGTGGTTTGGGGAATAGAGGAGACGGAGATTTAAAAAAAATGCAAATTAGGGTTTGAGTGAAAACGATGGGGGAGCATTCGTGAGGGTTACCAAATAAATAAATATGTGTGTGTGAGAGAGATATCTGAGGTGTACTATTTTTTGTATTTATTTAAAGAGGCAACTTTTAACATAAATTAATAAATAAATTCAAAATTGCCAGCCAACTAGTATAGCAAAAATACTATATAAGGGGCAATTTGGAAAGTTAGCTAAAAATTAATTTTTAGCTTTTAATTTATTTTGAGTTATATCACTTCTTATATTTTTTACACACAAAAAAATACAAAAGTCAAAAGATCAATTTTTAACCAACTTTTCAAATCACCCCATAAATGATATGAAAAATGGTAGCATTTTGTTTGTTTTTCAAAACTTAGCTCTATTTTTAAATTATAATTTAGATGCAATATGTTAAACAAACATATTTTTAAAATACAATTTAAGATTACTTTCAAAACTCTTTTTTTTCTTTTCATTATTATTATTATTATTATTATTAATAGTAATTTCATCAATCACTTTTTCTCTCACATCTCTCCTTTCACATTTTCTCACATTCTATACATTAATCAATTAAAAAAATAAAAAAAATTACAAATCATTCCAAAACTATTTTCAAAACTTAACAAAACAAATTTTGGTGGTGTTTGGTTTAGATTTAGAATCATGATTTAAGAATGGAGTTATATTTTGAATTTATGAATTGTTGAATCATGATTTGAACAGAGAAAATTTGTTTGGTTATAAGAGTTTTGAAAAGAGTTTTGAAATAGAAAAGTTGTTTAGTTATAAGTTTCGAAAATAGTTTCTAAAACTTATAACTCATAACCAAAGGCACAACTCAAAACTCTATTAAAAATTTTATTCAAAACTTATAACCAAACTCTTTTTAAAATTAAATTTAAAAAACTAATTATTGAAAAAAATAAAATTTTTATTTAAAAAATTCAAAAAATTTCGAAAATATTTTTTATTTAAAATATTAAAAAATATAAATATATTATTTTTTGTCAAAAAAAATATTCAGCTAGTGCTTTAAAATTACTTTGGTTGTATATTTGATTGAATTTTTTTTAATTGTTTTGTTTAAAAATGTTTTTTTAAAAATTATTGTGCAAATTAATTTTTTTTTAATTTTTTTTATTAATTTTAAATAAATGGCCAAATAATTTGTCATTTTGGTCTAAAAAAATAATTTATATATTTTAAAAATATCAAAAACAAATATATATATATATATATATATATTCAAATAACAGGTGGCAATTACAAAAAAAAAAACTCTATTTTGGTCAACCAGCTAGACATCCGAGAGGATGTCCGGGCGGATGACCGAGTAGACCCAAAATTCAAAAACTGTCCGAGAGAATATCTGGGCAAATGACCGGGTAGACCTAAAAATTCAAAAACTCTCTGATTACCAAACATAAATTCAATTGTATTTTGAAATATGATTTAGAATCATATTTTGAAAACTATAATCAAACAGAGAGTTGGAATATAAGAGTGGAATCATAATTCCAGAATGGAACCAAACAGAGTTCTCTTTTCAAATTATGACTCAAAAATTTCAAAACTCAAAATATAACTCCACACTCAAATCATAATTTTAAAACTAAACCAAACGGACTTTCTATCAAAATTTTTACTAAACACTTACATACATGTAAGTCCCACATAGGCGTGAAGCTCGTATAAGTGTGAGTGTTTTGTAAAAAATTAGGTAAATCATAAATGCATTCCTTAATATTTGTTTAAAATACGAATTGCCTCTATGATTTAAAAAAAGACAAGTATACCTCTTTATACAGTTTTAAATCACTTTTCAGTTAAAAAATTAGAACAAAATTTTAAATTAAAAAGTAGGGACATATATTATATGGTGGCACTTACAAGCCGATCCTATTGACCAAACTTATTTATTAACAAGTCCTGATTGATAAATTTATCACTATAAATTTATTCATTAATGTTCACAATCTTTACTCATATTCACTCACTCACAAGAATCTACCAACTTCTTCCACATACATAAAGAACAAAAGAGACTAATAAATTTATTATTGAAAAATAAATTTGAATATGAATATAGTTTTCAACAGAATTAGTTTAAGAGAGAGAGAGGAAGAAATTTGAAGAATCACCATTGTTTAAAGTCATTTAGTATCGATTTCACTATTTGAAACAAAGAAGGCGGTGGTGATATAGTAGTTGTGTAGATTGGCGACGATGGTGATATGGTATATAGATTGGCAATGGTAGAGATAGTTGGTAAACAATAACAGTATCCGAATAATGACGGTAGTAGTAGTGGGTAGACAATGACGGTGGTGGTGGTGGGTAAATGGTGACGACGATGGTGGTGCTAGTGGATAGACGATGACAGTGGTGGTAGACAAGAGTGGTGTGAAATTTTTGAAAAAAGTGGTGAATTTTTTTGAAAAAATGGTGAAAAAAGAGCTAAAGAGAGAAGATAAGAGAAGAGAAGATAAAAAGAACTTGTAGGACCTATTGGTTTATTTATAAAGTCAATAGAACTTAACGATATTTAAGTCTACTTGATGAGACTAGTTAGTAATTACCCTATCAGGTAGGTGCCTATATGTATATTTTTAAATCACTTTTAAATAATAAAGAAAAAAATAGAGATTGATAAATTCAAATATGGGAACACTTGACTCTAGATAAGTTCAAATATGTAGACATGCTAAAAATATAAGAACAAATAGGTCCAAATATGGGTACAAATGTGCGCGGTTCAATTTGGATAGTTTAAGAGTAAACTATAGGGCCATTTACATACAAGTCTCATTTTGTGAACTTATAATTTACTAAGTCCTAGATAAAATTATTTGCTCCTTTAGGTCCCATTAATTTTTAATAGACCAATTTACCCTTCCAACAAACTCCAGGCAAACTGTTCAAGTCCTCCATCGACGGTTCCGAATGAAAGGATCTCGATGGCCACTTGGATTCGACCGAGAAGTGTTTGGAGGGTTGCGTCACTGAACTCGAATCGAGAGAGAAGAATTTGGAGTCTATTCGTGAATCAATAATCGAAAGCAACGAAGGGCTCGATTTGATTCGGAAATCGATCGGGTTACGCATGCAAGAACTTGAGAGTAAAGAGAAGAGTTTTCATTCTTTCCAACAAGAACAGATTGAAGATTTGAAGTTGAAAGAGAAACAAGTCAATGTAATTCGAAGGTGGACTGAGGATCTCTCCCACAGCCATCAACATCGACCACCACCACCTCCTATCTTCCTCCTGCAACAACTTTCTATTGGTGGTGACGCTAACTGTTCAGAAACATATTTTGATCAAATCAATTGCATGTTTGATTTTATTTCTGAATGAGATTAGATTCGAATCAAATTTCTGGTTTTGAAATTTGCAGAACACACTTCTCAATTAATAAGTCTCTTGGGTTTGATTTTACTTTCTTCTGTTTTTTGTTACTTTTCATTTCGAATTTCTCTTTCAGTCTCTGTTTATGGATGTGATCTAAGGTTTTTTGAAATTGAGAATCTTCTCAGTTTATAATATTCTCAATTTTAATTATGAAAAAAATTGAGAAATTTCTCAAAATTAATAATTATAAATTTCTTAATTTTGATAATATTTTCAGTTCATACTAGAAAAAAATTGAGAAATTTCTTAGTTTTGATAATTATAAATTGAGAACATTCTCAGTTTTGAAATTGAGAATATTTTCAGTTTTGGGATTAAAGGACAAAACGTCTTTTTACCTCTAAATGGGACTTATTGGTTCAAAAACTTTTTGATTGGATCTAAGCTACCACTAAATATGTAGATAGGACTTTTAGGTAATTAATCCTAAATTATAAATCAACTCGTGGATGACGGATTGGCAAATAACCAAATCACGGTTTGGGCGTGGTTTCAATTTGCTAGTTGATTGATGAATATTATTAAATAATTATCAAATATTTGCATAATATATAATAGTAATTTGCGTAATACTTTTCATATGTATATAACACAAATTAATTTTACATAATATTTTTCATATATATAATTACTAAGTTGCTATTTATTAATTATAGTGGAGCAAAGTGGTGCAATTTTGAAAGTAAATTATAAATTTCAAAATTTAATCCGTGGTTAATGGATGATTGGTACAAATTGGTGCGGATTGGTATGGCTTTAGCAAATTAGATGGTATTTTGCATAGCCCTAGATATGATAATAGGTATTTTAAAAATAAGATGAATTACACTAATAGTCTCTATAGGTTGGGACTTGTGTCACTTTGGTTCTTGACATTTCAATTAAGATACATTTAATGCTAAATTTTGAATCTCATTCCAAATAATGATAATTGAAGACATTGTTGCTCCATTTGAAGGATAAAGTCATCATACAACTTATTTTGTGTTGGTTAACTTATATATTATTTGAAATATAAGAGTCTTTTTTTTTAATGGATAAGGTTAGAACTTTTTTTGTTATAAAGTTTTGTTTCGTTTGATTTTCAAAATCTATTTTCAATTTTTTTTTTCAAGAAACCAAAAATTAAATTGGTAAAAACAAAAATTAAAAACACATCATTTTTATATAATTTTATCTTTTGGAAGGGTAGAAATAATTTTTTTATATTTATTTTCGTTAAATTAGTTTTTATTTTTTCAAAAGTCAAACATGACGACAATTTTAATATCATTATTAAACCAACTCATTAAATCAAAAAATCTAAAAATAAAGATATTTCATATATTAAACATATCGATTATACATTAAAGCCTAATAACCATTCAAAAATATTTGTTAATAACAAATACAACAATTTATTACATGATAACCATCAAAAAATATTAACAAAAATAACCACCCATTAAATGATCATCATTCAAACATATACTAAAAATTAATTTGGTAAAAAATAAAAAAATAAAAAATGTAAAAGATTTAGCATTTTTATATAATTTTATCTTTGGTAAGTAAAAATAATTTTAAAAAATTTAAAAATAATTTATTGACATTTATTTTTGTCAAACTAATTTATATTTTATCAAATTAACAATTTTGCCTTAAAATGGAATAACAATGTCTTCAATTATCCTTATTTGAAATAAAATTTAAAATTTAATATCAAATATGTCACAATTAAAAAATTAAAAATGAAGATAACATAAGTCCCACACTACAAAAACCATTAATATAATTCGTCCCTAAAAATATAAGAACTCCAGATTGATTCAAATAATAGGTGATGGATTCAAATATGGGGAATAGGTTTGAAAAAAATACCAGTCTTTTTTTAAAGTCTACATGTTCATTTTCAAGGCCTAATTTGTCCATTTATAATGCCTATCCATCTATTTTTAAAACTCATCTGTCATTTTTATCTCATTTCAACGCTTAGCTATCCATTTTCAAGTTAAAAAGTTTTTTTTTTCCCTGTGTGTCTCTCCCCATTTTATATATATGTCTATTTTTAATGCCTTTAAAAAATCTTACACCTGAAAATACTCTCAAAAAATTCGTTTGTAGTGTTAAAATTTCAACAAGTCATAATTTTATGCTTGGTAATCCATTTTGAATTTTTTTATGGCATATATTTTTTCAAGATATATCTAACCAAAACAGGCAATTTCATCGCTCAAATAATGAAATACAAGATTGAAAAATCTATCTATTCAGTTTTTTTTGTTAATTTTATATTTATGGGAGCCGAATAAAAATAAAACTAAAACGGCAAACAGAGTACAACCAAGCTCATCTTAGATGGGCCAAACGAGGCCAAAGCTCACTGAAGTCAAAGTCATTGCCAAATAGTCACAGAAGTAAGATGAGGAGTACGACAAGTTAAGGGTACATGAGCCCTACGACTAAGCTGAGTATATTGGATAAATCAACCAGATCGTGTCAGGCAAATCCAGGTTGTCCCTCTCTAAAGAGTACAATAGAGCAATAGGCCTGGCAAGTGTGATGATGAGAGCCTAAGCTACAAAAGAGGAAAATCTCTATAAAGGGATGTCCTCAAAACTTGCGCCCTAAGAAACTAAAAAAAAAAAAACTACTCTTTCAATAAAAGTTAACTTGCTTATCGGAGTGTTAATTCCGGCACCAGCAACTGGAGTTTTAAAATCTTTAAAGAACTTGTTTGAATTGAAGGAGTATTCCAAAATTATCTCCCCACAATATTTAATAATGATCATGCTTTAAAGATCTCCACAAAAAAAAAAAAAAAAAAAAAGATTTCAAAAAAATTTATTTTATTAAAAACGGATTTATAGAACTCAAGTTATAGCATTTTAAAGCTTTTAGCGCAAAATATGCACATGACAAAAATGTCAAGAGTTATCCTTTGACACCACATGTTTGGACTTACTAACCACAAAGTGTTGTCATTATGATCAACAAAGATTAAAACTGACTTTTGTCCCAAAATACTTCATGTGGTGGACATTTAACAATTTTTTTTTTTAAATAATTAGATACATTACACATATTTTCTTAAATAAAAGTGAGATTGAATGCTATTTTTTAGAGTACATTTTGCATCCAAAGTTTTTTAGGTATATGTATTTCAAATTTAAATTTTGTTAATTGAGTCTCTAATTTTTTTTAAAAAATTTATAATTTGAGTTAAATTAACTCAATTTCAAACGAAACGGAATGTTAGTGTACAACTACACAAAACAAGAAGATTATTTTGTTTGAATTAAATCAATTTGATTCAAATTTAAATTGTATGAACTAAACTGATAAAATTAAAATTTAAAAGACCAAACGCATTAAGAATCATATATCTATTTTATCCAAAATAATTAAATAATCAAAATGTTAATGATATATGTGTGTGTAATTAAGCTTGTGTGCATCCCACTGGGTTACACCCATACCCATGAATAAATACTCCAATTTGCAAAGGAAAAAATATCTTCTGAGTTATTTTTATCTCTCTCTCTCTATATATATATATTAATCTTTATTTGTCACTTGATACAAGTCATGTTTTGCCTACACGATTGACCAAATTTACATTTGTTATGGTTGCTTGATTCATCATATTTTGGGAGCTTTAATGGATATACTTTGATAGCCCAAATTGTCATTTATTAGTATAGTTGGGTTATTGAAGGAGGTGGTAGGCGGGTCTGGAATCACCCTTTAGTTTTGAGACAACAAGACAGATAATGAGAGTGAGACAAAGCTTAGTTTTGAAGTACAAGTCAAAAATGGGAGGGGGAAAGAAGAGAAGGTGGTGGTTGTTGCACATTAGTAGTGGCAAAGGAGGAAAAAGGAGAAGAGAGGGTCTGAAAGGAAAATGACAATACTAGGAAAAAAACAAAAATTGGGTAGTGGCAGTCAAACGGGCTATAGTGGGTAGAGTGGATAGAGAAAATGAGAAAAATTATATAAGTTCGATCATTAAATATAGAGAAAGAGAGGGGGGTGGTGATGGTTCCGCAATGTGAATGGGTAAAGTCATGGCGAGGGTCGGACAAGAGGAGCATAAAAAAAACACTACAATAAAATGCATTTTTGGTGATCAAAATTGGTGACTAAAAAAAATTTAATCGCGAAAAGTTGTGGAATTGACAACCAAGTTGGTAACCAAACTGTTTAGTTGGAAAAACCTTTTGGCAACTAAAAATATGATTTTTAGCGCCTAAAAATTTAGTTGCCAAGAATATAATTTCTTGCAGTGAAGTGAAAGAGATGATGGTAATAACTGGATAGCAAGGGTTGGAGTTTTGGAGAGTATAAAGAGAGATTAGGTCTAATTTGAGGTAATCAATGACAATTTTGAAATTTTACAAATACTATCAAAATATCATGTATTATGTTTGACTAGTGAGGTTAAAATGGTAGTTTAGAGCATCCATATCAGCATAGCCAAAATAACAAAAAAATGAAAAATATAGTTAGTAAATCACAAAATTGTTCCTTCAGGCTCAACAAATTTTTTGTAAATTAACTTTTTGTTAAATTTGCTACAGTACCTCAACAACTTTGTTGAGGCACTATTCATTAGCTACATGATTTTTTATTATATTTTCTGGAACAAAACTGGGCCAAAATCTTTAAATCGATCGTCCACCTGGATTTCCCTCTGATATCCCACTGGATGTCTCGTGAGTCCCTGTAACAGAAGAAGAAAAATTGTCAAAAATTAGTCTAATCAGTCGACCGGCTGGTCAACCGGTCAACGGCAATTTTTTTTTTTTTGTATTTTTTACGAATTGTTTGAATGACACCTCATCAATTTAATAAAAAAATAAAGAATAACAAATACAATAAGAAATTAATATTTTAATAAGATTGAGTTAGAATAGAGAGTTTGATACAGTAAGTACTAAAAAGCTGACTAGCTAAAATAACAAAAGTAGATTTTGAATTATAATTTGAATCAAATTTGTTGAGACTGATGCGGACACTTTTACCTATTTGTGTTAACAACATTATATTCAATTTTTAATTATGTTAGATTAGGATGGTAAAAGCAAATGATTTTTTATTTTGAAAATAGAGAGTGATATTGAGTCATAACTTAGGAATAAAATGCCAATATGATCAAAATAACAAACTAATAATGCAAAAATTCTACGAGATAAAAATCAATCACGTGCAAGAGGCGCAAAAGAGTCATTGGAGTGGCACTAGTGTGGTGTTTACTTAAGGGTTGTTTGGGATGTTCTAAATAAGTACATTTTTTAACTTTTTATAAAAAGATGTGTAGAAAAATAGAGAGGAGATGTTAATTGATGTGACTCAAAAAAGATAAAAAGTGTGGACTTATTCTTTCCAAACTTGGCCTTAATGCTCTTTGATGCTTTAGTTGAGAGTGTAGCATATTAGTGATAATGTTTGGCCCGTTTGTTTGGAGTTATAGGGAGGAGATTGAGATTGATAGTGAGGTGAGACTACTATATAGGGTGTTTGTTTTGAGAGATGGGGAGGGAACTGCTAATCCCTTGGTATTAGTAAAGGCCTTGGAAAGGGGATTGGGAAGGAGGAGGTAGAGATGGTATTAGAAAAATAGTGAAGGAATTAGAAATTTTTTTATTATTTTTATTTTTTATATATTGAGAATTTTTTTTTAAATATTAATGTTTAATTTTTTATATTTTTTTATTTGTTTTATTATTTTATATAAAAATAATTTAACAATTCCTACACTAACAACTATCATTAAAACAAACACAATTTTAGTTAATCCCCTCACTAACAATTCCCTCATTATGAATCCTCTCCATTCTACCTCTGAAAACAAACGGGGCCTATAGGTACTCAATAGTGAGAAGAGCGATGGAAAAGAATCAAGATAAATCGCCTTACCTAATGATTTATCTCTCTATATATAAGAGTCATGGTCATAAGAATAATGGAAAACTCACCCCTTTATTTTAGCATAATGATCATCTGCTCGATTATAAACATGATTTTTGAAGGAAAATAATACGGGTAATCATATTATCCTAAACAGAAACGATTTGGATTCGATGACTTATATACCAATCTTGTTTGGAAAAACTTCCGTCAATTGAGAAGCGATCACAGTTCCTCAATATATATTTTCTCTATATCAGATTTATAGAATATGTCGATAGAATTGGAGTTGTAGACTCCCACAACAATTCAAACAGTTCATTAGATAGTTCCTTTAATTATCTTCTTTTTATTTAAATATGTTAATTATCAATAAACTATGTGGACGCTCATGGATAATGGATCGGGTCAAATTCGACCCAATTTCCAACAATTTTAATGGCAATTATAGTTTAATTTTTAGATCAATACTCTCTGGTAATCCTTGGCCACTTTACTCTGGTTTGCTCAACACACTTTTTTCATACTCTGGTTTACTCTTTATATTTCACAATTGTGTATCATCCTTCTATCATGTTTGGACTGAGAAGATGTGAGATAAAGTAAAAGTAGTAAATAAGTTCTCCTTATTTTATATGTTAAACAAGTGGGTGGGGAATTGGCCAAAACTCTTTTATTTGGGAGGTTTTAGAGTGGAAGTGAAAATCTTGCTTCAATTTTATACAATTCTCATTTCTCTTCTCTGCCAATTAAAATTGTTTCCTCTTATTCAACGACCTTTGATTTTGATTTTGATTTTGATTTTGATTGTACAACCAAAAGCTTCAATATTTACACATTATTTATTCAAATGCGCAACATATGCTACATACTCATACTCACACTCACACTAAAATTATTCTAAGATGATAAACCATAGAATAAAATACGATATAGACACATAGTACATAATTTCCATCACACTTCTGTAAATCAGCCAGAATCAAAGGGAGTAGTGTTGTCTAAATCAAAAAGTGTCATCTTGGTGGCATCTATAAGGCCCTTCAGGATCAAGAATTAGAATTGTGAAATTACCGTCCAATTCTACGAATTTAATTTTTAAGCTTTGTATGTGATTTTGTTTTTGTTACTTTTATGTTTATTGTTTAAATACTAATTTTATGTCCAAACAAAATAAAATTAAGTCAATAAATCAAAAACAAAATAAATTATATTCAAATAGTACTTTAATTTGGAAAAAAATAAAAAACTAGAGAGGAAGCTTCACCCAGAAGATACATTTTTTTATTCACTCTTACAAGCTTACATTTTTCTTTTATTCATTTCTTTCTTTCTTTTTTTTGTTTTTTTTTTTTAGTGTCAATCTATTTTCAGATCTAACTATATTTACTATTTTATTTTATTTTATTTTTATCTTTTTTTGTATGCAAATATTACATCAATGTGCAAAATGTTAGGAAACTTCACTATTCCGTATTTTTTCCTACAAATGCGAAGTTGTTACCATCACGCTTTCTGTGTTTATATTTACATAATACACACATTTTTCACAATATTTTCATGGGTTTTTTTTGGCCAAAACTCCCTTTATGGACTTTTTCTTAGGGTGAAGGACAACTAAGTTTATTTTCCTTCATAAACCCACTAAGGAGAAGATTTGAAAATTTGTATCGATGGAGTTGACAATGACAATCTCCAATTTGTTCTCCAAGTCGCAGGAACCCTAGCACAGACTCACTGTCGATCTTTGCAGTATCTTCAATCTGTTCTCCAAGTTGTTTGTAGAGTTTGATTTTTGTATTGGGAACTTTGTATCTTTGCAATATATTACTTTTTGACTCAAAAGATCTTCAATTTCGATTCAAGTCAATGCTTTTCAACACCAAAAAAATTGATTCTCATAGACATTAACAGTACTTGGAGAGGAAGAGATGCAAACTTAAGCTTGGTTTGGCATCATCTAAATAAATCAAAAAGTCACTATCTTATTTAAGTCATATCATCCTATTTAAATCACATCACCTCTCTAACACAGCACATCAAACTCAACCCAAACCCACTAATAAGTCAAAAAGTGCACTTTTTTAATACATGCCAAACCAACCCTTATTGTATCAATTGACTATGTAAATTGATATTCTACGATGTGCCATTGATGTGCTATTTTCGATTAGCACAGAGGGGGCTCTTGAAGCTACAATTTAGTATTCTATGAATATGTGCAGGTTTTAATTTCTAAGAGTAGTGTGAGTTCATTCTGTTCGAAACAGAGTAACATATTATTATAAATCAGAGTAATATATTACTGTTTATGTCGATTTTGACAATACATATATATATTTTTAAAAAAATTTCATAATCAACATAAACCTTGTTTAATAGATCTTAATAAGAGAATTTTTAAAACACTAATTTTATTAAAATCCGACATCTCCGTTAAAATTTTTTTATGAGATGATTTTAACCAAATTCCCCTTTTCACCTTTTTGGTGCAATTCAAATTTATATTGTTTCTACTTCTCAGACATATTCATTCATATAAAAATGATTATACATCATTATTTTTCAGGTAGGATCATAGATCCTCGATGCAATTCTACAATCAAATCCAATGTAGAATCCGATATTAACAACCCAAACAATCTGTAGACACACCAAACTAAAATTGAAAAGCTCTATGATTTATCTGTGGCAATTTGCAAACCATCTAAATCGATACAGTTTCATAATCCGACTTAAAGCAGTACAAACTAGCAAAAAGAACAAAAATATCTACATCTATTCTTCTTCCTCTTATCCAGTTTTTCGTTTTGTTCAGACAAGATTTTAAAAAATACACCAAGGGCCTTTGAGAATTACAACATAAAGCTATATCTATATATCTACAGCGACCAAAAATAAAATCCTAAGCTATATCTATATACACTATCAAGTCTTTTTACAAAAACGTGCAGGTCCCCTTCTAAGCCGTTTCAAGCAATGAGGCCCACCATCCTCCACTGTCTGTTCCGAATCATCGTCATCATTGTCACTGCTGCCTGCAAATCACAGATAAAGCAACAGATATCAGAAATTAAGAATGAATGCATTCATAACTAAACAGAAATCTAGCTCCTACAACCTTATTTTAATCGGGTCCAACTACGGTGCACCAATAACTGCTTTGATGAACCGTACACCAAAATTTGATAAATATAGTCACATTGTGTGGTAGTTAATTCTATTTTTTTTAGTTGCATCATCAAGTAGGATCTAGTAGTTAGTTAGGTCACATTTGTTATAAGTAAGGTCAATTTCAGTGGTAACTAAGATCACAAAAATACTTCATAATGTATGTCAGGTTGATTCGGTTTAATGGTGGGTTGCGGCTTTGTGATCCGCACCTAAACCAACCAGCCCTAAAAAAAACATCAACCCCCCCAATTCCCAAACCGCTCAGAGCAAAATGAATAAAAGCAGATCGGGCGGGTTGGCAAAGTTTTTGCACAACCCTAGGTTTGAGTAGGTTAATGCTATTGAATGGGAGTGGAATTCTGGTAGTTATGTGATGTGCTTAGGGAAGTCTAAAGAGGGGAAAGAAAGCGGACAATTTGTTCGGAGGCAGAGAAGGGGTGTGAGGGTGTATGTCAGATGAATGTGAGCCTGAAGCTTCTCAAATAAGAGGGGTATATTTTATTGAAAGTAATGGGTGAGGATAGGAGGAAAGAGGCGGTTATTATTATAGAGGTTGAAGATAGAGGTGGATGGGAGAAAATCATGAGAGTTTTCAATGAGTTTGGGTGTCACCGAACTAGATGTGGTTCAGAGCAGAAGCTTCTCGGAAGCCTCAATTATGTAGGCAAGGCCACGGGGATGTAGTAACCTAGTGTAGTCAACAAAACCTTCATACATAATTGATAAAAAAACAAAGCCTAGGTTTCAAAAAGACAGTGCAGCAAGAGAGGCTTTTGCATCTTGCCTAGTCGCAAGCAAACACATCCAAGTGCTCAAAAATTAGTTAGAACTATAAGAGAATGACCCACCAGCGTATAAAGATACGATTTACAACTCCAGCCACACAGAGAAACAGAAAAATAAAACACCATACAAAATAGAGTAAGTGCACATAGACAAATGTAATGAAGAAACAAGAACGCTACAAGAATACATTTTCTAAAGTGAACATTTTGAAAGCTTAAATTATTAGGGATAAATTACAAATACACCACCTGAGATTTGTTTAAAATATAATTTGCCCCCTGTGGTTTTAAAAATTACATCTCGTCCCTTAAAGTTTATAATTTCATAACAAATGGACTCTTTTATTAATAAATTATCATATCAATTAATAATTTTTAATGCTGTCAGAAATTTATTTTAATTAATAATTCAGATAATTTTATTATTGTATATGAGAGCAATTAAAAATTTTATTTTTTCAGTTAATTCTATTAAATAAAAAATTTGACAAGGGGATATTTGTAATTTTTCAAATCGCAAGGAATAATCTGTATTTTAAGAAAACCCCGAAGGGTGTATTTGTAATTTACCAATTATGAAAAAGCATGAAACTTCAGTATTTTATATCATTAAATACACCATCTCACATGTTGTCGATTCCCCTTCATGGGTGAAACAAAAAACATGCCAGTGTGCAACCATCAATCAGGCAGTTAGATCCATGCATAGGACATTTAACTCTTTGCAATGATCAATATAACCCGTTGCCCCTAAAGGTGAAATGGGATGTGTAAGCCTACACGTCATGCAAGTGCCTTTAAAGGATTTCAGAAGATACGGTCACTCAGTGCGCAAGAACATTGAAATGCCACCACTTTTTACAAGAAACATAGTTGTATAAGCTAATTCCGAAGACATACCTTGTAAAATTCTATTGGGTTTCACATGAAGCGCATCTTCAACTACAACATGCTTCCGCTTGGAATCATATCCAGCACGTTTCTCAGACACTATTATCACTCCACGTTCAACCTTTTGTTCTGACATTTCACATTTTCCATTGAAAGGGTCCATATAACAAAACCTGTTTAAACAAAGTAATCCAATTGACAACAAATGAGTGCCACATTTTTCAACCCAAAATATATATATTTCAAATTTAGCATTTAAACTAAGACCAAAATCCTTTCAATATTTCTTTCTTATTTATTAACTTATTTATTGTTTGGGGTCCTCATTCATTGTATTAAAATTAACAAGCTGGTTCATGTGGGCAGATAACTGCATTTATCTGTGTTTTCATTCACATCATCTGAAGACAACACACATCTAGCAGCAACATTCATTGCTTGACAAGATATCATTACAAAATTATTCTCCACACTCATCCTGTCATTCATTGATGACCGGATGTACAAGTAGCTTCCAGTGGAAAAATATCTTTTGCCATTTGATCTTACAGCGTCAAGACAGCACCATCTAAAGGTAGCACCAACATTCATTGCTTGACAGAATATCAGTACCAGATTTCTTTCCATGCTCATTGTTTTTAATTTCTTGACTAGATGAACAAGTTGTTGCTTCACGTGGCAAGACATCTGCTGTCACCATGGATCATCCAAACACATTTTATATTACACCATCTAAACAACAAGTCTAGGACAGCTCAAGATAACACAAAGGACAAAGGGGGAAAAAAAATAGAAGTACAAAGGACAAGAAAAGTCGCTGACCCATATAGTGAAATCCAAACACAAATAATACAGAAACACTTCCACATGGAGGCATTTCAACACATTGGAGTTCACAGCAAACATTTGTATGCGTCAAGGAACTTATGGCATCATAATACCATTGTCAGCTCAGATAAACACAGTCACCAATAATAAAATCACAGGAAAAAAATATTTATTTATTTTGGTTAACACACAACACCGATGCCCCAATTGGGACTTGAACCCTGTAACTTCCCATTAAAGGTGGCAGGAGATACCACTCAACTTGGGAGCCAGTAGTAGCCCAAACAAGCATTGAATGGAAAACAGAACAACACATTTAGTATGTTTGGTTTGAGTTTTTTGGATTAAGTTTTTTAAAAACTGAATTTTTTGATTTTCGTGTTTTTTTTTTTTTTTTTTTAGTGAATATTTTTAAAATTTTAAACATTTTTTTTACTTTTTTAGATGCACCTTACTTAGATGTATTTAAAAAGTAAAAAATTTGTGAAAAACTATTTTAAAAAATTAATAAATACATAAAAATACAAAAAATATACTGAATTCTCGTATTTTTTTGTATTTTTGGTATTTAGTGAATTTTTAAAAGGTTTTTGTCACAAATTTTTTACTTTTTAGGTATATTTATGTTAGGTATGTTTAAAAATAAAAATAAAAATAAAAAATTGCTTAAAATATTAAAAAAATTTAGTAAAAACAAAAAAACACAGAAAACAGGAAAGTAAAATTTTCTGAAAAGTGTTTTTGGAAAACTCTAACCAAGCAAAGATATTAATGGCTTTCTATTTTAATTTTCACATAGAGATATCGGATTCAAAATTAATACCATTCTTGAGGTAGCTTCCTGCTGTCAAAACCAGACCTCAACATTCTCCACTTCCTACACTTGTCACATTGCACCCATTCATGATCAGGTTTGTAGAAAGCACCACCCTTTTCCTGGAGAGAAAAAAGAAAGGAAAAAGGCCAAGTCAGGGGAACAATATAGTTCCGCCACACTACAATAGAAGAATGTCCAACAAATTCGAATTCATTGCTTAATCAGTTGGAAAGAACAACAGATCAAGTTTGAACCAGTTGACCAACATCACAAAACTCACATAATCATGACTGGTGAGCACCATATTTTCAACTTAGTATAAAATAATATGCAACAGACCTGCCAACAAAAGAAAAGGAGAGCAGAAACTAGACACTGAATAAATTGGTTCTTTTAATCTTATTGGATTTGATTCATCACAAGTAAAAGTAATTATCCAAGAAAATTAGCAACCTAGGAAAAATGGACCACCTCTTGTAACATTTGGCCTATTTCTAAGACAAGTGCTGACTTGTCTGGACTACTGCCTACCAGATTTAAAACCGAGTGGGGGTGTTTGGGATGGGCTAAAATAGCCCATCCTAGGCTAAAATAGCCAATAAAACAAAAACACCCCATCACATCACTTTCTCTATTTTTTTGCACATCTTTTTGTAAAAATCCAAAATAGCCAACTAAACAGGGCCATTGTACAGCAAACCTGTCCACAAAAGCAAAGGAGAGCAGAAACTAGACACTGACTATATAGTTCAATCAGCAATGAGCAAGTGAATTACCAATCGAAGTGCATCATAATTATTGTCCCAGTATTGATCAAATCTACTACCCAGCCACTCCTCAAGTCGAGCGTACAGTTCACAGTCCTGGAATCCTTGTTTGTTACTGTGAACCCACACTTGCCCATTACCATCATTCTGCACAATGAAAAAATAGAAACCAGGGCACTGAAATTCACTATTAAATAAAATTTGTTTCTTGCAAATGATAATCCTCTAGTACAATACATATCTCAGTAATAATCCTGTCAATTAAATATCACAATGCTAACTAGTCAGCCAAAGTATTGCCAATGATGCAAGTGCTTGCATTCCTTTGAACAAAAGACATCAAAAAAAGCACACAAATGCAAAGCATATGGATTTATCATCATTACAACCATAAATGTCAAATTGGCCAAGCGGCTCTGGGAAACAGATCTGACCTACTGCTGAGGTGATCACCCAATAATTAGTCATACTTTAATTCAGAAAATTAATTGCCAACAACATAACAACGTATATATCTACTACTACTAAAAGTGGTGGCACATGCGATGCCTGTGCACACGAGCGTTTTCCCCATGGATCGTCCTTTTTTGATGTTCAAAAACAAAAAGGTGTATGCTTGAACTCAGAATTTGAAAACTGAAATACTTTATGAATCTGAAAAGATCCAACAGTGGAGAAATTTTATTAAAATTTTTATAAATAAATAAATAAATAACTGAATTTGGAGCATAACTGCCCTTTGCTTTGTACATAACTGCTCATATGGGCATTTTCAACAACCAAAAAAAAAAAAGAATTAATGTTGACACCAACTTAAGGACTACTACACTTTAGATGTGTGGACATGTGTTAAATGCAAAAATAACATTATGAAAATATAAATATGACAAAATAAAAATGGTAAAATAAATTGATTAAACTTCATCAAGAAAAACTATATTTCACAATCAGCAATCATAAAAAATATCATTATCAAAACCTCAAATGGGTAGACTAGGTGAAATAGAGGTAAGGACATGCATTCAAATTGCATACATAACACTATGAAAATATAAAAAGCTGAAAATGATGATTAAACTTCATCACAAAAATATAGTTCATAATCATCAATCATCAAAATACTATCAGCCAAAGGATATCAGTCAAAAATCTTAAAAGAGTGAACTAGGATAAAAAGAGCAAAACCTAACTAGAAAATTGAATAAATTTCAAATCCAATTTTAATAAAGAAGCACCAGAAAGCCCATCACTACGTTCTTTGCCAAATTCAAATGCAAATTTTAATTTTTGTTGTATGTTACTTACCCTTTAGTTTTTAGAATTTGGTTTACTTCTAATTTTTAATTCAATTTGATTGCTTTTGGGATCCGATCTAATACATACAACCTAAAAAAACGCAACGATCCCTCCTGCTTTTAACACTCATTTATTGCCCAATAATATATATACATATATATTCACAAATGAGTAGTAGCTCAGGCAACTGCCACCTAGGTGATTTTGCATAACCCAGTCACCTGGGCGGCTGTCCATGATCATGTCTATAATCATAACTACACCTCTTAGAACACAACCAGTGTGACCAGCATCAGCATGGTGAAAAGATGGTTTTCCTACATTAGGGGGGAGAGAGAAAAACCGGGACGCAAAAACCTTGATATTGAAAAGCTCAGTGGCTTCAAATTTATGTAACAGCCACATCTTACATAACTGTATTTTCAGCAACACAATTAATGTTGTGTTTGATTGGGGGATTTAGGAAGAGATTTAAAAAGAGAAAGGAAAAAAGTGTGTGAAACTAGATGAAATGTAAGTATATTTTATTCACATTTCACTTACATTTTTCATTTCCTTTTCCAAATCCCTCAACCAAACACAGCATAAGGGTGATTCTATTTATACACCACTAATACTCTCAGTACACAACATTACTTATTAAACATAGAAAATAATTTTTAGGGGGGTTTAAAAATATCTTAATTCACACCTTAACTTTCAATTACTAAACCTATATTAACACACCACTAGCTATTTGAATACACACCATTACACACACCAAAAACTCTTCATCTTCACCACTACACACAACAAAAACCTCACAATCTTCAAAACAGAGACCATCTTCGTCGGTCTTGATCTCTATCGCCGGCAAAGGTTTCATTCGGCCTCCATCTTTGCTGGTATTGATCTCCATAGTTGGTGTTGAACTCTCGTCATCTCGTCGTTTCAGATCACCGAAATGTTTCATTCAGCCTCCATCTTTGCCGGTGTTGATCTTCATTATCGGTCTTGAACTTTGTCTCTCGTTATCGTCTCAAATTCATCAAATTAGCCATGTTCATAAATACAGAGTTGATTGTTGAACAAACTTAATGTGTTCAAAATTTTATATCTGAACAATGAATAAAAATTAATTTTATTTTAACTAAACTAACTTAAAATGTTCAATTTTTATGTATAATCATTTAATATTTGGTCCATCTTAATAATTTGAACAAAATTATTTTGTTCAAATATAAATAATTGAACATTCTAAAAATTCAACTTTGGTTATCCAAACACGATGAACAAACTCATCTTCCCAACATACGAATGAGAAAAATAAAAAACTAAAAAACCAAGTCATAAACTAATATTTTCTTCTTCTTTTGTTTTTTTTTTTTCCTGATAAATCAATCATAAGCTAATCTTTTCTTCTATGTTCAAATTAATGTTTTCAATGTTTATATCGAGACGAACCATCTTAGTGTCATCTATGGCGTGCAAATCTTGGTTTCACTTTTCAATATTCACTTTTTAGAAAAATGAAATTTTTTATTTTTCATGTTTTTTTGTTTTCACTGAATTTTTAAAATTTTTAGATATACCTAACATAAATACACTTAAAAAGTACAATATTTGTGAAAAAAATATTTAAAAAATTCACTAAACACCAAAAATACAAAAAAAAAAATTATGAAAATTCAATACATTTTCGTATTCTTGTGTATTTATTGATTTTTTACAAATATTTTACTTTTTAGATACATCTAAGTAAGGTACATCTACAAAAAGTAAAAAAAAATGCTCAAAGTTTTAAAAATATTCACTACAAACAAAAAAATACGAAAAATAAAAAACTCGATTTTCAAAAAATTGAAACCAAACACAGTGAATTGATTTCAATGTTCTTAAACCCTAAATCTTCAAAGGCAATAATGTTTTGAGTTTGAAAAATAAGTATAATGGAGAAAAGAATGAAATAAGCTAATTGATAATGAATGATATCATAAGGCCTAGTTTGGGAAGACTAAATAAGTCCACACTTTTTATCTTTTTATATTTTTTGAGTCACATCAATCAATATCTCCTCTCTACTTTTCTACACATCTTTTTATAAAAAATCAAAAAGTGCACTTATTTAGAATATCCCAAACAACCCTTAAAGTGTATGTTAATGGTGAAGATGATGAAGAAATACAATGTTTATATGTTAAAACCCTAAACCCTATAGGAATGATGGTGTGCAAAGAGTATTTTGTGTTTTTAAATATGAAATTTTTGAATGAGTAGAATACACCTCATGTTGTCCTCAATGGTCATTTCATTGGAGGATATTATTAGAATATAAATTTAATCTATTAATGGTGTGTACTGAGAGTATTAGTGGTATAAATAGAATCACCCCACAATTAATTACCCATGAAACACAATGAACCTTGGACTTTAGTGACATTTATGCTTATACTTCTAACTGGAAGATCTCACAGACTGGACACATCACACATTAAGCCCAATATGTGTGTGTATCTGATAGCCACAGTATGTGTGTGTATCTGATAGTCACAGTCTCACACGAGGGGAAAAATGAAAAATAGAAAGCGAATAGTTATTAGTTTTTAGTAAAATGTATACCATTAGATCAGTGACATCTAGAACACCAATTACACCCCGACCTGTATCTGCACTATGAATCATGCCCCCAACTCTCTTGTAAGCCTACAATGACAACAAATAAAAATTCAGACAGAGATTAGATTTTGCTGGCAAGTAGGAATACATTGGACTAACTTCAAAACAATGGACCAGAAAATGTCTCAATAAAAAATAAATAAAAACTTTTAAAAACAAAATCCACATGCCATGTCAACATCATTTTCTCCAATTTTACAGTTCCAGGATCCCAAGGTCGTTTGTCAGGCACAGGTATTTCACACTCTTAAAAGAGTCCATGTAATATAGGTTATAAGAAGAAAGAGAAATCAAAACAAATCTAGGCAGCTTTGCAATTCATATTCGACATTTTAAAGCATATTATAATACTCAAATGACCAAAAAACACTTTAAACAATAGCCCCTTCTAAAAAATTTCTCTAATATAAGGTAATAAGCTTTTTGGAACCCTTTGGTGAATTGAAGTCGGCCTACCTAGTTATTACACAGGATTGTATATTGAGGTGCTCCTCGCCAGTTGTTGGAAACAAAAAATCAGTGTAATTCATACAAATGGGGAGTTCTTGTTAAAAAATTGTACTTCAGGTTTCGAATGAAAACTAAGGTGAAAGGATGCTAAAACACAGCGAGGCCAAAACTCACCTCAATCAAACGACCATGCCAATACAAAAATATTCCACAGTTAGCCTGCTCCCACTCTAACTGACAGCGACCAAGAATGATTTGAACATGTTTTCCCATGATGTTACCATTTTCCACAACAGTTCTATTCAGACATTTAGCTAACGGTAGACTTCTGACCTGTTGCAGAAGAAATCAAGCCAACAATCAAACTGGCTACACTGGAGACATCTTCTAAGCACAAAAGTAGGAGAAAGAAACATGCAACTACCAGTGAGCCTTGGACATATAACTTCATTCGTGGATCTAAGAAGATCACTTCTAAATAAGCTCGAAGTGAATAGTCTAAAGGCACCTGAACACCAAAAAAGACACAAAACTAAGCTTGTTTACAACAATAACCTTATTTACGAAATAAAAAAAGGATTCCTAACCCTACGACTAGTCTGGCCTGGACGAGATCTGATCCGCTGCGAACGAATAAGTATGTCACCTTGGTGAAAAGAGCTCCCACCACTCCTTCCAGTCTGCCATTCCAGGCAATAATCTGATCCCCATTTATCCAAATTCCATATGTATATCTGTGTTCCTGTTCTTTTTTCTTGGAACAAACTGGCCTTTTCACCAATAAGGTACTTATTAAATGGTGAAAATTCCTTAATAGCTTTCAAATTGTGCTTTGCTAAAGCTTCAGTTTGGACACTTGTATTGACTTCCATAAACTGTCCTCGTCTGCAATAGCTTACAATGGGGATCTCCAGATTCTACAATATGAGAGAAAGAAGTTGAAAAACAGCATGAGAGAAAGCAGTTGAAATAAAGCAGACTAAAATTCCCCAGAACCAAAAAAAAAACCTTGACGATTCTTGCATACATCTTTTCCTTCATTTAGAGACTGTGAAAGAAAAGCTATAGATCTGGAATTAGCAGTCTGAGTGAGTACCAAAGCATCCTTGCCTAGTCTCATTGCTCCTGTCTGAGAAAGAAATGTCCAAGATCAGCGCACTAAGCACCATGAGAATATCCAAGTCATGTAAACAAGATTTTAGATGAGAAAATTCATATATTTGTAACTAGAACTCAGAGAAAATACAAGACTTTTAACAAATAGCATCATCCTCCACTTGGTTTGAGGGTAATGATGTGTGGCTGTTGGAGAGATGTATATACATAAATTTTTGGCTCCAAACAGAATTTATTTGAAAGAGTTCAATCAAATCTTAGAGAATTGCTGGCAGTACAACTTATCACTTCCACATAAAACTTCAAGGCAAGAATTGGTAGATAAAAAGATGTCAGCTGCAAACATATTGATCTGCCTCTCCACTTTCCCCCTCCCAACTTGTTGGTTTTCTCTAAATCCAACCCAATGTGTCCAAGAATTTAGCAACAAAATTTAAGTCAGTACTAGCACTAGCAACATCAATGAATTACCTTTACCTCAGAGTGGAAGCACCACAATATTTTATAGAAACAAAAAAAAGTTCTTCAATTTCTGCCAACATGTAGAACTATGTCACATTTCATTATTTAATAATAAGTTTTCCAATTTCTGTCACCAAGTAAAAACTATGTCACCTTCATTTTTTTAGAAAGTAATAATTTCCCACATTTCTGCAAACAGGATACCAAAGACATGTTTAACTCAATGTGTCCATCAATAATGTTAAAGTAAATTAAACCTGTAAAAGCACTTAATTGCAAAACAAGTAACAGAGATAACACTTTTCTAAGTGTTATTACAGCATGAAAAAATGCTTGAAACATGAACATGACCATAATAACTACTAAAGAAAGACATCATCCAGCCCATTCAAACCATGACTCATATATTCCATAAATGCAATTCAATGAAATAAAAAAGCGAAAAGAACGGCACAACAGCTGCTGAGTTGCTAGAATATAGAAGCAAAACTGTATAATACTCCTTTCCCCTCCCCTTGGTACCATAATGCACCAAAGAAAATCACACACTCAGAAAACCAACCGAAGATGACAATGCCAAACCAACAGGAAAGGTTCGTGCACAAAAAGCAGAACAAAGCACGGCTACACCAAGAAACCAAGTTATTTTATAACAAAAAAATACCTTAAATCCAATGCCAAATCTCCCAATATGATCAGGATCATCTGCATCAGGTTGCTCATGCCCAAAAGATATCATTCTCAAAATCTGTTGATGAGTCATCCCATGGCCATCATCTATGACTGACAGCATAGGAATACCTTTGCCAGCAATTTTTGAATACACCATGCCAATAGAAACTTCAAATCTGTTGAACATACCACAATGATTAATCGTATCCAATAAGAAAAACAAGCAGTCAAAGACAACTGCAGAAATAAAAATCAGCATTGATAAATTGAGGGTTTGATCAGAACCATAAAGAAGGAAAGAAAGAGGTGATTATCAAAAAAGATTCTGCACTTGTTCAGAAAACAAAGAAAACTTAAAAAATTGAGAAAAGCAGATGAACCCACTTGGTCGCTTTGGCATCTCTTGAATTGTCAACAAGCTCAGCAATTGCACCAAAAATCCAACCAGAATGTGCTTGACCAAGGGTTTTCAAATAACTTGGGTGTGCTTGCACAAAATTTTTCTCCAAAGGATCATTTTGCCTAGGAACACTAGTTTCAGCTCTGCTACAAGTTCCATCCCTCGATTCACGATCATAGAGATCTTCAGTGGTCTCTAAAAACATTTTTTTTATCAGTTATAGCAGCTAGATGTTCCATGAAAATGGCATTTATGTTTCAAAAACCCACAATTATGATTCACGTAAGACAAGAGTGCATGAAACACAGCAGATCCGTCACCCAAAAAATTACTGCCCTCCCCCCACAAAAAATAACCCCTTCTGGCAAGAGGGGCAACAACAACAACAAACTTACCTGAAATACCATGCTTTTGACCATCACACATATTATGCAATTTCCCCATTCGACGTGAAACTACAGCATGGCTAAAATTTGAACCTTCATTTGGAGGAGAAATGTAAAACTCATAAGCTCCAATTTTTGTGATAGCAACCTTGAAAAGCATGGTGTCAGTATTTTGACTAATGAACTCTTACATATTTATAATAGGTAGAATAAAAACTAGTCTTCCCTTGTGTCACAACAAGTATACCATTTTAGATGAGCGTGAAGTTAAAAAAGAAGCGATACAAAGATAAAGAAGATGATTTTAGTCGTGCCATTGGAGACCGGTGTGGTGGCTTCTTGGAGGTGGATGAGACAATGGATTTGTTGGGTTGTGTTCGAATGAAGGTTCGAGGCTTGGCGGATGGGATTCCGTCGCAGATTTCACTCCGATGGGCTTCCTGGCGCTATGTTAAGGCCATCGGTGGAGTTTGGTTTACCGACGGCAGCTCGGTGGGGTGGGCGACGACTCGGAATGGCTGGTCCGGATTTGGTGCGGCAAGATCAGCAGATTGGGCGTAGAGTGAGGGATCGCCCTAAAATTCAGCGATTTGGGAGCAATCTAGGGCGTGATATGTCCCTTGTCTTTTAAGGGGAAGTGGGTTGTCAATGGGTGGAGGCTCCAGGGCAACCGGCCTGTGGTTTTGGGCCCAATGGGCCAATTAGTTAAAAAAGCCCAAGAGGTAGGAAGTTTTAGGCCTGTGGAGGGTTTGTTGGGTTCGAATCTAGTGGGGCCTAAGGAAAATTTTGTGCTGGGCCATTCGCATGGAGTTGGGCTCAAACCCGTAGTTCAGTTGGTGGATCCGCTTGTGAGGCAGGTCCTAGAGTTGTTGCAGACTAGTGTCGGGCCACTTTTGCCAACGGAGGGGACGATGGACGGAGGCACTACAACGATGGAGCAGGGATCGTTGACGAGGTTGGTGGATGGGTTGCTTGCACCAAACGGGGATGGGTTCCTGCAACCGGCATCCACATCGAGTCTGCAGGTCGTGGTGTGATGCAAGCTGAATGACGAGATGCGTGATTCTAGTTATGTATCAGAGGTGGTTGGTCAACGATCTTCATCTGAGTCGTCTACCTTTAACGATGGTGAGGTGCAATCTGGGCCAGAACAGTGTGGTAAGTGTTAAATTCAATGTATAAAGAGATAAATACAGAGAGAATAAATTGTATGTATTCAATTGATTGATATAATCTGTATTGAATGTTATATATTACAAATGGTGAGGAGCTCCTTATATAGGAGAAGATACAATCCTTACAGATAATGGACAATGATGGTTCATGATGAAAAGAGCCGAAAATAATCCAAAAGCAATGCACTGTATTACATATTATATTAGCCGAAAGTTGCACTATATTTAGGCACTATATTATATTACTAACAACCCCCCTCAAACTCAAGGAGGATAGGAACCAACCAACTTGAGTTTGGAGAGAATAACAAAACAGAAAAATAAAATAAAATAAAATAGGATAGGAGACACTGTATGGTCGTGTCAGACCGTTGGTGAAGACACTGTATGATCGTGTCGGACCGTTGTAGCAGCTAACTGGAATCAATGTCGGGATAGTTTACGGAGTCTTGCTGGATCCATGTAGAAGCCAACCGGAATTAATATCGGGACAGTTTACGGAGTCTTGCCGGGCCCATGTAGAAGCTAACCGGAATCAATGTCGGGACAGTTTACAGAGTCTTGCCGGACCCATGTAGAAGCTAACCAGAATCAATGTCGGGACAGTTTACAGAGTCTTGTCGGACCCAATGTAGAATACACTGTATGTTTGTGTATAGAGGCTGCCCAAAAGATATACATGTATATATATATCGAGCCCTCAAAAGTCATGTCCTCAAAAAGCGCACCCAAATCATCAAAAGTCGTGCCCAACAGAAATCGTTGAGTGACGAGCCATCAAAAGGAGCACCGGACACACGGCGATGCACGTGACCGACAGAGCGTCATGTCGTCCTCTTCGTCATTGTCTATATAAACCGAGGCGGAGGCTGTGCAAACCAAACTAGTTTGAAACCTCTGAACATATTCGTTCTGAAACACTTTGCAACCAACCCTTTCTGACATTACCAGTCTGAAATTGGTGCTTCTCTGAAACATTCAACAACCCAGAACATGGCCTCTTCTTCCCGTGGTCTGCTCACTCTCTTTCCAGACCTCAACGAGTCCACAAGAGAGATAACCAGTGCGGTTGTCCTTGAACCTCAACCAAGCGCCCCTGGTTTTGCTTCGTTGAACTTTCCTATGCTGCCTGTGGAGCAAATAATGGCAGCGCAATCAGATATTGAAGCCAATCATTATACATTGAAGTCATGTGTTGAGACCATGACTGCGGTCACAAACTTGTCACACCAGTTTCAGAGTAGGACAAATGAGGTGCAACAGTTAAACGCCCAACTGGCTCTGCTCCAGCGCATGTATAAGGATGCGAGAGCAGAGATATGTGTGTTGAAGGCGAAAAACAAAGAGGGGAAGCGGAAAGCCACCGTTATGCTCCGATTCGGAGGTCCGCCATATGTGGTATCAGAGCTAGGTTAAGAACCTAGTAATTCTGCTTCACCGGCGGGCGGCAGCCTCACCTTGGCCGCCTGCCGGACCTCTACACATATCTTCACTCCGCTGCCACAAATTATTTTTCTTGATCTTGATCTTAACCTTGTTACTGCTGCTGCAGTAGTTTCTAACAAATTCCATCTTGGTCACCTCCACTACACTCTTCTTCACCACCTCGTCGGAGCAAACCCAAAACCCTCTAGGACATTCCGTCGAACACCAGTGTCTGCTACAATCACACACAAGCCTTAGTTCCATCTCAAGTGCATGGATTCGAGAGTCAGCAGGTACAACACATTGCTCAACTATTTGTGTATGCCTACTCCACACATTTAAGGCCACTGAAGCTTGCCTAAACCTCCACGGCCGCCTCCGCACTGTCATACGCCGAGTCCACGTTCCCATCGCAACTGCCTCCGCCGCCTTCACCTTCGCCATGCACCAATGACAAGTTTTCAGGCTCAAACTGGTCAACTTGGACAGCCGACAACTTTTCCAACTCCAAGTTCTCAACCCGCACAGCCAAGTGGTAATTTTTATGGGAGCTTCAACCAGCAGCCAAGATTTGCTGCTCCAGCAGCTCCATACATGGCTTCTCAAGCCTCTGCTGGACAGACCACATAGTACAACGCCGGACACTTCCCCTCTCTATTTTTGATCTCCCCAGCGCGGTGAAGTAGTCCGGGAATGTCATCTCTATCGGTGCACAGTGCGTTCCACACTGTTTATGTTCTGTGAAGTGGGATGGTGCACAGTGCGTTGCACACTGTTTCTGTTCCCCACTACTTCAATTTTTAACGCTGCCCATGTGTGTATCTCTTTGTCCAGATCAGTGCCTCATCATGCTCACCCTCTTTTTTTTATTCTCTTTATTCCCACTTCCTTCCCCTCTCCAATCAAATAATTCTCCGATACCTCCAGATATCAAAACCAGTTCCACCAGCACAAAACATGCTCATATGCATACCCAGCTCTCTCCACTTTATCACATGGGCTTGTCGCCTCTCTCTCCTCCTATCACGTTTGATTTCAAAATCAATTATTTTTGTTTGTTTTCTCTAAACTACTTTTACACTCTTTCAAATACCCACATTTATTTTTCTTTCCTATCATTTCTTTTAAACTTTTCTTTCTACCACTCTCTTTTAATATTTCTCTTTAGCAACTGCATTACTGAATGATGGCTGATTTTATTCCACAAAAAAAAAAAAAAAAAAAAATCCATTCACAACCAACTCGTTTTTCATTCCACAAACTTGTCATTTCTTCATGCCGGGATCAACCCCGATCACAATTTTACATCACAACCCAAAAAGAAAACAAAAAAAGCAAACAAACAAACAAACGAAAAAAAAAACAAAAACAAAAAAAAAAATCCCATCCCAAACACTGGCCTTACTTTTTTGCCTCTTCCACTACTCTCTTCCTCTTACCTCGGTCTTGAGCGTCCCTTGACAGCACTGCCTCCGTGTTTCCCACGCCGCCGAGCACGTTCACTTCCCGTTGCTCCTCAAATGCCACATATGGCGGACCTCCGAATCGAAACATAACGGTGGCTTTCCGCTTCAGCTCTTTGTTTTCCGCCTTCAACACACATATCTCTGCTCGCGCATCCTTATATATGCGCTGGAGCAAAGCCAGTTGGGCGTTTAACTGTTGCACATCATTTGTCCTACTCTGAAGCCGGTGCGACAAGTTTGTGACCGCAGTCATGGTCTCAACACATGACTTCAATGTATAATGATTGGCCTCAATATCTGATTGCGCTGCCATTATTTGCTCCACAGACAGCATAGGAAAGTTCAACGGAGCAAAACCAGGGGCGCTTGGTTGAGGTTCAAGGGCAACTGCCCCAGTTATCTCTCTTGTGGACTCGTTGAGGTCTGGAAAGAGAGTGAGCAGACCACGGGAAGAAGAGGCCATGTTCTGGGTTGCTAAACAGGAATAAGAGGCCATGTTCTAGGTTGCTGAGTGTTTCAAAGAAGCAAGGATTTCAGACAGGTACTGTCAGAAAGGGTTGGTTGCAGAGTGTTTCAGAACGAAGATGTTCAGAGATTTCAGACTAGTTTGATTTGTACAGCCTTCGCCTCAGTTTATACAGACAATGACGAAGAGGACGACATAACGCTCTGTCGGTCACGTGCATCGCCGTGTGTCCGGCGCGACTTTTGATGGCTCGCCGCTCGACGATTTCTATCGGGCACGACTTTTGATGATTTGGGCTCGTTTTTTGAGGACACGACTTTTGAGGGCTCGATATATATATATATATATGTATATCTTTTGGGCAGCCTCTATACACAAACATACAGTGTATTCTACGTGGGTCCGGCAAGACTCTGTAAACTGTCCCGACATTGATTCCGGTTAGCTTCTACAAGGGTCCGGCAAGATTCCGTAAACTGTCCCGACATTGATTCCGGTTAGCTTCTACAAGGGTCCGAAAAAACTCCGTAAACTGTCCCGACATTGATTCCAGTTAGCTTCTACAAGGGTCCAGCAAGACTCTGTAAACTGTCCCGATATTGATTCCGGTTAGCTTCTACATGGGTCCGGTAAGACTCCGTAAACTTTCCCGACATTGATTTTGGTTAGTTTCTACAAGGGTTCGGCAAAACTCCGTAAACTGTCCCGACATTGATTCCGATTAGCTGCTACAACGGTCCGACACGACCATACAGTGTCTTCACCAACGGTCTGACACGACCATACAGTGTCTCCTATCCTATTTTATTTTATTTTATTTTTCCGTTTTGTTACTCTCTTCAAACTCAAGTTGGTTGGTTCCTATCCTCCTTGAGTTTGAGGGGGGTTGTTAGTAATATAATATAGTGCCTAAATATAGTGCAACTTTCGGCTAATATAATATGTAATACAGTGCATTGCTTTTGGGTTGTTTTCAGCTCTTTTCATCATGAGCCATCATTGTCCATTGTCTGTAAGGATTGTATCTTCTCCTATATAAGGAGCCCCTCACCATTTGTAATATAGAATATTCAATACAGATTATATCAATCAATTGAATACATACAATTTATTCTCTCTGTATTTCTCTCTTTATACATTGAATTTAACATGCGTGGGAAACACGGAGACAGTGGCGTCAAGGGACGCCCAAGACCGAGGTAAGAAGAAGAGAGGAGTGGAAGAGGCAAAAAAGTAAGGCCGGTGTTTGGGATGGGATTTTTTTTTTTTCGTTTTTTTTTTTTTTTTTTTTTGTGGAATAAAATCAGCCATCATTCAATAATGCAGTTGCTAAAGAGAAATATTAAAAGAGAGTGGTGGAAAGAAAAGTTTAAAAGAAATGATGGGAAAGAAAAATAAATGTGGGTATTTGAAAGAGTGTAAAAGTAGTTTGGAGAAAACAAACAAAAAATAATTGATTTTGAAATCAAACATGATAGGAGGAGAGAGAGGCGACAAGCCCATGTAATAAAGTGGAGAGAGAGCTGGGTATGCATATGAGCATGTTTTGTGCTGGTGGAACTGGTTTTGATATCTGGAGGTAGTGGAGAATTATTTGATTGGAGAGGGGAAGGAAGTGGGAATAAAGAGAATAAAAACAAGAGGGTGAGCATAATGAGGCATTGATCTGGACAAAGAGATACACACATGGGCAGCTCTTGAGGCTGCGTTAAAAATTGGAGTAGTGGGGAACAGAAACAGTGTGCAACGCACTGTGCACCATCCCACTTCACAGAACATAAACAGTGTGCAATGCACTGTGCACCAATAGAGATGACGTTCCCGGACTACTTCACCGCGCTGGGGAGATCAAAAATAGAGAGGGGAAGTGTCTGGTGTTGTACTATGTGGTCTGTCCAGCAGAGGCTTGAGAAGCCATGTGTGGAGCTGCTGGAGCAGCAGATCTTGGCTGCTGGTTGAAGCTCCCATAAAAATTAGCACTTGGCTGTGCAGGTTGAGAACTTGGAGCTGGAAAAGTTGTCGACTGTCCAAGTTGACCAGTTTGAGCCTGAAAACTTGTCATTAGTGCATGGCGAAGGTGAATGCGGCGGAGGCAGTTGCGATGGGAACGTGGACTCGGCATATGACAGCGCGGAGGCGGCCGTGGAGGCTTAGGCAAGCTTCAGTGGCCTTAAATGTGTGGAGTAGGCATACACAAATAGTTGAGCAATGTGTTGTACCTGCTGACTCTCGAATCCATGCACTTGAGATGGAACTAAGGCTTGTGTGTGATTGTAGCAGACACTGGTGTTCGACGGAATGTCCCAGAGGGATTTTGGGTTTGCTCCGACGAGGTGGTGAAGAAGAATGGAGTGGAGGTGACCAAGATGGAATTTGTTAGAAACTACTGCAGCAGCAGTAACAAGGTTAAGATCAAGATCAAGAAAAATAATTTGTGGCAGCGGAGTGAAGATATGTGTAGAGGTCCCAAGTGAAGCCAGGTACGCCGCCGGTGAAGTAGAATTACTAGGTTCTTAACCTAGCTCTGATACCATGTTAAATTCAATGTATAAAGAGAGAAATACAGAGAGAATAAATTGTATGTATTCAATTGATTGATATAATCTGTATTGAATGTTATATATTACAAATCGTGAGGGGCTCCTTATATAGGAGAAGATACAATCCTTACAGACAATGGACAATGATGGCTCATGATGAAAAGAGCCGAAAACAATCCAAAAGCAATGCACTATATTACATATTATATTAGCCGAAAGTTGCACTATATTATATTACTAACAGTAAGTTGTCGTGGGCAGCGGAGAGTGAAGTAGAGTTTGATAAGGGGCTGTCTCATTGGCCTGTGGCGTTACAATTTGTTGCTATGGATGATGGTGGGCAAGAGGGTGGGACTGATTTAGGCAGGGATGGTATCCCTTCGGCTGCAAAGGTCTCCGAATGGGTGTTGGATCACATAGGTGATGTCAATCGCTTGTTAGGTCTATCGTTCAAGGGGCATAAGGAGGAAGCTCTTCCGTTGTTTTTAGCAGTGGAGGAGTCATGGCAAAAAGAGGCGCCTAGTAAACAACTGGCTAGTCTGCTGGGTACTTGCGGCAAAGGGAAAAGGGAGCTGAAGAATTTACAATGTTCTATTAATTATGACCATGGCGGTTTGACAGTAGCTCGGGAGTCAAGGCGATCTCGTGGAGAACCACTTTTGTTGCAATGAAGTTAAAAATTTTATCCTGGAATGTGCAAGGTCTGAATGATAGAGATAAATGGGTAACAGTGAAGGCAGCTTTGCGAAGTGTGAATGCTGATGTGGTGTGCTTGCAATAGACCAAAATGGAGATGTTAGGCGAGGAATTGGTGCGTGAGATATGAGGGGAGAGGGGACAGGTTTGTGGAATGGCTGCATTTGCCAGCTTCAGGCACAGCGGGCGGTGTTCTTCTCTCTTGGGACACCAAGGTGACAAGTTGGGTGGTTTTTCTATATCTTGCTTGTTTAGGTGCGTGGAGGACCAGTTTCGATGGGTGTTCACAGGGGTGTATGGGTTGGTGTGGGGTGGTGATGGGGCTGAGTTCTTATCTGAATTAGAGAATGTGACTTTTCGTTGGTCAGAGCCTTGGTGTGTGGAGGAGGGGATTTCAATATAGTGCGATGGCAAACAGAGAAGGTAGGGAGTACTCGGGATTTGAGTTCTATGCGCACTTTTTGTTCTTTCATTGATGAGCTGTAGTTAATTGATTTGCCGCTTCAGTAGGGGAACTTTACTTGGTCGAATGGGCAGAGTTTGTCTCGAATTGACCGTTTTCTGATCTCTGGTGATTGGGAGGCGCATTTTTCTTATGCCATGCAGATTCGATTACCGCATCCAATTTCAGATCATTTGCTTGTCTTACTCGACACTGGAGGGGTTCATAGTGGCCCAACACTGTTTTGCTTTGAGAATATGTGGTTGCAGTCGGATGGTTGTGGAGATGGTTCGCAGCTGGTGGTTAGATTATCTGTAATAGGCATGCCTAGTTGCACGTTGGCACAGAAATTGAAATTGCTAAAACAGGATTTGAAAGGTTAGAATAAGGAGGTCTTTGGTCGATTGGAGGGCCAGAAAGCGGCCATGGTATTCTTGCTTCGCTCCTTATATGAGTCAGAGGTTCAAGGGGGTTTAGTGTCAACTAAGGTTCTAAAAAGCGGTTGCGGTCGTCGTAACGGTGGCGGTGACGCGGTTGTGGGGTGTAAAGGCCGTAGTGTAACGGTTGCAGTAACCGGAACCGTAAATTTTTTTATTTTTCGCACAATTTGAAAAAAAACTTATCGATACGCATATTTTTTTTCCATGATCATATTTATTGAGTTAAAAATAAATATTGATCAATTTTTGTAAATTTTTAAATATGATCCAATATATTTCATATTTTTAAATCACTAAAAACTGAGTTTTTTACATTTTATTTTAATAATTAATGACTTTATATTATACAAAAAATCAATCACTAACTATTATATATAAGATAAACAATGACAAAAGTAAGAGAATAAATAAGAGCCTAAATATATATATATATATATATTTTAACCAAGCCAAATAGATAATGACCACACTTATTATTATTATTATTTTCAAACAATATATAGATAGACACACACAAACAAAATGGTTTAGTGATAGCAACTGAATAGAATAGTATAGGTCTTACAGCTTCAACAAATCAATAACATGTTCTTCATCTTCCCTCTTCCCTCTCTCTATCTCCTGCTCCTCCATTTTCTCTCTTTATCTTCCCTCTTCCCTCTGTCCCTCTTCCCCTTTTTTCAGCTTTTTTTGTGCGTTTTTTCAAAAGAAACAGTTTGGAGCCGTTACGTAACGGTGCGTAACAAGCTGTTACGACTGTTATAGCACCGCTATGGCAGCCGCTACGGCAGCCACTACGGCCGACACACCTGTGAATCTCAATCACACTGCAAAAGCGACCGTAACGGGTGGCGGTAACTGCCAAAACCATTACGTAACGGTTGCGGCCGCTTTTTAAAACCTTGGTGTCAACTGAGGTTGCTAGTAAGGAGGCGGCTCGACTTGAGTATGTCCGTCTCTCGCGGTTGGAGGAAGTGAGTTTCAGACAAAAATCTAGGTGTTTATGGCCAAAGAAGGAGGACAGGAACACCAAGTTCTTTCATCTGATGGCTAATGCTCACCGTCGAATGAATCATATTAGTTGGTTGCAGGTGGATGGCCGAGAGTTGCGTACTGAAGTAGATATTAAAGCGGGGATTGTGGGTTTCTATCAAAATTTGTTTCGGCCGCAAGAAGGGGAATGGCGTCTAGGGTTGGGAGGGATTCATTTTGATATGATTTCAGATGCAGATAGGATGGTTTTGGAGTGCGCTTTTACAGAGGATGAGGTATTTGGTGCATTGCGTGTTATGAGTGGGGGGATAAGACTCCAGGACCGGATGGCTTCACTATGGCATTTTTTGGGTATTGTTGGAGTGTGGTTAAGGAGGATGTGGTGGCGGCAATGTCCGCCTTCTACGAAGGTGGGCAATTTGAACGGAGTTTCAATGCAACTTTTTTGGTGTTGATTCCAAGGAAAGAGGAGGCTGAGGATATTCGGGACTTTCGGCCTATTAGTTTGCTTGGGAGTGTGTATAAATTGCTGGCTAAAGTGTTGGCAAATAGGCTCCACGGGGTCTTGCCAGTGGTGGTGTTCGAGTCTCAAAATGCAATTGTGGGAGGTCGGCAAATTTTGGATGCAGTTTTGGTAGCTAATGAGTGTGTGGATTTCAGGATCAGACAGGGCAACCAGGTTTGATTTGTAAATTGGATACAGAGAGGCCTATGATAATGTTCGGTGGGAGTTCTTATCATATGTTTTAGAGCGTATGGGTTTTGGTGATATGTGGCGTAAGTGGATTCAGTTATGTATTTCTACGGTACGGATATCGGTTATGGTTAATGGTATTCCAGTAGGTTTCTTTTCGACCCACCATGGTCTTCATCAGGGAGATCCTTTATCACCCCTATTGTTCATTTTGGTAATGGAGGCGTTGAGTAGCTTATTGGACAAAGATGTTCAGTCAAGTTTGTTGGAGGGTTTTGTGGCGGGATCTTCCTAGACGCTCCTTTTTGTGTTTCTCATTTGTTGTATGCAGATGATGTCCTCATTTTTTGTGGGGCTATGGTGGAGCAAGTGAGTTATTTGAGATCTGTTCTATTGTGTTTTGAGGCTTGTTCGAGTCTCCAGGTGAATTTGCGGAAGTCCAAGTTGACTCCAGTAGGGGTGGTGGAAAGGTTGCCGATGCTAGCGGCAATGTTAGGGTGCAATGCAAGGTTTCGACTTTGCCAGGGACTTATTTAGGTTTGCCATTGGGCGCGCCGTTTAAGGCAACTACAGGGTGGGAAAAGGTCGTGGAACGCATCCAGCGTCGGTTAGCAGAGTGGAAAAGGCAATATCTTTCGAAAGGGAGTAGATTAACTTTGTTAAAGCATGTGCTAAGCAGTATTTTGACATTTTATGTCTCTGCATGTTATTCCGGTGTCTGTGGCGCGGCGAATTGAGAAGCTTCAAAGGGAGTTCTTGTGGGGTAGTGGAGGGGATGTTTTTAGGCATCATTTGGTGGATTAGGGGAGGGTTTGTCAATCCAAGGTGGCAAGGGGGTTAGGGGTGCGTGCGGAGGTTGGTGACTTTTAATAGGGCTTTGTTGGGTAAATGTTGTGGCAGTTTGCTTGGTAGCCGGAACGGGTGTGGCGTAAGGTGGTGGGGGTAAAATATGGGTTGGGTATGGGGCATTGGGGTACTGGAAGGGTGATGGGTGCTCATGGTTGTGGGTTATGGAAAGGAATTTGGTTGGGAAGAGAGGAGTTTTGGGCTAGGGTGGGGTTCCAAGTCGAAGATGGGTTGAGGGTTAGGTTCTAGAAGGATCGGTGATGTGGAGATGTTTTGTTGAAAGATCATTTCCCTTTGATCTTCAGTATTGCGGTGGATCAGGAGGCCTTGGTGGCATCTTATTTGGGTATTGGGTCTGTGGTGGTTTGGAATATTAGGCTTCGACGGCAAGTTCAGGATTGGGAGGTCACTCACTTGGTAGAGTTATGGAGTTACTTGTATGCTTTGGGCGTGGCTAGAGTGGGGGGGGATGAGTTAGTGTGGAAGGTTGAGGGGGCTAAAGGTCGTTTTTCTGTTTCATCATTCTATTGGAGTTTGATGGGGGTAGTGGGGAAGGGTTTTCCGTGGAAGAGTATTTGGGTGCCAGGGGTTCTGTCTAAGGTGGCTTTCTTTATGTGGACAGCAGCTTTGGGTCGTAATCTCACTCTAGATAATTTGATGCGACGTAGGCATATTTTGGTCAATCGGTGTTGTACGTGCTGTGAAGATGCGGAAACTATGGATCATTTGTTCTTGCACTGTTGTGTGGCTCGTCGTTTGTGGGGTTCTTTATGTTCTCTTTTTGGGATTTGTTTGGGTCCAACCTCGAGGGGTGAGGGACATGTTGTGGAGTTAGCGTGGGGCTCGGGTTGGTTGTCAAAGGCAATGTGTTTGGGCTTTGGCGCCTTCGTGCTTGATGTGGTTGGAACGGAATAGACGGACTTTTGAAGATGTGTCTCATTCTATGTTTTGGCTCCAAAGCCGTTTACTTATGGTTTTGTATAGCTGGTTTGAACATAACGTTGATCCAGATATGTTTGCTTTTTTAGCTTTTTTAGAGGATGTGATTGGGTAGGGGTTGGTTTTCTCTTTTCGGCTCTCTGCATTCGTTGCGTCATCTTGATGCTTTTTTAATAATATTTGATTCATTACTTGTCAAAAAAAAAAAAAAGGAAGATGATTTGTTAACAGGCAACTAGAAATTATTTGCTTACAAATGGAAAACACCTTAGCAAGTTATTTCTTCCAAACTACAAACACCTTTAATAATCAAGATGAACCAAACATTTTACGAAAAAGGTTCAAAAGAAAAAATATTTCCAAATAACATATATGTAATGTATCAATACAACTGTGGAGCACATTAATTATTTTTAGAAGCCAGATAACCAAAATACTGTCATGACCAGATTTCCAGAAGTGCAGCAATTTTTAAAGAAACTACTATTGTTATCGGATGAAATTTATAAAAATTTCCAACATTCACATGTTTCTTTCAGTGCGTGTCAGTGTCAGGTGAGCAACATAAATTTCTTAGGCAGTTCAATTCAAATTAGCAGCAAGCACTGGAAATGTCAACTTAAGCTATTTGGATGGGCCTTAGTATACATCTAAACATAAACAAAATGAATATCAGATACCATGTACAGAACTTTACCCTTTTGTACTTCTGGAGAAAACCCAAAAACAGTCCCCACTCATTTTGCTGTTGAGAATTTTCAAAAGCAGGGAGTAGGATACATTGAGGTAATCCAGAAACAATACCATCTGCCTTTTGTCGAACTATATCAGATATGGTCCAAACAGGAGGCCTGCTAAATGTTTCACAGTTAGTGTGAGTAGAATTTCATGATCAAGAATGTAAAAGATCTTAATGGACCAACCATAAAAATACAAGGGACAACCTATTTCCAGAAGTGTGAAAACAAGAATCCACTTAAGAGGTAAAAAAATGTTGGAATAGCTACTTTAAGAATATCTAGAATAATATCCCGTGATTAGGCAATCACGAATTCTATGCCTTATTCAATGTAATTAGATTTATTTCCTTAATTGTAATCTGTCTACATATATATATGGCTGAACCTCATTATAGGTTAAGCTAAATTATACCAATCTTCTAAAGACGCAATGTGTAAGCCTCAAATTTGTTAAAAAAATAACATGTAAAGCACTAGGCCATATCACTTCGTAAAAAAAATAAAAATGTTCCTACAAAAACAAGACAACTAGATGTAGGAGATAAGCTGGTACTATAAAGAGATGCATAAGAACATAGGACTCATGCACAGTACACTAATCACAGGGAGTGCTCCATGGCCAGCAATGAGAACAAATAATTCAATCTGATACCCAAACCTAATCACACACAAGTTGTAACTGTCACTCAAAAACATGAATAGCCATGGACGTGTGTAACTTCAAATTTCATCACAACTTCCGGGGCTCTGGCCAACTAGAAGATGTAACTGCGTAAGAATTAGCATACACAATTCTAAAAGAAAAATGGGACTAGTACCCTGCATGGATACTGATACTGTATTGCATAAAATGAGAGGCAGACTCTCGCAATCTCTACAGAAGTGCACCAAAATACAAGTCAAAGATCAACCTAACATGCAAAGAACCAACCTAAATATGGTAAATTCAGTATTGGATGTAAGAAACAAAAAGTGAAAAACCTTAATTAAATAAATAGAATAAAGTTTGAAAAAGAAAGTCCAAAAAACAGCCAACAATTAGCATACAAAATGTAAAGGACAGTACTCGTACATTTGAATAAGTGGATTAAGGCATCGTGTCCGACAAATGGTTTTACCATCTTTCTTCAGCAGAATATAACATTCAAAACCAGTTGCAAAATTGCCTGCACATGATAAGGAAGATTCAAAATAAAATGGATATCAAACCTGGGCAACTGTAGCACTACAGTTTTACCATTTAATTTGTATCATATGCCATAGAGATCAACATTTATCTGAAATTTCAATTTTTGGGATGTCATCAAATTGGACAACCTATAGCATGCTAGATGTCAACAACCTTATTTGTCTGACTAGTGACTATGTCCTCATAGCATATATTGAAACAGCATAGTTGGGTTAGCAGTTAATAGTTAAACCATCGCCCAGAAAATGGAGTTGAAGAACCAAAAGAACAGCCCACCTTCATTTGGTTGCTCGTATTTTGAAATAGCATCTACCATTCTTAGACCTGCAAAAATGAACCATATACCAAACATAAGAATACTGAAAAAATAAAAATAAATAAATTTGATGCAAAATCAAAAACGAATGAAGAGGTCAGCCAACTACGTTGGTAAAAACTATAAATGGAAGAACCATGGAAGCAGTCATCTTAGCCAGAGGTGGCAACTAGCAAGAAGAGAAGTACCACTCTGAAGCCTAAAGTTGTAACTCAGAAGCACAAAATTTTCAATAAGGATATATCCATTTATCAAGATTTTCGTCAGGAAGTTGCAAAGCCCTCTACCTTTTTATCTTTTTCCTTATATTTTTTCCTTATACCTTGTTGTTCAAACTTTTGAGTTGAAAACCTTGAAAGTTTTTTATTTTTTCTGTTTAAACCCAATAGTCAAAGTTCGCACAGTTCAGTACGCATAAAAAAATGTCTTTCAGGAAATAAGTTTTCTTCATACATGCTTACAAAAGCTGCATATTAAGCTACATCATCAAGTTGCTCTTTAACACTGTAGTGCATGTCTTAGATGTAAAAGTGTTGTGTTGACTTTCTGCAACCAGAGTTCCCTGAAATATGACCAACTCTGCCACATGAAACGGCATTCAGTGCACCATTTACCTCACAAACATGGAGTGCAAAAAGTAGACCCCCGTAGCTTACACAAATTGCTTTAACATGAAAGTAGAATTAAATGCAACAACAATTTTCTTAGCATTGAATTATTAAGGCCTCGTTTGGCAAGAGGCTAAAATAGCCAATTAGCCAAAAAGTTACCTTTTTAGCCAAAAAGCCAACAACCCATACCAAAAAGTCAAAGATTCCCTTTTCTCTCTACTTTTTGCACGTCGTTTCGTAATTAGCCAAAAAGTTGGCCCAAACATACAGGTTTTTCTTACCAACCTTTTTAGCCAATTAGCCAAAAAGTTACTAAATTAGCCTGTTCCCAAACGAGGCCTAAATATATACAAATCATCTTCCTTTTCTGTTTGGTTCCAAATTTTGTAAATTAATAAGAATTAACCATTTAAGTCTTATTTCCCCTTTGGGTTGGTATCTTAATGTGTTAGCACCATTTCACCTTTGAACCTTCCACCCAACTTTTTTTCAATTCAATACTTCTTACATTGGCTAACAACAAAAAGGTAAGGAATGGACAAAAAGAAGGGAGGGAATTGGCTATTTTAGTAGGCTTTTTAGCTTTCTATGGAAAGATATGCAAAAAAATAGAGAGAAGAGTTGACTTTTTTTTATAGTGACTTTTCGGCTATTTTAGCCTATTGCCAAAATAAGCTGAAGTCCGGATTGCTAAAATACAGTTATAGAATGCAGTCATACCACCCTACGGTTCACACGATCAAGTCTACGGTATTGCGACCCATCTCATAAAGCATCACTTTCCAGTTTCCACTGCATCTATATAGTTATGCATCACAATAGAACAACAACACAATAAACTAATGATGAACCAATACGATATGCCACACAACAGCATATGGGTGCCAAACTTCAGACATATCCGTAGATAATATGTGATAGCATCATAGACATCCATCCATACGTATGAGAAGAAACTTAAAATCCATTTAACTACTTTGAATCAATAAAATGCAAATTACTTTGAATCAATAATATGTAAACTCTAATCTTTTCAGTGACCATGATGTGCCTACACATTGACTTTGAATTAACACCCCATCAGTCAAAAATAGCAACTCAATCCTTTCTAAGATTGCAATAGTCACATGTCAAGTGAATTATCAAGAAAAGGTAAGAAAAAATTTCTTCAAAAATTTGGCATCTAACATGATTACAATTCAGCAAAATTCCCACAAAGATGTCAAAGAACCACACATGTCCATGTGAAACAATGATATACTACTGAGTTCTAGCCACAAGCAAAATCTCACTAAATTGTCCAATCTCATAATTGAAGTGAAAAAAGAGTCAAGAAAAAGAATAAGAAGATGGGAAACAAAAAAAAAAGAAGACAAACACGGCTACATGAGGTTTATTCTTTCAAAACGCGAGACTCTCTTCATGAAGATTTTATAATTGTGCTATTACTGAAAAAACAAAAAAGCAAGAATAAACAATTTTACAACTTTTTAAGCGAATAATCTAAAAGACCATAATGAAAAAGGCTAGCTTATGTATTTATAATTAATCGTAGCGTTAACATACTCACTTATTGGGTGTCTGATACCATGTGTCATGCATAATTTTATTTAGGCACAGGAATGTCCAATATTTTTTAATGATTTTACGTATGATATGGGGTATTTAACAGTGGCTAAAAGACATACTTTACGAATTGGTGTCAAATGGGGGCTCATACACATTTGGGGAACTTCTAGTACAGATTACAAGTAGAGAACAAAACAAAAAAAATTAAAGAAAATTCTATCTACTATCTACATATCTAACCACCCCAACAAGCACTTTGAGATGTTTCATTTTTCTAAGAATTTTATGAAATTTAATGCAAGAATTTTGTATATGAAGGTTTTCCATTCAGTGTCAATGCTAAGACCCTGTTTGGCAACACTTAGGAAAAAACTCACTTTGCCCTCTTAGTTTGATAATATTTATCCTCTCAATTTTGAAATGCTTCAAAATGCCCACATTCTATCACTTTTACCGTCTTTTTCACAAACCTTAAATAAGCTACTTAATCTCAATTTTTTATGCATCCCAGGCTATTTATTTTTAAAGACAATTATTTCCATTTATTATTATTATTTTAGGAACATTTTCATTTAATTTTACTTTCTCCAAAGCCTACATTAAATTATAATACATAGCAATTTAATTCAAACATTTGTTCATGAATTCTTGAGGGAATTAGTACAATCAATGTTCTGAAACATGGACCGGTGGCCAAACCGAAAATGGGACAGGGTCAAGGGTCAACCGTTGAGTCAACTGAAATAGACCATGATATCATAATTACTTCATAAATACATTAAACATTATATTTAAATAATAAATATAAGTATTGAGTAATATGCCAAAGATTAAGTGTATACCTAATTTTTTTCATTCTAAAAACACATTAATGTGCACTAATTGGGGGTTGTTTTTAATAAATATAAGTATTGAGATACATTCAATTCTTGTACCAACCAAAAAATAATTTGCATGCACCACCACCACCACCGTGAAAATGAGATTATTTTTTTCATTGTTGCACTGAAATGCAATTTCCCAAAAGAAAAAGAAAAAGAAAAAAAAAAAAAAAACACACACACACACACACACTAGGGAAAATAGTGTGAACAGACAACTCGCTCTTACTCTACCGTTTCCGAGTCAAAATATATATCTTTTTTTTTATAAAAAAAAAAAAAAAAAAGAGAGAATTGTAGTAGAAACAGAAGTCTAAAAAAGTAGAAATACGCAACCGCACAAGCATAAGCACTGTTGAGTCACGATACCGCCACCATTGAACTAATCAAGACGATACCGCCACCATTGAACTAATCAAGGAGAGAGAGAGAGAGAGAGAGAGAGAGAGAGCGCAATGGAAAAGAAGTTTACTATAAACGGTTCGAGGATAGTAGTGAAAGCCAGAGTCTTTCCCCCAAAACTCGAAGCAATATAAACCCTAGAGGGAAGAAGCGAAAGGCTCCGAAACGAATCATTCGCAAACAAAAAATGCAGCGACTATACACTCACAGACACTGCGTATAACAATAATAATATGTATGTGTGCTTACCAGTTTTTAATTCTTGACGAAAGTTTCAGAAGAAAGTGAAGTTGAAGTAGCTTGAGAAGATGGCGGTGAGTTCAGAGAGAAAACCGCCGCTGAAGCGGTGGCGACGCTCCTGAAGGCGGCGGTCGCTTCCTCTGCACCCCCGGAGAGAAGAGAGAGAGAGAAGAGAGAGTGCAGTTTGAAAAGAGGGGGGTCATCAGAAAGTAAACAGTTGTCAATCGTCATGTCGTGTATATATGCCCTTAAAATAACCAGCGAATTACGAGCATGCCATTGGTAAGCCTTTTATCCGATTGGATGGATTATTCTCTCTGGATTTGGACGCAGCGCTGTCTAAGCCCCGTGGGTTTATCGGAACCTCTGTTTTCATAATTTGAATTGATGATTTTTTTAATAAAAATTATTACTCTATTTTATTTATAAAAAATAATTAAATTAATTTAATAATTATAACATATTTGTTATATCGCGTTTGTTTCATTTCTTTTTTCAATACAAACGTGATAAAGGGATTATTTGAGAGGATCTAAATAAATGTACTTTTTGATTTTTTATGAAATATAAGTTGGATTTAGGTTGGGTTTGAAATGATATGTTAAAGAGATGATGTGACTTAAATAAGATAGTAACTTTTTGACTTTTTAACTTTTTTTAAACATACCAAACTAACCTAAAATAAGGATGCTATCATTTTAGAACAACTTAACTTTTTTTTATAAATAATATATACAAAAAGTCATAAAAAAAAATAATCATTCAAATTATTAAAAATACGTGAGAAGAGATCTAAGCCTTCATGTGGGTTATTTTTTGACTTTTTAGTTATTTTAGTTGTGATTAAAAAGTTTTATTTATGGTATACTTTTTAAATTTTTTAATTTTTGTTAAAAAAAAATAAAATTATTATAATTTAAATGTGATATTTTATTTTATTAAATTAAAAAAATTATTTTATATTTTTGTGACTAAAATAACCTAAGCCAACCCAAACCTTTATGTCCAACATACCCTAAATATGTGGAAAAGAACAACCATCCTATCAAATCATAAGTTTATGATAGATTCATGGAAAAAAATAGTTTTATCCAAACTAGGTATTTTATTACCCTTTTATAAAATCTCCAATGTATATTATTTATAAAAAAATATAATTTGATTCAATAATTATAATATTTTTATTTTATCATATTTATTTTTTAAAAAATAAATGGCAAATACACTTTTCAAAATTGACCATCCATTTTTGAGAAACAAACACAATAAAATGAAAATATTACGATTATTGGTGTGAAATCTCTTATTTTTTAGGTGTTAAATATTTTAGTGAGTGGTATAGTATTTTTAGACAGTAGTTAGGTGGTGAAATTTTTAGATAAAAACCTAATTTATTTATTTGTATTTATTTCATCTATTTTATATTTACCTCATTGTTATTCATCTATTTTTTAAAATATGGTAAATTACACTGAAACCTCCTGAGATTTATATTTAATAGAGATCCAACTCTCACATTTGAAAAATTACATTCCCTCCCTGGGATTTGTATAATCTCATTACAAATTATCCCGCAGATTGTTGATGCCATACCCTAAAATTTTTTAAATAACCATCCTGTCATTTTTCTTATCATTTCTTCTTTTTTTCCTCATAACAATATTCTACAACTTTCCATCATTAAATTCTACATGAATATATTCTTATAGAGTGATGATATACAAACATAAATTTTTCAAATACAATGATATAGTTTAATGATGACTTCTACTTTAAAACAAAATATCCATAAATATGATTTATATTTATAACAATATCACTATTACAATATTCTTATAATATTTTTTGTATAAATTTTTATATAACAGTATAATTTTTATTTTTATTTCCACAATTATATCTAGATTATATCAATTTAATCTAGATATATTTAACGTATAAAATTTGTACAAAAAAAATTTTTAAAAATCCATTGAATACAAGAAAATAAGATAATATATTGAATTTTTGATTTTTTTTTTTTTTTGTATTTGGTGAATTTAAAAAAAATTACAAAATATTATACTTCTTAAGTATATATAGATTAGGTGTATCCAAAAAAAATTTTAAAAAAAAATTTGATTAAAATATTAAAAAAATTCAATAAAAATAAAAAACAAACGAAAAATATGTTAAAAAACTCAAAAAAAAATTTGTGTTAATTAAATCAAATTCTCTTGAAATGATACAAATAAAATATCTACATTATTTTATATGTATAAATACTAAAGGATAAATATGTAATTTTAATTAGAGAGTACATATTATTTTTTAAATATAAAAAATATATATATTAAACAAAAACCTCAAAAAAATTTAGGCCTCGTTTGCGGTGTTTCAAAAAATCCAAAAAATTAAAAAGTTACAAAAAAAAAAAGAAAAAAAAGTTATCATTATTCACAAATTAAAAATATATAAAAATTATATACATAATATTTTAATCAAACAAACTTTACACAATTTTCGGGACTGACTTGACCCCTTTAGTACCGTTATAGGAAAAAAAAAATTACATATATAAAATTACTAAGTTGGATGGTAATGTTGGGTCCGTGGGAGCCCACTACGGATCCCGCTTTGATAATCCGAACCGTTTAATATATAGAACTCGTCCAGAACTATATGTTTGTTAAAAATCACGTTGATCGGATATCGCTAACTGCATGATCAAATCAATTTTGTATAAAAATGGATGGTGTTATAAGTTACAGTTGACAAAAAAACTAACACGATCAGATAGCTATCGATATCCAATCAACATGATTCTTACAACCATATAGTACTCGACAAGTTCTACACATTGAACGGTTCCGATTAGCAAAACGGGACCTGTGGTGGGTCCCCATAGTCCGAACAATTCTGTTCAATTCAAGTCCAAAAAGAAGACAATCATTTCTCATCTCCTAACCACCCACTACCTTGCCCAACCTGTGAGCTTACTCCACTAACTTCTTCTACACACTTATTTATATAAATACATATTTTTTCATAAAAAGTTAAAAAATTAATCTAAACATTCATTTTTTTTCTCAAATGTTTAGTCTAAAAAGATAAAAACTACACTTATTTAAACCCCACCAAATAATCCCTAGTATAATTTACCCTTAAAATATTCCCATTTCCCATCCTTTCCCATCCTTCTTTCGGTGAAAATAAAAATAAATAAATAAAAAGAAACAAACAAACTAGCGTGGCCGACCACCTGCTACCGACCCTTTTTCCTTTTTCTTTTTCTTTTTTTTTTCCTCTCCCAGACAAACCCATGCCGTGCCCCATTTCTTTTATTTCCTTTCTTTTCCTTATCTTTTTTACTCCTTTTCCATTCCTTTTTTTTTTTTTTTTTTTTTTTTTAATATTCTTTCACCTTTCCTACTTCGTATAATTGAGCCTAACTCTTCATCGCTTCCCCCAGCTTCTGCTTCTTTTCATGTCCCTCGATTTCATCTCTCTCATATTCTCTCCTTCTCCGTTTCATCTCTCTCATTGTGATATAAATTTTAAATTTAGTTAGGGAGTGTTTAAAGTAAGAGTTACCATTTTTATTAAAGAAGAGAGTTTTAGATCTTGTCAAATCTTACATACTCTCTATTATCTTAGAATTTAGATCCGCTACCTTTGAAAACTTATGGAGCAATTTTAGAGGATTAAAGTGTTGGAGCAATTTTAGAGGATTAAAGTGTTGGTAACGGAATAGATTATTTTGAGGTAATTCGAGTGATATACAATATGTTTATTTTAAATCTATTTGCAAAAAGTTAACTTTTAATTACCTTCAATTTGTAATCCTCTTGATCATTCTGGTTATTTGATAAATTCTGTAAAATTATTCTGTATTGATACGTTTGATTATTTTGGTCATTTGATAAAATTCTTTGCAGATATTATAACAGTATTAATTTGTCTGACTAAATGACATGAAAATGCTTTATATATCGATCGAAGGGTGCCAATAAGCTTGCAGCAATATGCCCGGTAAAGTAGTTGTCCTTGGGTGCAGTGGATGAGACCAGTCTAGTTATGTACTAAGTAAGACCGATATTTGGCCCTAGGCAAATTATCATATGTTAAGTGGATTTGTTGGTGCAATTTTGATAAATTCCTTGGTAATATTGAACCGTTGTGCAAAGTTATAAATTGTTAGATTCTGTTAATTTATTCTCTATCATTATTCTTGTCATATTGTATACTTCCTGAATTAATTTATTTTTAGGTGTGGAGCAAATTAATAGCAATTGGAGTTGAAGTACCAAAGAAATTATTTGAGTTGAGATTTTGAGACCCACCGTTATATGTTAATTTTAGAGAAAATTATATAAATTATATTTTAAGAACATTTGTGTAATTATTTTTTTGAGAAAATTTGCATCTTTGAGGTTTATTTAGTTTTGTAATGGCCTCAAAAGTTGGGGCCTTATAATTGGATTGGCATAATTTTTTCATAGATGAAATAATTGAGATTCTTGCAAAATAAATTATTCAAATCATTAAAATGAGATTCGTGATGGATCTCATAAGCCTCTCAAGTTCTCTTATGTTGAAATGTTAATAGGAGAAAAACTCAATCTTAACTTTTTTTTACCTTATAAAAAAAGTCAAAAAATATTAAAAAATCATTTCTCAAACCACACTTCAATTTAATTATAACTGTAAATAATTTTATTTCCCCAAACAAAAATTACAATTACAATTTAAAGTAAATAACACACTACCCCCACCGTCACATTAGCCTCTCCCAATCTTTCCATACTCTTGCCACACTCTCCCCGATACCCTCTTGTCACCTATAAAACCCTAGTCACCATCTCACCACCTTAAATTCCTAAATTTATGAAAAAGGAAAAATAAAGACGGTTAACAAAATGGGGAGCGGAAGATAGAGAAAGGCAATACGGGTGGAAAATAGGGATGGTCACGGGCCGAATTTATTATTCTTTATCCTTGTTTTTGTTGATAAACTCCACTCCACTTTCGCCCCATCCTTACGGGTAAAATTTCTTAACCCCAACCTCACCCCCGTCATCCATATATACTACCTATCTATGATATCCAACCACATTTCAAATATTTAAACAATTAAAATGCGTTTGGCAGAGGCTAAAAAAAATAAATTAAAAAAAAAAAGCTTTTTTTAGCAAAAAGCCAACAACCCATACCAAAAAGTAAAAGATTTCTTTTCTCTACTTTTTGCATCGTCAAGTAATTAGCCAAAAAGTTGGAAACATCAGTGTTTTCTTACTAACTTTTTAGCCAATTAGCCAAAAGTTTAAATAATTCAAACGATAAGAATCATTTAAATTCTTAACATACTAAATAATTTTTTTTATTTTCATATATATAAATAGTGAGACTTTTAAGATTAATATTTATTTATATTTAAACAAAATTATAAGTAGTGTTTGGTAAATTTTAAAATTATAATTTGAGAATAGAGTTATATTTTGAATTTGTGAGTATTGGAATTATAATTGAAAAGAGAAAATTTGTTTGATTATAAATTTTAAAAAGAGTTTTAAATTTTTGATGTAACATATGAAATGAAAAAAATAGTTTGGTTATGATTTTTGAAAAGAGATTTCAATTGAAAAACTTATAACTCATAATCAAACACATAACTCAAAATTCTATTAAAATTATATTAAAAACTCATAAGTTCATAACCAATCTTTTTTTAAAATTCAATTCAAAAAAATAATTTGTCATTTTAGTCTAAAAAAATAATTTCTATATTTAAAAAAGATCAAAAACACATATAATTTTTTTTTCAAATAACAGGTAGCAATTGGCAATTGAAAATAAAAAATAAAAAAAAGTACTGTTCTGATAACCAAGCAGACAACCGGGTAGACCAAAAATTCAAAAATTGTCTGCTTTACCATACATGTTTTCAAAATTTGTTTTAAAATTGATTTGAAATCATAATTTGAAAACTTAAACCTAACACAAAATTAGAATGTATGGGTAGAATTAGTTTTAGAAAGTTAAATCAAACACAGCCATAGGCATTTAATATTATTTTCTTATATCTAATTTTATCATATATATATATATATATATGCATGTCACGACCCCATTCTGCCCCTAGTAGAATGGTGCCATAATGGCCAGTAATCCGAGATTACCGAAGGCCATCTTACGAAGTCACACACAATTAGAGTATACATATGGGGCTTACATGTGCGGAAGCAATAAATTTAAATCTAAATAGTCCACAAGAGCTGTGTATAGATCAAATGAAATGTCATACATAACGTGATTTTGCAACTTGAATACAAGTGAAATAAGGTACGAGATACATCTTGATCAAAAGGTTTCTCGAGCCGACATATACAAAAGAGGTGAAATACAAAGCCAAGAAGTATAATCTTCAAGATGCTAGCAAAAGTATGAATCCAAACATCATGCAAAACACATCTAGGCGTCACCGTCTTCCTGCTCGTCACCTACATATATATAAGAAGAGGGTGAGCTTGAATACTCAGTGAATGATATTAATAATAAAGGATTGAATGAATGATATCCAAGATCTTTATCAAACCACACATATCATAACTCGTAACAAAACATGGGATGAATCAAGTTCATCAATCAAAATTTTCAAATCTTCTTGGGATGTTTAATAACATCTACATAATACAAGGGAGATGACATTCCAGACAAACAAACCCATGCAAAAAACCGTCAATGGCAAAACAAATGTGCAGTTGCATTATAGTCCCCTGCACTAAGGACTTTCAAAACAATGGTGTAGTTGCATTATAATCCCCTCGTACTAAGGACTTTCAAAACAAGAGTGCAATTGCATTATAGTCCCCTGGCACTAAGGACTTTCCCAAGAATGTCATCAAAACAAATATAATACTTGATACAAAACTAGGGATAATCATTCATGCTTGATCAAATACTTTTACAAAACGAAGCAAAGCTTTATCAAAACTTTATAACATAGTTTTATTAAAAATACCACTCACATAGCTATTCGGGTGTAGGAATTACAAGTAAGGATCCAAGGCCTACAAGCACATAATAAATCCCATTGAATGCATTTTAGTAAGACAAGGTGAGATGCTCAAAGATGGATATGAAATGCATCCTTAAAACAAGCTTTTCATGACAGGAAAGGATCTCGGCATTTCTTTCAAAATCAAGTCAAAACAAAGCAAAACATGTTGGGAGTTACAATACTGCATTTTCATCTCAGGAAAGCATGCTGGGTACTAACCAGGTCTAGGCCGAGGTCCCACACCTCTTGGCCGAGGTGTGTTCCCGACGACCACATTTAAGGAAATGAAGTCTAGGAAAATCTGGGTTTCCCTCTTGAAGAACTTGAAGAGCATGAAACCTAAATTCATAACTTCTTTATTCGAAATCTGAGTTTTCATGAGATGAGTTTGAAAACATGGACATGGGTACCCATACTTGAAGATTTCATGGAACAACTTAAAAACATGGAACTTGTTACAAACTTTCGGATCAAAACATGGTTTTATCTCAAGAACACAAGGTCATCATTTTCTCTTTCCAAAACCGAACTTCAAAGCAATGCATGGCTCATGAATCATGCTAGATCATGCAATGTAGTTAGATGAACATAAGGAACAACAAGAGCAAATAAAAAATCTAACCTCAAAACATGAATCCAACGGTTCAAACTCTAAGTATTAAGCTTGGAAATCTAGTTCTCTCTCTAAGAACTTCTCTTCCTCTTCCTAGAGCTTCTCTCTCTTCTTATAACAAAGATATGACAAATGATGTGGGTTTCTTTACTGCCAGCAGACTTAACCCTCTGCTGGGACACGTGGCAACGTCTGGTTAGATCTCCTTAAAAAGGTGACTGAATGACAAAACTAGAGTATAACAAAGGGTGTTCAACAAGTAAGGTGACATGGGCACTCCGGCGGGTAAAGATCTCGGCTAGGACAAAGCTCCGGCAAGTAAGGTCTCAATGATCTTTGCTAGGAAGGACAACACTTGGCCTAGATGTGCCACACCTCGGTCTAGGTCGTACCAGTCCAGGGACAAGATCACCTTGATATAACATCTCAGCCTAGATAATACAAATCTCGGTCTTGGTGATGAACACCTCGGCCTAGATAATGACATCTCGGCCAACATGTCAAGGTGAAGGTGGAGGTCAACCAAAGTGGTTTCCAAGATGGTCCTAGGTGTAAGAAGTTCAAAGGTGTAACCTAGGCTTAAGATGACCTCGGCTAAACTCACACCAAACAAGGAACAAGGCATGTAAGCAACACTTATACGAAACAAATCAAGATTTGCAAATGCAACTTAACAAGACAAGATCATGTAAATACATGCAAGCATGACTAGAGTAAAGTGAGGGTTGTTACAATGCAAATATTATTTATTTATATATTATTAATTATGTCGGATCGTGCTTGGATCGGGAGAAGCAATACTCGCCCTTGTCCACCCTTGTTGCGGGTGACCAGAATATAATTCACTCCCACCCCACATAAGTGTCGGGGTGAGTAAAATCTGTCCCATTCAAGGGGATATGGACAAGATCTGTGGATCGGATTAAAATGATCATCGCTACTAAGAAATGGGTACAGCTGAGAAAGGGTAATAAGAGAAAATGTGTCAGCAATAGGTTAGAGTTATGGCAGCAATTGGTTATAGTTAGGGTTAGTATTAAGAGTATAAGGTTGACAATTGGAATATTATGGAAATTAAGTGGTGCGAATTGAGATTAAAAAAAAAATCAAAATTGTGTGCTTGTACTGGTGTGAATTGATAGGAATGTAAATAAAACTTATGTGTGCTTTGAGAGCCTCTAAATGACCCCTCCCCCAAAAAAAAAAACTTTTGGTCAACCTATTCCTAAATTGAAATCTTGCTGATTTCAACATCTCAATTAATTTTCGCATAACCCCTACCTACCTAATAACCATCAGAGCACTCATTCAGCCTGATAATCCACCTCCACCATCATCTCCCATTTACCCTCTGCCATTAACCACCACATCTATTCCCTTTCATTCCCTAAAGACCCCACTCATCCCTCTCTCAAACCCAAACCACACTAGTTACCATCGCTAACAAGTAAAAAGAGATAAAAGATAGGAGTAATTCTATTTCCACACACCAAAACATCTCATCCCACATCCTCTCTCAATACACATATCAATTAGTTTTGAATTTTATAATTTTACTCGATGCACAGCGAACTAGATAGAAAGCAAAACCCACATTGCTATTGAAAACAATAGTTATGTACAAAACCCAGTTCTATAATCAGAACTGTAACAACCCAGATTTTTAATTATTCAGTAGAATTTATACTAATATTATTTAATCTCAGTTAAGAAAATATATAATTTATTATATATTATTATGTGTAATTTTGTAAAATAATTATTAAGAATTTAGGGGTCAAAGTATAAATAAGTAATAATAATAATAATAATAATAGGTGTGGTAATAAAATAAATAATTAATTTTCTGTTAGTATAAGATAGAATGTAATTTAATTAAGAATTAATTTATTTATATAATTATATTAAAAAGTTGGGTCAAAAGGTTATTATCTTAAATATCTATTAAGGATAAAAATGAATCTTTGTAATTATTATCTAAATCTGCCATGTATTGCTCTCTCCCCTATAAAAGGAGGAGGCGTCCACTGGAAGAGAGGAAAGAAAAAAAAGAGGAAAGAAAGAGATAAGGAAGAAAGGAAAAGGAAAGAAGAAATAAAGGAAAAAATAATGGAAGCTGAGAGAGTCTTTGATAGTGGAAAGAAAGAGTAAGATATTAAAGTTAAGGTGAATTATATTATACCTTGAGTCATCAAAATGTATTTTACTTATATTTTGACTTACCAAATCTGTTTTATACAAGTTATGTTTTATTAGTATATTAATAAAAGTTATGTTTTATAAAGGTTTCAGTTACGTGGATTATCTTCTGAACCCTATTTGCTTAAAAGGAAATCCATGGATATGTTTGCTTATATTTTAAAGAATATTTGGTTATGACCTTATATACAATTATATTTTGTAAGTACCACCACGGGAGTCCCACGCCTTTGGGGACTTAAATAACCATTGGCTTCTGTTTGACCACTTTGTGGTCCTCTATTTGTCATGGATCCATTGACCTCTGTTCTATACAGACCAAAGTGTCGTGCGGAGCTAAGTGCTACACTATTGTGGGAGCCACCTCTAGAATCCGTACGAGCCACCTCTTAAATCCGTACCTTTGTTCTGACTGTCACTTCTGTGACCTCTGTTCTATTCTGTTCAGCATCGTGATTATGGCTATATATTTACATAATTTATGTATTTTAATTCTGCTAATTAAATGATTTATTCACCAAATTGAATTATGTAAATGTTTTGATCTAACTAACTATCCATGGTTATTTCGTGTCCCTTATACTCTTGGTATAATATTTCTCACTCTGCCATGTGCTTATAGTTGTTTACCAATTTTCAAGAAATAATGCAATTCAGAAATAACTTTTGGAAAGTCTTAGATTTGGGACTGCGGAATAGACACATACAGCACTTTTATGATATTTATATATGTAAATATCGGTCTTTTTGGTCAATATATTTTGTAATAAAAATAGAAGCTCCGATGATTATTTTGGTACCCTTATTTAAATATTTCTTCCGCTTGCGTTTATTTATTTGTTTATGAATTGGCCGTAGGTAACTTCAGTTACTGGCCATCACGATGCTTAACCCTTGGATACAAGGAGCGGGTCGTGACAAGAACCAGCAAGAATGTATATATATGTATTATTCTATGCAATAAGGGTCAAATTTGGATCTGAACCATCAAAATGCAAGAAACCCCCATATGTAATCCACTGCAAATCATGTGATTAACGGCATTGTTGCCACCTCCACCTACTCCGACAACCTTGATCTTGGCCATGTCTATTGGAGTAAACGAGCTACTACAAGTACAGTAACGCTTCGAGGGACTTCGACAACGAGCCTGGAAGGAGAAACATGTTTTTTAGACAAATGGAGAGAAGGTTTTGTGGTTAAACCCACTGAAAATTGAAGAGGAAGAAGAAGAACACATTATTAACTCAGTTGGGTTTGTGAGTTGAAAGGTAGCCATTTGTGCCACTGTTTGGTTTCCAAGAAAATGAGGACAGAGAGTGGGAATGAGAATTTGTTTTCTCTACTGAGAGAGTGAGAGAGAGAGAGAGAGAGAGAGAGAGAGAGAGAGTAATAAGAGGTCTAGGGTTTTAGAATTTGACGGTTTCTAAAATTTTTCCGCAAAAACGTTAAAAGATCTCAGCGGTGGCTAGTGATTTGGAGAAGGTGGAGGTGGTAGTGGTGGAGTCAGCGGTGGTGGAGGTGATGATCTAGGGGACAACGGAGGAGGAGGAGGAAGGGAAGATCCAATGTCAACAATGGTGAATCCATTCAACAACGATCAAAGTGTGTGCACAGAGGAGAGTAGAAATTAGGGTTTTGGTGGAGAAGATAAGAACACTTTAGTAATTTTATTTTAGGACAAAATTATAATAAAAAAATAAATCATTAAGTGTATGCACAGAGGTAGATGAGTGTGTGGAAATAGAATTTCCCAAAAGATAGCGTTACGTAGAAAAAGGGTTGGAAAGAAGAAGAGACGATAGTGGTTTGGAGATCTAGAGTTTTATGAAAGGATATAGCAATAGTTTGCAGAATAAAAATAATATAAAGTGGATGCAACATAAAGGTGAGTGGGTTGGGAAAGTCTTATGAGTGGAAAGGAAGAGGCTATGGATAAAGGAAAGGGTGAGTGAGAAAAGGTGTTAAAGAGAAGGAAAATAAAAATGGGGGTTGCAGGTGGTGGTCAAGGAAATAATAAAGGTTGGGGGTGTATAGGGTAGACGGGAGGGTGGATGGGATCGGTAATGATGGTGGTGATAAGTTATAGGAGGTTAGAGAATGGAGTATGGAATTGGAAAGGATGTTGAAGGTGGCGACAATGCCGTTAAAGTTGAAGAAGGTGATGGCTAGAAGTGAGCATATGGTTTTAGATTTTTTCCTTTTCATAATTTGACTTAGGAGCAATTACCATGCTTGGTTCTATTTTTTTAATTATTTTTTAAAGAATGATTTGAAAACTCTTTTATGATAAAATTTTGTTTGATTTTTAAAAAAATGCATTATTGTAAATTTAAGTTTCCTTCTAATTTAAGGAGTAAAAAAAATTGTCTCATCAAATAATATTCTCATGTTAGTTTTATATATATATATATATATATGTACATGCTATATATGTATGAAAACATAATTTATTATGTATTTATTTATGGGTACGTATTCTACCATTAAATGTAGGACTTCATCATAAAATTTGCACTCATTTCAACTACTAAAAATGTAATTTTTTTACAAATTAACATTAAAATACTTCTTACATAGAATTAAATTTGAAATTTTTATTAATAAATCTCATTTAGAAGTGTTCTAACACAAAAAACCCATGAAGAAATTTGTTAATCCACTTAGTCCTATGTATTTAAACTTTTATTTCATAAAGTCATTTTTCTTGATTTACACTATTTTCTTAGATTTTTATGTCCTTATATTTAATGTTGATATTTAGTGCTGAGAGGAGGTGAGAAAAGGGAAATGACAAAAGTATAGGCATAGGAAATTTCATACACAAATTAAATAACATTGATGTTATTATTTTATATTATTATATAATGTGAATATATTTTTAATAATAATGTAAATATTTTCTCTCATCTAATGTGAATATATTTTTAATTGATAACACATTAAAAATAATGTGAACGTTCTCTTTTATCTGATGTGAACGTTCACAACACATTTCAAAAAAATTCTCTCTCATCTAATGTAGTGATGTGAATGTTCATAACATATGAACCTTTTTATTTTTAATTGACAATGCATTAAAAATAACATTCATTATATTTTTAAGGGCAAATTACATATACCCCCCTCGAGGTTTAGAAAAATTACAGATACCCCCCTGAGGTTTGAGAAATTACAGATACCCCCTGAAGGTACTATTTGCATAACAAATTATGGGATAAATTGGTATGAAAATATAAACCTCAGGAAGCAATTTGTTATGAAAATATAAACCTCAGGAGGGTATCTGTAATTTCCGAAACCTCAGGGAGATATCTGTAATTTAGCTAAACCTCGAGGGAGGTATATGTAATTTGCCTTATTTTTAATTGACAACATATTCTTATTCATAACATGTGAACATTCTCTCTCATCTAATATAGTGATGTGAACGTTCACATTCACATGTTTTAGTATAAATATTCACATCATGTAATTGATAATACAATGACAAAAATTCATTTCAAATTAATATGAATATAATGATAGTTAACATCCTGATTTATGAAAATTATCAAAACATAATAACAATCAACATTAATAGGGGAAAGAAGAGATTAAGAGTGTTTTGGTCTTCTTATCTGAAATAAGATCTAATAGAATAGTTAAAAAGATTATGGGTTAGATAAAATAAAATTCTTAGAAATAGTATTTATCAAAAAAGCTCCCATTAAATTTTCATAAATGTTATACAAAAAATTTATTTTATTATAAAATAATGTAACATTAACACAAACATGTGTAACATCGTCAGAAATTGGAATAAGAAAATGTCCAAATTTTTTGTATTTGATATTACAAAAGTTTGTAAGTTGGTTGCGATTTTTTCTAATGCCAATTTGTGAAAAGATTATGCTTTTATGGTTGAAATGAATGAAAATTTTATGATAAAATCACACATTTAATGGTAATATATGTACCCATAAATGGATACATACCAAATTATATATATATATATAACTATCATAAGAGTATTTTTTGATGTGACAATTTTTTTAAAAAATTGTCTCTTTCCTTAAATTAGAGGAAAACTTGAATTTACAATAATGCATTTTTTTGAAAATCAAACAAAGATCATTTTTCAAAATAGAGTTTTCAAATCACTTTTTAGAAAAATAATTCAAAAAAATGGAATCAAACATGGTGAATAGTATAATGAAAAAGGGTGAATTACACTAACGGTCTTTATAGTTTGAGATTTGTGTCACTTTGGTTCATGACTTTTCAATTGTGACACATTTGACTATGAAAATTTTAAATCTTGTTTCAAATAAAAGTAACTGGAGATATTATTACTCAATTTTAAGGGTAAAGTCGTCAATTTGAACTAATTTGACAAAAATAAATGTCAAACAAATATTTTTACCCACCAAAGATAAAATTATGTAAAATTAATAATTTTTTTTACACATTTATTTATTTATTTACTTTACCAAATTAATTTTTATTATGTGTTTGAATGATGACCATGTAATAGATGGTTGTTTTTATTTTCATTAAATTAGTTTTTATTTTTTCAAAAATCAAATATGGCGACAATTTTGATATCATTATTAAATCAATCCATTAAATTAAAAAATCCAAAACTAAAAATATTTCATATATTAAATATATCGATTACACATTAAAAGCTTCACAACTACCTATTACATAATCATCATCCAAACACATAATAAAAATTAATTTGGTAAAAAATAAATATGCAAAATATTTATCAATTTTACATAATTTTATCTTTAGTGGGTACAAATAATTTTTAAAAATTCAAAAAAAAAAACATTTATTTTGTCAAATTAGTTTATATTTTATCAAATTGGTGACTTTGCCCTTAAAATTGAGTAATGATATATTTAATTATCTTTATTTAGAACAAAATTCAAAATTCAGGGTTAAATGTGTCACAATTAAAAAGTCAGAAACCAAACTAACACGAGCCTAAAACTATATAGAGACTATTAGTGTAATTCGCGTTATGAAAAATTATGAATCACAAGTTGTCCAACAATATTCTTAGATGTGTGCCTTGAGAGCTTATTTCCCCACACTCAAAGCTTGTTTGACATGTTAAATATTAGCACTTTTTTTTTTCTTTTTTTTTTAAATTATATAATTTTTAAAAAATTTTATACATCTTTTTTATAAAAAATTAAAAATGTATTTATTTAGATTATTTCAATCAACCCTTATCTTTTTTCGAAGTACACTTAGGATTGATTTAGGAATAGACTATTTTAGTAGTTTTTTTTTATAAAATATAAGGTGAAAAAAATTAACTATTTGGTTTCTGTTTTCAAAATTCACTTTTCATAAAAATTTTCTTTTTCATTTTCTGTATTTTGTTGTTTTCACTGAATTTTTTAATATTTAAAACATTTTAAAAAAATTTTAAACATACCTAATATAAATACACTTAAAAGTATAATATTTGTGGAAAATTTTTTTTAAAAATTCACTAAATATCAAAAAAAAAAAAAATTCAGTATATTTTTTTGTATTTATTAATTTTTTAAAATATTTTCCTCACAAATATGTTACTATTTAAATACATCTAAATAAGGTGTATTTAAAAAAATTAAAAAATTGCTTAAAAATTTAAAATTATTCACTAAAAACAAAAAATACAAAAAAAAATTCAATTTTTAAAAAACCGAGTTCAAAAAATTATAAAACAAAAATGACTGATGTTTAAGATATATATATATATATATATTTTACAAAAAAAGGTACAAAAGGTAGAAAAAAATGAAATCTGTGATTTTATTTTTTATTTTTTTTTTGTATAATTTTTAGATTTTTCATCCTTTTTGTAACTTTTTAGCTTGGAGTTCAAACTTACCCTCTGAAATTCAAATGTTTATTTTTCCAATATACATTTATTATATGAGAAATCCAATGGTGTGCACAATCATTTTTTTTTTTTTAATCAGCGGTGTGCACACGTTATCCTAATATATGTAATCTTATCATAAAATTTTGTAATATTAATCATAAAATACGTAATATCATCACAAATTAATATAACAAAATGTTTTAAAATTTTTGTTGTAGATGTTACAAAAGTTTGTAATTTGATTATGAAATTTTTTTTGTTACGCCAATTTATGACAAAAATGCTTATTTTGAAATTAATATTACAAAATTTTGTGATAAAATTACACATATACACCCTTAAAGGGTGCACACCATAACATTCCTCCACAAATATACATTGAAAATAGATGTGGCAAATCCAACCCAAACCCATGACCCTTCCTAACTATACCCATTTAAAACCCATATTAGCCCGTCCAAATTAATAAATGAGTTTAAATGGGTTGCTCATTATCAACCAATTTATAATTGGATTTACATGGATTGGTTATGGATAGGCATGTAATAATGGTTCGACTCGGCCCACCTCGACCCGAGTTCGAGCCGTCCCAATCAGGTTTTGCGGGTTCCCGCATTTTTAGCGGGTCGAGCCAATCCATGGGCCCAAAAAATGAGTCCCGGGCCCAAGCCCACTCATAATAGGGCCTTGGGCTGCGGGCTGGACCTAGTCGGCCTTTTTTTATATTTTATATTAGGAATAAAAAAAATTTAAAAAAAATTTATACTAGAGTATTTTAGTTACAATTAATGAGATATTTTATTTGGTTATGTAATGTTTCATGGTGATATTTAAATTTAATTATGTATGACTTATGTTTTTTTAATTATGAACTTATAACTAAAAAAGTATACAAATATGTTTTTTTTTTTTGAAATGAATAATTTTATATATATATATAATTAAAACTTTCAATATTACACTATTAAATTATTTATATAACATTTATTGAATGAATAATTTTTATTTTAAAATAAAATAAAATATTACAAAAATTGATATTATTAAATAAATTAAGTGTAGAGTACTGATGATGGTATAGCAATTACATTACTATAGGTCAAGTACATCCCAACTAGGTTAGCACCTACTAATCTACCAATCATTTGCATTATACTCCACCTCAATAATCTAATACAAAAACAAAAAAACAAAAAAAAAAAATCAAAAACCAAGAAAAAAATGAAATGAAATGGAATAGTAAAAAAAAATTGTTGATCAATCATCGGAGGAGACAGACATTTCAGTCATGTTGCTTGAGAATAAATCATCCAAATCATATTGAATTCGCTCATTTTCACTATAACTTTGTCTTCTTGTAAGCGCATGCATATGATCTCTGGATATCATCAGTGCCTCAACCATTTCGGGTAAAAGCCTGCTCCTGTAGTCACTCAGCACCCGTTCACCTGCACTAAAAGCTGTTTCCGAAGCAATCATAGAAATTGGAACAGTTAGTATATCACGGGCCATCTGTGAAACCACAGGCCACATAGATTTATTTTGTTTCCACCATTCCAAAATGTCAAAATTATCGGAATCATCCACAGACGGGCTTTCCAAATAACGTTGTAGTTCAGAACTACTTACACTTATATATTGAGATATTCTTCTACCTTTTATTGTTGTGAAAATACTTAATCTCCCACCTTGAGATTGGACTGCTAGTGTAGTGTGTGTAGGTGCATTTATAGATGCAGTTGCCCTGTATTCTTTAAATAATCTGTTGCATATTTTCATAATAGGGGCAAACTGTATTTGACAAGCGAAAATACGCTCTAAAAGCTCTAGTAAATCAATTTCTTTACACCTAGAATAAATTATTATGGCTAAACCTAATAGATGAGGCAAATGATGAAAATATTTATCAAATTTATCTTTCATTGAAGTAATAATAGTTACATAATATTCATTACCCATATATTTTATGAAAACTTTAATTATTTTTGCTAATATATGTAAAACAAATGGTGAAATATGAATATCTATAAGAAAATAATTTTGTTGAAGTGTGGGGGCATATTTTTGTGAATGATAACACGTGGCCAAAGTGGCGCCGAAGTGCCAGCCGAGGTGCCACGTGTCCTGGGCATGGCGTCGAGGTGATCTTGGCTAGGCCGAGGTTACCTGCGGAGATACCGGAATCCGAGATGAACGGATAAGTTATAAAAGTCCTAGAATGGGGGAGGACCTCAGCCTAAATAAGGATAAAGTTCCTAAGAAGTTTATCTTTATTTATTGGAGAGTCCAGGATAAGCATTGAACAAGAGTCCAAGAGAAGCTAGGCTTCTATAGAGATCAGGTTAGTGCTGGCTATAAAAGTAAGGCACTCTCATGGGTCTAAGGTACACTTTTTGTATTCTGGCTAGTGAGATAAGCACTGTTTGCTATCTTTGAGAGATAATTGAATACTGACTTGATTGTCAGAGTGCCCCTAGGTGGACGAACCACCGCCGAAGTCTTATCTTTCTGTGACAGGTTGTTCGGGCGCAATCTATTCTGCCGGTGTTCTCCAGTTAAGTACCTGTTTGGCAATGTGGTCAGAAATCAACACACACATGAAGTATCGAAAACTTTTTAAAAATCTTTATACAAGACTACTTTGCGCCAATTAAGTTCAGTGGGTGTCAGTACTCCTCCTATTGATGTTGTTGCAAAAAATAAATCTATTGCTCTTCTTTGTTTACAAGCTATTTTTAACATATTATATGTTAAATTCCACATACTATCTATATTTAAAATTAATTTTCTAAATGACATATTTTCTCATTGACAAATTTTTCTATATTTTGAAACTCGATTACCAGAAGACATAATAGTAACAACTGCATTTTTTATTACAAGTACAGAAGTTTCGTATACCTGCATAGCTTCTTTAACAATCAAATTTAAAATATGGGCACAACAACGAACATGAAATAAATCACCATCAACAAGTAATTGTAAAGTTGATTTTAAATGGGTTACAGTTTGATTATAATATGATGCATTATCTAAACTAATCGTAAATATTTTATTTTGTAAAGCCCACTCATATAATACATTTCTTATTTTTACACCAAGCGAATGACCAGTGTATGGAAGTTCAACTAATTTAAATGAAATAATTCTTTTATTTAATTTTCAATCATTATCAATAAAATGTGCAGTGATACATTGATATTCAAAACCATTATTTGACCACAAATCAGATGTTAAACAAACTCTTCCATTCAAATTTTTAAAGATGTCAAATAATTCACTTTTAATGTCCTCAAATTTCTTTAAAATCCTGTTTCTAGTAGTATTTCTTGAAAAATTCTGATATTGCAGTGCAAAACTTTCGTGAATCATTTCGGTAAAATCAGGACATTCACTATTAGTAAAAGGTTGTTCTTTTTTTAATAATATAATCAATTACAGAATTTTATACGCATATAGGATCATATGAAAATGTTTGCAAATTACCAGTTGATGAAGCCCCTAATTGCATATGACTTCGAATATTAGGTTTTTACTTTGTAAATGTTTGTCAGAATGCCTTTTTAAATGACTAGTATCCCTACAGGTGCAGCACTAAATAAACGTGTACAATATTTACATTTTGCTTTAAATGTAATTGTACCATCAGGATTATTTATAGATATTTTTTCAAAATGTTCCCAAACACTACTACTTCTGCTCCTAGATGATGATCCAACTGTTGGAAGAGGGATATTAGAAGGAAAATCAATAGATTCATGTTGTGTAGTATATATATCAACATCGACATAAACATTAGGCATATTGGGATTCATAGTAATGCAAGTAAAACAATATATAAGAATTAACAATTAATTTAAATAATGTGTAAATTCAATCAATAAAAAATAATAATTAATATATGTACACAAATAATTAATGAAAAAAATGAGTAGTTAATAAATTTAATTACACTAATTACTATTACCGACTGGCGAATGCGATATAGAAATTTTCTTCTTCTGATAAAAGTTTCTTGTTGCACAATTGCAATAGCCACTTAGGGATGACACTTCAAAATTAATTGAGAGTTGAGAGAGATTGAGAGAGATTGAGAGAATTTAAGAGAGAGAGAGAGAGAGAGAATTATTTGTTATGAAATTTATTTTGAGAAATGAAATATATTTATACTTGTTTGAATTTTAACCGTTTGAATTATGATCGTTTGTATATTTATATATATCCGTTTGAGTTGCGTTTAAGTAGGAGATGCAATACAACGACTCAATTTTGATCAAGCTAGCTAGTACTATAGTAGGGGGGCTGTACGGTGGCACTAGCAGCAAGGTTTGCAGGTGTAATAGGATTGCCTCCTTTTTGGGCAACCATTTGGACGGTGTTCTTTGGCCAGTGAGGGCCCACCACGAGTCCTGTTTTGTTAATCAGAACCATGAATGTGTACAATTCATTGAGTATTATATGTTTGTAAAAAATCACGTTGATCGGATATCTATAGCTACCTGATTGGATTAGTTTTTTCTTTAACTGTTAACTATAATACCATGCATTTTTTTATACAAAACTGATTTGATCATATAGTTAGTGATATTCGATCAACGTTATTTTTTATAAGAATATAGTAATGGACGAGTTCTACATATTGACGGTTCGGATTATCAAAACGGGACTCATGGTGGGCCCCTATTGGCCCAATATTACCGTCCAACTTAGTGAATATATATTTGTAATTTTTATTTTTTTCCCTTTCGCGGTAGGTACTTTCCTATCAATGATGTAAAAAATAAAAAAGAAAAAAGAAAAAAAAATCAAGGCTAGCCACATGCACTGCCCTGCCAGCCACAGTGACAGTATGACAAGGTGTGGTGTGGCGTGATGAATGATGATACACACATTCCATTTCTCTTTCTCTCTCTCCTTAACCCCAAAAAATATATATATTAATTTGATTTTAATTTAATAAATTATTATTATTTTTTGTTTTATTTTTAAATTATTAATGTTATTTATTTAATTATATTAATTTTTATTTTATTTTTTTATTTTTATAAGATCAATCTTTTTATTTATTTTATAATTATTTAACTATTGGAAGTTGTTTTTTATTTTTATTTTTTGAAATTTGATCATTGGTAGAGAGAATGTTTGATGTGTGGGCCGGGCCGAGCTAACAGGGGCTGGGCTAACGTACCAGGCCGGGCCAAAAATGAGAGGCCCAAGGTCAGACCTAAGGTACTGGGCTGGGCTGGGCTTGGGCCCGGGCTTAACCGGGCCAAAACGAGTCGGGCCCACCTCGAACTTTAGGCAAGCTTCGGGCCGCTCACGAGCATCAGGCCATTTTTCCACCCCTAGTTATGGGTAACCATTTAAGATCATCTAAATGGGCATCACTCTACCACCAATTCTAAAAAAATTTAAATATATATTTTTTAAAATTAAAAAATTAAAAAATCCTATTTTTTGTTTAAAAAAATAAAAATATATTTTTTTTTGAAAATAAAAGTAAAAATAAAAAAATAGAATTTTCAAAAGAAGAAGAAAAAGTAAATAGGCTGATTCAGTTTATTTATGGAATTCATATCCAATTAAATTAAACTCGTTTAAGACCATTTATTAAGGTTGCGTCTGGAAAAACAAGTTAAGGGTTAAATTAACTTCAGACAAGAAAAAATACTTTAAAATGAAGAAAGAGAACATCACATGGTTCACAAACTACCACCATAGGAGGTTAAAAAATGACATTTTATATCAGATCGCAAAAAATGACATTTTATATCACGTTTTCATTCTTCTCGGTCTCTAAAACTTTTTAAAAACCTAGATCTTAACTCTCTCTCTCTCTCTCTAAAACATACAAACTCTCTCTCTCTACATTTTGGTCTAGATACTTTGGGTTCTCTACTCTAGTATCTTTGAGAAAAAGTTAGAACATTCCAAAAGCTTCATTTTGATCTGATTGGAATTTGGTCTCGGCGTTGTTGAAGGTTCTACCTTGCTTTGCTTGGTCTTCTCTTCTTGACGTAGGGATTTTCTACACTTTAATATGGTTTTTAACTTGGTTATTTGTCGTTGTATAACAATGGTGTGATTTGAGATTTGTCACGACCCAAACCCGCCCCTATGGGTTTAGCACCGTAATGCGATGTCTGAGATTACCGAAGGCCCGCTAATGATATCTGAGAATATAGAGTCTGAGGGCTTGGCGGAAGCCAATACGAATTAAACAATGTCCAATGAGCTATGACATCTATATGCCAAAAGATTTTTCATACATATTTACGAGCAAAGACATATACATACATGTCATTCAAGGAACAGGACTTAATCCCTATTACAAGACAAGATGCGGTGCAATATACGGTCTATACAATATTACAAAATAGTACAGAAGGGGGAATTACTAAAATACCCCTAAGCCTTAGCTTGGTAGGCTTGGAACCTCGCAATGAGGCACAGTGGTTGGCTTGACGAAACTAAAACTTGCCTGACGCTCCTAGCCGTGGTTTGGTGCCTGTACACCTACATATATATATGAGCAGTGAGCTAAAGCCCAGTGAATAACACAATGCGTAAAGGGGTTAAAAAAGAATGTCCTTTCAGTATTTTAAACAGTCGTTTGCCTCGGTAGATCGATTATCTGATCGGTGGCTTATACATCATGTCATATCAGTCATTTAGTAATAATAGTAATCGTACGTGGTACAACCGATAGCAAAACAAGATGCGGTGGTAATGCGATGTCGATCTGATGTTAAATGCAGTAGTAATAATGCTTGATATGATAAGATAAGATCTGATGCGATACTTGATATGATAACTTGATAGCGGTAACAATAACAATAACAGTAACAATACAGTTCTTATGGACTCAAGAGGTGTCTCGCACAGATTCTAGAGGTGGCTCACACTGTAGCACTTAGGTCTGTGCAGCACTTTACTCCAGATTTCACAGATTGGCTTAAAGCCCAGTATGGACTTAAGAGGTGTCTCGCACAGATTCTAGAGGTGGCTCACACTGTAGCACTTAGGTCTATCCAGCACTTTGCTCCAGGGATATCCGTGGCGATGGCAAAGACAATGAAAAGAGGTCTTAAAAGATCGAGCGATCGATTGATGGCCATCAATCGAGAATGATAGTGGTTCCACGAGGAACCGACAGAGATCTTTATGTGATAACGATGTGATGGGTGCTAAGGATGCCACTGTCTGATTGAAATAAAGGACATACATTCATTGGTAAATAATACGATTCAAGAAATTCGATGAAATCGATTCAAGATTCAAAAGATAATCATTTGAACATATTTTTACACACTTGTTACTCACAGAGTTCTGGGCTACAGTAAGCTAGAGCGTCTCCTCGGTAAGCCAACCCTACACAGTATACAGGATGAACACACACTAAGCTATACAGTTGGGGAAGATCAATAACTTAACCTGTAATTGCCTTGGTGTGGTTCTGCATCTATATCATCATTAAGATGTCTTATACCAGGCCTAAGAATGCCTAGAATGGAATGAGGATGCAAAGATGCATTCAGCGATTTCGAAATTTTCGTAGCAGTTCCCCACTCGAGCGCAGGTTTCCCCGCTCGAGTGGACATGCAACAAAGGTCCCCGCTCGAGCGTCAACTCCTTCGCTCGAGCATGTGACACAAGCCTCCGCCGAAGGCATAATACCTCGCCGGCGGTATCAGAAGCAATGAGAGATCTTTGGGAGCTCGATTTCCCGCCGGCGGCACTTCTCCGGCGAAGCGACGACCAAAATCTGGGAATTCCAGATTTGGACTCCAAGATCAAGATCAACTTTCAATGTATCAAATTCGATCCTTTTGGGCTAATTTTTCGGAAAACACTTTAAAACTCAATGTACAACATGTTTCAAAGATCAATTTGAGAAATCAAAGCCCAAGGGTAGTTCCATTAAACACCATTCTCAAATCAATTTCATGAACATGATTCCAATTGAACATGCATGTACTACAACAACCCTCAAGCCTCAAATTCATGCTCTAATGAGCCCATTCTTTTCAAAACAAGATGAAATCATGGACTTAAACATAAATATGAGCATGCATGTGACATTTGCCATGAAAATAACTTCAAACTTATCAATACAAGTATGCATGTATGGAATGAGCTTCAACTCAACACTATTGAACCAATTCATGCCTTAGATTACTAAAGACCCATGAATCATGCAAGAATAAACTCAAATGCACAATAAAGAAGGTCAATGATCTACCTTAGGTCTTCAATCACAAGACTAGAAGCTCAATTAGACAATTATCCTTCAATTTATTCAATTCTCCAAGCAAAACTCAAGAAGGAACTCAATTCTCTCACTTCCTCTCTCTCTTGGTCGGTTGGGAGTAAGAAATAGCTGAGCAAAATGTTTTGTTTGGATGAAAAAGGTTCAAGAATGTTTTATATGAAAAGGGCCACTAGGTGGCAAAACGGTAAATAAGGCCAACTCTTTGATTTAGCTTATTTTATCTAATTTAATCATACCAAATCGATTTTCAATTAGATATACCATAAAATCACATAAATTATGATGATTACAGAACATCAATAAATTTTAGATTTGGCTGCCGATAAGGCCTTCAATTTGCAGTTTAATGAATAAGACAAGAACAGATAATTTGGCAGTCAAACAAATAGATTATGCATTTAAACGGTGACAGTCAATCAATCAGTCTCGAATCTCAGCCAGTCAGTTCAGTATTTTAATCAATTCAATTATCAATCATAATCAGTCTCAGTTTAGCAGTAATCAGTAAACAGTGACGAGGTTTATACAGTCTTCCCTCCTTATAAAGAGTTTGGTCCTCCAAACTCGAATTAACATATGCCAATAGAGATGATGCTTAGCATAAAAGTAACTTTCACTCTATAACAAGAGCATAATCAGATTCATAAACAAGTTCATGGCCCAATCTCAATCTTAGCAATGCACATAAACAGAATCAGAAATAGCGTATAAGGATTGGGGCTCGTATTAAAACAGAATCTTATGCACATTCAATTTTCAGTCAATGACAGATTCGGATGCATGTTCATTTCCATATTCTTGTCCAGGGCATACATAGATGCCACAATTCTTACTTAAGCATTCGGGGTGCACTCATTAGCACTACCAGAAAGCAGTAATGTACAGAATGACATGAGACTTATCGGGGTCATAAATTTGCACTGGTCTTAGTTTCATAAGTAATTTCCCCCGTTAAAGTACAGAGTTTCGATTCGTCCTCTTCCGAGTTGTTCACCCGGTCTTAGTTCAATTTGGTTCTCAATTCGGTAAGCCATCACAGTCAGTCCAGTTCATTCGGGAGTTATTGGTAATATAAGGCGAATTATACATTACTCCCATAGCAGTAGGTAGAGTTCTGAAGTAAGTATTCATTTACTATTCATCAGTTCCAGTTCTTATAGATTCAGTCATAGCACATGTCAATACGACAGCAGTCATACAGATTACATATACTTCCAGGCAGTCAGAGTTTATGATCAAAACCGATCTGTGGTCAACAGATCCCATCAGTCCCGAAGTATAGTAATCACCAAAACAGTCATTTCCCAGTCAAACAAGTTCATGGTCATAACATTAATACCGGGTGAGTCATCACATGTCACATTTCCAATTTCCCCACATTGTAAGCAATCTGATAATAGCTTTCTCATTAAGGTTTCCCTCAGGTCAATTCGATGAAAGTTCGACCAGGTCATGTCAGATGCAAGTTCTATCAAATCATTACAAGTAAAAGTTCAAAGCACAAGCATTCAACAGAAATCCTATCAGTTACACAAAGGGTTTCATCAACCCACCGTTCTATCAGATTAGATCGGATAACAGTTCCATTCCTATCATTTTCCAGATGAGGCACATTAGTTCGGACTCCATTCATTTAGGTACATAATCAGTAGTTTCACAATTTGTCAACTGACATCAGATTTTTATAGCATTACAATTCATATCAAAGCAGTACAGGTCATAAACAATGTCACGACCCAAATCAGGCCCTATGGGTTTAGCATCAGATGCCAAGAATCCGAGATTACCAAGGCCCGCTAACAAAGAGTACAAGAAAACAGAGTTCGTGAACTGGCGGATGCCAATACAGTAAATAAATAATGTCCATTGAGTCAGGATACCAGTATGCCAGAAAGATTTTTCATGCATTCACACGTGTAGAACAGTACAGTCTATACAAAATTCTGATCATCTCTGAGGACCTAATCACGATAACAAGATAAAAGCGATAATAGTCTATACAAAACAAAGGAGACAAGATGTATGGAAATGCTAAAACACCCCTAAGCCTTAGCATGGCAACTCGGAACCTCGCAGTGAGGTACATAGGCTGGCTTGACAAAACTAGAGTCTAACTCATGCTCCTAGCTCCGATCTGGTGGCTGAGCTCCTACATATATATATATATATAAACAGTGAGCTAAAACCCAGTGAATAACATAAAGCGTAAAGAGGTTAAGAATGAAATGTCCTTACGGTAATGAAAACAGTTCATTAAACAGTATTTCAGTCTTTCAGTCAGAACAATTATTCAGTCATATGTGGTACATCCATTAGCATAGCAGTAAACAGTAGGTCTTAGAGACCGAACAGTAATGATAGCCATCAATCAGTAAACAGTAGTGGTTCCACGAGGAAACCGACAGAGATCTTTGTAACAGTGACAGTAAACAGTAGGTGCTAAGGATGCCACAGTACAGTTCGGAAATAAATGACATACATTCATTCAAGAATAATTCGATTCAAGAAACAATTGACCAAGATTCGAAGATAATCATTTTGAACATATCTTTACACAATTGTTACTCATAGAGTTCGGGCTACAGTATGCTAAAGCGTGTCTCCCCAGTCGCCAATCTTACACAGTTCACAGGTTGAACACACACTAAGCTACACAGTTGGGAAATACCATAACTTAATCCCTTATTTGCCTTGGTGTGTTCTACATCTATATCCTCATTAAGATGCCTTAAACTAGGCCTAAGAATGCCTAGAATGGGATGAGGATGTAAAAATACACTTAGAAAACATTTTGCAAAGTTTGCTGAAAATAGGAGCCTCGCTCGAGCGAGCATTCCTTCGCTCGAGCAAGCTTCCAAAATCAAAGGCTTCGCTCGAGCGAGAAATCCTTCGCTCGAGCGGTCTATTGAAACAGTAAAAGTACTGGATGCTGAAATTTTACGCTCGAGCCACCAATTCTATGCTCGAGCGTAGCTTCGAACAAAGGTTGGTCGCTCGAGCGAAGAATCCTTCGCTCGAGCGAAGAAGCCAAATTCTGGAATTTCCAGATTTGTCTCCTAAGCTCAAACCAAGCATTTTTTCACTCAAAACTCGACCTCTTGGGCCCAAATTCTGGAAAATACATCTAAATTCAATGTATAACAAGTTTCAAAGCTCAATTTATGAATTCAAGCCCCAAAGGTGAGTCAATTAAAACCATTTTTCAAACCCATTTTTCATGAACATGGAGAATATGTAACATGCATGGATTCAAACCAAATTCAACCTTCAAAGCTTGTCCAAATGGACTCATTTCTTCAAGAACATGATGAATTCATGGACTCAAGCCTAAATATGAACATGCATGTACAATTTTACCATGGATTCAACTCAAAACTCATCAATTCAAACATGCATGGATGAATTATGTTCTAATCCTAAATGTATGAACTAAAACAAGACTTAACTCTACAATTGAAGCATGAATCATGCAAGAATTAGTGCTATGACAACAACAAGAAGATGAATGTCCTACCTTAGTCTTGTATTCAAGGTTTAGGAGTCCAATTTGACAATTCACACTTCAATTCCAAGCACTCCCACCAAAAGAACTCAAATCACTCCTACTCTCTCTGATTCTCCTCTTGGTCGGCTAAGTGTGAGAGAAAGGCTGATGAAATGTTTAATCTACATGTATAAGGCTCAACATATGTGAATAAACAAAGGCCCCACTAGGTGGCAAAGTTGTAATTAAGGTAAACTCTTTGATTGGCTCAAATTAATCTAGTTTAATCATACCTAATCACATTTTAGTTAAATATACCATTAAATCACAAAAATCCTACTGATCATGAAACACTAAACAATTTTCAGTTCGGCCGCCGATAAGGCCTTCAATTGCAATTTTAAACATAAACATACCAACAGATAATCAAACAATCGAACAGATAGAAATGCAATACAATAGATATGCTCAGTCAATTGGGCCGATTTCCAATCATCCGCTCAAGATTTCGCTTAGTTCAATTATCTGTCATAAGCAGTCCAGTTTAGCAATAATTAGTAGGTAATTCAGTAATTTATCGGTAAACGGTATGGGGGTTGTTACAAACAACGTGTTCCTCCCAATAAGTTTACGGGCAGTGCACAGACATGCAGTTATTCACATTGAGAGGTAAGCATCACAGTCAACATAGCAATTTCCAAATAATTCCTTCATATAAGCATATGGTATACAGTAATACATCACCCAAGGTTCTTGGTGACACATAATAGTGAGTTGCCTTACGAGGGTTCCAGATCGGTCATAGTCCCAACGGTTAAATTATCAACAAATAACATAACAATCATTTCGAGAAGAGGTGAGCAGATATGTATATAAGTCTAAATAGTTTCCATAGCACAGGTAAATGTTAACATAAGGTTTTACAGTGTCGCACATATAGTCCGCATCAACGGTAGATTTCAAGAGGTTCATTATTCACAGTCCATTATTCTCAGTCTTAACAATATTACAAGCATGGGAACACATATACAGGTGTGAGTTCAAAATCAGTTTTTATGTAGGCATTCGTTCACAAATTCATAAGCCGGAGTTCATCTTCACAAACCAATATGGGTTCTTAGTTTCAGTAGTCTCACACACACAAACAGTTCGCGTGTATAATTCGAGTTCAAGGGTCCGTTCATTCAATAATGTCCGTCAATACATAACAGTGCAGTACAAATCATAGTTGTACAAATTTCTCGAATTACAGTCAATCATAAGGTATTCCCATGTTCAACAGTTCTAGTACAGTTCAAAAGGTCATACCTGTAGTTCACTTTCAGTTATTGCAATATGATACAAGGACCTAACTCAGCAAGTTCTCGCTGTTCACAAGTCCTAACAGTCTTCATAGTATATGGTTCATAATTCCAGTAATTCAATCGGTTCAGTCAATATGTTCTCAGTCTATACCAAATTACGGAATATACGATTCCCACACAAACGTTCGTACAAGCAGTTTCATTTATTTCAGGTAATGCCTACGTCAGTCTTTTTAGTTTCCCGAGCATTCCCCGGAACTAGGGTCTAGGGTTAGACTCATCATGTTCAGTTGAGTTCGTGGTAAGATTTAGGCAAATGTCCTTCCTGACCACGTCTAAACAAGTTTCGGATAGGTGGCGGCAACGCCCCAATGGTATTTCCCACATACAGTACAGATAGGTATATCATTGTTCACATTGCTTCTTTGACCTTCATTGGTCAAAGCTATTGCCCGAGATTTTCCAGTCACGGAGGTCATTTTCACTTTCTGTTACTTTTGTTTCATTCTTTCTAATTCAGTTGGCGATGTTGATTTGGATATTTCAATGCTGCTATGTTATCTCAGACATTATACTCTATCCAGGACATCTACACACTTTGACGGTCGTAAAACGTTGATTCAGTCAATCATATCTAGGTCACACCCACTTTCAATTCTTTTCTAGTCTTTGTAGTTAGTATCTATCATGTGGGGTGCCTATCCAGCTAGTTAGGTAAATTTTACCTCATATTCGAGCACAGTCTTATCACCTTTCAAGTTGTTCAAACTCAGGTACTTTCTCATCTCGGATGCATTGGGGAAAGTATTTTTCGGATAAAACTTCACATATTTTCTCAGTTTCTAAACCCAAGTTTCAGTTTTCAATGGTTCGGTACCTTCTAGAAATTTTCGATGGTTTCAGTTTATTTGGGTTTCCGTATCAGTGTCATCAGTTCATATTCAGTTGATTCAAGCACGTATGTCGGCCTTTTTATCTCCTCAGATTTTCAGTTAAGACGTCAACTATTCCTTCTAACCTGTTAACTCTAACATCAGAAGATTTGGTTTCGCTTACATTCCTCGTCTTTTCCCTTGTTTACACACAACAGGGTGTTTAGCAATATAACAGAGGTTCTTACTGGTTTTACATTTCATTCCATATCAGACGTGTGTATGCTTTCAATTCAACTCAGGTACGGTCACATGACCCTTTACTTTTACACGTTCATTTTCTTATAGATTTCCCCTGTCAGTAGTAACATTAACATTACATGTTATTCCATTTTACTTCTTTAAGTATGCATATAGGCTTCGTTTCATTTCACTATAAGCAGTGGTTGCAATTATAAACATAAACAGTTGCATACTTAAACAGTTTAACACATTAGCATATAATCAGTCATGTCATAACCACACACACTTTTTATGCTCATGCAATGCCCTAACTTCTTTTCTAGGACATCCTATAGCTCATTTGGACACGTGTGTGCGGTATAACTCGTGGTTAAGTATCGCCTCACATCGCTCACGACTCCAAACCCGCCTATGGGTTCAAGATCAGAATCGCCAAGAATCCGAGATTACCGATGGCCTGCTTAACAGTAATACAGAGTACAGGGGCTTGGCGGAAGCCAATACAGTAATTAAACAATGTCCAATGAGCTATGACAGTCTGTATGCCAAAAAGATTTTTCATACATATTTACAGAACAGTACATATACATACATGTCATTCAGTGGAACAGGGACTTAATCCCTATTACAGTACAGTACGGTGCAATATACGGTCTATACAATATTACAAAATAGTACAGAATGGGGAATTACTAAAACACCCCTAAGCCTTAGCTTGGTAGGCTTGGAACCTCGCAGTGAGGCACAGTGGTTGGCTTGACGAAACTAAAGCTTGCCTGACGCTCCTAGCCGCGGTTTGGTGCCTGTACACCTACATATATATATGAGCAGTGAGCTAAAGCCCAGTGAATAACACAATGCGTAAAGGGGTTAAAAAAGAATGTCCTTTCAGTATTTTAAACAGTCGTTTGCCTCGGTAGATCTGTTATACAGTCGGTGGCTTATACTTCATGTCATATCAGTCATTTAGAAATCATAGTAATCGTAAGAATAAAGAACGGTAACAATAAAGAATCTGATAATAGTGCAAGAATGCAATAGCGATGCGATATGATGCAAGAATAAAGATGCGATAACAATAACAATTTATAACAATAACAATAAAGAATAATAGCAATAGCAAGAAGAAAGAGCGATAAAGCGATGAGTAACACAAGAATAAAGAATGGTAACAATAACAAAGAATAAAGAATAAAGACGGTTCTTATGGACTCAAGAGGTGTCTCGCACAGATTCTAGAGGTGGCTCACACTGTAGCACTTAGGTTCGTGCAGCACTTTGCTCCAGATTTCACAGATTGGCTTAAAACCCAGTATGGACTCAAGAGGTGTCTCGCACAGATTCTAGAGGTGGCTCACACTGTAGCACTTAGGTCATGCAAAGACTTTGCTCGAGGATATCCGTGACAAGAGCAAAGACAAGAAAGAAAGAGGTATTAAAAATCGAAAATCGATTGATGGCCATCAATCAGTAAACAGTAGTGGTTCCATGAGGGAACCGACAGAGATCTCTCAGAATAAAGAAACAAGTGATGGGTGCTAAGGATGCCACAGTATAGTTCAGAAATAAAGGACATACATTCATTCGGTAAATAATACCAGTTTAGTAAACAGATCAGTTCAGTATTCAAAAGATAATCATTTGAACATATCTTTACACAATTGTTACTCACAGAGTTCTGGGCTACAGTAAGCTAGAGCGTCTCCTCGGTAAGCCAACCCTGCACAGTATACAGGATGAACACACACTAAGCTATACAGTTGGAAAAGATCAATAACTTAACCCTTAATTGCCTTGGTGTGGTTCTACATCTATATCCTCATTAAGATGTCTTATACCAGGCCTAAGAATGCCTAGAATGGAATGAGGATGCAAAGATGCATTGAAGCGCAGAATTTTTAGAAAAGCAGTTCCCCGCTCGAGCGTAGGTTTCCCCGCTCGAGCGGACATGCAACAAAGGTCCCCGCTCGAGTGTCAACTCCCCCGCTCGAGCGTGTGACACAAGCCTCCACTCGGCGTCTGATACCAGCCGAGCGATCAGTAGTGAGAGATGCTGGGAGCTCGATTTCCCCGCTCGAGCGGCACTTCCTCCGCTCTAGCGGACGACCAAAATTTGGGAATTCCAGATTTGGACTCCAAGATCAAGATCAACTTTCAATGTATCAAATTCGATCCTTTTGGGCTAATTTTCCAGAAAACACTTTAAAACTCAATGTACAACATGTTTCAAAGATCAATTTGAGAAATCAAAGCCCAAGGGTAGTTCTATTAAACACCATTCTCAAATCAATTTCATGAACATGATTCCAATTGAACATGCATGTACTACAACAACCCTCAAGCCTCAAATTCATGCTCTAACGAGCCAATTCTTTTCAAAACAAGATGAAATCATGGACTTAAACATAAATATGAGCATGCATGTGACATTTGCCATGAAAACAACTTCAAACTTATCAATACAAGCATGCATGCATGGAATGAGCTTCAACTCAACACTATTGAACCAATTCATGCCTTAGATTACTAAAGACCCATGAATCATACAAGAATAAACTCAAATCGATTTTCAATTAAATATACCATAAAATCACATAAATTATGATGATTACAGAACATCAATAAATTTTAGATTTGGCCGCCGATAAGGCCTTCAATTTGCAGTTTAATGCATAAGACAAGAACAGATAATTTGGCAGTCAAACAGATAGATTATGCATTTAAACGGTCACAGTCAATCAATCAGTCTCGAATCTTAGTCAGTCAGTTCAGTATTTTAATCAATTCAATTATCAATCATAATCGGTCTCGGTTTAGCAGTAATCAGTAAGTAATCAGTAAACAGTGACGAGGGTTGTTACAAGATTAATGTAAACAAACCTAGGGTTTGGGTGTAAAATAGAAAGATGGGTTTTTGGTGGATAAGAGATAAATGATTGTGGGGTTTGAAAATGATGTTGTATGGTGTCAAAATTGTTAATTTTGGTACTTGGTTGAGACTTGGAAAGAGAGGGAGTTTGCTCTAAAATGATTATGATATTTATTTTGTATGAATAAATGAAATTGGTGTTGTAAACATAAAATTGGACGAGTATTGAAATACATGGAGGAATTAAGTAGATGATACGTCTCATCTTTGGAAATTTTAAATAAATTATTTGTCTTGAGATTGTATATCTGTTTAGAAATAACAGTATTGAGCTATCGGTAGAGGATGGCTATGATTGTTGTAGAAATTACATGAGGATTAGGTGAATTAAAACTAATACATGGTTGGTTATCATTGAATATGATCATGTTGTAAATACATTGCATATGTATGATTGTTTGAGCGGAGAAAGAGGATGTATTCCATGTATGATTATGTGTTTAAATACATTGTATATGTATGATTGTTTTGGAGGAGAAATGTGATGTACTCTACTGTTTGGGTGGAGAAAGAGGATGGACTCCATTATAATTAAGTTGGTTGGAGTGTCTTGGGTGAAAATCCCGAAATATATACATGGGTGCTGATCCAGCGGACAAAATTTTCGTAAAATGACAGATTGAAATGTTTATGTGATAATTGTGTGATTGTGGAACCATTGAGTTGTAATCTCAATTAAGTTATTAAAAGATAATGAAATTGACTCACGTATTGAAATGAATTGAAGATTTGGATTTAGTACATTTTGACTATATAAAATATGAATGTTTTGTCACTGGCATTGTTTATGCATATTGTATTTATATCTTTGTTAAATCTCATATATTGTGTTAGATTATTCCTACTGGACTGTGGCTCACCCTATTTAGAAAAAATCATTTTTAGGTGCTGGTGACATGTCTCCGCCAAGGTAGTAGCTTGGAGGAAGTTTGGAGCAAGAACTTCATTTTTGTAGTGTTTATTTTGTATAACCAAGGGCTTAAGTTGTATTGAGTTAGACTCTTCTTTTTGTCATAACCAAGCAATGTCTTGGAAAGATGTAAGCCCGTAGGACATTGATTTTGTTGATTATCAACTAGTATTATATGCTATAGATTCATGATGAATATTTATGAATGTATATTGCATGTGTTATCTTTTGTAATGCAAACTCTGATGAATGAAAGCATTTTGTTTCTATTATCCTTCCACTTATGAGTTAGGTTCATTATATTATTTTGGGAGTGTCACAACTTGGTATCAGAGCGTACCGGGTTTGAATACCTTGGGTACGTGGGAAGTGGTTAGTACCACAATGGGTTTATCTCGCTTTGTTGAGACGTTAGTATGTATTATATGCTTATGTGATAACATGCTTTTATGATTATATTGGTATGAGATTAAATTTCTAAGATATTAATTAAGTCTATGGGTTCCTAGAATTCTTGTTAGAAGAGCACTTGATCATTGCTGTTTCTAACTGGAATTCTGGCAACACCACAGGACGGTCATTATTCGCAAATGAAATTCGTATGTGTTTGTGTGACTACGTGCTTATATGGAGTGATTTACTGTTGTCTATTGCATTAGGACATGAGTGAGTTAGTTTCGGCACATTTGAAATGTGTTAATCTCTTTCGTTACCTTTATTAGGATGTCAGGACATAGACGTGGTGGTGGTAGGCGTGGTAGGCCTAGAAGGTATGAGGTGCCAATACCGAATGATATTCCGGCACAAGATGAGGGAGTTGGTCAGGCCAACGTGGCCGAACCAGTTAGTCAGCAGGCCATGGGTGTCTTAGTCTGCGAAATAGCTGGAGCATTGAGGGAATCCATGGACATTCTTAGGGCTGAGAATCAAATTCAGGCCCAAGTAGCTGAAGCAGGGCCATCTTTCTTGAAAAGAGAGTTTTTCCGATCGAATCCGGATGAGTTTTTGGGCGATCCTAAGGAACCACTGAAAGCAAATGAGTGGTTAGAGCAGATGGTGAAAACTTTTAAGATGCTCGGCATCGAAGACAGGGGTTTGAGAGTGACCTTAGCGTCCTTATAGTTAAAGGGAAACGCGAGTCAACGGTGAAAGTCTGTGCGGGGACGCATTGGTGGGACTTGGGAGGCTTTTGTCGACGCCTTCCAGGACAAGTTTTTGCCTCCCACTATTAGAGAGAAGTTGAGGGACCAGTTTTCCAAGCTGGTGCAGTTGAATACACCAGTGATTAAGTTTGAAGCCACATTCACTAGCCTCTCTAGGTTTGCACCTGAGTTGGTGGCGATTGAGGAGCATTGTTGTTTGGAGTTTGAGAAGAAACTGAGGACTGGACTCATGTTTAGAGTAGCCACATCCATGATTAGGGAATATGGGCGCCTTGTGGAGGCTGCAGCCCATCTTTAGACTATTATATAGACGGAGGAAGAGGATGTGGGGCTCTAGGAGGAGTCAGGATAATCAAGGAGACAGCAAGAGGCAAATGGGTTCTAACCCTCAACCGTCCTAGGGGACTCAGTCGAGGTCCACTTTTCCAATACTGAGTTCGGGTTCTGGAAGAGGTGGGTCAGGGGGATTTCATTTGTTTCAAGTGTGGTCAGTTGGACCACAAGTCTCCAGATTGCCTGCAGAGAGGAGGAGGGTAGGGAGCAACATCGTTTTCGGCTCGTTCTTAGGGCCAGAGTCAGGGAAGAGGCCAGTCGCTCACTTGTTATTAGTGTGGCTAGACGGGGCACATGAAAAGATTTTACCTACAGTTGAGTGACATATCTAGTGCGTCTAGTTCGAGACAAATATAGAGCCACCAACTAACATAGTCAAGACAAGCATTGAGGGCTAATCAAGGAGCCTCTTCGGTTCAGTTAGTGCATCAGTCCTACGCTCTGAGGGGTGTTCAAGTAGATCAAAGGCCTACAGGACGTGTGTATGTTGTTACCGCGCTAAATCTAGTACCAGCACTTTCTGTTATGAGAGGCACTTTCCTGTTTTGCAATTCAGTTGCTAATGTGTTGATTGACACGGGTGCATCCCATTCATTTTTCTCGTCTACATTTGCATTGATTTTGGGATTAGAGTTGACTCAGTTAGCATCTCATATCTGTATAGAGTCACCTATCAATAGCGAGGTTATTTTGAAACAGTAGTGTCGGGGTTGTGACATGGAAGTTGCCGGTCGTCGATTTCTATTTGCATTTGTATTGATTGACATGTCTAGTTTTGATGTTATTTTGGGTATGGACTGGTTATCGTAATATCGGGCTGTTATAGATTGCTACCATCAGAGGGTTACTGTATGTACCCTAAGCGATGATTGTTTTTATTTCTTGGGGGGCCGAATGGATTGAGTTTTATTGTCGGTATATGACCCGCGTAAGCAGAGTGAGCTTAGTTGCCTCATTGGTAGCTTATTGAATGGTGAATATGATGAAATCCGGGTTGAATTGCCGAGAGTAGTTTGTGAATACCCTAATGTCTTTCCCGAGCGCCTTACTAGTTTACCACCTCATTGAGAGATCGAGTTCTTTATTGATTTAGTGTCTGGCACAGCACCGTATCAGTTTGCACCTGCCGAGTTGAGTGAGTTGAAGGTTCAACTCCATGAATTATTAGATAAGGGTTTTATTCGCCCTAGCACTTCGCCTTGGGGAACATCGACTCTCTTTACTAAAAAGAAAGATGGAGCATTGTAACTTTGTATTGATTATTGGAAGTTAAACCGAGTAACTGTTAAGAACAAATACCTAATGTCTCGTATAGATGATCTATTTGATCAGTTGAAGGGGTCTTGTTGTTTCTCTAAGATAGACCTGAGATCGGGTGATCATCAATTGAAGATAAGGGAGGAGGATATCTCGAAGACGGCATTCCATACGCAGTATGGCCATTACGAGTTTTTAGTGATGTCTTTTGGGTTAACCAATGCACTAGCTGTATTTATGGATTTGATTAATCGGATCTTCTGTGAGTTTCTAGACCGCTTTGTGGTCGTCTTTGTGGGCGACATCTTGATTTACTCACCCTCTGAAAAGGAACACGAGGAACACTTACGGGTAGTACTTGAGTTACTTAGAGCGCACAAGCTATATACTAAGTTTGGGAAATATGAGTTCTAGTTAAAAGAGGTTAAGTTCTTAGGCTATGTGGTATCCGGAGAAGGGGTGACTATAGACTCATCCAAGATAGAGGCAGTTCAAGATTGGGAACAACCTAAGAATTCCTTCGAGATCCATAGTTTCTTGGGATTGGCCAGGTATTACTGCCAATTTGTGAAGGATTTTTCTGGACTAACCTCACCTTTGACTAGATTAACGAGGAAATGAGTTAAGTTTATGTGGAGTGAGACTTACGAGAAATCATTCCAAGAGCTTAAGGTTAGACTCACCACTGTTCTAGTCTTGATTATTCTAGAGAGACGTTTAAGCTATTCGGTATATTGTGATGCCTCGCGGGAAAGTTTGGGTTGTGTTTTGATGCATGAGGGAAATGTAGTGGCCTATGGCTCGTGGCAGTTGAAAATACATGAGAGGAATTACCCTACTCACAACCTAAAGTTGGCAGCAATGATCTTTGCCTTAAAGATTTGGAGGCATTACCTTTATAATGAGAAGTTTTAGGTGTTTTTCGATCACAAGAGTCTGAAGTATCTGTTTACATAAAAAGACTTGAATTTGAGGCAGAGGTGGTGGATGGAGTTCATAGAGGACTGTGATTTTGAGTCGTACTATCATCCAGGAAAGGCCAATGTTGTGGTCGACGCCTTGAGTAGGAAGTCAATTAGCAGTGTAGCTTGTATCGCAGTTCGAGAATGGGATATGTTGGGTACTGTTGGTGAGTTTAACTTACATTTGGGCAAGTCTGTTGAGTCTGTTAGGGGACGAAATTCTTTAAGATGGGAGGTTATAGCGATTCCAATTTTGACCCGTTACTTGTTGTATTCCGAACTTGGGTTTATTGTTTCTGAATGTTGTTCATTGTCTTTTCCTCTTTATTGCTTCTTAAATTTTGGTTATTTAGACGTGTTGAGTGCATTTGGAACAGGTTGGTTGCTTGGTTTTCAAACCTTGCGTTGCCTAAAAATTTGGTCTTTCTCTCGAGTGACCCTTCTTGCGCTCGAGCGAGATATGTAAACTCTCAGTACTTTGCATGTCTGCAAAAGTACTAGAGGGGTGTTTTCCACGCTCAAATGGTGTTTCCTACACTCGAGCGGGTGGGCGCTTAAACAGCCCTTCTTGTGCTCGAGTGGTTTGTCTGTTGTCTGCAAAAGTACTAGAGGTGTGTATTCTGCACTTGAGTGGAACAATTTTTTGTGTCTGACGCTTGAGCGTCAACTCTTCCACTCGAGTGGACTGTGCATATATCAGATCGTAAAAATGACATGTTAAATCACTTTTTCATTCTTCTCTCTCTAAAACTTTCCAAAAACCTTGATCTTAACTCTCTATTTCTAAAACACTCTCTCTTTCTCTACATTTTGGCCTAGATCCTTTGGGTTCTTTACCCTATTATCTTTGAGAAAAAGTTAGAACATTCCAAGAGCTTCATTTTGATCCGATTGGAACTTGGTCTCGGTTTTGTTAAGGGGTTTTACCTTGCTTGGCTTGGTCTTCTCTTCTTGAGGTAAGGATTTTCTACACTTTAATATGGTTTTTAACTTGTTTATTTATCGTTATGTAACAATGGTGGGATTTGAGATTAATGTGAACAAATCTAGGGTTTGGGTGTAAAATGGAAAGAGGGGTTTTTGGTGAATGAGAGATAAATGATTGTAGGGTTTGAAAATGATGTTTTATGGTGTCAAAATTGTTGATTTTGGTACTTGGTTGAGACTTAGGAAGAGAGGGAGTTTGCCCTAAAATGATTATGATATTTATTTTGTATGAATAAATGAAATTGGTGTTGTAAACATGAAATTGGACGAGTATTGAAATACATGGGGGAATTGAGTAGATGATATGTCTTATCTTTGGAAATTTTAAATAAATTATATGTCTTGAGATTGTATATCTATTTAGAAATAACTGTGTTGGACTGTGGGTGGAGGATGGCTATGATTGTTATAGAAATTGCATAAGAATTAGGTGAATTAGAACTAATCCATGGTTGGTTATTGTGACAACCCTCACCACTGATTAGTGCTAATCTATGATTAAGCATGTTTAATTGACTGATGGACTGAAATTCTGAACTGATTGATTGAGTGTGTTGGTTTAAATGCATGTCTATCTGTTTGACTGTTAAATGATTTGTTTATGTTTTATGTTTTAAACTGCAAATTGAAGGCCTTATTGGCGGCCGAACCAGAAATGGATTAGTGTTTTGTACTAATTAGAATTTGTGTGATTTTATGGCATGTTTAATTGAAATGTGATTTGGTATGATTAAATTGGATTTAATAATGTTAATATTACATAAGTTGGCTTTATTTACCCTTTTGCCATCTAGTAGGCCACTTCACCAAATGTGGTTTGAAGCTTAGTCTTGCATCATTCTTCATTTCCTCTAAGACCAAAATGTGAGAGAGAGCTAGAGTGTTGGAGACATTGAATTCATCTAGAATTCTTGCTTGAAATTAGAAGTTTTGATGAGAGGATTGCACATTTGAGCTTCCATCTTTGAATTCAAGGCATAAGGTAGGAGAATCATCTTCTTGATTGTTAAATTAAGTCATTTGTTGCATGATTCATGGAAGTTTAGTGAGTTGAGTCTAGAATTGGATTAGATTGTTGAATTGAGAGCTAGATCATGCATGCATGCTTTTATATTGAAGTTTTGAAGTTGTTTCATGAAAATTGTTGCATGCATGTTCATATTTTGAGTCTTGATCCATGAACTCACCATGTGTTTGAAGTTAAATCTTGTATTTGATATTGTTTTAGCACATTAGAGTTCCAAGGAACCCATGCATGTGTTGAATTTGCATTGTTCTTCATGTTCATGAAAACTTCTTTGAAATTGTATTTAATTGAACTACCTTTGGGCTTTGATTTCTCAAATTGATCTTTGAAACATGTAAAATTATGAGTTTTGAAGTGTTTTCCAGAAAATTAGCCCAAAAGGATCGAAATTTGTGCTTTAAAGTTGAGTTTTGAGCTTGAGGTTCAAATCTGGAAATTCCAGATTTTGAACTCACGCCGAAGCGAACTTCACGCCGAGCGCATAACCCGAAGTTCATGCTGATCCGAGCATGGAAAGTGACGCTCGAGCGTGAAATGCGTGTATCCAAGATTTACATGTGTTCTGATCCGCTCGGCGAGGGAATGCACGTTGAGCGAGACTTGTGTCTCACGCCGAAGGGTATCGGCGCCCATCGAGCGTGAATTTCGTGTATCCAAGATTTCTGATCCGCTTTCGGCCGAATGAGTAATACACGCTCGAGCGGAGACCTTTTGTCCGCATTTTCGCTCAAGCGGAGAAATACACGCTTGAGCAGGACCCCTATTTCAGCAAAATTTTGAAAAGTGTTTTTAAGTGCATCTTTGCATCATCATTTCATCCTAGGCATTCCTAGGCCTAGTTTAAGGCATCTTAATGAGGATATTGATGTAGAACCGCACCGAGTCTAAGTAGGGACTAAGTCTTCGATTCCCAAGTATGTGACTTAGTATGTGTTCATCCTGTAACTGTGTAGGGTTGGCATCCGAGGATGCGCACTAGTTTATCTGTAGCCCAGAACTCTGTGAGTAACTATGTTGTAAAGATATGTTCAATCGATATTATTTTCTGAACAAATGACTGTACTGCTTTATGAAATGACACTGTTTATTGAATGAATGTTTGTCCTATTTGCAAATTGTATTCATGGCATCCATAGCAATTTATTGTTACCTTGCTATTCTTTATTCTGAGAGATCTCTCGGTTCCCATGTTGGAACCACTCATTTACTAATATGATGGCCATCGGTATCGCTCACCTGTTAAGACCCTCTTGTATTGTTTTGCTATTGGATGTACCACATATGATTACTATGACTGAATAACTGTTATACTGATATAAATGACTGTTTTAAATACTGAAAGGACATTCATTCTTAACCTCTTTACACATATGTTATTCACTGAGCTTTAGCTCACTGTTTATATATATATATGTAGGTGTCCAGGCACCGGATCGGAGCTATGAGCGTTGGGTTAAACTCCCTTTTTGTCAAGCCAACCACTGTGCCTCACTGCGAGGTTCCAAGCCTGACCGAGCTAAGGCTGTTTGGGGTGTTTTAGATTCCTTATTTTTGTCTCTGTTTCGTGATACTGTATAGACTGAATGATAATTGTACTGTACTGTTCCAATAGGGATTGGGTCCCTGTTCTGGATGATTGTATATGTATGTATATATTGTTTTGTTCTGAACATGAATATATATGAAAAGTCTTTTTGCATACAGACTGTCATAGCTCATTGGACATCTTTTAATTACTATTTTGGCTTCCACCTCGAACTCAGACATTATTTTTTCTTTAAGGTGTCTTCGGTAATCATCGGATTACTAGCCGGTTACGGTGCTAAACCCATATGGGCGGGTTTAGGTTGTGACAATTATCATTGAATATGATCATGTTGTAAATACATTGTATATATATGATTGTTCGAGAAGAGAAAGATGATGTACTCCATGTATGATTATGTGTTTAAATACATTGTGTATGTATAATTGTTTTGGAGGAGAAATAGGATCTACTCCACTATTTGGGAGGAGAAAGAGGATGGACTCCATTATAATTAAGTTGGCCGGAGTTTCTTGGGTGAAAGTCCTGAAATTTATACATGGGTGCTGATCCAGCGGACGAAATTTCCGTAAAATGACAGATTGAAGTGTTTGTGTGGTAATTGTGCGACTGTGGAACCATTGAATTGTAATCTCAATTGAGTTTTTAAAAGATAATGCAATTGGCTCATTTATTGAGATGAATTGAATGGGAATGGATTGAAGATTTGGATTTGATACCTTTTGACTATATAAAATATGAATGTTTTGTCACAAAAATTATTTATGCATATTGTACTTATATCTTTGTTAAATCTCATATATTGTGCTAGATTATTCTTACTGGACTGTGGCTCACCCTATTTAGAAAAAAATATTTTTTAGGTGCTGGTGACATGCCTCATCCAAGGTAGTAGCTTGGAGGAAGTTTGGAGCAAGAGTTTCATGTTTGTAGTGTTTATTTTGTGTAGCCAAGGGCTTAAGTTGTATTGAGTTAAGACTTTTCCTTTTGTCATAACCAAGTAACGTCTTGGAAAAACGTAAGTCCGTAAGACATTTATTTTGTTGATCATCAACTGGTATTACATGCTATAGATTAAGGATGAATATTTATGAATGTATATTGCATGTGTTATCTTTTGTAATGCAAACTCTAATGAATGAAAGTATTTTGTTTCTATTATCCTTCCACTTATGAGTTGGGTTTATTAGATTATTTTGGGGTGTCACAGTAGTAATCCTTCACTACGAAGGGGATAGCAAAACTTGAAAACACATAGGATGTAATCCCATGGGAGACGGGTAATTTAATCACAATCAATTAATACCACCACATTACTATACAAACAAACATACTTTATCTTATATCACCAATTTAATATCATCACATTAATATTTTTCTTATTCAATTTCACTATACTTATAATCTCATAAAACTTAATCCGTAAAACAAATGTGACCTGTAGATTTTGGGTCCCTTATTATCTAAAAAAATTAAAATGATATTGAGGCCTCGTTTGGGAATATGCTAATTTAGTAACTTTTTGGCTATTTGGCTAAAATATGAGCTAAAAAAAACTAATATGTTTGGGATGACTTTTTGGTTTTTTACGAAAAAAATGTGCAAAAAGTAGAAAGAAAAGATAATCTTTGACTTTTTGGTATGAGTTGATTTTTTGACTTTTTTAATAACTTTTTGACTTTTTGGTTAAACAGGCTCGTTCCCAAATGAGGCCTGAGTCTCAGATTTTAGCCAAAAATAAATTGTATGGTAAAGATTGAAATTGTGTATTGTGGGGTTGGTGTATAAAATAAATTTGAATTACATGTTGATATTCTCAATGAATTTTAGATATATTTTTCTGGTTTTGTAGCATCAAATTTAGATAAAATACTAGTTTTATAATTTTTATATAATTAATGGGTTTGGCTTCTTTCAAATTGTCATCTCAATTTGAAAGAGCGTTTAGGTTTGTTAGGCTTATTTTGAAACTGATTCCGGTGATTCGAACCGTCAATTTTTTTGAATTTGTTGAATAGAATATTTATACAAAAAATCAATAATAATTGGATATCGGTAGCTATATATTTGAATCATATTTATTTTTTTTAAAAATGAACGACAAATATAATTTTAAGAATAAATATATATATTTTGTAATACAAATTTGATTCAAATATATTTATCACTGTCTGATCATCTTAATTTTTTTCATGAATATTCTACTCAATGAGTCTTAAAATATGAATGGTTCGAATAATCAAAACGAAACATATGGTTGGCTTTACGGGTCTCTCAAGTTATCTCATGTTGAAATGTAAATATAAGAGAAGCGTACCCCATAATTATATTTACTTGCTTTTTAGTAAGATTAATGAAATCAAAATTAATATAAATTGAATGAAAACATAAAAATATATAAGGTAAAATATATATTTTAATATAAAAATGATAAAAAAGGACCAAATGTTGTATAGATTAAAAGCTTATGAAAATTTGGTATAATTATATTAAAATTGTAAGACATATTATAATTTTATTAAATTTTAGTAGAGAGAGTGTATTTCAACCTAACTTTTTTTATCATTTTATATTATTAAATCGTGTTATTTTTAGTTTATGTCATGTTAACATGATAGGTCCAAAAAAAAAAATGAATTTATAAGTTAAATTTAATGAAATTGGTATCTACTAAATAAAATTATTCACAAAATTATTATATTTTTATTCAGTTTTGTTTTTTTAATTTACATAATATATATATTTTTTAGATCAATGATTTACATAATATTATATCATATTATTGTAATTATTTCACTATATTAACTTTAAAATAGTTAATAAAATATACACTATTTTCAATTAAAAAAATGAGGGTTAATTATATCTATGTTTATATATATATATATATGTTGGTAATCAAGCTATTGTATTGTTAATATAATAATAACAGCTGTATGCTTATATAATTAATATATATTGTTAATATATAGTTAATATAATATGTATACAACTGATGATAGGATTCTTCTCCTTTTTCTTTTCTCTTTCGGTTGCTTTAGGCAGCCGCATGGCCTTTGCTTTCTGCCGCATGGCTTGCTTTTCATTTTTCTATTCCATCTGATCATAATGTTGCTTTGTACAACTCCTATATAATGGAGCTCCCATTTGGTTTCTAAATAACATTGAATTACAGAGCATATTAGCTCTTTCAATCACTCTCTCAATATTTCTTTCATGGTATCAGAGCAGGTGTAATCCTGTCTCATCATTTTTGCCTCTTCAGTCAGTATTTGAATTTTTTTTTGTCTCTCTCTTTTACTCAAATATATCCTTCTATTTCATGCCTAAATATGGTCCAGCTTTTGGAATGACTATCAACTCATCCTCATCTTCTTCTGATATTATCATTTCATCATCTTTATCCTTTCATCAAATGGAAACCTCTCATCTTCCGATCACCGCCCATAAACTAAATGGGCAAAATTATTTGTAATGGTCTCAATCCATATTAATGTTTATACGGGGAAAGGAGAAAGATGACTACATCACCGGAGTCTCGGCGCTACCAGAAACCACAGCATCAACCTACAAAAGGTGAATAGCTGAAAATAATATGGTCATGTCGTGGCTCGTCAACTCTATGACCACTGACATTGGCGAAAATTTTCTGTCATTTGATACTGCCAAAAAGATCTGGGACATGGCAAAAGAAACGTTTTCAGACAAGGAAAACACATCTGAAATCATCCAGCTTGAAAACTCCCTCCACGATTTACGTCAAGACAATCTTACGGTAACTGAATATTTCAATACCCTTACTCGTCTATGGCGTCAACTTGATACATTTGAGGTTCATAACTGGCAGTGTGTTGCTGATGGTTTGTTGTATAAAAAGATTGTTGAAGGGAAGCGTGTGTTTAAATTCTTGTTAGGATTGAACACAAATCTTGATGAAATCAGAGGAAGAATTATGGGAGTAAAACCGCTACCTAGCCTTAGAGAGGCATTCTCTGAAGTCCGTCGCGAAGAAAGTCGAAAAAACTCACGATGGGATCTCATCAACAACTGAATATGTCACGACCCAAACCTGGTACCCAAAGGCTCGGCGTCGTAACAAGATAAAAATAAAATAATTCAAATAATTTTATTGGTTGCAGCGCAAGCGGATAAATTAAATAAAATAATTGGGTACCAACTGCTTATTTAAAAGGAAACAAAATATAGTCATTTGAACTTTATTGTATTTCAAGAGTTCAAAACAAAACAAACAGAAATAAAATAAAAAAAAAAGATTTTAAAAAAACAACAACACAACGATTCAATTTCCATCTTGATCCCACTAAACCTCGTCACCTGAAAGGGTAACAGCTATAAGCACATAGCAGAGTGAGAAATATTATAATGTGAGTATAGGGGTACAAAATAGCCATGGATAGTTATTTAAACTAAAACATTTACACAATTTGAGTTGAATACACAATAAATTAAGTGGCAGAAACATAAATGAATCACTATAACCACGGTACAGAACAGGGGTCACTAAAGTGACAATCACTATAGGGGTCAATGGATCCATGACAAACAGGGGACCACAAAATGGTCAAACACTAGCTAATGATTATTTAAGTCCCCCAAGGCGTGAGACTCCCGTGGTGGTACTCACAAAACATATTTTCATATAAGATCATAGCCAAATATTCTTTAAAAATAAAACAAACATATCCATGGGTTTTAATTTGAACAAATAGAGTTTAGAAAATAATCCACATAATTGGAACGTTAACCTAAACATAAAACATAAATTATATAAAATAAATTGTGGTAACTTAAAACATTCATAAAATATATTATGGTAACTTAAGACATGTAGAAAACATATTATAGTAACTCAAGGTATAATAAAACTCACCAAAAATTTACTCCTAAATTATTCTGAACTTGCTCCCGTTTCTAAGACTTTCTTTATAACCTGAACTCCTTAATTGCTTCAGATTTTGTTTGGTTTCATGCTACAGCACACCAACTCCAATTTGTACATGCAAAAGTGTAAGGCCCAAGCCAATTATCACCTACGTGGACAATTCTCCTCATGCCACCCAATCTTTCATCTCTCTAAGTTTGACACCTAAATGACACTTGTTTCACCCCTTAGTTTTCTTTTTTTTTTTTTTCATCTCCATGCTTTTAGCAAGGGCAATGGCAGCCACGTTGCTTTCCTTCCTGCCACGTTTTGTTGGTATTTGAGGGGTGAAGCCACCTGTCCCATATCAGGAGTCACCTAAATTAATTTGGCTTTATAAAATTGTTATCACTCCTTTGGTGATTCATAATGATTCCTAAAATTACGTATAATTATAAGTTAGGTTCACGTCTAAAAACCTCACTACCCAACTATAAAACATCACTTACCACTTACTAAATTATTTAATGTGTGGTGTCTTACAATTTATTTCCTTAACAATCTAATCGATAAATTCCCAATTTTATGCATCTATTTATTATTATTTTTATTTATTGATTTATTTATTTTTGATCGCAATATTAAAATTTAAAGAAAATTTGGGTGTCACAGAATATGACAGAAAGCTCGACTCTTAAGACTTAATTCGCTCCTATTGACAACCGTCAGAAAAATAAAGGAGGTAGGCCTTGGTGTGATCATTGCAGAAAGCCGGGTCACTCGAGAGAAACTTGCTGGAAGATTCATGGAAAACCAGCAGATTGGAAGCCACGTTAGCCTATTGAAAAAGAAGGACGATGTAATCATGTAGGTACAAATGAACTATCACCACAACCTGAAGCAAGCCCTTTCACCAAGGAGCAAATGAAGATGCTCCAGAAACTACTACAGTCACAATCTGGTTCGTCTTCCAACCACATCATTGGATCCGGAACCTTGACTCACAAAGGTAATTCTTTAAATGCCTTCACTGTTGGTAAGAAACGTAAAAAACCTTGGATTATGGACTCAGGAGCATCTGATTATATGACAGGAGATGCAACAATTTTTTATACATATAGCTCATGTCAAAATAATTTAACGGTCCAAATAGCAGATAGTTCACTATCAAAGGTTACCGGTACAGGTTCAGTTGTGCTGTCTAGGAATCTTATTCTCAACTCTGTTCTCCTTGTTCTTGACTTGGACTGTAATTTACTGTCAATTAGTAAACTCACTAAGGAAAAGAGGTGTGCTACTAATTTTTTCTCCACTCATTGTGAATTTCAGGATTTGGATTCGGGGAAGACGATTGGCAATGTTGAGGAATGCTCTGGACTCTACATCCTTAAGGAATGCCACTATCCATAGAAACAACCTCAAACGGCAATTCGTGGTAGTTCTTTTTCGGTTTCGTGTCCAAATAACGATAGAGCAATTATGTTGTGGCACTATCGATCAGGTCATCCTAATGTTATGTATCTCAAGCATTTATTTCCTTCATTATTTAAAACTCTAAAACTTTTTGATTGTGAAATTTGTCAATTGTCTAAGCATGTACGGTCCCATTTTCCCATTCAATCCTATAAAGCGTCTCGTCCATTCTCACTAATTAATAGTGATATCTGGGGTCCATTGTAACAACCCCCATACTGTTTACCAAAAATTCTTGAATTACGATCGATTCTTCGCTAAACTGAATGTTTATGACCGATAATTGAACTAATCAAGCGGAATCTTGATCGATTGAAAATTTAAACTGAACTGACTGAGTATCTTTATTGTATTGCATTCTTATCTGTTTGATTATTTGATTATCTGTTCATGTTTTATGTTTAAACTACAAATTGAAGGCCTTATCGGCGGCCGAACTGAAAACCGTTTAGTGTTTCATGATCAGTAGAATTTATCTGATTTTATGGCATATTTATTTAAAATGTGATTATGAATGATTAAATTAGATTAGAATAAGCCAAATTAATAGAGTTGCTTTAATTACAATCATGCCATCTAGTGGGGCCTTTGTTTATGAGTATTGTAAAGCCTTATTGCATTGAATCAAAAACATTTCCTCAGCCCCTTATTCTTGCTACAACCGACCAAGAAGAGAGTGAAGGAGAGAGTGAGGGAATTGACTTAGTCTTGTGGATTTTGGCTTGGATTTTGGTGGAATTGAAGTATAGTTTGCATATTGAGCCTCCAAATCTTGAATACAAGACCTAGGTAAGAGAATTCAACCTTTACTGATGTATTTGAGCTTGATTCTTGCATGGTTTATGTCAAAATTTAAAGTTGAGACTTGAATTGGTTCTATAGTGTTGAATTAGAACTCATTTCATGCATGCATGTGTGTATTGATAAATCTTGAGTTGATTTCATGGCCAAATGTACATGCATGTTCATAAATAGACTTGAGTCCATGAATTCATCATATTCTTGAAGAAATGAGTCCATTTGGACAAGCTTTGAAGGTAGAATTTGGATTGAATCCATGCATGTTGCATATTCTCCATGTTCATGAAAAATGGGTTTGAAAAATGGTTTTAATTGACTCACTCTTGGGCTTTGAATTCACAAATTGAGCTTTGAAACTTGTTGTATATTGAGTCTAGAGGTGTTTTCCAGAATTTGGGCCCAAGAGGTCGAGTAAAGAGTGGTAGAATGCTTGGTTTGAGCTTGGAAGGCAAATCTGGAAATTCCAGATTTGGCTTCTTCGCTCGAGCGAAGGATTCCTTGCTCGAGCGACCAACGTTTACTCTGAGCCACGCTCGAGCGTAAAATTCGAGCATCCAGTACTTTTACTGTTTCATCAAACCGCTTAAGCGAAGGATTTCTTGCTCAAGTGAGGGTCCTATTTTCAGCAAACTTTGCAAAATATTTTCTAAGTGTATTTTTGTATCCTCATCCCATTCTAGGCATTCTTAGGCCTAGTTTAAGGCATCTTAATGAGGATATAGATGTAGAACACACCAAGACAAATTAGGGATTAAATTATGATATTTCCCAACTGTGTAGCTTAGTGTGTGTTCAACTTGTGAACTGTGTAGGGTTGGCGATTGGGGAGACACGCTCTAGCATATTGTAGCCCGAACTCTGTGAGTAACAACTGTGTAAAGATATGTTCAAATGATGATTTCCTGAACACTAAACTGAACTGTTTACTGAACGAATATTGATTACTGAACTGAACTGTTTACTGAAATGTAATTATTTACTGAATGAATGTATGTCCTTTATTTCCGAACTGTACTGTGGCATCCTTAGCACCTACTGTTACTGACTGTTATTGTTACAGAGATCTCTGTCGGTTCCCTCGTGGAACCATTTCTGTTTACTGATTGATGGCCATCATTATTGTTCGGTCTCTAAGACCTACTGTTTACTACTATGCTAACGAATGTACCACATATGACTGAATAATTGTTCTGATTGAAAGACTGAAATACTGTTTAATGAATTGTTTTCATTACTGTAAGGACATTTAATTCTTAACATCTTTACGCATTATGTTATTCAATGGGCTTTAGCTCACTGTTTATATATATATGTAGGTACTCAGCCATCAGACCGGAGCTAGGAGCGTGGGTTAGACTCCAGTTTTGTCAAGCCAGCCTATGTGCCTCACTGCGAGGTTCCGAGTTGCCATGTTATGGCTTTGGGGTGTTTTGTTTTTCCCCCGTCTGTCTCCATACTGTTTTGGATTACTGTATAGACTGTTATCTGCTTTACTATACTGTTATCAAGGGATTAGGTCCTCTTGTATATTTGATCAGAATTGTGTATAGATCAGTCTTTCTACACGTGTGAATGCATGAAAAATATTTTTGGCATACAAACTGTCACAGCTCAATGGACACTATTTATTTACTGTATTGGCTTCCGCCAGTTCGAACTCGTTTTCTTGTTCTCTTGTTAAGCAGCCTTGGTAATTCGGATTATTGGCGATTCTGATTGCTAAACCCATAGGGCCGGGTTTGGGTCGTGACATCCATCAAAAATAAAAAATGTAACTAGTACTAGGTGGTTTGTTTCATTCATAGATGATCATACTAGATTAACCTGGGTCTTCCTCATGAAAGACAAATCCGAAACAAGTCAAACCTTCAAAAAATTTCAAATTATGATTTAGACACAATTTCAGTCAAAAATCCAAATTCTAAAGTCTGATAATGCTCGGGACTATTTCAACTCCATTCTAGGAGAATTTTTAGCAAAAGAAGGGATAGTTCACTTAAGTTCATGTGTTGACACCCCACAACAAAACGGCATCGCTGAACGGAAAAATAGGCATTTGTTAGATGTTGCTAGACCACTAATGTTTTCCACAAATGTTCCACAATTCCTCTGGGGGGAAGCTGTTCTTACAGCAGCCTACCTTATCAATAGGATGCCATCCAGGGTACTACAATTCCAAACTCCTTGTCAACTTCTCCTAAAATCCTTTCCAACTACTCGCCTCATCTCCACCATCCCACCAAAAATTTTCGGGTGCTCTATCTTTGTTCATATCCATCAACAGTATCGAAGTAAACTTGATCCTAGGTCACTCAAGTGTATCTTCATTGGGTATTCGTCACATCAAAAAGGGTATAAGTGTTACTCTCCGGTCACAAGGAAATTCTACAATTCCATGGATGTCACCTTTTTTGAAACCCAGTCTTACTACCCTAAAATTGTTATTCAGGGGGAGATTCCAACCCAGGAATCTCAATTTTGGACCCTTGAGTCATTTAGTGAGCCATCTATCACCACCAAAAATCCCATACCTCCTGAGTTATTGAATCAATCTTTACCTGCCGAAAATTCCGAGTTCATTGTTGACTTGCGGGATAATAAGCACATCCAAGAGGAAACGGAGGAAGGAGCACTTTCTCAACAATCCCATGAGGCTAAACGGGGTTCTAATCCAAGCAACATTCCAGGTGACAATATTCCTCCCACAGATAGTACTGATAATTCTGAGTTAGAAAATAGTATTCTTAATATGCCTATAGCTTGGAGAAAAGGAGTTAGATCATATACTCAGCATCCCATTGGGAACTTTATTTCTTATGATAAGCTATCACCTTCGTTTCGTGCCTTCACTTCTAGCATCACGGAAATACCCATTCCTCGGAATATTCAGGAAGCTTTCAAGTATCCGAAGTGGAAGGCGGCAGTCAATGAAGAAGTTCGGGCTCTGGAAAAGAATGGTACTTGGGTAATTACTGATCTTCCAAGAGGTAAGAAACCAGTTGGGTGTAAGTGGATTTTCACAGTAAAGCACAAGGCAGATGGTAATGTAGAATGATATAAAGCTCGGTTGGTCGCCAAAGGATTCTCCCAATCCTATAGCATTGACTATCACGAAACCTTTGCTCAAGTTGCCAAGCTCAACACTGTTCGTGTATTTTTATCCTTGGCAACTAATCTCGATTGGTCACTTCACCAACTTGATGTGAAAAATGGTTTCCTCAATGGTGACTTAAAGGAAGAAGTTTACATGGACATTCCTGCTGGACTTGAGACGACATCAAATTTCAACAAAGTTTGCAGACTCCGAAAATCCTTGTATGGCCTCAAACAATCTCACAGGGCCTAGTTTGAACGATTCACTAAGGCAGTGAAAGGATACGGTTTTGTTCAACGTCAATCCGATCATACATTATTTGTGAAGCACTCCCTATGAGGGAAATTGGCAATTATCATTGTTTATGTGGATGACATAATTTTAACAGGTGATTATGAAGAGGAAATTGGCTTACTTAAAAAATTCCTAACAAAGGAATTTGAGATTAAAGATCTTAGAAACCTTAAGTACTTTCTTGGAATGGAGATTGCTCGGTCAAAGAAAGGTATAGCAGTCTCACAACGTAAATACGTTCTAGACTTACTGAATGAAACAAGGATGCTAGGATGCAAGCCGGCAGAAACACCTATGGACACAACTATCAAACTGGAAGACAGTGACGGTAGTGCACCAAGTGATAAAGGGAGATATCAACGTCTTGTGGGAAAACTCATTTATTTTTCTCATACAAGGCCAGACATCGGCTTCTCTGTTAGTGTGGTCAGTCAATTCATGAATAATCCAACCGACAAACACATGACTGCTGTGACCAGAATATTAAGGTACCTAAAAATGACACCGGGAAAGGGTCTCTTCTTCCAAAGAACAACAAATAGAAAAATTGAGATTTTTTCAGATGCAGATTGGGCAGGTTCAATGACTGATCGAAGATTAACTTCTGGCTATTGTTCATTTGTTTGGGGGAACGCGATTACATGGCGAAGCAAGAAACAATCAGTGGTAGCCCGTAGTAGTGCTGAGGCACTAGGTATCTGTGAGGGAATCTGGTTGAACAGGCTGTTAGAAGAATTACGGGTTCCATCTGAGCATCCCATGGTTTTATACTGCGACAACCAAACCGCTATTAGTATCGCTAAGAATTCGGTTCATCATGATCGAACTAAACACGTGGAGATAGATCGACACTTTATCAAGGAAAAGATTGAAGAAGGAGTTTTTCAAGTCAGCTACACTCCAACAAATTGTCAAAAAGCGGACATTCTCACAAAAGCTCTTGCTCGAGTTACCTTCGAAGATCTGACGGAAAAATTGGGAATGATTAACATCTATAACGTAGCTTGAGGGGGAGTGTTGGTAATCAAGCTATTGTATTGTGAATATAATAATAACAGCTGTATGCTTATATAATTAATATATATTGTTAATGTATAGTTAATATAATATGTATACAACTGATGATAGGATTTTTCTCATTTTTCTTTTCTTTTTCTTTTCTCTTTCGGTTGCTTTAGGCAGCCGCATGGCCTGCTTTTCATTTTTCTATTCCATCTGATCATAATGTTGCTTTGTACAACTCCTATATAATGGAGCTCCCATTTGGTTTCTAAATAACATTGAATTACAGAGCATATTAGCTCTTTCAATCACTCTCTTAATATTTCTTTCAATATATTTTCCAAGTTTCACAAAATTTTCACTTTAAAGTTCACTGTTTCAATTTCGACAAATTAAACCTTGAAATTCCATTCGTGTTTCAATTTGCTTCTTTCGTCCATATCCGTCTGTATAAGATAATAAAAGGGGTTTAAAGTGAAAAATACTGAGATTTAAAGTGAAAAATAAGTAAAATTTTAATTTTTTGTGTGTAATTAATATTTTTTAAAAAAATTAAAACACTAAAAATAAAAAGAGAATTAATTACAAAATAAATCTAAAATTTTCGAGTATTTTTCACTTTTAATTTCAATATTTTTCACTTTAAACTCCTTTCGTATTCTTACACAAACAAAAATGGATAAAAAAATAATTAAAATACAAATAAAACTTGAAAATTTTAATTTATCAAAATTAAAATATTAAAATTTAAAATAAAAAACAATCGAAATCTTGAGATTTTTTTATATAATTAACTCAAAAACTATATTAACCTTTTTCCCGGTCGGGCCAGGCGAACCGCGCAAAACCGTTCGTCAATGCACTTCAATTGACAAAAACCCCCGATTTAGGGTTTATGCGTTGTTTGTTTGTGCTCTCTCTCGCTTCATGTTTAATAGTATCTTCTTCTCTCATTGACAAGCCACACACACACGTCAATTCGAGCTTGTGAATTTGAATCACACACACACACACAACAGAGTGTTCTTCAATGGAGATTAGTTTGGGTAAGCTTCCATTCGACCTCGATTTTCATCCTTCTAACCCTCTCGTCGCCGCCGGCCTCATCACCGGCGATCTTCTTCTGTAAGTTTTCATTTTTCTTGTAGAATTATTGCTGTATTCATTAATCTCAAAGTCTCTGATCGATTGAATCTTATGATTTTTAGATATCGCTACGCCGCCGATTCACCGCCTCAAAGGTAACCAAATGTCATCTCATTTTTATCTTACTATGAGTTGTTCTAATTCAGCTATATGAATAATTGAAACCCTAGATTCAGCAGTCGTGGAAAAATTGTGCTTATGTTCGTTTTTGATCGTTTTAGGCTTTTGGAAGTTCATGCCCATAGTGAATCTTGTAGGGCCCTTCGATTCATCAACGAGGGTCGTGGTAATGCATCTAACTATATGCTGTTCATTTCATTTTATTTTGATTTCAGTGGAAAATGAAGTTTTTTGTATACAAACAGTCGCTGAGTTTTGTTCTTTTGTGGTTAGCAATTGTCACGGGGTCTCCGGATTGTTCCATTCTTTCGACGGACGTTGAAACAGGATCTGCAATTGCTCGTCTTGAAAGCTCTCATGGGTGGGAATTTAATTGTTAATTTATGCTAGTTCTGTGTTAGTTTTAGGAAATTTCACTAGCTATGTTGTTCGTATGCAGGGCTGCTGTCAATCGAATAATCAGCTTGACAGAGTCAACCATTGCATCTGGAGATGATGAAGGGTGTATTAAGGTATCCTTTCTTAACTTAAACATTTTTTGTAAAGAAGTTTATGACTTCCAATTCTTCCAGTTGAAAATCAAATTTCTCCCGTGAGGGAATTTTTAAATGAGCAAAGGCATATTTTAACTTCAAAATGCATCTCATGGTTGTCAACATTTTGATGGTTTAGTCATTTGGATATCTAGTGATGTCCTAGGCAATAGTGACCTTAGGTTTCTATTTTTTTTATACCTCTCATTATTTTGTAATTTTTGTATGCCAACTTCAGCAGAAAGTCAAACTTGTGAACATTATGATCCTATATAACATTGTAATTTGTAAGAACAAAAATAATGCTATTTTTCTCCCTTGAGGTGTTCCATGATTTTAGTTTAACTGTTTATGGTAATGACCCTGTGGAGTGCTGGAGAAACTTAATCTTAATTTGTTTGCTTACACCTTTATTTCTTCATTTTCACTTTAATGCAGGTTTGGGATACCAGGCAGCGTACTTGCTGCAACTCTTTTGATGTTCATGAAGAATACATTTCAGATATGACTTTGGCATCTGATTCCATAAGACTATTGGGAACAAGGTACTCAATCTATATATTTATTTATATTGGTGGGTACGCATGTTCAATGCATTCTCTAGTTATTAGCCATGTATACTTCTTCCATCTAAGGATATGAGGAAATAACTGATTATCACCAAGACCAATCTCTTATCATCCATGACTTGAGATAAGATACTGCTTCTATGCAAATTGCTAAGATATGGTTATGTGCACTTATTTTGGAATATCTATGTGCTATCAGAAGGATATGGGACTACAAATAAATTAGGCATAGCGGCGTTTCTTCATGCACTGGATGATAGCACTAGGAATGTTATGCTAGTGGGTGAGTAAGTCACATATCCTACATGGTTCCCTTGCTCATGTCGTGTCATCTTCTGTCTTAGATGGATAATCTTCTTATATAGAAATGTCCGTATAATGTGAGGCAATGTGAAGAATTTATTTTTTCGTCCTTTTGAACTATATGGTTTTTGCTACTATATACATATAGAAAAGTGTTGATTTGCAACATGCATGTCCAATTGTTTATCAGTCATATCATGTGGCTAATTTTGTGTGAGGACTGCCTCATGAACATTGTTAGGGGATATTGTTTGCAGATCCTTGCCAGCCATAATATTGCCCAGTTCCATGCATTTAGGGAAGTTGGCATTCTCTATTGATTTATTTCAGATTTGATGGTGAAATTTTAGGGTGTGGGGAATACTATATCCACCATATTGTGAGTGGAATTGAGGTCCCAGTGGGGCTTCAAGCAATTGTAATATGCTCAATTATTTGGAAGGCTCTCATGGAGTTGACAGTGACTGTGAATTAAGTACATATGACTCCTGTTCGTGAGACACTTGTAGAGATGTTTTGTGCACATCCAAGGAAGTCAAATGACAATATCTATGTAATATGTATGCAAAACGGTTGCTAGAGGATATCATTAATCTCCTGTATTTCATATATTCAGTTTTCTTTCTCGTGTGTTTGTGCTATATTCAATCTCTGTTCAGAAGAAAGGAGGGATATATTCTCCAAGTATATTACTGAATGGCTTTTTTTTGCTTCCAGGCTGCATTTCATTTTTTTGGCAGTTCCATATTGAAAAACTTTATGATATTTTTGTTTTATTTTATTTAACTTATTTTCTTTAACATTGTTAAGTGGAGATGGGACTCTGTCTGTTTGCAATCTTCGGAGCAACAAGGTATTTTCGTTGGATTGCTCTATGTGATTTGTTTGATTCAAGATATATTGTGCTTAAACATTTCATGTCAATTAATATATGTTTTACTGGTTGATCCATCTTCTATATTCTAATTGCAGGTTCAAACTCGCTCTGAATTTTCTGAAGACGAGCTGCTTTCTGTGTTAATCATGAAGGTAATTTATCTCTCTCTCTATACATATGAAGTACGCAATGTGTACTTTCTTATCTTCCCTATTGTCTCTATTTTCTTAAACTGTGTGTTTATGCACACATTTCTTTGGCAACATGTATTGCACATGAGCGACATGATATTTATGGAGACGTGTTTCTCTGTGAACATGTATTGCACACGTAATGCTTTTAGATATCAGGTGTGGTATCAAGGTGGTGTGCCATCATATATTTTCTTTTTGTGGTACTAAACCTGCTAAATGTGTGCTACCTTTAATTCTTGTCGGTGTTCCATTCCTACTGAACATGTTATGAGATAAAAATGTTATCAACAAACATATTAAATTTTGTCTGGAAAAGAAACTGTTTTGTCCTTCTAATTCTTCTATTTAATGTCAGGCTTATACTGAACTGAAACAAAGGAAAAAAACTAAGCTTCCTCAACTAATTTTATCAAATCCAACAAAATCCAATGGAAGAACATTGGTCATAGCACCTGCCTGTGTTCGTTTATATGTTTTCTATTTTCTGTGCTGACTGTTAATTTGTTGTGATCAGAATGGTCGAAAAGTTATATGTGGGACGCAAACTGGAACTCTTCTATTATATTCATGGGGTTTTTTCAAGGACTGCAGGTAATCCATATTTAATGTGTATATGTTTAGTGCTGCAAAATGGATATAGATGAGGGTCCTGTTCCTGTCCACGGTGGGGAAGATTTTGAATCAGTAGGAATTTTATGTTTTCATTTTTTCAACTGTTAATGTTCTTGTTGTGGGATGATTCTTCTTGTTTTTCAGTGACCGCTTTGTCGATCTATCCCCAAATTCTATTGATGCTTTGTTAAAGGTGAGTGTCTAAATCTTTATTGTCTCGATCTTGCTGGTTCTCAAATCAATTCTGGTTAACTGAAAACTAAAGACTCTCTAACTGCCCGTGTTAGCTTGATGAAGATAGAGTTATTACTGGATCTGAGAATGGGCTCATTAGGTGAGAATATTCTCTGGCGGGATAAGGTTTATTCCTTCGTTTTAAACTCTTTTATTTTTTATAGTTCCTAATATTCTCTTGTTTTTGTGCTTAGCCTGGTAGGCATATTACCCAACAGAATAATACAGCCAATTGCGGAGCATTCAGAATATCCTATTGAGCGTCTTGGTATGGATTTGCTTTCTTTTCTAGCAAGGAATGTCAAAACCATTGAGGTTTATTTTTGTAGGACTATTCTACCTCCAGATATCACTGGGACTATCAGAAAAGTGATTATATTTTGGGTGATATTCCTATTCATAATTTCTCTCCCTAAAAGGAACTTTCTATATAGCCTGCAGTTTATATCATCTAACATAGTTTTTTTTTTTTGGTGCCAAATGGTTGGCTATGACCGATGGGTGTCTATATGGATATTTATGTATGTTAGAGCATCCCCAACAGTTTACTTAAATTTTACTCTAAAATATTATTAAAAAATTCATTCCCTATTTTAGGAATCACTTTTTTATTTACTTCTCCCAACAAACTCTCTATTCTTTCTCCATTATATTAAAATAATAAATTTAATTGATTGGACATAATGGAGCAGTTTATCCAGATGAGGAAGAGGCTGCATTCCTTCGTTCTCTTGGTTGGGAGGAAAATGATGGCCTTGCGGAGGAGGAGATCAATGCATTTTAGATCAACCCCACTTCCCACTTCCCACCTCCAACACACACACACACACACACACACACACACACAAGAAGAAAAACAAAACAAAACAAAACAAAAAATGTACAGTTTAGTAATTCCATATCATCTTGTTGCAAACTCAACCCAAATTGACTGTGTCAAACTTAAATCTGGTTTTTGGTCTCACCCCAGGGGTAAGGAGTGTAAGTTTACTAATCAGGGGAATATGTAAACCTGTATGAAGTTGGCCTTTAAACACCCAGATTAACACACAACAGTGCATATTTTTCCTGCTTTCTATTATCTGCCTTGATCTAAATATCCGAGTTAATCCAATCACGTGGCTGCTCTCTCAGTTTTGTATAAACAGAACCAGTTAAACAGAGCAGTTTGGTATAAACAGAGCAGTTTTGATGTCATCTGGCTGGATGTCCGGCCGGTCAAGCCATTGGACGTCCGGTCCCTTGTCTAGCTGCTGTGTTCACCTGCTGCGTTGCTGCTGTTCTGTTTGTTGTTCTTCTGCTGTTTTGGGCATGCAATAGAATAGAAGAAGTAGGGTTTAGATTGAGAACAACACAAAGAAAATACATACCAGAAATTGCCTTCGGTGATGATGATGGCGAGAAAGAGCGACCCACACCAGTGAAAGAGATTCTTGAGAGAGTCTTGGGCTGAGTTTTGGCGCCCTCCAGTTTCCCTTCGTGCCTTCTGCTGCAATAAAATAAGAATTTATCAATATGAGGGACCTAGGGAGTCACTGTAGCAACACTTATTTTTTGGGGGTTGGATAAGGGAACTGCTGGGGCTGTTTGTTGACAACAAAACTCCTTATTTTGGCTAAAAAGGTAATATAAGGGTACTGCTGGGGATGCTCTTAGATACTTAAACAATTAGGAAAGGGGCCCAACAATGCATATCAAGCTCCCCAACACGCACCTTCTCTTACAACCCCATCTTGCACATGTGAAACAAATGAACATGAAGATATTTAAATCCAAGACTTTCTCCTAACCTGAACTTTGATAATATGTAATAGCATAGCACCACTAGTTCCAAAAGCTTAAGCCATAAGCTGTTTGAAAAGGGCCCCAACAATGCATATTAAGCTCTCTAACAATATATATATATGCTATGCCATTGGCAATTTTTTAAAAATCTTTATCTGCATCATTCGCTGATGCTGTCCCTTCTCAAGTTGGACCACTTCTTATTAAATTGTTTGTTTGGTCTGCAGCATTTTCTCATGATAAAAAGTTTCTGGGCAGTATATCACATGATCACACATTGAAGGTATGTGGATCTCTCTCTCTGTGGTGGCTATAAGGGTTTTTTTGACAGTAATCTCTCAACTATATACATTTTCTCCATGTAGCTATGGGATATGGATGATTTACTGCTAGGTTCTGGAAATACTGCGAAGAGTCATTTGGCTGTTGCAGACAGTGATAGTGATGAGGCGGATGAAATGGATATGGATGATACTCTTCCAAAATCTTCCCAAGGTATATTGTATAATTTCAAATTTATGTGACAATTTCTGGAAAAAAAATATGTTGCGTCTTCCTACCATAAGCTGTAGGCATGAAATGATTATCTGTGACAGTAGAAATAGATGCTAGCAATTGAATGAGGTTTTCTTCCCCTCATATTGCAGAAAAAGAGAACTTCATAATATCAGATGGTCCAGATAATCATCTAAATTATTTAACCACATAATTCTCAGTTAAGTCCAACCATTAGGTCATTTAGTTCAACCATGATTCTTTCATGAAACTCAACTTTCCGGGCCTCTAGCTATGAGTCTTTTCAATTTGCACATTGCATAGACATTTAATTAACTTGATTTGACAATGCCTCACACCCGAACAAGCTGCTAGTTTTAGGAATTCTCTCTTTTTAGCTCTAATATATCCATATATATTGTGCAATTTCTTACGTGTTTATTTTTTATTTTTTCTGTTTGAATACTGAGGGGATGAAACTGGCAAAAATGTTTTGCTCATAATACTTTCTTTGAAGAACAGGACGTTATGGCTTAAGTTGCAAACTGATAAAATGTTCTACGCCAGATACTAAAGGGTAGGATTCAGACCCACCCATGCGTAGTTTCATTTAGTACATGGCTATAGAAAAAAGGGTAGCATAAATAAATTAGTTATCCATTTTGTGCGGTTTATGTGATTGTTCTTGGATGTTATCTACTTCCCAAAAAAGTGATTAAAATGTGAAAATGAAGTTATCAACTCATGAATGATTTGTCTCCTTGCAAACTACCAAATGACACCTGTCAATTTTTGAGTTTATTATCACTTCCTTAGGTTTGCTGGTAATATACCAAGATAATCTATAATCTACAACTTGACAGTAAAGTTATCTGGATTGCCTCCATAATGTGTATATATCTATTTTTCTAGGCAAGAAAATATTTGCAAGTCAGCATAGCACACAGAAACTGTACATGTCTAAATATATCTAGTGCCTTGATCTTTTACATTCTTGTTTTGTCTTTGCAGGGACCAAGAGAAACAATTCAAATAAAGATCAAGGACTCAGCAGTTCTAACAACTTTTTTGCAGATTTGGATTAAATCATTAGCGCTGCTCATTTACAATTTTGGTAATCTGATGATGATTGGCCCTGACGAGGTATAGATATGCATGGCAATGTTTATCGTTTTAGCTGACGAGACCGGATGAAAGAGGCATTAGCTTTCACTATGAATGGATGGTGTTGCTTGAGCAACTTCAAGTACTGTTCGGCTGGTGGTCTTCTCATTCTTCGACGATGATATATGTTTTTCTTGGAAAAACTTTAGATTCTTTGCATTTTTGAATGGCTGTTACTTGCGGTGCATCTTCATAATTTGAAATGTAGTATAGATTTAAACGTGTATTTGTGCTAGAAATGAAACAAGTGAAATTGATTTAGACCGCCTTGTGCCATTTTTGAAGCAAAGATATATGAAAATATGGAGAAACTAATTCTGGAGTTCCCCACATGTTTTAAAAAAATTAAAAAGCAGTAATTAGCTCAGAATTGGCTTTCAAATCCATTTAAAGCGAAAGCATGTCAATTCAATTCTAAGCCATGTTGATTGGCTTTGAAAATAAAGTCAAGTTTGTTATGGAGTAAAAATTATTGTGTTGAATTTAGTAGCTATAGTTCTCACCTCCGACTCACGCAGGGAGAGAGATGATTTGAGATTGACTCGTAATTTGAATATATTTTGAAATTCAACAATCTTTGAGTTTGGCTTTTACTCGCAGCCTTGGGTGTATACTGGTTTAGATCATTTGGCCAAGTATAACAGTAATCTAAGGGCATGTTTGATTGGATAAATTAGAGCATGAAATTGAAATTATTAATCTGTAAGTCCAATTATCTTATGTTTGTTTTAACATTTTGGTTTAGGATTATTAATCCAATGAATAATTTATCCTATTAATCCAATTGGATAGTGAATCCTTTACTAATTTGATAGGATTATTAGCCTTGGGTATATACTGGTTTAGATCACTTGGAGCCATTTGATTGCATAAGTAAAATTTTAGAATTAGAGAGTACCACCACAAGAGGAATGCTTCTACAAAAACATCACAAATTATGAGTCAAGTCATATATATCATGGTTTTCAAAAAAAATAAAAAAGGCCATATATATCACTATTAGGCCCCGTTTGTTTTGGGTTATAGGGAGGGTATTGGGATTGCTAATACCTTGGTAGTAACCTTATTAACTAATACCCCTGGGAAGGGATTCATAGTGAGGAGGTAGAGATGGTATTAGAAAAATAGTGAGGGATTAGAAATTTTTTATTTTTTTATTTTTTTTAATTTTTTATATTTTTATAATTTGTTTTATTATTTTATATAATAAAATTAAAAAATCCTCACTATTTCCCCTCACTATCAATCCCTCACTATTAATCCTCACTAACAATCCCCTCACTATTAATCCCCTCACTATCAATCCCCTCCATTCTATCTCTGGAAACAAACGGGGCCTTAAAGTCACTTCTCACATTTCTGCTTAAATTTCAAATACTTAATTAACACCAACTTCATAAAGAATTGAAATTTTTAACAACTCAAGTGAAACAGAACTCTGCCAGAAAAAGACATTGAACGCAGATACCAAACCTTTCCTCTCTAGAAAAACTGACTCACTGAGATGCAGAGACACAATTAAGAGTAATCATAAGAACACCATATCTCCCTCCCTGATGGAGCAAAGGAAATATGCTTGAAAATCCAGCCACAAATTCAATCATCCTGAAGAAATCCGCTTGAAATTACATGCATCAACAAAAATCTTGCTCCCCGATAAACATTGGATCCAGCTACTGATCAATCCGTTCATTGTGTCCCATTAGAAACCAATAAGCACTGATTTTCTTGATCGGTATTTACTCGGCTACAATAGACTCTGTCTTCACTTCCATATTTGTCATCTCAAAATGAGGTTTGGATGGGAACACAAAAACAGAGGATGCGGCACCGGAAGGTTGAAATCCAGCCGAATATCTTACTGAGGTCACTGTGACTATGGGAAGTTGTAGAGAACCTGAGGCCAATGGAACAAGCTTGTAACCAATGACATGGTCAGACTTTGGCAAAATGAAAACCGTGCCGTTATGGGACCCAGATAACACAAAACTCTGTGAATCTGCCAATGAGAACTTGATCTCTTGAAGCAGCTCTGTTTGATTCTGAATTCTGACAAAGTATGTGAAGGGGTTGCCAAGGATGGCATGAGGAGGACACTCCAAATTCACAACCAATGGAGACAATTCTACATTTGTGTCAGGAAGTCTATGTTTGGTCAATACCTCAGATGGTTGCTCCGTGGGCCCAGAAGCTCTTCTCCATCTTAGGCACACTGTCCCCATTTTAAGCTTTGGCATATTTACCTTGGGAATGACAGAGAAAACCTTCTTGAACTCTTCTCCAAGCACGAGGAGTGCAGGGTCTGAAGAGTCCTCAGCCCCGTGTTGCACTGTGCAAGACTTCCCAATGTCATCATCGTCAACCTCAATAAACATTGATAGTAACTGTAATGGCACTTCCGTGCTGTTCTTAGCAGTAACAATGAGTATACTAGTTTCATTTAGAGGTAGCGATGCCATCTGATCAGAATCAGGACCTGGCTTGATCTTCGAGGACAACAGTGGGTCCCGTCTGAATGGCAACATATACTGATGGCTAAATACAACAGCAGTCTTGCCTTCTATCTCCAAGCTTTTGTGGACATTAACTTTTTGTGCATTAGGTTCACTGCTATGTGGAGAGTAGCCCAATGACACATAAAGCATGACTGGTTTAGGACGATACCATTTGATTTCTAAGTTGCAGGACCATGAGTCTCCCTCATTTAGAAATGGAACAGAAATCAATCCAAAAGAGTGCTGAATTTTCCGGATGTTGTCGTCTTCGGATTCTAGTCCAGATACACCAAGAAGCTCAACGTGAAGATTGTCTGTAGAAAATGGTTCTACTTCCCTCGGACTAAGCAAGCCGCCACCTCTTGTATCCACAAGGTTAATCTTCAATTCGCCAGAGTGGACAGCGTGGCCCTTAGCTGCAATAGTAATGGGTATGGCAAAGATCTCTCCGACTAATGCAGGGCCAGAAACACCTAGTTGAAGATCGACCAGCGGGTCTGGTTCTTCAACCTGAGTAGCCTTTTGACCGGAGAATGAAAGACCAGGATCCTTGGTTGGAAAAGTTTCCACACGGTCTTCAAACTTCCAAAGTGGTAAATCATTCATAGAGGCAGGGCTTTCAGCCCTGCAACAGATTGTGAAGTGAGGTCCCAGCTTTGCAATTACAGAAACGCATTCAAGCTTTCCACTTTGGTCTGCAACAGTCAAGTTGTTATGTTACAACACAAGTTACACTATGAAAACAAGCACAATGATTCTACAAGTTCCTTGCATGATGGAAGTGCATAAAATGAGGACTCGAGCATGTTACGCAATGGTCTAAAGGCAATTGCTAATCAATTTGGTAGAAGAGCATGGTGATTAAACTCACTCAGGCCGTTGGTACAGTCCTAAACCCTAAATCCTAAAGCATGCAATGACAGAAACTAGCTTCGCATTTTCCAGAAAAATAATAATCATAAATGAATAAATATTATACTACTGAAGCACAACCAATCCTGACTTAAACTTCCCATTTCACAGCCAGAACAAGTTTTTTTTCTTCCTTTGGGAAGTTCCATTTCACAACCAGAAGGGGTTTGATGCAGAAAGAAAGCCATGGAAAAAGAATCTGGGTTACTAATTTCTTTCATATCTTGTAAGATTCAAATTGGGAAGTAAATACCAAGTGATCATGCAGTTGCATATCAAACAACCACAAGCCAGGCCCAACAAAGTTTGACTGAGATCAAATGACTTCCTTTTCTAGGATGGTCTGGGCCCATGCGATTCACTGGTTCAAAACCTCCTAGGGGAAACCGATAAGTGACATAATGCTGGAAATGTACACCACATGAGCACTAAAAAAGAACCACCCACGTACCAATCTAGAAGTGAGTAACTGGCTTACCAGATTTGATGTCGTATGTTAACCGCAACCATTTGTTTGTGGAAAGCATCAGAGCAGGAGCAGTCTCAACTCTGTGACCTGGTTGGACATTGGAGATTGCAGCTGACTGAGGTCTCTGACCATTCACAATAGTAAAATTACACACAGATTGATTGAACTGGATTTCTAACTGATCGATCTCCACAGTATGCGGTAATTGTGATAGAAATGACAGTGTAAGCAAAGTGGGTGCTCCAGGCTGAACTATCTGTTCATGGAAAGCAACCGATGCAAGAAGTACCACTCTAAGGGGACTGACAAGATCAATCTCAAGATGAAGGGGTTGATCACCAGTTACTCTGACACTATTGTTTTCTTCATTTGATGCCAAACCTGATTCTCCTCTGACAAGCTCAAACACTTCCTTGTGTATGATTTCTCTCTGTGAGAGGCTTGCAGGGCCAGCGGGGCCACATTCCTTAGAACTTAAAGATTGGACACCAGCAATAGATACTGGCAAAGCAGCCATTTCAAGGGAGTACTCTACAAAATCTTTCACCGAACCAAGTATCCTTGAGCACTCCCGCAGATAACCCAAGACCTCCCATAATAAAGTGACCCACCCCTCCTTTCTATAAAGACTCGCAATACTATCAAAAAGCTGTTTTGCATTGCCGAATTCATTCACAGAAAAATATTCCCTTGCCATCTTGAACTCACAATAAGAGACCATCCTCTGGGCTTTGAAATTAGTGTATGATTCAAAAGATTTTTTGAGCAGAGCAATAATTTCGAAGGAATCCTGGAACCTCTTCCCTTCGGCTAGAGCATTACAGACATATTCTTCATCAGTAATACTACAAAGCCAAATGGTAAATATCAGCATTTGCAGAATATACAAGACAAACCAAAGGATATAATTCTAGAAAACAATATTCTACGCTTACGGTTGCATAGTATATGTATCCCCTTGCTCAAGTAATCGAGCAAACTGACCCACGTAAACAGAAGGCGCAACAGATTCAGCATTACTATCAATGTCACTAGCTGTTTCTGACATTGACAGAGTAAGTTCAAAACAAGACCTCTTCTCCTCCAAGTAGCGAGCAGCTAACTGTTGCAAGATGAAATGTCAAGACATACTACAAATAATTGAAATATAAAAGTTTCTTGACTGTACATTATCAATCAAGTCCATGCATCCCCCTGCATGAGAGGGAGGATTGTGACCCTAATTTCCCCAGGCATTCCCAACCATGTAATACGTAAGTGAAGCCACAGAAGGATTCTAACTAACAAACTATCCTAACCAGATGACTGAATCATCCAGCAGCTGCAATCATTTACCCCTGCCACCCCCGTGGATTCACAAAAGTCTATGTTCAAAGGTCGTCTAAATAGTTGAACTATGTGATGATAAAAGGATTGGAAAGGTTCACTTATGAGAATGAAACAAAAAACAAAGAGCAACAAAAAAAGAAGGGGGTAAATCTTAACCTAACTAGAATGGAAAAATTAATACTGGTATTAATTAACAATTACAAGAAGCATGGGTTGAAATGAACTTCAGCAGCTTTTATGAGAGAAGAAGTGATCATTTATGCTTAAGATCAAAAATCAACTAGTTATTTGATTACAAAAACCATTAACTAGGGCCACATAAATAACATAAAATAAAAAAGATCGGATCATGAATACTAGGCTTATTAGCCAAAAGTGCTAAATTTCTTTATAATCATACAGCCACAACTCTACACCTAAGTAAACAATTAAGATTGCTGGAGCAAGAGCTTTATATTATATAGTTTTTATTTAAATATTATGATATAAATTCTATATAATAAAAAGAACATGCTTAATCTCAAGCCAACTTGGCTTTGTGGTAAGCACTTGATACTTGGCATCCAAAGTTTTTTACACCCAGTTTCTGTTGTTCTCATGCAGATGCTCATGCATCACCATGAGCGGAATGTGATACATGATTCATCAATGGTGAAATAGATACAATGTTTGCAGGTCCACCATAAAATGGTGCAATAAAAAAACTGAAGATATGATAAACTTGAAATATGCTGCATTGACTAATCTCAATCAGCACCCCAAAAAAAAAAAAAAGAATCGTGGATTTGGATTTGGCACAAATTCACTCACAATGAGCGGGACTGTAAACTAGAATGCTGAGTACAACGCTATTTGTATGGATTAGGTGACTAAGTTCTCCATTGCTCAAATAATGCAAATATAAAAGCTCATGGGCACAAAACAACTATTGGAGACAAGATGCTACTTTGACAATTAGAACACCAAGCACAATGCCATCTGTACGGATTAGGTAACTAAGTTCTCCATTGCTCAAATAATAACAAAATCTGATGCACATATAAAAGCTCATGGGCACAAAATAACTGTTGGAGACAAGATATAGTTTGACAATTCCCTGAGAAATAATTCCGTGCAAAGACCAGAGAAATAATTCCATGCAAAGACCAGAGAAATAATTCCATGCAATCTCATTATCTTTGAGACCTGGTATTTGATCAATACAAAATTAAGCTGAAAATTAAAAAGGATGTTTTCCTCAACTGAGATGTCCATACAGATGATGCTTCATTATCAAATCATCCTTAAAACACATTGTGAGTGATTAGAGGCGGCTCAATTGAGAGGTGGCAAAACACGTTAGAAGCACCAAAGAATTTGGTGGTGACTAGGTGAAAGTCAAAGCAGCCTAGAGAGAGAGAGAGTGAGTGGCAGTGGAGTCTCTCTACTGTCATGAGCTTAGAAACTCAAAGAGTGAAAAGGGGATAAGGGACAAGTACAACACTATTTATAGAAGGCAGGCATATGTACGTAATTGCGTGTTTGGAAATGTAAAGTGATTGTTGGAGGAAAACATTAGGCCATTAGAGACCTCATATGCTTCCTTTTGGCAAAAAACCTTGCCTTGGAGGCAAAGGATCCAGTCTTCTTAAATGTCATATCCTTATAGGGAACACCAGAGTATGGAGAAGTCTCTCTTCCTCTGTCTGTTGTATTGGCCGAAGGCAGTTAGATGCGTGAGGGGTAAATCACTGTGGCAATGCCAAGTCGTTCAGCATGCCTAGGCCCTGCCCCTATCTAAGAGACCCCAGGTGTCACCTAAATTCCTAACTCTCATGGCATGTTAGGAAAGTGCCTTGTCACGTCTCTACAAAAGTGTTTTGACTGAGGTACACTCTTAAGTACTATTGGCCTAAAGATAATTGTTGTGTAGTGACCTTTGCAGGCCACTTGGTAACTACAAAGATGTATCCCATGGCGGTCCCTATAGTAATGTGTAAGGTACACGTGCTGATGAGAATAGGACATATGGGAGGAGATCACCTCCCTACAAATGTAAATCATGAAGATGGTAGTAACAAGGAAGGTAAGCTGTATACCTGGTAATAATAAGCTGAAGAGAACTCCCATTCACTCAATTTATCTGTAGCAACGACTGTGCTTTGGATGGTAGCAGAGGTCATATCTAGCAACTCGGCCAATACCAAAAACTGCCTGCTCAACCATTCCCAATGAAGAAAATTAACTTCTGGTGCTCCCACTAGCCCCTTGTAAGAAGTATTGTGTTGGTGGAACCATGTGATTGCTTCTACAACCTTTCCACCATGCAGTAGCAAGGTTAATATCTTGAAGTGTAATTGCTCTGCAACTGTTTTTATCTCAACTAACCGTTGAATTGCAGGTAATCTTGTTGATGTGCCAATCATCTGTATATAAATTAAGAGCAAAAAACGAAGGGTTTATAACAATATAGAGTTTCATGGATAAGGATACATTGCAAAGCTCAATTTAGTCACAGATATATTCAAAATTCATCAGAACTTTGATACAAGTTTGATAAATAGAGTGACTAAATAATAATTGCAGTTACTTACTAAGCTATGCAGGGTCGATGTCCCTAAATGTACAAAACAGGGAGCTGCAATGAAATTCAACTAATGATAGGAGGTTGGCCCAACTTTTTTTTTACATGACAATTTTAAAAACTAAAAGATGTGTATCAAGGGGGCCACTTGTTGATACAAAGTATATTTTTCCAAAGCTGCTCTCAGTGATAACATAATCTGAAGGGAGAGCAAGAAAATTAAAAAAATAAAAAAAAAAAAAAATAAAAATGAAAAAATAAATTCCACGCTGATTCATCATTGAATTTTAAGAGTAAAAAGTTTGTTACTATTTACTATCGCTATAACCATCTAAATTATGATCTATATAGTTATTAGCAATGACCTTCTGAATCAAATCTTACAATATCTTTTACATGAAAATTAAAAACCTGCGCCGCTCTCTATGTCATGACTTCAATGGAAACTATCCTTTGTTTATTTGATAACTTTAATGAAATAAATTTACCACAGGAAGCTCCACAAGAAAAAGCAAACTTGCCCTGGGCCATCAGTGGGTAAGACTGGACTCTAAGAAGCACAGACACTTCATGAGAGAGGAAATGTAGTGTCAGACAGAAAACTCTGCAGACACTCTTAAAAGCTTGTCTGACACTTCTTCAATGTGTCCCAATTAAAAATTCAAATTTATAATATCAGACACTTTACAACAATGCTCGGACACTTCGGTGACACTTCTTGAATTCTTCGAAAATGACCTATGCGATGAATCTCTTCATAGTAACAATGTTTTGCATTCTTCGGAATGCAACTTGTGCACTTTAAACATGCTTTGAAACATTTATAAGATGTGAATTTCAATGTTATATAATTCTCAAAGAATGCAATTGTTAAGTAAATGATATCCTAATGTTTAAGTTATAAAATACATGACTTTTTAATCTTAATAGCGTTATGTTTCTTTTTTCATTACCTTTGAATAAACTACTCATATATTTGATATATAATAAGTTTATAAAATATGCAATTTTTATGTATCCCAAGCATATCGCACCCTGCATTTTTTGAAAATTGTCATGATCGTGATTGTGATCGTGTTGTGTCGCATGTCCGTATCTACGCTAGACTAATTAAAAGATGAGCTATGACTTATTAAGAAATAGATACCTCTCGCAATGTGTTATAGGCATCTTCATAAAACCTCAAAGCTTCAACCCAGTCTCTTCGAAATTCTGCATATACAGCAACCTAGCAATTCATAGGATTTAGATAATTAATGAGCAATATGGGCAACCTCATTGAGCACAAACCGTACATAGAGATTGGATAGCAATGTCTAGATTGTTCAAATCAATTGAGCTATAGGCATCAAACTCTTGTGATTTGATCCCAAGGAAAAAATGCAATTTTTTTTTAGCATCAACAGAAATTTTATTAAAGAAGAAAAGTGAAAGAGGATAAGAAGTCCTCATACAAAGAAAGAGAAAGAACAAAACAAAACAAAACAAAGGCCCACAACTCTTAGCCCTAAGGATGACAAATAGCAACCCAATCTCTAGAGATCAACAACAAAAGAATTCCTTTAAAAGGAAGGAATACAAATACCCAAAATGATGCCAAATATTCCGCCCTATCCTACAAAACCTCTACACTTGCTTCCTTGCCATCAAAGACTCTTGAATTTCTCTCCAACCATATAACCCAGAAAATAGCAAAAACAATGCTTGTTCACATTTTTTTGGATCTCTTGGTGCTCCTAAACCCTTTGAATCTAATAAGAAGCATTTGAATGCAGTCCCGTGGAGCAACCCACTGCTCATCACACAAGCCGAAAAGATGCTGCCATAATACACAAGCCACCGGGCAATGAAGGAACAGATGATCCGCTACCTCCAAGTCCTTTTGCACATCACACACCATTGAGGGCAAAGAGAGTGATTAGGCCTTCTTCTTTGGAAAACATCATTAGTTGTGACATCCTTTTGAGTCAAATACCACATGAAGAACTTCACTTTATGACGGACAACCGTTTTTCAAATTTTTTTGTGAGAAGGAAACAAGAGAACAAAGGGATTATTAATGAGTTTATCAAAAAAGGATTTACATGAAAAGACCCTGAAGAAACAAGACTCTACACCCTAAAGTCACGAGAGGAAGAAAGAGAAACCCCCTCAAGCAATACCAACAAAGAAGCCAACTCCACCACCTTCCTATCATTCACGTTTCTAATGAGATCAAAATTCCAAGAGATGGATGCCATAGAAGAGCATGCCACCAACGCTATTGAAACATTCAGAGAACGAACTAACCAACAAAGAAGAGGAAAAGCTCTATCAAGCAACATATGCCCTAACCAAACATCCTCTTAAAAACGAATGGTCACCCCATTCCCAACTCTCAATGAAAAGAAGTTAGACACAAGTAGATACAAACGAGAAATGGCCTTCCACGACAACTGCCTCTATTAACCACGTTATAATCTCTATCATTGGATTGAACTCCATACTTGCTTTTAACAACTGAACACCATAGCGATTCACTTTCAATAGAAAATCTTCACAACCACTAGCCCAATAGAGCAATATTCCTAGCAACGACGTTCCCAATAGCTAGGCCTCCTTTTTTCCTAGGGAGAGAAACAGTCTCTCACCTAACCAAATGAACCTTTTTACCCTCTTCACACCCTTTCCAAAGAAAATCTCTTATCAATTTCTCAATTTTCCTTGCAATGCTAATCGGAATTTTGAAAAGGGACAAGAAATAAATAGAAATAGAGTCTAATACGGATTGTACCAAGTCATACTCCCCCTAAGGCAACAAAACTCACTTCCACCCCTCCAATCTTTTCCCAATTTTGACAAAAACAGGCTCCCAAAAGGACACCAATCTAGGATGTCCTCCCAATGGAAGCCCCAAGTGTTTGAGACGAAAGGAATCAATGGAACATCCCAACATATCCGCCACCCTATGCACATAGCTATCTTCCAAATTAATATCCACAACACTACTCTTGCTAAGATTGACCTTGAGGCTCAACACAATTTTAAAAGTTCTCAAAAATCTTTAGCAAACTCTCCACCTTATTTTTCTCCTTTGATAGAATCGAGTGAAAAAGAAGGATTCATGCTGCTAACCCCATTTGATGGGACTTAAAGCTTGATTTGATTTGGATGAGAAGAATATATGCAATTGTTTGTATCTTTGGAAGTTTTGATTGACAGAATATTCCACATTGATAAATGCACTGTTCTCATGCAAGCAAGCATGGAGTATCATCCTCAATCAATTAAATTCAGTAATTTTAATTTCTCCAATTTTTTGTAAAAATCATGCTGAAGCAAATTATGAATTCTAAAGATAAGAGGACCACAGTAGTTCCCATACATACCCATACTGCATTTACTGATAGGAAACTACTATGAAGCTCTTTATGGTGGAATTTTCCAATGACATAAAAAAATTATACAAAAAAATTGTGAAAAAAATACTGCGAGGGTGCAACCAATGAAGCACTCATGTACTTTACAAGTAAATCAACAAAAGATGAGGTTCAGACCTTAAAGCAATAGCGGATACTCAACTCTACAGAGCTGATGCTCTTCCTTTCAAGACACGTTTTAATCCTTCGTCCTTCATCCTTGTAATATGTATTTGATAATTCTGCAAATGTGTTCCCTAGCCTGCACATTGTTTGTTATATAATAAAAACAATGCTCAGCAAATATTGAGAGAGAGAAAAAAACTCTAATCCGAATACTATACAGAAGTTTCATGCCTGTTGAGGGATTGTGCTAGTTCCAATTCATTGTTTGGGACAAAGACAACAAGGTATTTGGAATCTAATTCAGCACGCTTTCGCAGAGCAATCATACGATCTTCACTGACATCATCTGCATCAAATAATATTACCAACTGCTTCTCATAATCCTAATCATTTTCTAAAAGTTGATGGGGGAAGAAAAATAGTCCAGATAAAGAAGCCCTTTTTTGCTTGCCTTTACAGAAATAAAATATATAACACAAATAAGTAATATGCAATTTGGAGCTTATATTTGATGTAGCTCAAAATACGCAAAATACTCTTCAAATAACATAGATAAATTCTGCATTGAAGAAACACATAGTGAATACATGATATAATAACTTTGCTACAGGTAATTTGAACAAAATTTCCTCTTAAAGAATAGAAAACACAGAGACCGCTTACGGATTAAACAAAAAAAAAAAAAAAAATCAAATGAATGTAGAGAACTACATCAATGAGGTATTAAGTATGACAACTTACCCTTAGAATTAGACTGCACAACCACAACAAGAACTAGTTTGATATTCCTTCCTCGAATTATAGCCCTGCTCATATATATATATATATATGCATAAACCACAAAAGCACAGACTATCAACTCAATCATAAGGTAGTGTTTGGTTGACTGTAATGAGAGTGAACTGGAACATGATTCCATTTCCAATGAACGAAACATAACATAGCATAAAGAAACAAACAGGAAAAGAGAAAAGGGAATGGTACTTGAGGTTTTCGAGATCGGTGCAGAGCTGAAGCCACTGAGCGGGGTCGCCGGAGACGTGATCGGAGGTGAAGAGAGCGGCGACGACAGAGGGAACCCTAGTGCGATGCTTGAGGAGCCAATCCCTTTTGAAAATGCCGAGGGATTGGGCAGAATGGGGGGGTTGTTTGGGAGTCTTGGAGATGAGAGAGATCTTAGAAAAGTCAGGTAGGGCTAGGGTGTTGATGGGAGGCTGTTCGGAGTGGAGATGAGTGGAGATCACTGCGTGAAGCTCCGGACACCCCACCAGCGCCACCAGAGCCACCGGCGGCGTTCGAAGCTCTTCCGGATACTCTTCCATCTCTCTCTCTCTCTCTCGCGTGTGTGTGTTGATTGAGGAATTTAGGGTTTGAGTGAGTGGAGATCGAATGGTAGTAGGGTCTCCTCCGGCGATCCTCGGCCGACCATATGAGAGTGATTTTGACTCGAGGCGGATCTCTAATTTGGCCAGGCCGATTCACTGGTATTCATGAGTTGACTCACATTACCTTTTGTTTTTTGTTTTTTATTTTTTATTTTTTATTTTTTATTTTTCATCCTATATATGCATATATATGCAGATTCCAACCATTTGACTCAGATTATCAGATGATTTTAAGACGAGAAATTTTTAAATAATTATTTTAATAAAAAGATTAAAAGGTTTTAACTACTTATCATTGAATTTTTTCATTTTTTTTTTATTGAATTTTTAAATATTTTATGTAATTTTTTTTTTTATTTTTTAGATCTACCTTATTTATTCATATACTTAAAATATATATATATTTTTTATATAAAAAAATTCACCAAGTACAAAATATATAAAAAAATATATATTTTCGTATTTTATTGTATTTAATGATTTTTTTAAATATCTTTATACAAATTTTATACTTTTTGAATATATATAGATTAGGTAAATCTAAAAAATAAAAAAATTGATTAAAATATTTTAAAAATTCATTAAAAATATAAATATACGAATTAAAAACTTTTTATCTTTTGGATTTATTTTAGGCTATTTTCTTTCTCCATTACCCAGCTCAACCAAACATAGATTGGAATTCAAATCCTATCAATTATTTCTTATTTTCTGTTTTCATTTCTTTCATCAAATCAACCTAAAAACAGGAAATAAATTATAAATATACTCTATGAAATTTACTTGAAATATGAATTATCTCTTATAAATTTACAAATTACATCCCGCCTTTTTACGTTTATAATAACTAACAAATGACCCATTTATTAATAGTTATCAAGTTAATTAATAATTTTTTAATGATGTCAAAAATGTCTTACTTTTTTATTTCGTAGCATCAATCACAAAACACACAACCTCTTGTAGAATTCATAGTGAACTTGTTGCCCACTTTCTTACATTACAAGTATTGGCAAAGACCTCTAACTTGATGTGCACACCACGCCATCTCTTTTGTTGCGTGATTAGTAAATCTTGGGATAATTGGGGATACGATCTTGTTGTGAATTATAATTCTTTAATTAGCCTTTAGTTTTTAATCTAAACATTGATTTACTTATTTTATATTTCATTATTGATTTACTCTTTGTATGACATGCATGCATGGGAAATGGTACGAGCTTGTAAGGGTTTTGCCATTACAAGAGAGAATTTGGTATGATAATTGAGCAACAATTGGATGAAATGAGCAAAACATAACCTTTAGAATGACACATTACACTATTTCGAACTAAATGGGGGAATTAGAGTTCTTTTGAGTATTCTATGAAAACAAATGGAATTGTTTTAAGAATGTTTAAAAGAATAAAAGTGAGATTTTGCTTAAATAATCC